>CM053400.1:20022308-20043817 GCA_028644305.1 Xerus rutilus | reverse complement strand
AGGGAATGAAAAGAGGGAGTAACCAGGTGATGAGAGGCACCAGTCCCAGCTCCTGTGATTGCTGGTAGAGAGACACTTGTGGCTGGAAGGAAAGGAGGCTGGGGGAAGGGGTAGGTTATGGCTTAGGGGCCAATAGGGGGCTCAGGTCAGCTTAATGTTGTGGAAAGGTGTTTGGGATGAAGTTCTCTGCTGAGAGCTGAGAGTGAAGATGAATCTCTCTGTGTGTGTGTGTGTGTGTAAGAGGCAGAGACAGGGATATCTTTTCAATGCAGCATGACTCTCAAAACAAAAATTGCATGCACCAGGTGCACATGAGGACATCATTGTTGATGGAAGGGAAGAGATGACAACCTTTCTGGTTGTCAGGGAAGACCGCACAGCTTCCTACACCAGGTAGTGACATCGTTTCAGTCACCTGACCTGTGGCTGACATGTCTTACACCTCCTCCTGAGTTAGATTCTCCCATCTCCCCTCTAGCTAGGAGTCTTAGTCCCTTGGCTCTTGGGTTACCACTTCCTGTGATAATTGCTCTCCCAGTCCCCTCCTGCCCAGGCTCACACTGCAGGAAGAGTGAAGATCCTTCTCAAACGCAAACGCAATCATGTCCCCTCCCCCGACGTCCCTCCAGCTGTCCTGGGTATGGTCCGAGATTCCTTGGCATTACTTTCAAACCCTTTGGGATCTTATTCCTACTTCTCTCAGCTTTACTTCAAAGTCACCCTAAAATCTACTTTCCTGCTAAGCGGCCCCCCTCACGCCCCGTGTTCTTGGCTTTCTACCTTCCCCACCCTGATTCCCAGCAGGGTGAGTAAGGACCCCTCTTCTGGGTCCCCACAGTCCCTGTGCCTGCTCTCTTTTAGTCCTTAACACATGGCCTGCAGTTTTCTCCGGTACTGCTCGCTCAGCCCGCAGGAGGGCGGGGGTGGAGGTGTACGCGTCTCTAGCTGCAGAACCGAGCGCGCCACTGAATGGTGGTTGGTGCTGCTTGCTGTCCGCAGGATGCACGGACGGGTGTGCAGTGACTGGGCAGGGGGCGCTTGGGGGCAGTGTGGGCTTGGCGGGGTGGACGGCGGCCAGGTTGTGGTAGGGGCTGATGGGCATCAATGGAGGAATTCTGGTCCCTCTGAAGCTGCGGGAGCTTGACTTTCCCCTGGGGGGCTGCGTAGGGGTTCCTGGGCCTGAATGGGGATCCCCGTGCACTGCCGTAGGCTGGAAAGAGGTGGGGACCCGACTCTCTGGCGGTGCCTCCTCCTAGCACCCCTCTGCAACGCCAGCCTGGGCTGTCATAGCAACAGGCTTCCCGGCTACGGGGCCAACCAATGGCAGCCGATTCTGGTGAGGTAATGCCCTGATCTGGCAGCTCATTGGCTCCTTTTTTTTTTTTTTAAACCCGCGTCCCATTTCAGGCCGTGGGTGGAGCCACGTCGGGAGGGCGGAGCGTGCGGAGGGCGCTGGGGCGGCTCTAGTTGCCTGCCTGCAAGTGGTGTCCCGCCTCGCTGGCTCTGGGCTCTGGGTCTGGCTGCATCTGTCTTTCTCCTGTTCCTGCGAGCCATGCCTGTTTCTGGTCATCTCTGTCCTTCTGTCTACCTCCCTGTCTCTCTTAAAGTCTCGGTGACTCCTAATTTTCTCTGTCTCTGAGTGCACGTCTCTGTTTTCTCCAAACAAGGGCGCAGTGAGAGCTTCTGGACTTGGAGCCAGAAATGACTCACTTGCCTCAAACCTGCTACCCTGGTCAGTCTCAGGGGCACTTTCTTTCTGAGCGTGTTGGAAAGCCCTGGTGCACAGGCTCAGGTCTGGGGACCTCATTGAGGCCTGGGCTGGGTCCTGGTCCAACTCACAAGGCACTTGTCCTTTTTTTTTTTTAGTTGTAGATGGACACAATGTCTTTATTTTATTGCTTTGTATGTGGTGCTGAGGATGGAACCCATCTACCACTGAGCCACAATCCCAGCCCGAGGCACTTGTTCTTGATCTGTTGCATAATCAAGGATAGGCAGGAGGTCTGTGCTTTGGGGAGGGGAAGGGCATAGAGGAATAGGCATAAACTCCAGTAATTACAGTTGGTTAGTTAGTCAACTGGAGGAACTTCCAGAAGACTCCAAGGCACTGGAAGGAGTGAATGAAGAAGGTAGTTGGAATTTTGCTCGACCTTTCCATTAACACACCGGTGGTCCATCCATCATTGCAACGCCAGAGTTTGATCTTGGCAGCTCGGTACCCTGAGCTCCAGGAGTCACAACTTGGTCTGGGAAGCAGACAGAAAAATGTCTGGTGTTGGTGGGATTCCAGAGGAGGGCAAAATTCACTCAGCTACGTGTGTGCAATGCTGAGACAGGGAAGCTGGGTGGTAAGAGGTGACCTTTGAGCTGGGCTGTTTAGGAGAATGGCCATTCACCTGTTTGGATCAACCTGGTGGGACAGAATGGGAGGAGACCATTCTGGAAGAATCAGTGGGGGCTGGGGACTCAGGAATGTAAATTCCTGGACAGGGAGTTTGCACTTGGTCCCAAGGGCCATCAGGAGCTGGGGAAAGGCATGGTTCAGCGTGGGCTTCATGCATCACCTCATCTGTCTTGATCAACCTCGTACCTGAGCATGTGGCACTGTGCCAGGCCCATGGTGGGCATTCAGGCATTTGTTGAAGGGAGGCCTGCACTGGGGGTGGGGGGGATAGATGGGCATGGAATGGCAAGGTTGGCCTCTGTGGTAGAGGTCGGGAAAGTGGATGGGCTCAAGAGATGGGAGACAGGTAGACGCGATGGGCCCACTGGCTCAGTCTTTCTGTGAGGGCAGCAGCCAGTGAGGCCTGGGTAATGCCTGTGGTTCTGCCTTGAGCAGCCAAGGATGAGCAAGCGCAGGTGGGGGCAGATTTCAAGAGAAAGTTGGTTAATTCGGAGTTGGATCCTTCAAATCTGGGGAGCTTGTGGGGTGTCCAGGTGGGGCTGTCTGTGAGAGGGGTCTGGGCTGGGGTGATCTGCAGAGAGGTGGTGGCAGAAGCTGTGGGAAGACATGAGGTCGCTTAAGGGGTTGCTTCTCCCTGATCTGCCCACAGAGCCTCTCAGAGGTGGGGAGGGGCCTGGGCCATTTCTATTTCTTAAGACTTCTGGATATGGCTTTTTCTTTTTTAATTGTTTTTTAGTTGTCAATGGACAGGGGCTGCGGGCCTGTGGGAACCAGGAGGAGTTGAGCCCGGCAGGTGAGTGACCAGGAGCTGCTTCTTGTCCCAAGCCTAGACAATTATGCCCCTCCCCTGGTTCCTGCTATCCTCCAGCTCAGTCTTTTCTCTGGGAACCATCAGAACCCAGGTGGGTCCCTGGCCTGTGAGTCTCCAAAGGAGGGACCACCAGGATCACAGTCCCTGTACTGCCACCTTCCTCTCCTCTCCACCCCCGCGGGTCCTCAAAGACAAGAACCCTAGATGACCCTGGCCGACTCTGCCTTTAATTTGCCCTTGGGCAGGTCACTTCCTCTCTGGTCTCAGGGTCTCAGCATCACTTGTCCTCTGTCTGTAGCTTGGCGACTGGCACCAAGTATGTACTTAGTAATGTTGGTTTAATTGAATTGAATTGCAAAGTAGATTATTTGACTGGAACGTGGATTGGGGGCAGGGTGGTTAAGAAATCGTGCCATTGGGGCCATTAAATAAAATCAGGTCTGCAAGTGTAAATCAAGCCTAGGGTAGTGCTGCACATGTCAAATCCAGCTACTCTGGAGGATAAAGCAGGAGGATCTCAAGTTTAAGGCCAGTCTGGGGAACTTAGCGAGACCCTATTTCAAAAGAAAATAAAAAGGACTTGAGAGCTCAGGGGTAGAGCACTTGCCTAACATGTGCGAGGCCCTGAATTCAATCTCCAGTGCTGCCAAGGGAAAAAAAAAGGTAAATTGAATATTTATAAGAAAATATCCTATGGTATTTGGCCCAGTGCTCTTGAAAGACTTCCAGAGAAAATGAGACACCCACCCCTTACAAACATCTTTATAAGAATTAATTGCCAGGGCTGGGATTGTGGCTCAGTGGTAGAGTGCTTGCCTCGCATGTGGGAGGCACTGGGTTCGATCCTCAGCACCGCATATAAATGAATAAAGGTCAATCGACAACTAAAAAAATTAAAAAAATAATTAATTGCCAATATATATTGCTTAGCACTGTGGCAAATATTAAGGACCCAAGGCGCAGCCTGTTTTCGAATCCCTGTTCCATCATTCTGTGGCTGTGTGACTCCCCACCAGCGACCCAACTTCCTGTGTATCATTAGAGTCAATGTAAATTGCAAATAATACCACCACTTACCTCCTGGGGAAATGAGGATTTAATGAATTATTAGATGTAAAGTATTTAAACAGTTTAAGTGCCCGGAAGTATTAGCTTTTATTATCATAAGTGATGATAGAGCTTTCTGGACTCCTTCCCAGGAGCTGGCTGCCTGCATGCAGAGGTTGGGGGTGTGGCTGGTGTCACAGGTAGGCTCACTGGTGTCTGTGGAGCTCTCCCTGCTCCACGTAGGGCAGCGGTTCTCAGGTTTCATCTTAGAGCCGTGGGGGAGCTGGAGCCTCGAGCAGAGACCACAGACTGTCTGAAGCTTCAGAGCCTCCCAGGTCCATGTGCCACCATGGTTGAGAGCTGTTGATCTAAGACAGTGTCCTCAAAGTCTGAGCCCAAGAGCAGCAACCTTAGCGTCACCTAGGAACTTGTTGGAGTGCACATTCTCACCAGCCCCCCACCCCATGCACAATCTCACCTCTAGCGGGTGGGGTCACGCAGTCTGTTTCAACAAGCCCCCCCGGCCCTGCAAGATTCAGAGGCACAGAGTCACTGACAGAAAGGCTGAAGAGTGCAGTAAAAATTTTTGTGGAGTCACTGTTGTCAATGGAACGCTGTTAGTCCTGGTCTCTGACAGCCATGGGGACCAATTCTCGTCCACTAGTAACCATTATACCCAACTGCTTTATTTGGAGTCTTGTGTTCAGACCTCAGAGCAACCTGAGACCAGTCACTTCCCCTCACTTGCTACCTGAGGAACTGGAGGCTCCTGGAACGTGTGTGACCTGCCCAGGGCCTCCTGGCTAGTTACCCCAGGTCTGGGTTCCTCTGAGCGCTGACCAAGCAAGGACAGAGTCTGGCTGGTTTCAGGTTGAGGGACTGCCAGGCTTGCCCTTCTTCTTGGGGCCCACTTGTTCCTCCATCCAAATTCTGTTAGAGAATACGAAAGGATGGGGAAGGGACAGCTCTTTGAGACCACGGGTCCTCAAAATATCCCTAGAAATACCTGAGGGTTGCAGGTTCCAAGGTTAGAACAGGAGAGCAGATGTCTCTGTCCTGCAAGTGAGTCCCCAGATGTGTGGCGCCTGGCTCAGTGCCTAGCGCACAGTCAGCACCCTCAAACGTGAGCCACCATCATTAGGAATCACACATGATTATTGATAAAGGTAGGTCATGGGGTACTATGTTACATTTCCTGTTTGTGATTATTTTATTTATTTTTCATTGTGGTCAAATATATGGGCTTTATTACTTGTAATACTGAACTTCCACGTTATAGGTTTCCCCACACCACTTCCAAATACAGACGGTGCTGCAGGCTCAGCTGAGGTGCTAGTGGTTGGTCCTCCAGTTACCAGTGAGGGAACACAGGAGAGCCACTGGCTGTGGAGACAGACAGACCTGGCTCCAGTCTCCGTTCCATCACTTGTCTCTGGGGCTGAGGGCCTCTGCTTCTGCCTGTTCCAGATAGAAGCACCCTACAGAATGCACTTCTTTACAGACACGAGGGGTTAATGTGTTTGTTGAGGGAATTGGTGACTGTGCCGACATGGTGAAGAATCAGAGGGCCAGGTAGAGTGGCGCACACCCGTAATCTCAGTGACTGGGGAGGCTGAGGCAGGAGGATTGCAAGTTTGAGGCTAGCCTCAGCAATTTGGTGAGACCATTTCAAAATGTAAAAAGTTAATAAAAAATAAAAAGGATTGGGGATGTAGTTCAATGGTAAAGCACCCTGGATTCAACCCCTAGTACTGCGAAAAAAAAAAAAAAATTGAAGACTGCACATGGACAGCTTGAGACAGATTCCCACCATCACATGCTTAGGCCAGACTCGTTCCCCCCCTTTTAATAACCATACTTGCTAAACAGTGAGGAAGGATTCAGAAGAGCACGCACCAGCCAATCCCTCCGAGGCTCTCTCTGCCCTTTTTTCCTGTCCAGGAGCTGATGGGCTGGCTTGGGGGAGGGCTGAGTGTGCTTGGCGTGGCTCCTTCTGGACAGTCTGTCACTCGCTCAGCCTGCCCGCAGAGGAGTTACGTTCTGGTTGGTCCTCTGATTCCAGGTAGTCGTAGTGGGCCGGCTCTGTGGGAAGGTTTGTGGGTGCCTGGAATCGCTGGAGATGGCAGGAGAAGTTAATTCAGGCAGCTTTATGAAGTCACTTCGCTGGCTCCCCACCTCTCCTGGGCATGAGCCATGGTTGCCAAATTCCTCAGGTCTTAATTCAAGTACCATTCTTCTGGTTTCTTCAGATCACAATGGCAGCTGGGCACAGTGGACACATCTATAATTTCAGTGACTCAGGAGGAACATATCCTTAAGCAACTTAGTGAGACTCTGTCTAAAAAAAAAAAAAAAAAAAAAGACAACACTTTGTATCCCTTTCCCTGCTTTGGTGTTCTCCTGAGCACCTCCTTTGAATACCTTACTATCTTACTTATTTATCTTGTTTATTGTGTCCCCCCATATACCCTAGAATGATCACTCCATGCAACCAAACCTTTGGGTCACTGTTTTCACTGAAATGTCCCCAGTGCCGAGTGCAGGACTTGGCATATAGTAGTTGCTCAGTAAATACTTTTGAATGAAGCCAGCCTTCTGTTTGCCTTCTGTTACCACCTGCATCTCATAGTTGCTTCTGAACCCAGGAGAGGGGAGCTTGGATGTCACCTTTTGAGCCCCCTCACATTCCAGCTCAGTGTGGCTGAGTAGCTACAACATGGTAAGTCCTCAGGAGTTTGGGCTCCACACTCAAAATGCCTGAATTTAAAGTCTCTTAGCTGAGCTTCTGAACCTTTCCAGCCCCAGAACCCCCACATATGAAATGAGATGCTAAGGTCACTCCCCAGAGTTACTGTGCGCATCGAGGGAGACGATAGAGGTGAAGTGCTTAGCGCGGTGGCTGGCATAGGGTAAGGGCTCAGTAAACTTCAGTTGATGTTTCTCCACTTTGTGGCTTGGGGAAAGTGACCACCTGCCCTTCCTGCATCTCAGGATGGTTCTGGAGGGAGACAAGGAGGAAGGCATGTGGCCTGGCCTTGTGGACTCTGATGCCCAGGGTGGGGCAGAGGGGCTGGTGTCCAAGGGCCAAGCCTGGCTGGGCACCACAAAAGGAGGTGTCTGCAGGATGGGGCAGGCGCGCTGCCGGCATGCCCCAGGTGTCCAGGTGCATCTCGAGGCAGAACCCTGTGTGCAGGGAGACCAGCTGTCTGGACAGTGGCCTGGCTTTTCCCCTTCCTACAGTCGAGTCACAGGCTGATGAGGCTAAGAGGGTCACCTCCACCCTGCTCCATGAGGAGGACCTGGCCTGGGGATTGTCCGGGAGGAGCATCTGGGGTGAAATGGTATCCAGGGGTTAGTCCCTGGGACACGGGCTGTCCTGACCAGTGATGTCCTTGTGCTTTCCACTGGCGGGTTTGCGGATGACGTGTGTGAGGGCATCGGTGAGAATGTGGGCACACGTGTGCCTGAATGTCAGGAGCGCGTACTCGCAGGTGTGGATGCGCACGTAGCCGAAGGCTGGCCCCCCATGGAAGCTCCAGGGATCCGTTCTCCTCATGATGCTCGCTTTCAGAGTCGGGATGGAAATGTCAGGGCCATGCTGGTGCCGTTTCTTCTCTGGGCAGGGACACCTCCATGCCTCTCAAAGACCCTGCTCTGAAGGGTGTGACCAGGGCGGGCCTGGACTGCTGGACTCCGGGCACAACAGAGGGCTCAGTGCAGGGCCAGGGCCGGGGTTGGGGGTGAGCCTGGGGAAAGCCCGCCACCCAGGGCACCAGGAGGCAGCATCACAGCCCACGGGAACAATCACCGGCATTGATTGCAAGCTGAGCGTGCCCCAGACACCCGCCACCCTCACCTCATTTTGCAGATGAAGAAGCGGAGTGAGTGTCAGAGAGGTCTGGAAACTTGCCCAAGATCACACAGCTGAAAAATGGCCCTTGAAGAAGAAGAGGATGCGTGGCTTGCTTTGAGTCACCCCACGTGTGCCTAGCGGACCTGGGATTTGAACTTGGGTCTCTCTGACCCAGTGCTCTTAATGCTACCACTGTTCCTAAGCTCGAGGGTGAGCCCCACATGTTGGGAATGTGAGAGGGGACAGATTTGGGTGGCCCCAGCAGGGAAGGGCCCATTCTGCCTGGAAGGGTCAGGAGCTAAAGAGCGAGGCCTGGATGACAGTTGGGAGTGCTCTAGGGGGCGGGGAGGGCATTCCAGGCAAGGGGACAGCTGAGCAGAGGCACAGAGGCGTGAAATAGGCTGCCACGTCCTGGTGGTTTATGGCTGGCCCATTGAGCAGGAAGGCGACCTCGGCTTCTCCCCGCCCCCACCCCAGCCTGGTTAGAAAGCTCGATTGTCCCCACGCCCCCTCCTGTAGGCTCCTGGGACATGGACAAGAAAGGAGCTTGTCTTCCTGGCTCTGCCGGAGTCCTGCGGCTGAGGTTTGGTTACCATGGTGATGGGCTCCATGGAAACGCGCAGCCGGCCTTTTCCAGGATAGGCCTGGACCCCAGCCCACCTGCTGAGGCTGTGCGTCCCCTGGCCTAGGCATCCTGCCGAGGTGCCTGGGTGGCCACTTGGTTGCTGCCCTCTGCCTTGGCAGGGGAGAGGAGTCCCCAAGGTCACAGGATGGTAATCCAGGGTGCGGGGTCCATTGTGTGGCTGCAGGATTCCTCATCAAACCTGGGACACAGAGACCCCAATTTTCTTATATTAAGCCAAATTGAGGCCAAGTCTTTATGTGGCTACTACGCATGTCCTGCTCATCCTGTCCTTGTGTCCTTGTCCGTTTCTCTGAGTTCTGCTCTGTCCATCTGTGTGCCCCATCCTGTGTGCACTCCATTCTTGAGGCCTGACGTCTGCAGGGCTGGTGGGCTAGCCTTCGGACAGGGAGACCCTCACTCTGTGCTCATTTGGTGTTACCCCGAATGAGTCACACCCTCTTCCTGAGCAGTGGATCCCACATCTCTAAATGTGTCCTTTAATAGGGCCGCTAATCCAATGGACACGTCCTGAATAATATCTTCATTTGTTGAGCACTTATTTATTTATTTGTTCCTAATGCATGTATTGTGCTGAGAGCCATGCATACATCATCACCTTTTTTCTTTACGACGACCATGTGAGGCAGAATTCTTATCCCAATTAATTATTGAAGACACTGAAGTGAAGAGGGTGGAGGCTGTGCCCAGGGTCACACAGCCACCACTGGCAGAGCTGGAGAATGCAAGTTTGTGTGACATCCAAGTGCTGCTCTTTACCACTTCATTATGTGGTCAGTTAATTTTTATTGAGCACAAACTACATCATGCCCTGGTTTCTGCCCTTATGGAACACCCAGAGGTGAGAGAAAAAGAGCAAATAAAAATAATACAAATTGTTAGGAGTTGTGTGTTGAGGTAGAGGATGATGGGTGCGGGGTATTCCTTTATTCAGTTTTATTTCATCGTTAGTTGACATAACTGTACATAATTATACAAGTGTATGTTGTGATGCTTCGATACATGTGTACATTGAGTAAGGATCAAATCAGGGTAATTAGCATGTAGATCACTTCAAATATTTATCATTTTGTGTGTGTGTGTGGTGAAACATTCAAATCCTACCTTCTGGAAATTCTTTTTTTCTTTTTGTAGTAGGAACTGAACTCAAGGGTGCTCTACCATTGAGCTATATCCCCCAGCCTTTTTATTTTTTATTTTGAGACAGGGCTCAATAAGTGCTGAAGCTAGACTCCAACTTGCAATCCTCCTGCCTCAGCCTCCTGAGATCCTGGATTACAGATGTGCACCACCATTCCCAACTCTACTAGTAATTTTGAAAGTATACAGTAATGTGTTATTGATTGTGGAGAGGATTCTTAAAGAAGATGAGTGGCTAGGGACAGTATCTCTAAGTAACACATACGAATGAGATCTGAGGGCCAGCCATGTGAGGGAAGAGACCCGGGCACAGACACAGCACGGGAGAAGGCCTTGAGGCAGATGGGGTTGGTTTGTCCGCAGGGCTGGGAGGGACGGGGGGTGGGGGGGTGGGGGGGGTGGGGGGATGGTGCGTGAGGAGAGAGGCCCGAGATGAGCTGGAGAGGCAGGAGGATCCTCTAGGTCTCTAGGTCCAGCCCAGGGCGGGGTTTATCCCAGGGGTGGTGGAAATCCTTGGAAGTTTCTAAGCAGGAGAGGGTGTTGACCTGATTTCTGTCCCACGCAGCTCCCTCTGGCTGCCATGTGGGGGATGTACAGCAGAGGGTCAGGACAGGAGGCCAGGGGCACCTTGAAGTGGTCCAGCTTGGAGATGTGGTCCTGGCAGGACAGCGTGGGTGGAGAATAGACAGGACTCGCTGATGGACTGCAAGCGGGCAGGACAGGAGAATGGATCACTCGTTTCCTCTTGGGCCACTGGAGGAAGACGACGACGTGTCCTGAGATGGGGAAGAGCCTGGGGTGCTGGGCTGGGGTCCTGAGCAGCGGATTCTGCAGGTGGCTAGGTTGGAGATGCTAGAGGAGAGATAGGTCTGGGGTTCGGGGAAGAGGTCGCAGCTGCAGGTACAAATTTGGGAGCTTGTAGTGTAGATGTGGCAGTTAAAGTGGGGGCGGGGCGTGAGGAGGACGTGTGGACAGGATGGAGGAGAAGAGAGGAGGGGAAGGAGGGGCAGGAGAGGAGGGGCCTCCTGGAGGACACATTGGGTGGCAGACTTTACCAGCAGGCACCAGGTTGGGCTCCAGAGAGCAGATGGTGGGTCCCATGGGGGCCTTGAGTCCAAGACACGCCTTGAATCAGGGGCTCAACCTTGAGCTTGGGGTTGCTGCAGGAGTTTGCCCATTAGAATGTGAGGGTCAGAGGCTGCAGCTGTGGTAGGGCAACCAAACGACTCAGGGTGCGTGGGAGGTGAAGGGACAGCTTCCTGAAGGAGAAGCTTGGGGCTGAGACCTGTGGGGCCAGTGTGCCTGATGAGGGAGGGGTGGAGCTGACGGTGAGCAGGAGCCAGCGGGGTCAGCAGGGGAGCAGAGGCCCAGGGAGCAGACACAGACCTGCAGATGCACCTGGTGGCCCTAGAGGGACGAGGAGGAGCTGTGCAGGGCAGGCGGCCTCCTTCCCTGTCCTCGGTCCTCATCCTGGGGGAGCCATGGCTTCCTGGAGACAGCCCAGGGGCCAGGTCAAGTGCTGATTTGGGTTGAGCTGCCTGACCAGAGGGAGAGAGCACGTGTTGGCTAAGGCATGTGCATGCCGGTCAGAGGGCATATGTCTGGACTCAGAAAGTGGCTGGGACAGCTCAGAGCCTTGAACGTCCTGGACTTGGTGACACTTATGAGCTGTGGGCCTTGGACAAGGAACAGCCAGCTGCTCTGAGCCTTAAGGTCTTGCCTGGAACGGGGTGAGGATAAGAGGGGGACACGCACTTCCAAGGTCCCACGCTCCGCCTGGGTGTAAAAACCCAGCAATACCGCCCAGGCTATGAAGCCCCACGTGAGTGGTGACCCCAGTTTTGTTGAAAGAGGGACAGAGATGGAAAGAGGGAAATAGAGAAGGGGAGAGGAGAGATGAAGAGAGAGAACAAGACGAGATGGGGAGAGAGATTGCATCTGGGCCGTGACAGTGAAGGATTTTGACTTTTATGCTTTAGCTCATATTATTTTCTGATTTTTCTCTATGTATACTTAAATAATTTATCTTTTTTTAAAAGAAGGAATGATTTATAGATGTAAATTGGATTTAAAAAACTTTCTGCAATTTGAAAATTATCTATGAGAACCTTCACAATTTGCATACAAATTGACCCAGACATTTCACTTCTTAGAATTTATTCAAAAGAAATAATCATGAATGTGCCAATGATTTAATTGCAAGGATGTTTTTCAAGTGATGTTTGTAATAGCAAAAAAAAAAAAAAAAAAAAAAAAAAAAAAAAAAAAAAACTCCCCAAACCAAAAAGAAAAGAAAAAAAAACCCCTACCTTAAATGTACAAAAACGGGTGATAAATGAAAAATGATCCATTCATAGACTGGATTTCTTTTTATTTTCTTTTGAAGTGCTGGGGCTGGAATCCAGGGTCTCATGCATGCTAGGCAATTGCTCTACCACCAAGTTATATTCTCTAGCCCCTTAGAATGGATTTCTAAGTAGCCTTTGAAATGACATTGTAGAAGGTAGTTAATTTCTTGGTGTTGGATATTTGTGACATATTATGTAACTAATTTCAAGAAGGTAAAATATCTCAATTTTGCTAGAAAATGTTTGTATGCAAGCATAGGGAAATACCTGGAATTTTTATCATCAAGGTGATAACTTTATTATGTATGCAACAATAAAAGCAAAGTTCACTGAAATGTTGCCTCTGCAGGAAGCTCTGTTACATATAGCTGCTGTCGGTTGCCCTCCTGTTTTCTCTGTCCTCAGAGGAAATGGAGACAGCTGCTCACAGTCCAATGTGTGATAATCCAGCATGATGCTGATGGTCAGCATTAAGTCACACCTCATGCATGTCAATTCACACAGATATATCCTGCTATTTTTTTTTTTGTTGTTGTTAACTTTCCCATAGAGGCTACAGCCAGATGCCACCTATTGCGAGAAACAGTCTCTTGCATTTTAACAAGCTTTGGTGACAGTTTTGCTTCCTTGGTGGTGGCAAATAAGAGGTCTGATATCTTTGAAGATATGCACTCTGGGGTTTGAATAGGTTAACACTAACAGGTGCCCCAGGAATGCCTCCTGCTGGAGGTGGAACTAAAACAGGAGACTTGGTCTCTTTGATTTTTCTGTAACAAATTTACATGCTATCATTTCAACACCTTACAGAAATGACAGATTTTATATGGATATTGATTTAGTCAGCTTTTTTTTTTTTTTTGCCACTGTGACTGGAAGACCCGAGGAAAAGAGGAGGAAAAAGTTTGTTTTGTGGGGGCTCATGTTTTCAGAGGTCTCAGTCAGGGACAGCAGGCTCTCTTCTCTGGGGCTCAAGGTGAGGCACGGCATCATGGAAGAGAGTGGTGGAAGAAAGCAGCTCACATGATGGTCAGGAAGCAAAGAGAGATTTCACTTGCCAGACACCAATATATACTCAAAGCCACGCCCCACGGCCCCACCTCCTCCAGCCATGACCTACCTACCTTCAGGTACCACTCAATCCCATCAGGTGATTAATTCACTGACGGGGCTAAGACTCATAACTCAATCATTTCCCCTCTGAACCCTCTTGCATTGTGTTACATGTGAGCTTTCGGGGGACACCTCACATCCAAACTATAACAGATATAATGGCATAAAAATGATGGCGGGGAGCAGAGTGAGGGGCGGGGAGTAAGGATCTACAAACAAGCCAAAAAGTAGAATTAGTAGCCGGGCGCGGTGGCTCACGCTTGTAATCCCAGCACTTAGGGAGGCTGAGACAGGAGAATGGCAAGTTCAAAGCCAGCCTCAGCAACGGCGAGGGGCTAAGCACCTCAGTGAGACCCTGTCTCTACATAAAACACAAAATAGGGCTGGGGATGTGGCTCAGTGGTCGAGTGCCCCCGAGTTCAATCCCCGGTACCAAAAAAAAAAAAAAGTAGAATTAGTGACGAGAACACACTTCCCAGGGAACTGAGTATTTGCCAGAGTAGGGGGACAGTTTTGCTTTCATTTCTCCAGCCATCTACTTTCAGCATTTAATTCAACAGAGAACAGAAGTAACGACATATAAACCTGGGGATGGAGCTGGGGCTCAGTGGCAGAGCGCTTGCTTCGCACGGGTGAGCACTGGGTTAGAGTCTTAGCACCACATACAAATAAATGAATAAACTAAGGTCTATCAACATCTAAAAAAATTAAGAAAAAAGAAATATAAACCGGATGCGGTGGCGCACGCCTGTAATCCCAGCACTTAGGGCGGCTGAGACAGGAGGATCGTGAGTTCAAAGCCAGCCTCAGCAAGGGCGAGGCACTAAGCAACTCAGTGAGACCCTGTCTCTACATAAAACACAAAATAGGGCTGGGGATGTGGCTCAGTGGTCGAGTGCCCCTGAGGTCAATCCCTGGTACCACAAAAAAAAAAAAAAAAGAAATAAAAGAAATATAAACCTGAAGCAGAGACGGTCACCCTTCTCTTAAGCTTAACCATCATCAGCAGCTACGCAAATAACCTTGGTTTCTCTTTTCAATCTCAGGAACATGGTTATCTCTCTCACTTCCACTATGTCTAGCCAGTGGAAAGTGGATGGCCTGCCCACCGGCCATGGAGAGGAGCCCCAGTTTCTGTCCAGCATCAGGTGTCCAACGGACCCGATGAAGAGAGTGGAGCTGTCCTCAGGCTCATGCACAAGAGCTTCCTAGTAAAGTCAGGGAAGACTTTAACTCTCCTTTCTAGGACCTTCTATTGCTTTGATGTTGCAGTTGTTGGTCCTCAAACTGGAACCATCTGGCTATACCCCCAGTCCCCATGCAGATCCAGTGTGTGCCCACTGTGGTGAAGATTTTATTCCAAGTGAGACGTTACCTTGGCAACCAACTTACCAACTCACTCAATTAACTGGCTTCCTCTCTGTGATCAATACTCATTAGCTCCGAATCACTTCTTGGCTTCATCCCGCAGTTGTAATCGCTTATTCAAGTTAACCCGATCTTGGAGGGAACAGTCATTCCTCCCTGAAAACACGGAACTCATTTGAACACAACAGAACCGCCCTCCCTGGGCCTCGAGTCTCTCATCCTAGCTCTTGGTCAGCGGAGGACGTGCTGGCGGATGCTCCCCGCGGAGTTGGCAGGGAGGTCTCCATGGTGGCCTTGCCCACAGGGGAGCTGGCAGGGAGGAAGATGGCACCTGGCATTTGGAACCAGAGGGATGGCTCCCAGGCACCCGTGGGGTTCCCTGGATGCGCAGAAGGAGAAACAGCACTGCGTGGTGGGTAGTGGAGACCGGCATGGTTTGAGAACACAGGGAAAAAATTACCCAAACCCCAGTCTGTTCCACTACCTGCTCCACTTCCCAGGTGGGGCATGTAATTCATGTCATGAGGAGAAAAAATTCTAGACCATTTCCTTTACTGTGTAGAGGACAAAGGGTGTTTCAAAGCTCCTGCCACTTTTCCTGAGCTGCTGCTCCACAGGGGACCTGGAACGGGTGGCCCTTGTGGAGCAGGGATGTTGGTGGATCTCCAGAGGCCAGTTAGGAGGAGTGACCTGCTCTCACAAAATGAAAGACATCAAATTCAGATACACACCCCTAAGGAAGGGGAGCCCAGGCCCCCACGAGGCAGCATCCTGAGGTGCCAAGGAGCAGAGCAACATAGTGACTTTTGTTACCCTAAACGTTATGAAAGATAACGACTTACATGAACACCTTGGGTAAGGATATTGGAGGCAGATTTGGGGCGTGCAAGAAAAGGGGCTAGTTCTGCCTCGGGGCAGATAGGACTGGCACTGCAGGGTGGCCAGATGACCCCCAAATGGAAGCAATTAATAAAAAGCAGTGTTCTCAGCCCTGCACATACATTAGAGGAAGCCAGAGCCTTGTTCTCCTGGGGCTCACAGTCTCAAGGCAGAGGCAGAAAGTAGGCCGAGAAAAGAACTTGAACAAGCACTTCAGACATGCCAAGCGCTTGAGGAGAACAGACTAGAGGAGACGAGGGGAGAGGGGACCTGTAGATGGTGAGGGTCAGGGAGGGCCTCTCTGAGAAGATGATGCTTGAACTGAGAGCTAAAGAAGGATAAGGAAGGGCCAACTTGCAGGGAGCCAGCAGAGAATGCTCTAGAAAGAGCGAAGAGCAAGTGCAAAGCTCTGTCCTCAAGCTCCCAACTATCCTCCTGGCCATGGGACCATTCTGGAGAAATTAACATCCTCTCCTCTGGGTACTTCTGTCTACTCTGGGCTCTCACCTGGACCCCTTGACTTCTGATACAGACCTTGCTACGTCTCCAGTCTTTAAAAACACTCAATTTCATTGGTAGTAAGAAAAATGCCAACATAGCTATGGAACACCATTTTTCATCTTGGACATTTGGGAGGTTGAAAAAAACAATAGGTGAGAATTCAGTGAAAACACCTCTGTTTGATGTTACAAGTGGGCCTGCAAATTGGTAACCCACTTGGAAACAGCCTGAAAATATTTATCAAAAGCCGTAAGTGTGTTCATCCCTCTGGAACCAGTGATCTTCCTTGAGGATCTGACCCAGGAAAAGAACGTGTACTGATGGACAAGGCTTGTGCACAAAGATGTTCAGCTCAATGTTATGGATAAGAATGCAAGATGGAAACCTGCTTTGGTATGTGATGGTGAGAAAAGGGTTAATTCTGATGGATCAATCCAGCCATCTGGGGCAGTCATTCTTGGGGATACAGTGAAACAGTTATGGCATCTGCTGCCAGGTGACCTTGATTCAACAATTCCTGACTCTTCCAGTGACTGCTGTGTGGTCTTGGGCAAGTTCTTTAACCTCTCTGGGCCACTGTGCCTTAGTTTTCTCATTGGTAGCCCAACAGTATCATCTTTCTCATGAGCAGAGAAGAGTTATTTCTATGAGGAGCTAATGAGTCCCCACCAGCCAGCCAAGGGCTTCTGTTGACCCAGCAGGGGGTCAGCGCTCCAACTCCCCTTGCTCCTCCTCCCCCAGAGCTGACTGCATACTTCCAAGATCTCACTCAATCTTGCCAAACTCAGGAATATTACTTACATTTTGCAGACAATGAAACTGAGGTACAGAGAGGTAGGTAGACTTGGCAAAAGTCACCCAGCAATTGAGGACTTGTCTTGGGGTTTCTGACCTTTGTACATGATGTAACCCCTGTCCTGTCCCTTCTGAAAACTACTTATTCCTTAAGACCCCATTTAAATATGACCACCTGTGTGGAGGCAAGGATGGGGGCCTTTGCTAGCAATCCCAGCTCCAGATTCAAAGCCCAGTTTCCCTGCTCCCAGGAAATGACTGCAGCCTCCCAGTTCGTCTATCTCCACGATTCTCTAGGAAACAAAGAGGATTGAACTGGCTCTGATACTCGGGATGGTTTGAAAGGAAGCAGGTGCTCCGCCAAGGACTGCCGCCCTCCTTCAGCGTGGAAGACCCTGGAAGTGCCCCCCACCCCTGGCACACGCCATTTCATAGTGCGCCACCGCAGGCCTCAGTTTCCTTGCCTGTGCAATGGAGCGAACAGCAGCGCTCCCTGGGGTCGTGGGGACGGCAGGAGTTAACGCGCGTAGCGCTTTCTCCACGGTGACAACTGGAGCTCAGCGCAATTGCGAGCTATTATTTTCATTAATCTCATTACCGACGGGCACGTGGTCATCGTCTGCTCTGGAGTGGCCTCGGGTTGCGCCTGGGGCGGGCAGGGCCTGGCGCGGAGCCCGGCTGGCGGGGCTCAGCGACCCGAGGAAGAAATGAAGACGCGTCTCGCAGGAGGGGACATTGGAGCTGGGAGAAGACAAGGCTGAGCAGCTGGGAGGGGCCCCAGGGCTCAGGGTCCCCGGCCAGCGCTGCGGGCCTGAGGCCAAGGCGCTTAGGAAATGTGCGACTTCCTAGACGCTCCTGGGGGACCCCTGGGGACCCGCAGAGCGCGGGAGCTGGGTGGGGGGAGGGGCAGCGCGATGCATCCCAGGCCAGATCTCCCCGCAGGCTCTTTCTGAGGCTCTGCCCCTTCCTCCTGGCACTCAGGCCCCTTGACTAACCATAACCCGACTTCACTCCCAACCTGTCACCAAGGCACTGGGTCCGGAGTCAGCCTGGACTCTGGAGAGGGTGCTTAAGTTCCCCGTGCCTCAGTTTCCCCTTCTGTGAACTGGGATCATAGCACCCGCAGTAGGGCTGTTGCTGGTTAATCCAGTTCTAGTAAGGGGCTTGGAACAGGCACACAGTAAGTGCTCAATAAGTGTTGGCTATTGTTACTTGAACTGATGCTCCAGGACTAGTTTGGGAGGATTTGGGGAAAGGTGCCGGGGCTGGTTGAAAGCAGTGGTGTGAAGCCTGCTCTGTTGCTGTGTGTGTGACTTTAGGCAGATCATTTCTGCTTTGGGAGCCTCAGTGTCATCTGTAGAATGGGGAGGGGTGTCCCTCTTAGACAATTATGCAGTTCCAGATACACATCCGCTCCCACAGGAGCCACCGCTGTGCGCAGCCTCACAGCTGTGCTGAACGCAATGTCCTGGGCCTGCCCTGTCACTTCCCACGGTGGTACCTGGGCCTGTTCATAACAGGCCTGAGGCCCACAGCCAGGAAATGGGGCCATTGAGGCTGGAAATGAAGACTCTGTGGGTCTGCTGGCTTCCCCCAGCAGAGGAGAGGACGTGTGCCTGTGAGTTTTGTCAGCTGCACAGCTTTGGGGAGGTGGAGGGGGGCCTGGGGCTCCCTCTGGGGGTGAGGCAGTGCAGGGCAGTGG
The DNA here is from genome assembly GCA_028644305.1 of Xerus rutilus. Classification (NCBI taxonomy): domain Eukaryota; kingdom Metazoa; phylum Chordata; class Mammalia; order Rodentia; family Sciuridae; genus Xerus; species Xerus rutilus. The sequence goes on along the minus strand of CM053400.1, from coordinate 20,025,216 downwards.
CCGTGAGCTTGTAGCAGCAGGTCAGACCTTGGTTCCCACCTCTGCCTTTGGCCCGAGTGGCCTTGGACAGTTACTCATCCTTGAGCCTGATTTCCCCATCCACAGGGTGGGCACTTGGTGGTCCTTGCTTCCTCTGGTGGCTGTGAGGATGGAACGCGGTGCATCCTGCAACGCACCTGGCACGGAGCCCATCTCATAGTAGGTGCTCACTAAACAGTGGCTTATGCCGGGGCCTGCTCATGCTTATATGCTCATCCAGTCACCAGAGATATTGGGCCCTGAAATTTGGACATAATCCCCACCCTCAGAAGGTCCCCCATCTTGTTAGGAAGCAAAACATGTAAACCAGAAGTGGCAAATGTTAGCGCATGCTCTAAGTGGGAGAGGGCAGGGCAGGAGAGCCACTCATGAAGAACAGAGGTGTCAGGAAGGGCATCCCAGACCAGAGGGCAGGTTGTCTCAGCTGAGGCCCAAAGTACAAACAAGAATTGATCAGAGAGAGAGAGGGCAAGAGTGGGGCGCTCCTGGCAGAAGGACCCCTGGGGTGAAGGTGTGGAACCATCCTGGATGGTAGAGGAGGCTGGAGAGGGCGACAGGCCCTGGCGTCAATGGTCTTGATGCCAAGCAAGGAGTGTGATCTGACCTTGGGAGGTTTTGAGGGCTGCGGGCTGGTGAGGGTTGGGGCATGAGGCAGCTCCATGTCCAGCACCGGCAGTGGTGCCCAACTCTCACTGAGAGCCTGGCACATGCCCAGTGCTGGACAGGCTTTATTTAATAATCCTCTGTCCCAGGTAGGGGGTAGATCCTAATGTGAAGCACAGAGAGGTTAAGTAGGTGGCTCCACATCACACAGCCCTTGCAACGGGAGCTGGGATCTGAAGCAGGCCACCTCCAGCATCCCAGCCCCTTACCCTGGCCTCCCTATGTGGTCAGTCCTGAACACTGGCCCTTCAGGTACTGACGCTGAGAAGTCCCGGCATCATACATCTGTCCCCTCTGTGCCAGGCGGATTCCTGCTCAGTACCTGGGCGCTTGCTCCTAGGCTGACTGACACTGCAGCTTTAATGGAGTAGCTTTGGTGGCCAGGGGGAGGGAAGAGGGGAGCAATTTCTCAGAAATCCAATAAGCCGAGTGACTCAGTGTGTAGGCAGCCCCCTCCCCACCCACAGCTTCAGGTCTGGTCCCGACTGATTGAGGTCATGGTCACGCCCACCCCTGCCCTGTCCATCTTCCTGGCAGGGATGTTGGGGGCTCAGTCTGAGTCCTGCTTTCTACCCCACCTCTCCCCTCCCCTCCCCGTGGAGTGTCACCTCCATGCAACCTCTTCAGTCTCTGCCTTCCATTTTGCCGCCTGGGCCTTCTTTCTGGACCCTGTCCTGCCCTGTCTTCTCAAAGGCCAATTGGATATTGTCTCTCTCCCATTCTCTGCCGCCCAGGAGAGGGCCCCAGTCCCCAACGGACCAGCAAGCAGTTCACCATTATCTCTCACCCATCTTCCCAGTTCTGTGTCCCTAAGCTTTCCCTGTATCTTGGTGACATCTCCTTGTGCCCCTGTGAGCCTCAGAGCTCCTGTACCCGCTGTCCCCCCTGCCAAACTGACCTTTACCTCATTCTCACAGTGACTCTCCCTGGCGGCTGCTGCCCTGGGCCCAGCCCTGGGCCCGGGCTTGTTCTGTCTGGTATCAGCAGGGACCCTACTGTATGACAATTATTTGCCTTGGCCTCTCTCTCCACCAGACTTTGAAAACTAATAATAGTCAAATAGCTTCTACCACGGGGCTCTTTGTGTTGGATGCTGGGCTGGGACTTCCAGTTTTCCCGACCACCTGGAGGCAGGAGCCACATTGATCCCATTTTAAAATGATAAATAGACGTGCAGACAGGCACAGTGACTTGCCCGAGATCATATGGCACTTACGTGGCCCAGCCAGTCTCTGCAGAGGCATGTTGCCACCAGCCCTCTCTGCTGCTTTCTCCTTCCAAACTCACACCTAGCACAGATCAGCTGTGCCCAGAGGTTTGTTGAGTGAGTGAATGAATGGATGGGTGGATGGGAGGTCTCCCACAGCAAGATCTCCAGATCAGGTTGAAGAGAAAGGAACTAGCATAGAGTGAACCCCTAACTATTCCAGGAGTCCCCCCAGCAGCCATCAGACTCTATTATCTCATTTTTTTGGATGAAGAAACTGAGACCACCACAGGACTCTCCCTAAACCAGAGAGAGCTGGGAGAAGAGGCAGGAGCTACCCAGGTTAGGACAAATGTCTGAGGATCCCTATTCTTCTAGACAGGGTTCCTTTCATTCACCCAAAGATGCCCCTCCAGGATTTAGGGTGTGGCCTTGACCTCGTGTCAGGGGACCTGCACAAGGTCATGATCATCACATTTTCAGGATGAGACCAGCTGAGGATTGGCCAGGAGAGACTCTTTGGTGCACCAGATGGAGGAGGGGACACAGGTATGGTTAAGAGATTGGCCTTTGGAAACCGACAGCCCTGTGTTTGAATCCTGCCTCCACTTCGTGTTAGCCCTGTCGCTGTGGGCCACGGTTGACCTCTGGGAGTCTGATTTTCCTTATCTGTGAGACAGGGATAATAGGTTTCCTATCAGGTTTGCCACAGATCACTTCCAAAGCACTTGGTATGTGGTGAGCACTTTGTAAATATTAGCTTTTATCAAGAGAGTCAGAATTAGCACGGTGGCACAAGCCTGTAATCCCAGCACTTAGGGAGGCTGAGACAGGAGAATCGCGAGTTCAAAGCCAGCCTCAGCAACGGCGAGGCGCTAAGCAACTCAGTGAGACCCTGTCTCTACATAAAAAAACACAAAATAGGGCTGGGGGTGTGGCTCAGTGGTCAAGTGCTGCTGAGTTCAATCCCTGGTACAAAAAAAAAAAAGAGAGAGAGAG
>CM053400.1:19927527-20022208 GCA_028644305.1 Xerus rutilus | reverse complement strand
CCTTCGATAAGGGTTTTCTTGCTTTTAAAATGACTTTCCTCCCAGGGTTAGTTTTTGCATCTATTATTATCGTTATCTTTATCATTATTATTATCATCGTCATCCTCATCATCTACATGGGCTGGCTTTCTTCCATCCATCCGTCCATCCACTGATGTGTCAATCCCTGTTTGGGATCGGACCTACAACAAAAGGGCACTGTGGGTCCAGATAAAGTCCCTTGGGAGGGGTGGCTGCCCACGGCGGGCAGGGAGGGTTTCCCCAGAAGTGAGACGCCTCTCGCGGTCTGCAAGCCGGTGCGTACACCGCATGTGCAAAGCACAGAGGGCTGGCCTCGGCACCGTGCGGAGCTCTACCCAGAAGGGAAAGGGCTAAAGCGGATTTAGCGAGCATTTGCAGCGCCCCGAACCCGGCTCCTGGTTTTCTGGAAGCGGACCTCGTGCCACGAGGCGAGCGCGCCCCCTGCTGGCCTTCCTGCGAACTGCACCTTGGGCTCGGGAGACTCCCAGCCACTGGATCTTTGGGAACCAAATGTCCGTAAAAGGTGGTCTCTAAACTGGGAGGACCCCCAGAGTACAACGCCCACTTACCCATGGAGATATGAGGCCGTGTGTGGGGAGGAGGGTGCTGAAAGCAGAAATTCGGGGCCATGAATCCTGGGCTGGGCCCTGTCAGGGCCTGGGGTGGGGAGGTGAGCTCCTCCCCAGGGAGGGTCCCGGCAGCTCCGGCTTGTGGGAGGCGGGAATAGTGGGGGTGGTGCTTTAAGAGCCAAGGGGGTTTCAGATTCTCGGCCCTCGCCCCAGCTGGCTGGCTCAGTTGTGAGATTTCCTGTTTTGTCTTGGAGCAGCGGCGCTGCAACCTGATAGCCATGGAGCAGGAGCTGGAGATATGCGAGTCTGCGTGTGCACGCGCGCACGTGTGTGTGTGTGTGTGTGTGTGTGTGTGTGTGTGTTGAAGGGTGATGCGGCGTCCCTCAGCAGGTGCCTTAGCTGGTGATATCACCCCACTAATGCTCTGATCTTTCTTTGAACCAGTTCCCCACCCCCAAGTTCCTAGGAAACTGCCACCACATCTTGCCCTTGGTTCTCCAGCGGCAGGTGGTGGGGTGAGGGGACTTGAAAGCAGGAAGATTCCCATCTTTAGAGCCTGGAGAGAAGACAGGGATGGAGCTGGTGGCAGGCTGGGCTCAGAGCAGAAGGGAGAAGAGAGAGGGATGTGGATGGAGGCTGCTGCCCAAGCCCCCAGCCCTGGCGACAGGCTGCTCTCCTCGGTGATATGAGGAGCCCGGGAGACCGCAGCTGCCTCATGCCTGGACGCTTATTACGCTGGAAAGCGGTTTTTCCTCCTGGTCCCTCCCTAGACCGCCTTGCAGGTTGGGCTGCTGTGTGAGCGCATGTGCCCGTGTGCGGGCGTGGGCATGGACCTCTGTGTGTGTGCATGTCCAAGCCTGGGCTGACCAGGGAGGGGACCACGAGAGCCTTGGTGTCTGAATGAGGCCTGTGGGACTTGGAGATGAGACTTTGGTCCTTGTTGTGATCACATCAAGGCCAGTGTGTCTGTGGTTGGGCATGTGGTGGGGCAGAGAGGCTGGCTCCACCTGCGTCAGGGTTCAGATGAGACTTCCAGGCCTGTGCCCATCTTTGCTAGTAGGGCATCCTCAGGCAAGTCCCTGCCTTTCTCTGAGCCTTAGTGTCCACACCTGACAAATAGGGACAATCTGTAGCTCACAGGTGCCTGGGGAGGGTGCGTGAGGTATTGCTGGTGCAGTGCCCCACAGGGCCCGCACGCCTTGGCCCTGCTTGAAGAGAGGAGGCTCTGGTTCTTTTTAAACTGGTGCCCTGTGGCTTGGTGGTCATCCGCACCTGTCTCTCTGGCTGTTTCCTCCATGTCCCACTCTTCCTCCTGCTCCAGCCTCCTCCTCCTGTGCCTGGAACACAGTGGGCTCATTCCATCGGGTGCCTTGGCAATGACTCTTCTGCTTTGAACCCTCTGCCAAGTTGTTGCATGGCTGGTCCCTTCTCAGCCCTCAGGTCCATATTTAACGTCACCTCCAAGGCAAACTCCCTCCCACTGTGCCCCCCAACCCTTCCTAATGCCCTCCTGTGTTTTCCTTCCAGCACTTGCTATTGACAGCTCTGGAGCGGCTTGTCTGTGAGCCCGCCCCTGTCCCTGAGACTGTGAGCTCCTCAGGCTGGGGACCCTGTCTTGTGTGTTCCCTGCCTTTTCTCTGGTGTCTGCCACAGTGCCCTGCACATGGTAGGCCCTTGTTGACTGCGAGGACAGGGCGAAAGCATCTGGTGCATGGTATATTAGAGCCAGACAATCCTGGCTTGAACTTGGTTGGAATCCCAAGTCCTGGCTCCATCACTCATTGGCTCCGAGTCTCACTCCCTATCTCTGGGTCTCAGTGTGCCCATCTGTCATCTGGGGTTAAGTAGAGTGACATCACAACCCGTTGTGAGGAGACAATGAGGTCATGAGCACAAATTCTGCATGCTGAGAGGTAAGTGAGCACAGTGGTGGCTGGGGTTAGTAAGTGATGACTGTGTGCCGGGTGACGTTCCAAGGTCCCTACTCTTTTAACTCATTTTATCCTCACACCTGGCAGAGGAGGGAGAGACTATCATTCCTTTTTACAGATGAAGATGCTGAAGTTCAGAGAAGACCTGTGCCCAGTAATGACCTTGTCCTCCAGCAAGGGCTATAGAGGCATGAAGTTTCATGGGAAGTGCCAACTTCTCTCCTTGACATCTCCCCACTACACAGGAAGACCTGAGAATCGAAGACAGAAGACCTGAGAATCGAATGACCTGAGTCTTAGTTTCAGCTCTGCACCAACCTGCTATGATTCCTGGGAGGGGTCCCTGCCTCCTCTAGGGGACTGTTTCTCTGTGCCTCATGAAGACACAGTTGGCTCCAGTGCCCCAGGATGTGCAGGAAGAGGGAGCAGTTGGAACAAGGAGGGGCTGGGATAAGCTGGGCAGTGGCCACTCGGCTCTGACTGGCAGTTGCCAGGCGGGAATGCGAGCTCAGGATTGCCAAATCTTTGAACTTTTCAAGAGAAGCATAAAATTTGGATTTTGTATGTGAAATCTGATTTTTAAATGTTGGAACAATTTAAAAAGAAAGAAAGAAAGAAAGAAAGACACTGTGTGGGCCAAACAAAGCCCATTTGTGGGCTGCATTTGGACTTGGGGGCTGTCGCTTGTGCAATCCATGGGATACCCAGTATCTGCAGACTCCTTCCTGTCTTTGGGCCCTTGGTAAAAATGACTCACGAGTTGAGTACTTACTCTGCCCAGGGGCATGTGTGATGCCCTTTAACCCCCTCTTTCCCAGTGTGCCTACCATGTGGTGTTATTCTAGTAGGTAGTATCATCTCCACTTGAGAGGTAGACAGAGACCAGAGAGGTTAAGTAACTTGTCCAAGGACATCCAACTAATAAATGGCAGTGCCAGGGGACAAAGCAGGGCTCTCCTCTGAAGCTCACCTGTGCAGTCATCTGCCATCCTGCCACGATGATCCCCGGATGCTGTCTTCAGTCCCCTCCCCACCAGGACTCCCCATCCTGGCCTCCTGGGGAGTGTGTGATCACGAGTGACCCAGTGGTTGATCTGGCACCATGTAGGCCTGGAAGGAGGGTAGGCCACAGGTCCCTGGGTACCACAGACTGTGGGGACCTGCTGGAGCAGCACCAAGGCCGCGGGCCCCTCCCCTGGGACATCTGGTGGGGAGCTTGGTGGGGAGCCGGCTGGCCCCCCTCGGCAGAGCCATGTTCTGTTTTCCCTATTTCTGTAGCACCTCCTCAGAACCCCCACCCCGTGCCTGCAGGAGCATTTGTGCCCCTGCTCAGGGGGCGCAGGCTCTGTGGGCGCTCCTGTGAGGGTGAGTGCGCCTCGGCATCCGGGTCAGCCTGGAGTGTCACATGTCTTCATGGAGGGCCGCAGGGTCCACTGTGGTGCTGCTGGGGACTGTATACACAGGGGTTCACACGTGTGTACCTGAGCGTGTGCCTGGACATTTGGTGAAGCTTGAGGGTTTAAAAAATGGAGGTGCACTGATCTTACATGTATGACTTGAGGGAGTTTTATGTGAGTATATAAATGGTGGCCATCATCTGGCAGGGGCTCCCTTCTGTCCCCACCCAGTTGATATCTCTCAGGAAGATCACTAGTCTAGCGACTGTTGCAGGTGTCAGGAGTTCTCCTGGAATTTTGACCCTGATCCTCTGCCAGGTGTACACTGTCTGCAAATTCAAGCAGCAACAGCAGCAGAAAGGGCTGTAGTCTGATATTTGGAAGAGCTTCCAGGTGGACATCTCTGGAGTCTGGAAACTTGATCAAGTTGTATAAATGCCATTTCTGATGGGGAAGATGAGAAATAGTCATTAGAGTAGCCACAACTTATTACTTACAGGTGCTTCCAAGAAATTATGTAAGTGCCTCCAGTCTTTTGCAGTTGGTGTGAATGTCCCCATTTTGTAGATAAAGAGACTAAGGCTCAGAGATGGCCAGTGAGATGCTCAGGCTCACTGAATTATTGAGCAGGAGGACAGAATTTGAATGCAAGCCTCGTGTCTCCTCCCCTAGGCTGTCTGTATCTGTAGTGACCTCTTGCTGGGCTGGGATCTCACCCCTGTGGGCTTTCCTTGGAACATCTCTCTGCCCTTTCAGAGATTCCATCCCCCCTGGAGGTAGGTTTCACCTGTAGCCCAGGCATTCCCAGCACTGTGGACACTAAGATGGTCTGAGATGGATGGGTATTTGCAGGTCATCCTGTCCAACCCTCTTGGCTATGGCTGAATGTGGGGGCTCCCAACCAGTGGGGACCTGTCCTGGTCACACACTGATCCCTCTGTGGTTCTGAATGCTGACTGTGATGCCTGGTTTTCAAAGTGGCAGAGCCAGAATCCAGAAAGGCGAGGTCCAGCTCTTACTGTAACTAGGTAGGCTTAGAGAGGACTTTGGCCAGGTCTTCCCATCTCAGAGACCCTTGCACCTGTCACTGTGGCACAAGCAGGAGGCAGTGTGGTATCATGGAGCAAGTCTGGGGTTTGCAGCCATACAGGGGACTTGGGGTCAAAGCCTAGTGTTGCCACCTATTAACTGTGATCTCGGGCAAGTCATTTTGGCTCTCTGAGCCTCAGCTTCTTTGTATGAGATGAGGACAATAGTAGGACCTACTTCATGAGAGTATTGTGAGGATTAACAGTATTGATGGGACCAGAGACAGCTGCCGGACACTGAGGGTCTCCTATGTGCCGGATGCTGTGATCCCATCTGATCTTTCCAGCTGTGCTAAGGAGATTACTGCTGTTATCCCCATTTTACAGAGGAGAAAACTGAGGCACAGAGGGATTAAATGGTTTGCTCAAGGTTTTCCACTAGTAAGTGGTAGTGCCTGGATTCCAGCCCAGATCTGTGTGTCTCCAGAGTGCTTAACCCAGGAGGGTTAGTCAGAGTACTTAACAAGGGGCCTGGCCTGGGCCCAGAGCCATCAAAATAGATGCCTGCCATAAATAAACAAGCCGTGTGTTCTCCCAGCACCATCTTATCCATTACACACTCGACTGTGTTAAATGGGATTAATCCAGGAAATGAGATTACAGATGTCAAGCCGCTTGGAGAACCACGCAGCACTCCACAGTGTTGGTTTCTATTTCTTCTTACGCTGTGGGGTAGGAGGACTGGCCTGTGGGTGAGGACACCTGGGCTTAAATCCTGGTGCTGCCATTAACTTGCTGAATGATCTTTGGGGAGGACCGGAAGAAAGTTTCCAGAGTCACAAATGAACAAAGTCAAAGCCTGCTGTGAAGATGGTGCTGGGTAGCCCCCGTCAGGCCCCTCCATGTGCTAATTATAACTGGTTCATCAAAGTGGTCCCAGGAGGCCTTTAGCTTGGCCACAGTTTGTCACACAATTAAAGGATTGCATGTTAGAGTTTCTAGGTTACAACTTAAAATATATTGTACATATTTAATGGGTCTGAGGACAACTCAATCATAGTTAAGCATACACCCCGGTGAGTTCTGACGTGATTCACACACCAGCCCAAATACCCGTCGGCGTACCCGGCATTTCCGTAACTCCCAGAGTTTTCTCACTTGCCTTGGCAACCCATCTCTCCTCCTCCTCTTGTTCCCAGGCAAATGCTGATCTGTTTTCTGTCATTATAGATCTTTTTTCCCTATGTGTTTAAATAAATGGAATCATACAGTGTAGACTTTTGTGTCTTAGCTCCCTTCATTCCACGTAATCTGTTTGGAGATTTATCTCTACTATAGCATTTCTTTTTGTCACTGAGTCGTATTCTAACTATGGATCTGCCAGATTTCTTTTTCCATCTGCTTGTGGATGGACACTGGGTTGTTTTCAACTTTTATATGCTATATATAAAGTTTTTAGGAACATTCACGTGTGCATGCCTTTGCGTGGACTTAGATTTTCCTTTCTCTTGGGGACACCCAAGAGAAGGACTGGGGTGCTCAGCCTGTTTTCCAAGGTGACTGGATCGTGGTATGTCTGATGTTTTTTATTTAAAAAAAAATTTTTTTTAGTTGTAGATGGACATACAATATCTTTATTTATTTTTATGTGGTGCTGAGGATCGAACCCAGTGCCTCACACATGCGAGGCAAGCGCTCTACCACTGAGCCACAATCCCAGCCCCTGGTGTGTCTGATGTTTGAGAGTTCTGGTTGCTTTGCGTCTTCACCCAACTTTGTATGCTTACTTTTTGGATTTTGTCCATCTCAGTGGTGTGTAGTGCGAGGGCCATGCTGCAGGTTGGCAGAGCACATGCTTTCTGATGGCCTGAGGTGTGTCAGGAAGAGCTGATGGGAACAGTGGAGAGGTTGACCAGGAGGTGCCACAGAGCAGAACAAAGGCCACTCAGAGGTGCCCACAGGGAGACAGACTGTAATGTTTCAGAAAGGGCTTCCCATCCATCAGTGCTATCTAATTATGGAATGCATTTATTTGCAGAGTAGGGAGCTCACCATGGCTGGGAGTGGTTGCCATGTAGAGTTTGCCTTTTTGGCTTGTGTGGTTCTGAGGACCCACAGATGACGGAAGTCTCATTGCTAGCTGTCAACTGTATTGGCTCCACCTCCACCTTACCCTGCAGGAACCCCAGGTACTGGGTGAGTTCTTGGCCTCTCTCAGGTGTGTGGGGTGAGCCCTTTGTTCTCATGAGTTCCAGCAGGCCACCAACTGTGTTGTCGCCTGTCCCTTTCAAGCACCCATGGCCATTGCTGCCTGGCTCCTCCCTTAGACCCAGCTGGCCTGCCTCCTCTGGCCCTGAGTTCTCAGGGCTCTGCAGAAGCTCATCATTTGCTGGTAAATGAGAGTAAAGATGCTCTCCAGGGTGTTGGCCCCCAGCATGGCTATTTAGATCACCTTGTCAGACAGTGTTACTCATACTCTGCCCTACCTTTAGGTGGTTGCTGCCATTGAGGTACCTGGGCTGGAGCTGGTCTAGGAAGCAGGTGTCCAGGGCCAGGACTCCCCTCTACCTGGGGCCCCGTAGCTCGGTCTTGCTGGTCACCACACCTGAGCTTTCTCTCTTTCTTTCTTTTTTGGTACCAGAGATTGAAACTAGGGGTGCTTGACCACTAAGCCACATTCCCAGTCCTTTCTATTTTGAGACAAGATCTTCCTAAGTTGCTTGGGCCTTGCAAGTTGCTGAGACTTTGAATTTGAGCTCTTCCTGCCTCAGTCTCTGGAGCTACTGGGACTAAGGCATGTGCCACCGTGCCTCGCTGAGAGTTTTCTCTTATGAAGTTTGTTCTTGGCTCAGACTTTGACAGTCCTTCCTGGCTTCCATTAGGTGCCTGCCTCTAGACCTCCAGATACCTCTTACCTGTCTGTAAATGGTAAACACCAGCTATGGCAAGATTCAAGTGCTTTTTGACCCACCACTATTTTGTGACTAGTGATCACAGCTGGATACTTGGGTGCTGAATATGGCTCCACCTCACACACTACAGAAGTCCAAATCTTAGATCTGGCATCAGTCAGGTCCTCGGTCGCCTAGTATAAGTCATCAGAGGAGGACTTCTTTCAGACCATGTTTACCTGCACTTGATTCTTTTACTAAAAAATAGGTACAGCACTATACTTCAGAAACCATTTTTATAGAATGCGTGCTTCCCATGTGTGCTATCTGGCCTCCCAATCTGAGCCCAATGAGCCTTCTGTCTGATATTTACACCCTTGGGGACTGCCTCCTATATTGTTACCAGGGTTGGTCTGTGTGACCAATAAAATAGGGAAGAACTGCCAGACGCAGTGGTGCAGGCCCATAATCCCAGCAATCTGGGAGGCGAAGGCAGGAGGATTGCAGGTTCTAGGCCAGCCTGGGCAACTTAGTGCCGGGGTCCAACCCTGGCGGGTCCAGGGGTCCTGAAGGAGGTGGAGAGTCGGCACAATGGAGAGACGGGACGAGCTCAATTACTGCATCAGACGGTCTCTCTCTCGAGTGACCATGAGGTTTATTTTTATACCTTTCTACAAGGAAGTCCAGAACATTGTTTTTCCATGTCTAGCTGTGTTTATTACAAAGAATCTTGTTTTTGTACGTGTTCTTTCACTTTCCCTATTGGCATCCTACACAATGTCCTCATAACTTTATTGACCTTATACAATCTCAAAGTTATACAAAGGTGAGAGACAAGGTGTCTGCATAAGTAAAGGTTATTATGCTAAATAAAAAGAAAAAGTACAGAATTCTATTTTTTGTCTCCCACTATGTCTGTCAAGTGGTAGGTTTAATTTTTATTTCTATTCTCTTAGGCAATGTCTGCAAGGTAATTTCCTATAATATCTGTTTAGCTGCTTGATTAGGTCATTTCTATTTTTCTTGTTTTTCAAACACCAGAGATGAAATTGTCCCAGGCTCTTAAGAAAGGGCAAGCTTTGTACGTCAACCCATTTACCATTCGTATTTACCACATATCTGCCATTTTCATCATAAATTCCAATATAGGGTAAAGGAGGGTCAGTGCGGGGGCGGGGGGTGGAAAAGTCATCTTGTTTACTTCCGCTCCTCTAGGGGAGAACCATAATCATCTTCCAATTTTGTAAGCCACATATGGTGGTCTCTAGATTGTAGGAACCACTCTCTTACAGGAATTTCTGTTTTTGAGTAATTTTAAAGTTTTTGGTTTAGGTGGGGAAGTTAATAATGAAGCATTTTCATGAGCTCCCTGTTTGTCTTAGCGATTTCAGTAGAATTAGTTTCGTTTTTGTAAGGCCAGCCAGGACATAATTGTGTACACTTGGTTATCTATTCGTAATCCTTTTTTGTTTCGCAGCATTTCTCAGAATGGGCCAATTGTTTATTTCTCCAGATAATTATTCCCAGCATTATTATTGTTCTCAGGAGAAGTAGCCTGAGGCTTGTCCAGGAGCACAGGCCTTGCTGGGTTTCCCTTCAGGTTTGGACCTTGTCAAACACCTGGAGTGATATTGCTCGTGCCACCTTAGCAAGATCATACAAATAAAAAGAACTGGGGATGTAGCTCAGTTGTAGAGCACCCCCCCCAATACCATAAAAAACAAAACACACCTCCAAACAACAAACAACAAAACCAGCACAAACAGGACCTCCTCCTGAGGCTGGTTATGAAAAGCCTTGGTGGTTTTTTTCTCTTAGCTTCTTGCCCAGGGACGATCACCTGTTTTTTTTTTTTTTTTTTTAAAGATTTTTTTTTTTATTTGTAGATGAACACAATGTCTTTATTTTATTGCTTTGTATGTGGTGCTGAGGATCGAACCCAGGGCCTCACACATGCGAGGCAAGTGCTCTACCGCTGAGCTACAATCTCAGCCCCCGATCACCTGTGTTATCACAAACATTTGTGGCGAGACCCTGCCCATGGCCTCCTTGGCCTCCTGGAAGGCTGTGGCTGCCAGCCCTGGGTGACATCCTGCCTTGGTGCCACCTGGGAGGTTGTGATCACTGGCTCCTGGAGACGCTTGTCAATTCTTCACTCTCGGAAAGCGAGTAGGGCAGAAGTGCCATTTTAAAGCGCACCAAGCGCTGGGGTTGTCTGTAGGCAGCCGCAGGTAACTCGCACCCTGGCAGCATGCTTGAGGATTTGAGGCAGGAAACGCGTCCTCATGCCATACTTCACCCGACCCGGCTGAACCGGATGTCCGGTGCACGCTGGGTAGCAGAGTGCATTCTGGGTAGCCGGGTGCACACTGGGTAGTCCCACCAGCCCAGCGCAGCTGATTGGACAGGCAGAGTCACCTGACCAGAACTGAGCCAACTAAATTGTCCCTAGAATTTCTCGTTTCCTTTCTCTTTTTTCCCTGCCCTTCCTTCCTCCCTCTGTTTTTCTCTCAACAGGAAAGGATCTACTCAAGCAGCTGGATTAGTGAGTGAGCCCCAGGGATAGAGCAGCCACGCTGGTGAGCAGAGGAAACTGTCAGACAGGAGCTGGGGCCAGAGTTGGTGGGGCGCAGGGAGGTAGCCGCTGTCCTCAGCCTCACCAAGCTCTGTGCTTCTGGCTGTTGAATCTGGGACATTCCTCAGTTGTTTACAGTGATCCTCCTTTTGAGTTGAGCTTCCTTAAGTTTCTGCTCCCCTACCCCCCATGAGATGATCTTGAGACAGGACCATTGGAGGCTCCCGTGTTGACTGGATACAGAGCACCCCCCTGAGTGGACCACTTGCCTAGGTCTGCATAACCACTGTCCTCTGGCTGGATTTTTAGGTGCTTTCCAGTTTCTATTATAAACAATGCCATGAGGAACATCTCTGGTACTCAAAGCTTTTCCCCCCATCTCTGTGCTTCAAGAGGTCTTCTCAGAGGTGGGATGAGTGAGCTAAGGGGTACAGATCTCTTTAGGTAATACAAGCATCTCACTTAATGACTACCCGGAGAAAGGGTGCTGATCCCACCAGCACTAGATGAAAGGGTTCGCCTCACCTGCCCTCCCCAGCAGTGGGTTTGTCTCACTTGAGGATCGCCTTCTCTTGATATTTATTAGGCTACCGTGAACTCACTCTGAGCGACACACTGAGGGAAATGCCCACATGTCACACTGTTTAGGCAGCAGCCATATTGTGCCAGGCCTCTGGGGGCTAAACAAGTCAGGAAAGATCTATGTCCTTTTATTTAAAATGAAGTGGATTCTAAACACCACTTAAAAATACATTAATAATGGTGTTGGTGTGTTATTCATCTCAGAGAAGTGACAGATGTTTCCCTCAGCAAAATGCTGAAGTGGGAAAGTGAGTTAGGGAGCCGAGAGATTGATCAGCTTCTGTCAAGGGGCTCATTACCTCCCGCCTAGACGACCTTCTGACTGTTCCTCTGCCTCCAGCTCCCACACCTCACCCTGGCCCAATCTGTCCTCCCTGGGGAAGTTTAGTTACTCTTCCTGAAACAGTTTGTGGAAGTGGGTTGGATGCTGGACCTGGAGTCAAGTGACCAGGTTCTGGTCTAGGTTTTGTCACCCAGGTTCCTGGGTGTGGTGGACATCTGCTGATCTTCTTTTCTCAGATCAGCACTCTGATTTTCTACTGGGGCCACATTTACTCCTTTCTCAGGCCTAGAGTGCCATGTGGGGATGATACTGTTCTGCTCATTTTCTCTCTGGGGGTAGGCATATGATACCCAGGGTTGACCTTTGAGACTTCTGCAGATCTCTAGCCAAGCAGTGTTCAAAAGGGGACATTTTTTCCAGGTTAGGCCAGCCACTGTTTGAAGCCTGGATCCAGTTGTACCTGAGGTTCACTCTTCAGCATCCTGGTTATGTGAGCCAAATCCCTCCTCCTTTGTCTAAAAGAGAGTCTGAATTGAGTGCCTGTCAGTTATAAATAAAAGAGTAGTGAATGCCATAAAGTGTGATCTTTTAGACTTCAGTCTGACCTCCAGACCACAAAGCTTCTTGGTGGCTAGTCTTTTTTCTTTGGTGCGCCTCAGTTGCCCCATCTGAAGATGAAAAGATTGGATTCTCCAAGGTTCTTCCATCTTGGGAGATTTATATCCCCTACCTGGGCTTTGAGACTTGCATATGAGGAGGGTCACAGACAGGCTGGCTCATGTGGAGACTGTCACTGTAGCCTTGCTAGGAACATCAGGGGACAAGCTCTCTCTAGACCTCTAGGAACTGCCCTGGAGTGAAGGCAGTGGCTGAGCAGACCCTCAGATGGCAGAGGAAGACCCAGGGACATATTGGGGCTCCAAAGTATGGAGCCCTGTGACCAGTAATGAGATGTACTTCCCTTGCTGTGTTGCTCAATGGTTCCCAAGTACCTTCAGGATTAAGTTCCATACCTTTCTTAAAAAAAATTATTTTTATTATGTATTTTTTCTGAGCAGCAAGGGCTATATTCAAAGCATAAAGTGGACCACTGTTACATTTCCTCACTGTGAGTTTCTAAGTTCCACACCTTTAGACAAGTAGAGGGCCAGGCTTCTCACAGGGCTTAAGGCATATCGAATGAATGAATGAATGCCAAGCCCCTGGCTTACCGCCCCAGTCCCAAACTTAGGCCCCTCTGCTCTGCATTCCACTGTCTCTACCACATTTGGCTGCTCCTCTGGCTGGAGGACTTTCCCCACCACCCCTGGGCAGGCGGCCCAGGCTCCTCCATCCAGTGCTCTGCAGCTCCTGCAGCTCCTGCATGGTGCCCTGTGCTGGGCCAGGTCCTGGCTCTGAGCCAGGCAGGCGAGGTCCCTGTGCTCTTGGGGCTTCATAAGGTGGGGAGGCAGCCCAGAGAGGGACATCAGATGGTGATAAATGTTGTGGAGAAAATTAAGTGAGGGGGACTGGGGTTGTGGCTCAGTGGCAGAGTGCTTGCTTTGCATATGTGAGGCACTGGGCTCGATCCTCAGCACCACATAAAAATAAATAGACAAAATAAAGACATCGAGTCCATCTATAACTAAAAAATATTTAAAAAAAAATTAAGTGAGGGAGGAGGTCGGGACTGTTGGCAGGGGCTCTTTTTATTTTTTGTGGGTAGCCTGGGAGGGTTTCTAATATAGTGACATTTTAGTCAAGACCCAAAGGAGGTCAGGGTCTGAGCCACGCAGCTGTGAGAGGAAGGTGGTCCAGGCAAGGGGAATGGCGAATGCAAAGGTCCCAAGGTGGGAGCTGGCTTAGAATGTTCTGGAATGTTTGAGAAATAGCACAGAGACCTGAGTGCCTGGAGTGAGGGTGAGGCTTGGAGGAGGAGGCCTCTGGGTGACAGGGGAGGGCAGGAGGGGTGGCTCTGCAGCCGCGTACGCCCTTCACTGGCCTTTCACCTGAGAAGGGGGGCAAGGGAGAGTTTTGAGGGGACAGGATGGAATCAGGGAGACTGATTGGGAGGCCCTATGGAAATCCATGGTGATGGTGACT
Source organism: Xerus rutilus (assembly GCA_028644305.1). Classification (NCBI taxonomy): domain Eukaryota; kingdom Metazoa; phylum Chordata; class Mammalia; order Rodentia; family Sciuridae; genus Xerus; species Xerus rutilus. The sequence goes on along the minus strand of CM053400.1, from coordinate 20,008,849 downwards.
GGAGTGGCGAGTGATCAGATTCTGGATGTATTTTGAGCAAGGGGAGGGGTGTCATTGTCCCAGAGCTGAGGAGGCCCCATTAGTAGTTTAGGGGACACTGGGGTTTGGTTTGGGCATGTGGAATTGAGATGCCCACTCCTCAGTGATGTGAGTACCTGGGAGTGAGGGTGGACCTAGGATTCAGGGTTCTGGGGAAAGGGTGGCCGGAGCATGTGGGAACACTGGAGAGACAGTGGGCAAGGCCGGAGGGTACAGGGTGCCCTGGGGAGGGAAGGAGAGTGGCAGGGCCCTAGGGAGCTAGGAAGCAGGAGAAAATCCAGACAGGAGCTGCCCAGATCTCAAGAGGAGAGTCGCTCCTTCCCAGCCTGCGTCACCTGTTGTTGATAGCCACCTGAACCAAGGACAGGGACTTGGCCGCGGACCCAGCGCAGGCAGGCCTTGGGTGACCTTGACAAGAGTAGCAAGGATGGAAGCCCATTGGAGAGGCTCCAGAGGGAGGGCGAGGGTGTACGGGAGGGTGACCAGGCTCAGGGGTTAGGGAGCATCTGTAGAGCAAAGCCTGTGTGAGAGTGGGAGTGTCCATCTTGGAGGAAAGTTCTAGAAGGAGGGCAGAGGTGAGGAGGTGGCTGCCAGGGGTTTCATCATCTGGAGGCAGAATGGAAGCTGCTAGAGGATTTTTTTTTTTTTTTTTTGGTACCGGCGATTGAACTCAGGGGCACTCGACCACTGAGCCACATCCCCAGCCCTATTTTGTGTTTTATGGAGAGACAGGGTCTCACTGAGTTGCTTAGCGCCTCGCCGTTGCTGAGGCTGGCTTAGAACTCATGATTCTCCTGTCTCAGTCTTCCCAAGTGCAGAGATTATAGGCGTGCGCTGCTGTGCCCGGCTGCTAGAGGACTTTGAGAGCTTTATTTATTTTAAAGACTGCCCTCTGGTTTCTGAAAGGGGGACTTTGAGAGCCTTTGATCTGAGTGCTGCCTGCTATGGCCTTTCCTGTTGTCCCTTATCTAGGCCCTTCTGGTCCCAGAGGGTCATGGCCTTTGTCCCTGCTGCCTCTGATGTCAGGCCCTCCTCGCCCACCCCAGGGGCAGTGGAAGCAGGACGATGGCACATACTGGTCCTGTGAGGCCCTTTGTCTTGGTTCCCCACTGCAGCTTGATCAGGCACTAGTGGGGCCGGAAGTGCCCTTTGACATCCACCAGACAAGGGCCTCTTGAGGGGCCAGGAAGTGACCAGCCAGGATTTTCTGCCTAGGGGCTTGTGGGACCATCATAGGGCCAAAGAGCAGAGCCTTGGTTCTGCAGACCTGTGTCACTATTTCGTCATGTGACCTTTGGAAAGTGCCTTCTTCCTCCATCCCCTGGCTCAGCTCTCTGTGAGCTACCCTTGCCCGTGCCAGGGACCTGTCATGATAGTGTGCCCACTCACTGTGTGCCTGTCATGGCTGGCCAAGTGACTTGGCTCATCCTTACAACAACGCCAGGTGGGGAGATAGCTCCATCTCCATTTTACGGCAAGGATGAGCAACTGGCCTGAGCTCAGGTGTAAAGGATGGGGCTGGGGCTTTGTCGCCTCCAGAGCCCATGCCCCAAGCTCCATGGGGTCAGACTTGCTGGGGTCATGCAAGATCATGTCTTCTAAGTACCACATTTGATTGAAGGCCCCGGGAGGGGAGGAGTCTCCCGTTCACATGGCTGGTTAGCGAGGAGCCCCACCAGGACCAGGGTGGGCCATGGAGGGAGGAGGCCTGATTCCAGTCCCAGCTCTGACGTTCCTCGTGTGTGGCCTGAGCAGGCCCCTTTCCTCTTCTGAGGAGTTTCCTCTGGAGGGCGGTGACCCCTTCCTCGGGGCTGCTAGACCAGCGAGGGCTGCTGTGTCAGCAGTGTGGGGCGGGCCATGTCCTCCAGGCTGAGCTCCTTTCCTGCCCTTCCTGGCCATAGCTGGGGCGGGGGGCAGGTTCCAAGCACTCACAGTCCACAGTGGCCTCTGGAACATCCCCAGAGCCGTGGTTCTGACCTGAGTGCTACCCTGATCCAGAGGGGTGAATCCCCGAGAGTAGGACGGGTTGGAGTGTGAACTCTTCTCAGCCACGTCCCCAGCAAGGACCGAAGCAGCACCACTTAGTGACCAGGTATTGGAGTCTGCTTGATTAAAGGGACGAGGAGTCTATGGGGCCCAGGAGCTGAGGTCCCACAGAGGTAGCTGTTCGGTTTCCTCATGAAGCCTCACTTCCCTAAGGGGAAGGCGCCAGGGCGGGGCCTCGAGGTTGTCCTCACCGCCCTCTCCTTCCCCAAGGACAGCTGACTCTTCCTACCCCTCCCAGCTGCCTGCACGGTGGGCATGTGGTGCCTGCTTCATAGATGAGGAAATGGAGGCGACTGGACTATGAAGCCACTGCTTAAGGTGAAGTGGCCACTTGGCCATGGCATGCCAAGATGTTAAGGCCACAGTCCCACCCTCGACCCTGTGCCACTGTGCATCAGGTGGGAACGCAAATCTAGGTAGCGGCCACCAGCAGGAAGACTGGTTAACATTGTTGAGAAAACCAGGGGCTTATCACTGTTACACAAGGAGAACTCTGGGTAGGAGGAGCTGTTCTAAGCTGGTCGGGGGAATAGACTCCCCACTGCTGTCCCCAGCTAGTGGTTTTTTTTTTCTTTTTTTTTTAAATATTTTTTTTAGTTGCAGATGGACACCATACCTTTATTTTATTTATGTGGTGCTGAGGATCGAACCCAGGGCCTCACGCATGCGAAGCAAGCGCTCTACCGCTGAGCCACAGCCCCAGCCCCCCAGCTAGTGGGTTTTGTCTTCATAGTTGCAAAGTACCTGCTGTGCCTCTAGCACTCACGTGTGCATACCAGGTCAAGGTGTCCTTGTTTGGGAAGGGAAGCCTTTCCCAGCAGATCCCACCAAGGTCTTGGCCAGAACCCCTGGCTGCCCTGGCTGGGAGGCAGCTAGGACAAGGAGCCATTAGCCTTGCAGCCTCCAGAGTGAAGTGGCCAGTTAATTCCTGTCCCTAATCATGCTCCCTGGAGGAGCGGAGGGCTCCTTGCTTCGGAGGGATGCAGACCCCTTACCTCTCGGTCTCGCTGTGGCTCAGTTTCCCTGTCATTCAACACCTGGGCCGAGGGCTGTGGAGTGCTGCATCCCCCCTCGCTGTCCGTCTCGCCCTGGCTCCAGTCTCTGCCTGCTGTCCACCTGGGCTGAGCTCTCTGGGGGTCTGGAGAGAAGGAGAAGGTGTGAGTGTGCCGGGGGACACATGTGCCACCACAGTTCCAGTCCTGCTTTGCCCCAACCTGTGTGACTGTGGGCAGGTACCTGCTACTCTCAGGGCCTTGCCTCTGTACAAGTCCCCAATTCTAAGCCCCTTAAACTGGGACATCTCCGTGGCTGTGAATTCATGTCTCAGGGTATCTGTCACCCAAGGGAAGCTTTCATCATGGCCTGGAGCCTTCCAGCCAAGGAAGGTGCCGCAGGACGGTTGCCCTCCCTGTCACTCTCTTTGTGTGGAGCTGGAGACACATTAGGTTTATGAGTGCAATGCGCCCTCTGGTGGCTTCTCAGAAACACTGCTCTGTCCAGATCCCAGTGGCCAAGTTTTCTGTGCTGGGCTGGGGCCTGGCAGGGGGCTTTTGGGGAGCAGTTTTCTTTGGTTTTGGAGGGCTGGGTGGAGCTGCAGTTGCTGCAGTTCCTAGGAAGTGCTGTGGCCCCCAAATGTAAACCTGCTACCAATATCTGTTCCTTTGAGAAGCTGAGACCTGGCTAGATTTTTTTTCATGTTTTCAAGAGCTGTTGTCTGGGAGCTGACGTGGACACCCTGCCTATCAGTTGAATGGTGTCACCCACATATTGTGGGTGAGGAGGCTTGGTCTCAGGAGGTCCCAGGGATTGGGTCACTGTTAACCTCTCAGGCTTCAGTCCTACCCCTTCCTGGGAGTTCCCAGGGACTCTGGCCTCCCAGGCTGGCCCCACACTGGGTCCTCTGCTTGGGAGACCTGCCCTTTTGGAAGAGTGTTCATCCTGTGAGTCTTACTCAAATTCCCTTCCATTTATTTTTATTTTAAAAACTGTGCTAACCTACATAACATAAAACATCACTTTGGCCATGTTTCAGGCGTAATTCAGTGGCATGAAGCACATCCACATTGCTGGGTAGCCATTGCCATCACCCATCTCTAGAACTTTCTTCTTCCCAAACTCAAATCTGTACGCCTTAAACACCACTCCCCTCCTCCTGCCCCCAGCTCCTGGTGACTGTCATCTACTTGCTGTCTCTGTGAATCTGGCCACTCTAGGCCCCTCATATAAGTGGAATCACACAATATTTGTCCTTTTATGTCCGGCTGGTTTCACACAGCTTAATGTCACCAAGGTCCATCCACAGTGCAGCCCGTGTCAGAATTCCTTGTCTCTCTCCCGCATGGGTCAGGGCCCTAGTTGGTTACGTGTTCATCCTGTGTGGACGCGCCGTGGTGAACAGTGCTGCGGGGAACATGGGTGTGGAACAAACACCAGGTCAAGTCCCTGCTTTCAGTTCTTCTGGGTGTCTAGCCAGAAGCGGGGTTGCTGGATCCTGGGACAATTCTATGCTTAGTTTTTGGTGGAGCTGCTGAGCTGCTTTTCACAAGGGCTGCACCGTTTTCCTTCCTGCCAGCCAGGCTTGGGGCTTCCAGCTGCTCTGCATTTCCACCAACACTTCGTTTTTTTTAAGCTTCCTTTGAAAAAACATATAGTAGCTACCCTAGTGGTGTGAAGTGCTCTCTCTTGGTGTTTTATACTTGCATTTCCCCAGTTATCAACAGAGCACTGAGCATGTTTTCGTGTGCTGCTGCTGCTTGTCCTTCTCCTCCTCCCCTTCTCCCCTCCTCCTCTCCTTCTTCATTTTTAACACTTATTCTCTCCTGTGCCCTCCGGCAGCATCACTCTTCTTTGGGAGCTTGTTAGGAATGCAGATTCTCAGTCCTTTCCAGGGATGACTGAATTGGAACCTCTGGGCCCGGGGCCCAGCAGTCTGGGTTTTAACCACCCTCTGGGTGATTTCCACGCACAGTCAAGGTGGAGAGCCAGGGTCTGGTACCATGCCAGGTACTCAGCAGCGTTACTTCGTTTGTGGCACCGCTGTTTTACCCACGTGGCAGATGAAGAAATCGAAGCTCAGAGAAGTAGAGCCACTTACCCACAGTCACACCAGCTCAGAGCTCTGAGCCTGTTCCATCTCTGTGGTGCCTTCCCTGGAGCTCATCAGGCCCCTGCATGACCAGGAGGGGGCAGCTTTGACTCAGGACTGAGTCTCCACTGGGCTTGACGGGAGTGGGAGCCTCCCAAGAGAGCCTTGGGAACCTGGCAGGACTCCCAGGGCTCATGTTCAGCCATGTGGCTTACTCTCCTCTCTCCTCCTCGGGCTCCTAGCTCCTGACTACAAAGAACACTGGGGCAGACACAGGACAACTTGATAGCAGTTTGAGAGGTTCCATGAACAAGCTGTGTGACCTTGTGTGACATGAACAACATGTGTGGGCATGTTGTCGAACCCCTCTGAGCCTCAGTTTCCCCATCACTGCCCTCAGGGTCCACTAGAGCATGCTCCTGAAAGGTGCTTCAAGTCAGGCCTCTTGCCTTCCTGGAGGGTTGAGATGATGGTGCTTTTGGGGGGATGGGAGATGGAAAAGTGAACATTTATTTGGTGCTACCTATGTGCTGGGTGCTTTCAGTGTGACATTTTATCGTATGCCAGCATAATGAAATAAGAGTATTATCCCCATTTTAAACTGAGGAAATTGAGTTTAGAGAACAGTGAGAAAGTGGCAGAACTGGAGCTTAAAGCCAGGTCCTTTTTCTTCAGGCTGCCACCAAAGCCACGAGCAAATGTACAGTCTGAGGGGAGTCCCTGTGTGGACTCCGTGGCCAGCCTGCCTGATGTTGGCGCCACCACCTACCAGCTCCACCCGACGGCAGATGGCTCCACCTCCCTGGGCCTCAACTTTCTCGTAGGCATCACAAAGATGATGAGCCTTTGAGTATCCAGGATTCTAACAGTGCAAGTCAGTGTCCAGGTCACAGCATGGGGGAAGCCCCCACAGAGCTGGCCTCAGAGATGGAAGCGATGGCGGGTCTCCATTAGTTATCTCCTCTTCAGTCTCCGCTTCCCTTGTTCTCTCCATCCTCTTCTCCATCTCAGTTCTGCCCGTCTCTGGGTGGTGGCCTGACCTCCTCCTTCTCTGGGTGAAACAGGAGGGCAGGGTCATGGATCTGCCTCTTCTCAGCTTAGCCACCCCAATAAAGGGAACAGCTCCTCCCATATCCCAGGATAAAGTTCCAGAGGAAGAGTCTGATAGGCTGGGCTTATCTATTTCTGGGCCAATCACCATGGCCCACTGGAGATGAGCTATCCCAGTTGACCAAATCTAGGTCACATGTGTACCCTTGTGGTTGGGAGTGGGTCAAGACAGCCAGCAACAGCTAACACTTACCATGTACGCTGTTGGATGGGGGAGGGGACCGAGGCCAACAGGACACAGCTGGCGATGCCAGCCTGGTCTGGTTACAGAATGCATGCGCTTGGTTTATCTGAGGAGAGGTTGTGGGGTTTTGAGAAGCGGGGAGGGCTGCAGGCAGAGGAATACAATCCTGTCCCTTCCACCCTCACAAGATTCTTTGGCGACGTGGAAGGCCCAGCCCAGGGGGGCGTGCAGCAGCCCTGTGGAAAGATGGTGCTTCCCCTCCCTTTGGGAAATCAGGGCAGACCAGCTTCACCCCAGGGAGCTGAAGGAACTGCCCACTTGGGAGGCATCGTGACCCAGCTCCTGCCCCGAAGCTCTGGACAACTAGCGCTCCCCAGAGGGAAGGCGGGAGGAGGCCATTGGGCCCTGGACAGAGGACTGCCAATGATGAGGGGGCCCCAGTAAGGGGTGCAGGTGGAGCAGGGGTGGAGTCTGGCCCTGCTCTCTCCCAGCACCGTGTTCCTGTCCTGTGTTATCCTTGGAGCCGGGGCTGGGGGCCCTTGGGACGGGGGTGGGCCTCTGCTGTACACAAACACCGAACTGCCATCCAGCTGGTGAACAAGGCGGGCCCTCAGCAGGGCTCCAGAAGGCTTCCAAAAACAAGCCTGGGCCCTCCAGTGCCACATTCCTCCCTCTTGCTGGCAGCTGCTAATTTATGCTAATCAGATGCACAAAAACCCCAAGTCCCCAGTGGGTCTCTGGGGGGCAGGGAGGGTCCAGCTGGCTGAGCAGAGGATGAAGTGGACCTGTGTCCCTGCGGCTGCCTGCTCCTTCTGCGCGGGCCCCAGAGCAGCCCCAGTGCCCTGAGCCCTCGCCATGTTAGGCCAGAGGGGTTGGGGCCTTGTCCTTGGTGTAGGGACCCTGAGGAGGGTTGAGGGCCAGTCTGCTTCCTGGCCAGGAAAGGGCAGGTGGCTGACTACAGTCCAGACACTGAACCAGGTCCTCTCCTGTGACCCCAGGGTGGGGGTTGCTGTGTTTGTGGGGAAACCAGGGCATGGGGTGGCTGAGACCTGCTCCAGGTCACCTGGAAGTGGAAACATTTGGTGACAATGAGGTGCTTAACCTTGTGCCTCAGTCTCCTCGTCTGTACAACAAGGAGGACTTGTACTTCCTTCAGGGGATGCTTGGGTCACTAAAGAGATGCTGGCACACAGTGGGCAGGAGCTGAGCAGAGGTGGACATGCCTGAGAGTACAGCGCGGGGCTGAGCGGAGCCTGGCTCCATCTGCCTGCCGAGTTGGTTCTTCCAAAACCTGGGCTGTGCTCTCCTGAGGCGGGTCCCCAGGCCCAGACCCTTCCACCCAAGGCCCCTGCATCAGGTGAAGCAACCGAGTGCAGAGCGGGTGGCAGGAGGCCTGGGCCTGCTCTCGCCCCGTCTCTGTGCGCTGTGGGCAGCCTCAACTTTGCCTCCTTCCCGCTCCGGCCTAGGGTGGCCTTGCTGGCCACCTCTTCCTCCTCTTGGCCCTCACCTGGGTTGGCTCTGCCACCACAAGTGCCTTTCTGGCTCCTCTTTCCATCTCCTGTGTCAGCCCTGCCCCTCACCCCAGTCAGGCAGATTCCCTCTGCCTCCTTGTCCTCTGCGCTGGCCACTTGACCTCTGTGTCCCTTTATGTGCTCACGTGTTTGCTGTCCCTTCCCCCGCGCTGCCGCCCCCTGTCCAGCCATGCGCTCAGTCGCTCTGTCAGCAGTACTTTGCAGCCTCACCCAGTTGTCACTCAGGCACTGACTTGGGCGGGTGGGTTCAGCACTCAGGCTGCCACCTGTTTCTGTCCTTGCACAAGGAGGTGACCATTGAGCCTTGGCTTCCCAAGATGCGTGAGGAGGATGCTGGAGGCAGCGCAGGCTCTCAGAAGGCCTTGGCTCATGGTCCACCTTCAAGGTGGGCGCTTCTAGCTTTGCCGGCCGAGGCCTGAGGAGTCGACCTGCCACCCTCCTCCTCTGGGCTCGTCCCGACAGCGGCTCCATGAGGGAGCCCAGAGGCAGGAGCAGTGGCTTCCTTGGGCTTCCAGAACTCCTTGGGCTCCTGGAACCATTAAAGCTACAGTGATCAGGTGATTCTGGGGGCCATCTGGGAACCTGGACCTCACATTCATAAAGAATTCATTTAAATTTTCCATGGAGGTCCACTCCCAGTTGTGGTCATCTGAGTTATTTTGGGACACCCTGGCCAGGGCACTGTACCCTCATCCAAATAAACTGGCCCCAACAAGTGGGCCTGGCAATTTCCACCCACCTTCATTCGTAGCCCTGAGAGACTCTGTGGCCAGTCAGTGGCCAGAGTGCAGGACATGAATCCCAGGCTGGGTGGAGTGGGCACAGGGTTGAAGGGTCCCGGCCTACTAATGACAGTGTGGTCTCTGGGCCAAACAGGGGCATCCTGAACTGAGGAAAACCAAAAACAGCATGAACACCTCGATGCCCGCGCTCTGTGAGGCCTGTCCAGCAAGTGACAGTGAGACCCGGAAAGCCACCTTCCTGCCAGCTGGTCACGGTCACACAGCCAGGGGGTGACAAAACAGCCCTGAAGTGTTTGCCCTGAGAAGAGCTGTGGCCCATGCAGACCTGGCTGCAGGGGAGTGGCCAGGTGTCCAGGCTTCCTCCCCTCTCCCACTGCTTTGTCTCCTGCTCCCAGAGACTGGTGTTCCTGGCTCTCCAGGGAGGACCAGAGAAGGTCCCTGTGGAGGAGGCCTGTCTCTTTCTAAACCTGGTGAGGTACCCTCCAGACAAAGCCTCAGGGAATGAGAGTGTTCCTCACAGGCAGCCCTGAAGACATATAGGGCTTGAAGAACTCCCTCCACCAGCAGTGAAAGTGGGAGGAAAAACGCTTCGAGGGGGACAGACTTCCCTGTCTTTCTCAGAGGACAACAGCAGGGGAAGTGACTGCTGTTTATTGAACATCTACTATGTGCCAGGCCCAATCTCTTTTAATGCTCATGACAGGCTGGCATGTAGCCCGGTGGTAGAGCATGTGCCTAGCATGTGTGGGGCCCTGGGTTCCATCCCTAGCACTGCCAAAAAAAAAAAAAAAAGCCCTCAACAACCTTATGGGGCAGATTATTCAGAGCCATGGTGAGCAGGCTCCAAACCGTGACTGCTGGTCTGCAGTGTTTGCCCGGCCCATGGTGTAAACGTTCCCACTGAGGCTGGGGAGGCCTGGGAGGGCCGAGAGGCAGAGGTCGAAAGACAGAGCAGCAGGCTCACAGGCCTGGGGGCACCTGTGCCAGCATGCTGGTGGCTCTGGTCTCTTTCCTGCCCAGGATCCGCAGGTGGCAGCCCCACCCGCAGGCTCAGTGGGGTGAGCAGAGCAGTCTCCTTCTGTCCCCTGAGCTGACCCGATACCTGTTTTATACCTTCATCCATCAAGTGGCAGGTTGCCATCCAGTCATTCATGGCCCCTTGTCCCGGGCTTGTCTAAGGTGGCATGGAGACGAGTGGGGAGGGACACTGGGACCCTGAGCACTGTCACTCCTCAGCTCCCCACACTGTCACTCTTCTCACTGCTGGGTCTTCTTGCCCCTCTCCGATCACAATGTCCCTGCAGAGTCACCAGCTCCCTGGGGCCCATTCTTGCTGTTCCCATGACACTGGGTTCAGGGGAGGCCTTTGATGGTACCTGCCCTTCTCAGGTGTTCTGACCGGCCCTGCATCCCTCCTCCCGCATCCCCAATCTGCCTAGCCTCTCGGCTTCATCCCCTGAGTGTCCACGGTCCCTCTGGGTGGCAGTCAGGACTCTTGAGAGAGAAGCCAGCGGCCTCACTCCTGTGGGCACGTTCTTCTGCCACTCCTGCTCAGCTGCCCGTCCCGTGGGGGTGGGGTGAGCACAGAGGAGCGGGAGGAACCAGTGGCACGTTCTCCTGATGGAGGCAGAGGGCCTGCCGGGCCATCCCACAGGTCAGAGGCAGAGCAAGCTGTCCCTGAACCCCTGCTTCAAGGAAAGAAGCAATAGAGAGCGCTGGGCTGAGCTCGTCCACGTTGAGCACCTGGGGTCTGTGTCCAGAGAGGGGAGGTGGGTTGCCTGCTGCAAGTCCCGCAGGGTGAGGTTGGAACTTGGGATTTCTGAGTTTGGTGGCTGTTGGCTCCAGGGGATCATTGCTGCCCAGAATCCCTGGGATGCATAGGAGGACTTGGGGTGGGGGAACTCCAGGAAGGAGCTATTTCACCTGCTGTGTGGCCTCAGGCGAGGCTTTTCCCTCTCTGGACGTCCACTCCTAGTCTTATTTGCCAGGGTGCTTTGAAAGGAGAGGGCCTGAGGAGGTGAGAAGAGCCCTCCTACCATCTGAGGGTCATGTTTAGACAGGGAGAGCCCTCCCCTCCCACAGTCCCTAACATTCAGGAAAGCTGCGAGTCTAGTAAGAATGAGTTTTTCCTTGACCTTTTGTGAATGAGTTTCTTCCATAGTGCTCCAGCCTCCCGCCCTGCCAACGCTCGAGGGTCTCTTTCCTATAAGAGCGTAGGGTAGAAATCCCCAGGCAGCCTGATGAGTCACTGCGCCCATCCTCAGATTCCATCCTGGTCCTCGGAGATTCCAAGACTGTCCTCGCAGTGAGCGGGCGTGTCTTTATCCTCCTTCAGCCTGGCGGCCCCATTGCCCTTCACTTAGCGTCCTTGATCCTTGAGGACTGCAGGCCAGTTTTGTGAAGGATCCTCAAACGGGGCTTGTTCCCTAGGTGCAGTGCAGGTCGTGCAGTTTGAGGGGGACCATCAGGAAGAGCTGCTGGTGCTCCTCCCGCGTCCCACCAGGTGGCACTAGGTTTGGATTTGCCCTGATCCTGAAGATGTTCTTCTGGGTCCTTGGGGCCTGGCCTGCAGTCTTCTCCACTTTTCTCTGTAGGGGGAAAGGATTTGGTGACAGTGTGAATAGCTTATCCTTCCCGGGACTCCCGAGTCATTTGTTCATTTATTCACATCGGTATGGACTTGAGGCTTCCTGTTTTTTTTCAACGTGTCACTATCCTTATCTTTTCTTTTTTTTTTTTGATGCTCCAAAGGAGCTGGAGGGAGCCCTTTCATGCTAGCTCCTTGTCTCCAAAGATGTCCCTGTTGTTCTTTGACTTGTTCCGTACTGACATACAAGGATGTTCTGGGCTTATCTTGTCCTTTCCCTGGCCCATCCCTGGAATCAGCCCTGTCTCCAAGGTCGGGGCTCATTTTAAGTTTTCCACCTGATTCCTAAATGAGCTTGAAGTTGCAGTTATTGTATCGCGCATGTGTTTGCATGTGTATGTGTTTGTGAATGCTGGGTGTGTGTTTAAAAGTTTATTTAGGAACTATGACATTAAAGAAAAAAAGTTTCATTACTGTGGTTGGGCAGTTCTTATTTTTAAAACATACACTGGACGCTTTTGGAGGGTGGGTGGCATGGGAGAGCGCCCAGGCCCCTGCGGTTTCCGCCTCGCCCCTCAGCCTGCAAATGGCACGTTCCTGACCTGGCCTCTCCTGCTTGGGCAGCACAGCTGAAGCCCAGAGGGGCGCAGGTGAGGCTGGGGTCCTGCCAGAGCAAACACCGCCCCTGTATTCCGCCAAAGGAAACAGCCCGCGTCAATATTAGAACAGGCCCAATATTGGAACAGGCTCAAGGAATGTGTGGCTTGTCCCCTGAGGCCACTGCGAGGGACAGGAATCAGGAGCTCACAGGGGCCCTCATCCTCTGGTCCAGCTGCCCTCGATGTGGATGGGAACGTTGTCCTGGGACACAGTGAGAGAGGTGGCTAGCAGAACACTCTTGTTTTCTCTGCTGTTTTCCTTGAGATGTTTCTGTGTGTCCCTACAGATTCTGGGAGGCAGGAGAAGGCAGGTCAGCAAGATCTAGACTGAGGGGCAGGAATCCTGAGTTGCAGTTCCATCTCTGTCTGGGTTGTGTGGGACTCTGGGGATGTTCACGGCAACAACCCCCTCTCCCTGCAAACTACCAACTTAGACCTTCCGTGCATACGTCCTGCCAGATAAATGGATGACCAGTCTTGAGACAATAGAGACAGGGATGGTGGCGAGCTGGCAGGGGCGTGCCTGCCTGCAGACACTCAAGTCAAAACAAGATTACAGCCCTGTAGGTCCGGGCAGCAGCGTCCCCAGGCCTTGCTGGCTGCCTCCACGTGCAGCTGGGGTGAGGCAGGACAGCCTGCTTGCCCGCTCTCCATGCCTCACGGCCTCCCACACCTGCCTGAACCTGGAAGAGGGGCGCACGCCAGACCCAGGGGCACACAGTCCCCGTTATGGCCTTTCTGCAGAGCGTGTGCCAGACGACCAGCTTTTTTTGGTACTAGGGATTGAACTCAGGGGCACTCAACCACCAAGCCACATCCTCAGCCCTATTTTGTGTTTTATGTAGAGACAGGGTCTCACTGAGTTGCTTAGCTCCTTGCTGTTGCTGAGGCTGGCTTTGAACTCGCGATTCTCCTGTCTCAGCCTCCCTAAGTGCTGGGATTACAGGTGTGTGCCACCATGCCCGGCTAAGATGACCAGCTTTGTGGACATACTCTTTACTTATAAAAAGAGTCAGACTGCAATGCAAACCATTTCGCTCAGTGTGTTGGCAAGATGAAAAGGTTTGGTAACTGTTGGGAGACGGGTGTTCTCCTGCATCGCTTGTGGCAACGTATACTGGTCAAACCTCTGTGAAAAGCAGTTTTCCCATGTTGATGAAAATGGGAACGCTCGTACCCTTAACCCGATGAGCGCACTTTTAGGAATCTAATTTACACACATGCTCAGACAGCTGGAAACGATGCATAGACAATATGCGTATAATTTTGCTGTAGTGCTCATAATTGCAAACGATTGGGAATACTCCAATGTCCTGCCATGATTTGAATGTGTTCCCTGTGTTGGAAATTTAATCCCCACATTCGTATCTCAATGGCATTTGAAGGCGGGGCCTTTTAGACCTACTTAGGATTAGACGCAATTAGTACTTTAGAAGAAAAGGAAGAGAGACCCCACTACAGTGCCCACCTGGTCTCCCCATGTGTGTCCTCTGCCATGTTACCGTGGAGTAGAAGCCCTCACCAGATCCCAGTGCTCTGCTCTTGGACTTCCTGGCCTGCAGAACCGTGAGCCAAGTCAACCTCTATTCTTTATAAATTACCCAATCTGTGGTATTCCGTGATAGCAAAAAAGGATATGTTTACTGGTGGCAGGTTATTTAATTAGAGATAGGGGCTCAAAGGAACACTTTGTTCTCAAAGGAACAAAATCCAGGCATACTCTTCATCTAACGGAATGGAACCATCTCCAAACGTTAAGTAAAGAACCTCTGGTTTGGAACAGGCATAAAGGATGCTACCATTTGCAATAATGGAAATCTCTAGAAGAAACACCAGAAACCAAGTAATAGGTCTGCCCCAGGGTAGGGTGACAGCCCAGCTGTGAGGAATAGGATGGCTAGTTGTTTTTTATTGTATGTGCTTTGGTATAATTTCAATTTTATACCGTATACATTTGTTCTGTATTCAAAAATCCATTTTTATTATTTATTTATTTGTTTTGGTACTGGGAAGTGGACCCAGGGGTGTTTTACCCCTGAACTTCATCCTCAGCTCTTTTCACTTTTTATTTGCTTATTTTTTGGTACCAGGGATTGAACTCAGGGGCACTCGACCACTGAGCCACATCCCCAGCCCTATTTTGTGTTTTATGTAGAGACAGGGTCTCACTGAGTTGCTTAGCACCTCGCCGTTGCTGAGGCTGGCTTTGAACTCGCGATTCTCCTGTCTCAGCCTCCCAAAGTGCTGGGATTATAGGCGTGTGCCACCGTGGCCGGTTTCATTTTTTTATTTTGAGACAAGAGTTTTGCTAAGTTGCTGAGGCTGGCCTTGAACTTGTGATCCTCCTGCCTCAGTTTCCTGAGTTGCTAGGATTATAGGTGCTCATCTCTGCACCTGGCCAGAAATTCATTTTAAAAAGTTAGTGGCTGGGGTATGAATTCCCCTGGAGGGAGAAGGGTGAACAAGACCAACCTGGGCCTCATTAAGGGCTGATGGTGAGGTGGGGAAAGCAGAGAAGGTCTACACCCTGTTCATGTGGCAGAGTCCCTTTTGGTGCTGAGCAGCAATGGGCGGTCATGCCTTGTGGAGGGAGCGTGCAGGATTTCAAGGCTGGGCCCTGATCTGAACCATACACCAAACCCAGCAACCTTCTCAGCTTATTATGTAAAAAGGGGGCAAACTGCCCTTCCTTCAGGGGCTTGCGGGAGATGATGCCTGAGAGAGGCCAGCTCCCTGTAGGCTCTGGGATGCTGCCTTTCACTGTCCCTGGACATCATTGCCACCTTCTGTCACCTCTGGGAATTCTCTCCGGGGCAAGGCACAGCCCTCCAGCTCCCTGTCCCCCAGGAGCACGCGGCCACATCACTCAGCAAAGCAGCTGTGGTGGGTGTGGAAAATGTCAACATCAGACAGCCCCAGTGGGAAATGGCTGCTTCTCCAACCACAAACGCCCCCACGTTTCCCTCTAGCATGAGGAGGTTTGGGGGCGTGGGGTGGGGCTGAGACTTGTGGCCCCAGTGACATCTTCAGGCTCGTATGCTTCAGGCCCTCTTGACCAAGGCCTCCTTGAAGGTGGGGTGCATGCCTGCAGGGTCCCTGACTGCCCTGCTCTGTGGGACGTGGGACAGGTGCTGGACTGGGGCTCTGCCTCAGAGAAGGTCTTGGCTTCACTAGGAAGCCACAGGCAGAGTGGCCGCTCAGGGCTCAGCTGTCCGGCTGTGAAAAAAATTGGATCCTGCAGGCCGTAGGGAGCCAGGGAGTGTGTGAGCTCACCAGGGATGGGGCCCTCCTCAGGCCTGTCCAGAAGCAGCCTGCAGGAGGTGCGGTCAGCAGCAGGGGAGCCTGTGACGTTTGGGAGAGGGATGGGCCTCAGAGGCCACAGGTCCAACCCAATTTCCTTGTCCTCGCCTCGGGCTTCCCAGTAATTCTGCGAGAAGGGCTGGCCTGTTGTTACCTCCATCTTACGGGTGAGGAAGCCGGAGCCCCAGAGAGGCAGTGAGAACAACCCTTGCTTGTCAGGCCAGATCTGGGATCCAGGTGGGTCCCCTTCCAGGATCTGTGGACTTCCCCCACACCTGACACCTCTCTAAGGAGGTATTTTTAGACAACTGGTGTGTCATCTTGATCATGCCTTTTACTAAGAGGGGGTATTGTTCCTGTCCTGCGACATTCTTACTCATGCTGGGATTGTTACCGGCCCCCTGCCCCCACATTCCCCAACTGAGTTTTTGCTGGGGTCACTGGGGCTGCCACCTGTGGCCCAGGCCTTGAGGCAGCCCTGACTGGTTAGGAGTGATGGAGGCCCCCGCCTGACCAGCGGACACCCTGTTTCCAGGGCGGCCTCCTCTAGGCAGGGCCCGGTGTTGTTCAGTTAACTGTGACGAGTGAGGCAGACACCGCCATACTAGCACATCACACTCCTGCACTGGGTGGGGTCAGTGGCACAGAACAGTTCCTTGATAATGAGGTTGGCATGCGCCTGGCTACAGGGTCCCCTCTGTGTATCTGGATGGGGCCCTCCTCATGCATGTGTGTGGTGGACTTCAGGCCCCTCCATGGAGTTGGTCGAGGTGTGGTGTGGCCTTTCAGTAGGATACATGTCCTAGCTGGTCTCCTCATTTGTCAAGAGGCCCCGATTGTCTCTAGGGATTGTGAGTTGGTGGCCCAGCCCACTTGCTGTTCAGCCCACTTCTTGAGGATAGACCCCTGACAGCAGACCCCTGCCCTGCCTGCAGGAGCCTGCTTCGCTGCCCCAGCCTCATGCCACGACTAAGCCCAGGGCGGTGGCAGCTGGACCCTGGCTAGGGGATGGAAAGAGGCAGAGAGACTTGGGAGGTGAGAGGGAAGCAGAATCCACAGGCCTTGGGAAGGGGAAGTGGAGGCAAGGGGAGAGGACCCAGAGGAGGCTGAGGCCCGCCCTGCTGGGCCGTGGGGAGGCTGGTGGTGTCCCTCCTAGAGGGGGCCTTGAGGTGGGTGAAGCACATGTGTCAGGAGGCCTGTGTGTGCACCCTATGGGGGTGGGGCTCAGTGGCTGGCCTGGGCAGGGCCAGCTGGGGTACTGCTGGGCCTGTCCCCCTTGGTGACGGTGGTCCCTTCATGGTCTGGCTCCCAACCTGCCAAAAGGCTGTGCCAAGCACTGTCAGAAATAGGCCGTAGGCACAATTGGGCTCCTAAGCTTGCAGTGGCTGGGGTTTGATCTTTCAGCACTTGCTCGAGATTTATTGGTGGCCCTGAAAGGGCTTTAGTCAGGAAGCCTGGGATGGCTGATGGGGCCTCCTGGCTGTTTACCCAGTGTTGAGGAATTTGAGGGTTCAGTCCTGCTGGAGGGGGTCCAACCTGGGTGCAGCCAGCTGGGGGGACAGGGCTCAGACAGCATGGATTTGGACACCTCCCTGATGTTATAGACAGGAAAACAGAGGTTAGAGTGGATAAGTGACCATCCCAAAGTCCTGTAGCAAAGCTGTGCTCTGGTCAAGACCAGAAGCCAAGCTAGGGAGGCAGGAGAACACCGTGACTGACAATTGTCAGTTTACATGAATGTCCTTGTGTGCCGACCCCCACTAGGATGCGCATTCCATGAGAGCAGAGGCCATGGGTGGCGTTGACGGCTGTAGCAAGCCTCTTGCTGAGCGCATGAATGAAGTCAGAGACCTACAGAGGGGCTCTGTCTCACATTATAAAATGTCCTTGTCCTCATGAACCCAAAATGACTGCTGTTCCTCCAGCCACTGCACCTACATTTCTGGCAGGAGGAAGGGAGTTAGGACCATGGGTAGACCTGAAATACATCCCTTCTAAATCAAAGATTGTAGGTTTCCTAGAACTGCCTAATAGCACCTTGGCCAAAGCATAAATAGTAGTTCTTTGCTTTGTTTTTATTTTTAACCTCTCCTAGGCTATGGTACCACTTACTTATCCTGGACAAGATCCTCCACTTCAGTTGTGTGGTGGTGGTGGTTGTTGTTTGATTAGATAAAAATCCCCTATCTGGGGGAAATGCTCTCACAGGCTGTTATTTTTGGGGTGTTAATAGCAGATGTGTCCCCGACCTACCCACTTTCTAGGGCCCTGAGACTCAAGGGCAGGGTTAGCTGCCAGAGACTGAGGAGACCCCCTCATGGCGGCGTCCTCAGCACCCAGGGACACAGTATGGCATTTGTGCTCCCGAGGTCGGGGGAGATTGGAGGAAGGAGAGGAGCCCGCTTCCCCAGCTCCAAAGCCAGTATTCTGCTGCCCTCAGACAGCATGCACCCACGGTCCAAAATGCTGGACCCCGGGGAGTGCTCAGGGCTGAGCTTCAGCCGGAGGACACGGCATGGCTGCTCTGGGTACTTAGGGCCAGTGTCCCTTCCGGCCTCCAGTGCCATTACCCTGGGGTCTCCTGCCTGCAAAATTGAGGCAATATCATCCTCACACTGCTGAGGACAGAGGCCCCTATGGCCTGCCCAGGGGCAGCCTCCTGGATAGAGTGTGGGCCAGAAGGCCTCAAGTCAAGGTTTCCTGACTGCCTGACGGTCACTGCAGGAAGCTGACCTTCAGCCTGAGTGAGCCTGAGGGGAGCAGCTCCTGGGAGCTGCCCTTCACTGCCCCCTCCCTTGCACGCTTCCTAAGCAGCAGTCCCCAAGGAGGACCTGCTTTCTAGAAGGTTCTGCTGCTGTGTGCCCTGCAGTAGGCTACTGTCCCCTGGGTCTACCAGGAGCACATCAACACCTCTCCCTGCTTCCTCACCTTACTGGGGCTCGGGAGGCTCCCCCAAGTAAGGGTTTAACTGAGAACAGAGGTAATCATAGTAACAATTGTAATCAAAATAGCCCCCGTGGACACCTCCTCTGACCTGAGAGCTCCTAAATGCTTTATCTGGACTGATTGAAAAGACACGTGACTCCCAAATGCTTTGTTTAAGTTAGAAACCTGGCAGCATTGAGAAGTTTATTTTTACCTTCAGGCCTGTGGGTGGAGAGGGAAGTTCCAAGAATGTTCTTCTTACTTAACAAAGAAAGCTCGAGGGTCACTGTGCCTTTGAGGAAACAGATATGTCTGTGTAAATATTAATAACTGTGGTGACACTCTACTGAGCAGGATGGCCAGCCAGGGGTTCGGGCTTTTGGGGATTAAAGATGACTTTTGGATTCAGAAATAATCTCTGAAGTCAGATTAGAAGCTCCTCTGTCTGAAATAACTTTACCAAGAACAGCTTTATAAGCTGGTTCCAAGGTTCTAATCTACCTCACTGGGGCCGTGGGAATGTGGAATATTCCTTAGCCTTATCTTGGTGAGTTGGGAGGGTCTCAGTTTCCCAGGGCTCTGCCGGTCAGCAAGGAGGGTGTACAAAGTGGTTGGGTGCTGGTTGCAGTGGGGCACTCCTGGAATCCCAGTGGTTTGGGAGGCTGAGGTAGGAGGATTGCCTCAGCTCAGCCTCAGCCATTTAGCGAGGCTCTAAGCAACTTAGCAAGACTCTGTCTCAAAATGAAAAAGGGCTGGATGTGGCTCAGTGGTTAAGTGCCCCTGGGTGCAATCTCTGGTACGGGGTGGGGGGTGGCGGTGATTGGGGTGGGGTGGGGGAAGGCGGTCAGAAGCAGCTCAGAACGCATCATTTGAGATGGAAAAATGCTGGGTATGAATAAGGGCTGTCTACAACATTGTCACCTGCGTGTTCCTGTTCTTATTTGATCTTCACACATGACGTGGGTGTTATCGTTAGCCTCATCTTGGGCAGGAAGAAACTGAGGCTCAGAGAAGTTTACAGCTGGCCTGGGGTCACACAGCGAGGAAGGGGGGGCTGCACTTGTGTGGATGGGGGCTGTGGTTTCCGTGAAGAGTGTTTGGTGGCTCCAGTGTCAGAGGGCCCAGGCTGCCTGGGGACTCTATTGGCTTCCTATGGCTGCTGTCACAAACTGCCATCAACAACACAAATCTGGTACCCTACTGTACTGGAGGCCAGAGGTCCAACATGGGTCTCTGTGGGCTAAAATCAAGGCATTGGAGCCCTGAAGGGTATCTGTTCCCTGGCCTCTCCCAGCTTCTGGAAGCTGCCTGCCTTCCTGGCTCATGGCCCCTTCCGCCATCTTCAGAGCCAGCTGCGCAGCACCGTCCAGTCTCCGACTCTGATATCCCTGTCTACCTTTCGCTTGTGGGACCTGTTTGATGACACTGGGCCTTCCCAGATAATCCAGGACCATCCCAGGTCAAGCTACTTCACTTAACCACATCTGTGGAGCCCTTTGCTCTAAGAGATAATGCGCGCACAGTTTCAGGAATTAGTAGGTGGTTTCTGTGTGCATGGTCAGGGAACAGCTTTATTTATGCTCAGGTGGGTAGAAAAAAATAAAGAGGCTCAGGGAGTGACTGAGAGCCCCGCCCAGGGACCTGCATGTGTCTGAACCAGCAAGGAACAAATGTCTCCATCAGAACTCCAGTGCTCTGGGAAGGAGATAGCGGCTGGTGGGGTAATACCGCTTGTGATCAGCTCAGGATCAGACAGATCTGGTTTCAAATCCTAGTTCTTCCTCCTCCCAAAGGCCAGAGTTTGGTTGAGATGGGGAGCAGGGAGGGACTGGAAAGGAGGAAACAAACAGACTCATTCACATGACCTGATTTCATCACTACCACAGCCCTGCTGGGCAAACTCCTGCCCCCTTGTTTTGCAAATGTGGAAACAACAGTTCAGAGAGATCAAGCACTTTTCCTGAGATCACACAGCCACTTTGCGAGGAGCAGGGATTTCCCAGGCCCTGGGATTCCCAAGCCCATGGTGCCCACTCCAGCTCCATGGCTGTCTGCCACATCTGTGTGCATGTTAGACTTTTAACATATTTCCTTTAAATCAGCTTACTGCTTTTTAATTTAAATGCATATGTTTTTAAATGAAACTGTTTCTCCCATAAGTGGAAAATCACAGAATTCATGGGCTAGTTCGGTATATTTTTGTACTGCACATTAAAATGAATTTATCATTATAAAAATGAAAAATGTTCACTCATAGATCATAAAATTATGTCACACACCGTCAGT
Organism: Xerus rutilus; assembly: GCA_028644305.1. Classification (NCBI taxonomy): domain Eukaryota; kingdom Metazoa; phylum Chordata; class Mammalia; order Rodentia; family Sciuridae; genus Xerus; species Xerus rutilus. The sequence goes on along the minus strand of CM053400.1, from coordinate 19,988,353 downwards.
GTGCTTCATCCCTCTCTTTGGGAATCGATTCCACACCTATTCTGGTTTCACCAAATCATAATGTTATTAATGGCTGTCTTTTATTATGGTATGGAATTTCCAGTGGCTTCTCAGTACAATCAAATGCAGACACCTCAGAGTGGCCTCAGGGTTCTCTAGGCCCCTGCTTTCTGAGTCTCTAGTTCCTCTGGCTTTGTGGCTTTTCTTGTGGAGTTGGCTACTGAGCCAGAGGTGCCAGGCCGAGGAATCACTGCACTGAGTTCCTTTGCTGAAATGTCAGGGCTCAGTAAACTTGTGAAGGAAAAGAAACAGGCTTGGTAATGAAGTAAGAAAGAGACAGGCTGCATTTCCCAGGAACCCCAAGCTTGCAGAGTCCTCTTGGTCTCATCCACTGACAGAGAAAAGTTAGGTCAAGTCTACCAGCCAAATTTTATGGGTACAACGGAGCAACTTTTGCCAAGGCAGAAGGGCTTAAAGACTTTTTATAACCTCTCCTGGGGCAGAAATGATGGACTGCTGTGATGTCCAATCCAAAGTCCATGATGTCATGGGAGGGCAGGGCTTCACAGAAGTTGCTGCTCTGCTATCTGCTAGAAACTGTATGTTGCAAGTGAGCTGGGCTTTGGGACGGCACCTCTTACATAGGTATTTTACATGTTTCTTTCTTTTTTTAAAAAAATATCTTTATTTTATTTATTTTTATGTGGTACTGAGGATCGAACCCAGTGCCTCACGCATACGAGGCAAGCGCTCTACCACTGAGCCACAACCCCAGCCCCTACACATTTCTTATTCCTCTTTTTTTATCACAGTATGGATAATTTATCATCTGTGAAAGAAGTAAAGACCCCAGGGTAACCTGCTTAGCAGTTGAGGTTTATTAATTCTAACTTTTCCTAAGAGCAAGAGAGAAAAAGAACTCCCTGATTTCCTGTATCAGGGAGCCTTGAGGCCCACACAGGGCAGGTTGACAAGGTCTTCCTGATTGCCACGAGGAGTTACAGATCAGTTAGAGGAAGAGCCTGGTTCTGGGTCTGACTCCTGGTTGATGGCTTTGCTTAGGAATTCTCCTGCCCTAGTTTGGAGGTTGCATGGGGCTCACCCTGAGGCCGAGAGTGATGGGAAGATCCTCAGCTTAGGAATGACTTCTAGAAGCAGTCATTCTATTGCAAATCCTGCTGCTTTGACTGGGTGACCTTGGACAAGTCATTTTCCCTCTCTGTGCCTCAGTTTCTTCATTTGTAAAATGAGGATAATAATAGTCCTTCCCTTAAAGGGTTGAGAGGAAGAAGGTGGGAGCCAACACAGCGCATGCTTAGAACACAGGGCAGCATTCACTGGACAATGGCTTTCTCTACAACCAGACAGATCTAGGTTTGAATCCTGCCACTAACTGCTGTGTGATTTGGGGCAAGTGCCTTGACCTCCCTGGACCTCTGTTTCTTTATCGAGCAATGGACTTGGCCACCATCTTGGCTTTCAGGGGTGGTGGTGAGCATCCAGGAAGCAGGGTGTGTGCAGCTGCTTGGCTGGATCTGGCCAAGGGCAGAGCAGGGGTCTGCCTTTCCCCAAGGTCCCTGGGAGTGACAAGGGCTGGTTGGGCCCTCTGAGGCAGGCTGCTGTCCCTCCCCCAGGCCCCTGCACAGCTGCCCGCCCCAGTTGAGACAACCTTGCCCCTGTCTGTCTGCAGGGCAGGACGGAAGTGAGGCGGGCAGCCTGTAGCTTCCCCTTTTCTGCCCTGCTCTAGGCGCTGGGCTCCTTCCCCCTCAGTGACTCAGAGGAGGGACAGCAGCACCATGGCTCCCCGTGCAGTGCCCACCCGCCAGACCTGCTGCTGCTTCAATGTCCGGATAGTCACCACTGCCCTGGCCATCTACCATGTGGTGAGTGTGTGGTCCCAGGGGGAGGCATGTGTGCGTGTGTGTGGGGCCCGCCACCTGTGCCTGCCCCTGCTCTGCGGACCTTGGACACCCTTCCAGCTCCAGGTCTCAGTTCCCCTCTGGCATATGGGGAACCAGGTGGCTCTGATTCTTCCCTGGGTCCTGGACGGGCCTGGGCTGCGCCAGGGGCTGGACGTGGACAATCCCCTTTGTGCTTCCCGTGGGAGGGAGTCAAGTCCCCTGGACCTAGAGCTCAGCCCAGACACGGCCTTCTCCCACTAAAGGGACTCGAGGTACTAGGTGGCCCAGTGACTGTGGGGCCAGAGGGATCGGCTGGGTGGCTCCCCTCTGGAGGCTTCTGGATGCATCCGGCAGGGAGCCTCTGTCTCTCAGTGTGGCTTTGGGTAAGTTGCAGCCGCAGAGTCAAGGCTCACATTTGTCTGGGGTGGCTGAAGTTTGGGGTCCCTGTTCTGTGCTGTCCAGATCCACACTCTACCCATGCCTCCGGCCACATCCAGCTCCCCCAGACCCAGCACCTTCCTGCCAGGGTGACTTAGGCAAGGCCTGTGGCTAACAGTTCTCTCATGGGCCTGGAAGAACTTCCTCAAAATCAGCCTAACTCTGCAAGCTGTGACGGATTGCTGCACACTTCTGAGACCGGGCTGCTTCCGTGTGGTTGCAGGCAGAGTGGCCAGGGCTGGGAAAGAGCCGGCCCTCGGGGGTGGTGCTGCCCAGTGGTTAGCACACGGCCTCTGGGGCCAGATTCCTGCGTACACATCCTGGCCTCTCTGCTTCTTTACTGTGCGATCTCCGGCAACTTATATAACTTCTCTCATTTTGTTCTTCATCTAACTAATGGGGATGAAAATATAATAATAAGCAAACAATAATAGTGTTGCCATGAGGATGGGGAGTTCATTTCTACCTGGTGCCACACAGTTGCGTGTTTTGTTATTAATGGTGTTCCAGTAGGGGCACCTGCTGCCAGGGCACTTGGGGTCAAGCTGTCGGACCCTAGGACACTGGTTCTGAGAGGAGTGCAGAGGTTGTCCTGCCCAGCTCCTGCCCATGCAAGAGCTGAGGGTGGCACATGGTGCCTTGACTGTCGCTGTGTCAAGTCTTTAGGGCCTTCAGTCTCTGAAACTGTGCAGTATTCTCAGAAGGACAGTGAGGTATGCAGAGGTGTCCCTGTAGAAGGTCCCTGGGTCCTTCCTCCAACTCTGCCACTAACTGGCTGTGTGGCCTTAGGCACACCTGTCTCTGAGTCTGTTTCCTTTTTAGAAAGTCGGAGGTGAGGAGGTGTTCACCAGCTGGGAGAGTACAGACTCTGATGTTGCTGTGTGTGCCCACTTGGTGGGCAGAGGGGCCTGTCGTGGCCTGGGGAGCCCTGGCTCTGTCTGCGCTGGCGGCCGCCCTGCACTTCCGCCCAGTGTTACCATGGAGGACCGTGGGCGTTGGCAGCTGCTTTCCTGATTTTTAGAGAAGCAGGAAGCAGGCTTTTATGTCAAGTCTTCTGATGTTTCAATATTGGTGGCTGATGCCAGGTTAAAGAAAAAAAATACACAAAAAACAAATCTCAGGGCAGGCCTGGACTGTGTGTCTCTTGAGGTTTCTTCTCAATCCTTCATCTGAAGTCCTCACCTGGAAACGGTCAAGCCATATCCAGTCCCCATGCACAGAACTGGAGAATATGTGGCTCCAAGTGACCTGGGGAGACTTTCTCAAGGTGGCGGCATTGCGGGAGGTGCAGAGTCTGCTTGGATGGAGGAGGAGAAGCTGGCATGGAGGCTGCGTGCGTGTGTGCGTGAGTGCATATGTGTGTGTGTGTGTGTGTGTGTGCGCGCGTGCACATGGTGGGGGTCGTGCAGGGGCTCTATGGAGACCAGCCTGGGGGGTGGGGTGGAGAAGGTGAGGAGGACTTTGAGTGACAAGCTATGAATTTGGACCTTCTCTATAGTGCATTGTTGATATCTGGGTCTGGAGAGTTCTTTGTTGAGAGGGTGGATGTGTGCATTGCATGAAGTTCAACATCTCTGGCCGTGACCCGCTGGCTGCCAGCAGTGCTGCCCCTCCCTATCATCCAAGACCCCAGACATGGGGTACAGTTGCTTCCACTTGAGAACCACTGCCTGTAATGTGAGCCATGGGGAGCCATGGAATGTTCCAGAATCAGAGGAGGCATGAGAACAGAGCAGTAGTCTGCCAAGCAGACGCCCTCTCCCGGAGGTCGTATCTGGGCTGAGGTCCTCAGTTGACTTCAGTGGGGGCTTATCATCTGGCCCCTTTCTCTTTCCGGGAAAGGCCGGGGGGCCAGGGGCTGTTCTGTTGCCCAGCCATAGGATGGCAGGTGCATTGACAGGACCTTGAACATCTGGATGGTGAAAGAGAAACTGCCATCCAGATGTGCCAATTGCTCATGTTGGCCATCATCTGGAACCATCCATGGATGACAATAGCGTACGTTGCAAGCTATTTATGGACTTGGCCTCTCTGGGGAGAGTTAAATCGGGCCATTGACGCCCGAGAGAGTGCTGGGCTCCACTGAGGCATGGGGTGTCGTTACGGAAAGGCTCCTCGGTGTCCAAGTGGGGAAGCTGGGGCTTGGCTTTTGTCTGGGGGGCACCTTCCTTGGGATTTTTTGGTTTGTTTAAAGGATTCTCTGGGCATCCCAACTTGCGCACGCAGAGCAGTCAGAGAACTTTCTCCAAGTCCAGGCTTGTCATTGACTTCAAGTGTCCTAAATCCATGGCAGGAGGTGAACCCCAGAGGAACCTTGCTCGGAACCCTCTCTCTTTGGCCTCCCCTCCCCTAAGAGCCTGGAATCCCATCATTGAAAACGCACTGTCCAGGTGAAAGCTCCAGACCTGCTGTGGTGAGAGCCTGCACAGACTTGACTGTGGAGGGGACACGGCCTGCACGGGAGCAAGGGCGTGGCGCCCGTGGGTCTGGCGGGGCCACACAAGCTCCGCTTTTCCCTGGGTTTTCTGTATTTTCCACACTTGGTAGAAGGAGCATGTGTGGATTTTTAAAGTAAACTTTTTATTTTGGGGAGAGTTTTAAATGAAAAATGGTGAACATCACAGTGAGAGTGCCCGTGTGTCCTGTCCCCTCCTGTCAATGTCTCAGGGCACACAGGGTTGTGACAAGTGACAAGCACAGTGCTCACACTGTTTTTAGCCAGAGTCCAGGTGTTGGCCACATCTCCGGGCTTTTCCCGACCTCCTTTCCCTCTAGGATCCTCAGAGGGGCCCACCAGGATGGGGCACATGGGTCTCATTCCTCCTTGTTCTTGACGACCTTGGCTCTGAGGAGCTCTGGCTGGGCACTTCCTTGACTGTTCCTCAACGGGGACTGACCTGGTGGCTCTCTCACCATGGGGCTGGGGTACCATGCTTTTGGGAGAAGACTACAGGTGTGCAGAGCCATCAGAACCTTGCACCAAGGGGATGTGTGATGGTGACCTTGACCGTCTGGCTGAGGCAGTGCAGTCTGCTGTCTCCTCCCTTTCCACACTGTGTGCTCGGGGAGAAAGTCATTTTGCAGACCACAGTCGAGGAGCAGGAGCCGGGCTCGGCCTCCTAGAAGGCCAAGGAGCCACATCCAGCCCTCTGGATGCCCACGGGGAATCTGATCCTCCGCTTGTTATACACGTGCGTGGCTTGTCTGTGTGTGTCGGTGAAGATGTGTGGATGTTTATTTTATACTCTGGGTTGTAACCCATTCTGCGCTGCTTTGCTGCTCAAGTGCTCTGACTTTAAATTGGGAAGGTCAGTAGCCTGTTATTTAAAGAGGAGTCCGATGCCTTGACCTGGCTGCGCTAGGAGCCCCGCCCAGGCCAGGGGACAAGCCTGGCTCCTTCTCGGCCTTTGCCCCCAAGGGTTCCAGTCTGCCAAGGACAGCTGTGGCAATGACCAGGGATGACAGTGTTGGCTGTAGTGGGTGCACAGGCGGGTGGGGATTCAGGAGAGGCTTCCTGGAGGAGGCCCAAGTCCCAGGAAGGAGTAGGGCTTGGCTTGGGGGTGCCGGGGACAGGGCACACTGCTGGAGGGAGTGGCCTGAGCAGAGGCTTGGTGGTAGACATGAGGCTGTGGGGTTCTGGAGAAGCCATGAGTTCTGCCAGGCTGGCTGCCTAGGGACCCACCAGATGTGGGAGGAGGTGTGAGACCCGCCCTGTGCCTCACGCCCTGAGGCTCCACAGCCAGCAGGAAGGATCATGGCACAGGGGAGAAGACCCAGGCCCAGTAGTGCCTTGACTTCTCCAGGCCACACAGGGAGCAGGGGGCCAGCGGCCTGCTCTAGGCCTCTGCTGCCCACACACAGGCATGTGGCAGGGAGTGGACAAAAGAGTCCTCAGCCAGCCTGTGGCAGGGACCTGGGTGTCCGGAGGGCCCTGCCCCTTCCCCAGCCTCCCTGACTCATTTCTTCTAGGCCACCCTCGTCCTGGCCTGGGGTCTTTAGCAGGCCAGTCCTGTGGCTGCCTGGGCCTGTGTCTTCATCTGTTAAGTTGGGCCAGTGGTCCTTGCTCCAGGGTGACGCTTCTCAGGTGTGGTGCCGAGGTGACCCAGGTGGAGCAGGGGTCTGGCAGGCGGGTGTTCCCAGTAGGCTGTAGGCAGCTACCGTGGGGGCTGCTCCCCTTTGAAAACTCATTTACGTGGGGCCTACAACTCAGCCCCAGCTGCCAGGTGGGGAAAGTCCCAGTGCGGGTCTGTTGAAATCTGCCACCTTCACGCCTGGAGCTGCTGGGCTGGACAGGGAGGCCTTGTTCTTGGCCTCCACGGCTCTGAGCCCTACTGGGGGGTGGGAAGGTCTGGTGGGGGTGGGTCTCTCCCCAGGGACATGGCTGAGTTTGCATCGCATCTCTGGAGCCCCCACCTCTGACTTACAGACACTCCAGGGAGTGACCACCGGCAGGACCCAAGGTGCTCTGGGGCACTATGCAGCAGGGTCTTCTGGGGACAGTGTCCAGCTCTTTCTGCTACTAGGCCTTGGTGCCCAAGTGAAGATGGTCACTTACCTGTGTGACTCCAACTAGGTCAGGCCAGATCCCAGGCTGGGCCCTTGCCCTCTCCCCATTTCCTGGTTCAGTTCCACGGTCAGAGGAAAGGGGAGTCTGGGAACAGGAGGTGGGTGGTAGCCCCAGGTGTTAGGGGTCACCTTAGCTGGAAGAACCCACTGCTGACAGCGACATAGCTGGGGGAGGCATCAGCCCAAGGTGTCCCCCCAGGTGGAGGTACTGGGCCCACTGAGATGGCCCTGTGGCTGGAGGGCAGGGCTGGTCCCCGCTGAGGCTTTTCTATCTTCGCCCTAAGTCTGAGCTCCCCAGGAAATGAGGCTTTTATTTTGAGCCTAGAGCAGCCGCCCAGAACCAGGGCTTGGCTCTGAGCTCTGCTGAGATCTGCATTGGTTTCCCTGGGGACCTGCCCTGTCTAAGGTAGCGGGTGCAGAGGCAGCAAACGCACAGCCTGGGCCTGCGCAGGGCTGCCGGTCAGTCTTAGGCTCAGATTCCTCCCCTAGTAAGGAGGGGTCAGTACTCCCACTTGTCAGCGCCCACAGATGACAACTGTCACCAGCCTCCATTTTATAGAAGAGGAAACAGAGGTTCAGGGAAGCCAAGCAACTTTGCAGCTAATGGCAGATAAAGAACAAGAACCCCAGGGTCCTATTCTAGATGGAGGGGGGAGGTGGTGGCACAGTCTTCTTGGCAGCCATGGTGTGGGGGTCGCCTGTCACATCGGAGGAAGCCTTGTTCTTAAAACACAGAGACCACATATAAAGGCTCGATTTCAATTTCACCTGCAAAGTGGGAGAGAGTGAGAATAATAGCAGAAACTGCTGCGGAGGCTGAGAGGAGGGCGACGAGAGGCAGGGGCTGGGAGTGCAGGGGGCCTGGCCTCCAGCCATTGCTGCTGCTGGTGGTGGTATCCATACTCGCCGATACTGCAGGTCTTCTCTCTGAAGATAAATAGGGAGGCGATGGTTTTGGGAAGTTGTTTGTGGGGTGGATATTCAGGGAGGGGAGGATGACCAGGCTTTGGGCCAAGCCTGGAGACTATCCCTGGGCCCCCCAATGGCTGCCCACAAAGGGAGATGTGAAGAATTACCCCCAGGCAGACTCCCTCTGTCATGCTGAGCCAGGGATTGCTCTCCTAGCTCCTGGGGCTACCTCCTGTCCTAGCAGGTGGCCTTGCTGGGGAGATGGGGCTGGAGCTGGAGCACTTCCTGTGCTGCTGGTGGTCGGCCTCTCTGAGCTCATTGGAAGCCCTGTGCTCTGCTCACCCCAGGGCCTTTGCACCAGCCCTGGCTCCCCTGGAGTGCTCTTGCCAGCTGGAGTCCCCACCCCCATGTGTTCCTCAGCCACCCCCACACTGCCAGCCACACAGCCGAGGGCCCACTGTGTGCACATGGTGACACATGGCACATGGGTGACCCCAAATTGAGTTTACTAGGAGGAACGTCTCAGTTTCCTGGATGCTCCTCACACTCTGGCCTTTGCTCATGCTGTTCCTCTGCCTGGAAGGCCCCTGCATTGTGCTTGGGGGGATCTGAGATTTGCTTCCTCTGAGAAGCTTTTCGTGGGTCTCCACCCAGACCCTGAGCTCTCCTGTGTCCCCAAGCCCTGCGTGCTGGGTCCTTGTATGTCATGTGCTCTGATCCGAGTTTCATCTACAACTTGGCTTGATTTGTCTTCCTAACTGCTTGGGGCCAGGCACCTGGGAGGTCCAGCTAATCTAGTTTATTCTATCTCATTTTTGTAAACTTAATGAATAATTTACCCGGGCAAATGCATAGATAGCCCAAATGCACACCTAGATAAACTCACAAAGGTGAGCACAGCCACAGAACCTCTGAGAAATGGCACAGGCCCAGCCCTGGGTCCCAGCACTCCTCCTGGTCACTGCCTGCCCTCCAGCGAGGCTCACAGCCTGTGAACACAGGGCCCTGGAGCTCTGGCTGGCGTCAGGCTGTGAGTCCCCAGGTCTGTGCATCTGGCTGTTTCCCATTGCCCTGTATTTTGTGGTGTGAGCCTCCCAGGGTGTATGCCTGATTCCCTGGGTGTGTCTGGGGGGACATGACGACATTGGGGCCCTTTCTCTTTGGGGCTCTGATACATGGAGCTGCCTGGTCCCCAGGGCCTGGGTCTGGTGGCTGTACACAAGTGCCCTGGCTGCTCAGCCCACCTTTCTGAATCACCATCTGTGGTGGCAGACAGATGTCACCTCATTTGCCCCTTATAACCACTCTCCAAGGTGGTAAAAGTGGGGAAACTGAGGCATGGAGCAGTAAAGTGACTTGGCAAGGCACATGGGGCATCCGTGGCTGTCTTGGGTTCTCACAGAGGTCCGTGAGCCCTGGAGTCCAGGCAGAGGGGACAGTCAGTCCCAGGAGGGGTGGGGCGGGGAGATGAGGAGGCCACAGAGGGAGAGCGAGGCTGGCTCTGGGCACCTGAGGCCACTGGTTGAGCTGCCGTTGGATGTGACAAACTGGACAGGACATCACGATGGTATCTGGGCGGCTAGAGAGGTGGCTGGGGAGATAGAGCTCTGGGGGAACGGCCTCCAGCTGTCCGCCCCTGATAAGCTGTGACAGGAAGTGTGGGGCCTGGAGGGGCCCCTCCAGCCCCCACGCATCTGGCTCTTCTGCATCCTTCTCCAGACAAAGCAGAGCGGGCAGGTGGCTGGAGGTGGGAGGGCCACGGTCATCACCCAAGAGTGCAAGTGTGCAGCAGCCCTGGAGGCCAAGGCCACCCAGTGAGGACCCTGGGCGCTGGGGGAGCGCAGGAGAGGGAGCTGGGTACAGGGCGTGGCCCCTGGGCCCTTGGCAGGCTGCGCTGTCTGTGGGCAGAGCAAGGCCCCTGGGCAACTTCCTCCCAGTCGCGCAGGCAGAGCCTGAGGTCCTCCTGCACAGTGGGGGGACCAGCTTGAAGGCAGCAGATAGGGAGTGTCCCGTACTGGTGGCACAGACGAGTGTCCCTTGACAGTTGGGGCCTTTCTCTGCAAATTTTAGCCCTGCCCTCCAAGAGTCGCAGAGTCTCTGGCCCCTCCTGTGATATGGTGGGGGGTTGGGCCCCGAGCAGGAACAGCAGAGGGAGCTGGTTTTGAACCCCAGCTTTGAGGGGTCTGGTGTGGCCACCCTGTACACTGTCCCCTCAGGACATCACTGCAGTCACCCCAGGGCCACCGACATCAGCAGCAGTATCTTCACCACTGACCAGGGGCTAATTACAGCTTCCCAGGATGCCCACAGGTGTTCCTACATGCACTGCTACCACCCCTGCCACATCCACTGTCACCCATTGTCACCAAACAGTCCCAGTGTCCCACGACTGCCACCAGTGGCCACACCAACTCCAGCAACATCACTGCAGCCACCGTCCCCCCAGCAGAGTCCCCTCCCCAGGAGCCCTTGGCATCTCCACTCTGACCTGCCTCTTCTTTTCCTCACGCTGTGGGCCACTCCTCAGGGATGCCAGGAAAAGCAATAGAAATTCTCCTGCCCCCTGGCCACTCCTGTCCCTGCTGAAGCCAAGGAGAAGCAGAGGGAGAAAAGGGAACAGAGAGTGGAGAGAGGAGGGGCAGGCTGAGCAGGGTGGGGACTGCAGCCTGAGCCCAGATTTGGAGGCAGGAAGGCTGAGCTGATTCTGACACAGCAAGCCCTGCTGGGTGACCTTGGGCTGGTCACTGTCTCTCTTTGGGCCTCACTTCCCCACTGGTCGTGTCCCCCCTCAGCTAAGAGATGTCTTTCCTGGAGGGATCCAAATGCGAGCGTCCTGCCTGGCCCCAGGGCCTTAGCACATGCTGCCCATTTCTTGGAGCGCTTTCTTGTCTTCTCGGTTGGAAACTCCTACTCATCCCTCAAAGCCCTGCTTAAGGGTTGAGCAAAGAGGGTGGCACTGTGTCTGAGTCCTCCAAACAGAGTGATCTGTCCTTCATCAGGGACCTTAACCCCCTGTGTGTCCCCTGTTGTGGCTCTTGGAACACCAGTCATCCCTGGGTCCTCTGAAGACCATGACATCTGCAGGCCAGGGTGGGTGGCTTATCTAGATGGAGTGGCAGGTGGCCGGTGCTGAGTGTTTACGGGGAGTGAATGGACGCCTGTGTGTAGGGATGGCACTGCCTGCGGGGCACCGCCTGCTGCACCTCCTGTTGGCCTCGCAGTGACCCTGGGAGGCCTGGCAGGTGATCCCCACTCCCTGGTGACAGCTGAGGTCCAGGCTTAGTGGCTTCTCAGGAGCAGAGCCTGGGCTGGGCCCAGGGCCTCCGCCGCCAGCCGCCCAGATGCTATCTGTGCAAACTCACCAGGCAGAGCCAAGGGGCAGCTGCTGTCTGCTGGGCATTGTGGGAGGGAAGCTGTTGCTGTCACAGGATGCCACACAGCCAGGCTCTCAGAGCGCAGGAAAGTGCTGCTGTGTCCAGTGGACCCCTGGGGCTCTAGGGGGAGGCCAGAGCCGCGGCCCTGGAAATCTAGACCTGGGGGCTTCTGGGCCTCTCCTGGTCTCTGTGGGCTAGCCAGGTCCCTACACCGCAGGATGGCACTTGCGACCGTGGCGGCACCCTCCCGGGACCTGGCAGACCTGTCTGCGCCCTTTCCCTTTCACTAATGGTGAAGCCAGGAGGAGCACGGGGCTCTGTCCTCCCTCGGGCTCGCCTGCAGGTGCCAGCCAAGCACGCACACCTGCCTTCCACTCTGGGCTGCTCTCGGCTTTCCAGATGAGATGAAGCCTTTCTGGATCCTTCTGCGCCAGGTAGAGGGGCAGCTGGAGCAAGCCCCTCGGCCCCACCCGCGGGCCGGAGCTCAGCGCTTCACAAGGGCCATGCAGCTGGTTCCTCCCTAAAGCAGCGATGCTTGCTTTCCAGACGAGGACATGCTGTGAGGGAAAGTGACTGGCCCAAGGTCACAGTGACCTTCTCAGTCTGGCTCCAGAGCCAACTTGTTGTCACTCTTCTGTGCTGTGCATCTCGGACCCCCTGAGAACATGCACCATGGCAGGAAGACAAATTGAGACCTGTGTCTGAGCTAAAAAAAAAAAAAAAAAAAAACCGAAAACCACACAGTCAGCAGTGGGAAACAGATGGTGGCTGTCTGGTCGCCTGTTGGCTGAGCATGACTTGCCAATGCAGGAACACCTAGAAAGTCAATGTAAATATAGGCTATATTAGTAGAGGTAGAGCACCCACTACAAGGGAGGGGAAAATCTTGTTGTTAGCATGGGCAGACTGCTCCTGGAGAATTGTGTGCTTGTGTGTGTGTAGTGGGGAGCCTGCTGCCAGGACATGGACACAGGAACTTTTGTGAGGCCCCTTGGCTAGAAGCGTCCTAGTAGAGACTGTGGGATGCAGAACCCCTTGCATGGACCCAAGGGTCTTTCAAACTTTAGTTTTGTGGCCAGGCTTCAGCTGTTGGTAGGGCCACCTGGCACTCAGCCCATCAGGTCAGCCCCTTCTCCAGCAAGGGCCCTGAGGGGACAGGGCTTACTAGTTTATTCAACAGATGCCACAGAGCAGGGAACAGGAGAGACCGACCTTCCCCGCCCGGGCCTGAGGCGGGGGACCCTGCCACTCCCGGTGGCTGGCAGAGGCCGGTGCTCACTCCCTGCCCGCCTGGCCCACTGCAGCCTTGTGAAGCAGGTGTTTTTATGGTCCTTGTTTTTAGATGGGGTCAGGACTGACAGGACACCTGGTGATTCAGGGATCAGTCACCCTCCAGGGCTGTCCCAGGCGGGACTTGGAGCTCAAACACTGTGACCAAGACCCCGTGATGCCCAGAGCCTCTTGTTCCCTCGTCCCTGTCCCCACTCCTGACCTTCAGTGGTAGCAGTATTCGGAGAGCAGGACTGGTGGGTACTCTCTGGGGCTGGCTACTAGGATTAGCCCCGTTTTGCAGATGAGGAAGCTGAGGCACAGAGAGGTCAAGCAACCTGCCCAAGGTTGCAGAGCTGGGAAGGGGAAGGACCAGGATTATGAGCTTGAGCTGTTGTTCTGTGAAATCCACGGCTGACTGGTGCTCTATCCCAGGGCCCCTTCTCATGGGCCCCCAACTGTGCTCCACTGGGGCTGGAGGGGACGGTAGGGAAGCCACTCCAGCCAGGCTAACTGGCGCTCTCTTCTGCCCCAGATCATGAGTGTCTTAATGTTCGTGGAGCATGCGGTGGAGGTGGCCCACGGCAAGGCCTCCTGCAGGTTCTCTAAGACCGTCTACCTCAGGATCGGTAGGTCCAGGGACAGCGGTGGGCTGGGGGAGAGGAGGGGTGGACGTGGCCAGGGGCAGACAGGCTGGGCCTGGGGTCCTGCACTCCCTCTCTGGACAACCTTGCCCCAACCCTTCCCCTGAGAACCCTACCACTGCGCCTGCACTTGGGGCTGCTCCTCCTGTGGCCACCGAGCCTGCAGGGGGTGGGAAGGCCCCTGCAGGGCCAGCACTGGCTAAACTGCCCCTGGCCTGGCTGCCATCACTAGGAAAAAGCTGAAGCTCCCCGCAGGGCTCCACGCCTCGGCGGCAGCTCCCTGTGACTTACCTCTTGCCCACACTGTAGCCACGCAGGCCACACCGCACACCCTCCCCCACCCCTGCACCGTTCCCCCAGAACTTGTGGCCCACTCTGCCACTCACAGTCACTCCTCGGGGACGCCTTCAAGGGTCTCACCTGGCTAAAGTTGACCTGGACAGCCCCCAGCCCACTCCCTGCTACATAGTCCCCAAGCCCTCAAGCCTGGGGCCTGCCGGGGAGCAGGGCCTGGGCTTTCCTGTTCACGCTCCTGTCCCCACACCAAGGAGTCACAAATGTGCTCCGAGCCAGGCTGGGGTCCCCAGACCCCTGGGCCCTCACGAGCCCGCCTTGCCTTGCAGCCGACCTGGTCTCCAGCTTCCTGCTCATCGGCATGCTCTTCCTCATCAGCCTGAGCTTGCTGCTTGGTGTGGTCAAGGTGAGGGGCGGCGGACGGGAGGGAGGGCGCCGGGACCCTGCTGCCCATGCCTGCTCCTCTGCTGGGCCAGGCACCTGGCTGCCCAGCGGGTGGGGGGCACTTCAGGAGTCCCCTTCTGTACCTTGAGGTCTTCCCTAGCTTTGGGGAACCCCCTGGCCCTGTGGGACTCCCTGGGCTGGTCAGGTGCATAGTGGCTGTGCCGACCCTGACACCGCGTGGAACTGGCCAGTGACCCACATCCTGCTGAGCTGCCAGGGTGGTCAGGGGATTTTTGAAAGAGAGAAGAAGAGGGGTGGCTTTGAGTCGTGGGGAGCAGGAGAGGTGCGTGTGAGGGCCCAGAGTGGGACCCACGTGCTGGAACATTCCAGAGGGCTCCACGTCTCTCTGGGGAGGCCAGAACTGCAGAGACCCAGCGGCTCAGGGTAGCAGCAAAGGGGGTCCCAGCCCCTGGAGCAGCTGGGTGGGGAGATGGAGGCAGACTCAACCTTGCCCCTGTCCCCCGTCCTTAGAGAAGCAGGAAGCCCATTTCGCCATAGTGCCCCAGAAAGAGGGCCCATCCTGTGCAGACAGGAGGCGGGGCACCCCAGGACGGGCAGAGGGGCAGTGGCTCGGTGCGGGCCTGCCCCGCCAAGATGCTGCTGTCCAGCCCTCTCGGACCTGCTCCCTGTTGGAACCCGGGCTCCGGGATCGTCCTTGCTGCCTGGGCAGGAACTGAGTCCCCACGGGAAAGATTCAGTCAGGATGGTCTTGGTTGCTTCCTGGGCAGTTTTAGACCCCAATGTGACTTTAGGAAGTCACTCCTTCTGTGACTTTTGTCCCCAGTGGCATGTGCACAGCATGGGTTGTAGTGGTCACTCACTTCCAGCCCCTCCCAGGCCTCTGCCCATGGAGGGGTCGGTCCTTCCCCTCTGGCCTCTGCTGTCCCTGGTGTTCTGCCCCAGCTCCGCCCCTACCCTCAGGCGCTGCCAGTCACCCTCTGGATCTGGCCCAGCTGTCCCCCCACCCTAGATGTCCTCTTTGATCGCTTTTCCTTTGTAAAATGGTCACAAAGTCCCTTCTTGTTGGGTTCTTGAAAGTGAATGGAGTCAGGTCCTGCTCTTTGTGGCCCTGTAGGTAGGGACGGTCCCCTGATATCTCCTGAGACTCCAAGCCCCCTGTCCCCAGCCTCTCAGAGGAGGATGGGTGGATCCAGGCGGTCATGGCTGATTCGGCAGGAACCCTGTTATCCAGGGAGGAAGGGGACGTGGGAGGACATGGGCTGTGTGGGGCAGTGCGGGTTGCATGCCAGGGCCACCCTCACAGCGCAGGGTCTGCCTTTCAGAGCCGGGAGAAGTACTTGCTGCCCTTCCTGTCCCTGCAAATCTTGGACTTCCTCCTGAGCCTGCTCACCCTGGTGGGCTCCTACATCGAGCTGCCCGCCTACCTCAAGATCGCTTCACGGACCCGGGCTGTGAGTACCTGGCCCCGTGCCCGGGAGGTGGAAGGGCCTGGGCTGGAGGGCAGGAGCCCCCTTTCCTATGGTGCCATTGAGCGAGTCCCCGAGCCCCTCCCAGTGGCCCCTGGGTTCTCTCTGGAAGACGTGAGCACAGGTGAAGCCAGCGTGTTTCTCCCTCCTTTGGGACCAAGTCAGAGAAGGAGAGGACGGTGACCCAGTGAATGACGCAGGAATGTGGCCATGGCGTGGCCGCCACGACTCAGTCCTCCCAAGGTTGCGAGTGACACTTTCCTTGATGAGTGCCTTGGAGGAGGCCAGGGTTCACGTCACGGAGGCCCTGGTCTGCAGTTAAGAGACCCTGCTCTAGTCCTGGGCCAGCTGCCAGCCCTTGCTATGACCACTGTGGCCTTTCTCTGGGTGCTCTGGGGACTGGAGAGTTGCTGGCCTCTCTTACTGAGACAGTCGCTCTAGGAGGGCCCGCAGGTGCCCCCCAGGGACCTGGCCTCTGCTTGCTGGTCTCCATTCTTCCTCTCTGATTTGCTTTCCCAAGGGCTCCTCAAAGGTCCCCCTGATAACACTGCGACTGCTGGACTTCTGCCTGAGCATCCTGACCCTGTGCAGCTCCTACATGGAAGTGCCCACCTATCTCAACTTCAAGTCCATGAACCACATGGTGAGCCTGGGGCAGAGGTCCATGCCTGTTCACTGGCTGTGTGGCCTGGGGCAACTTACTTTGCCTCTCTGTGCCTCCATGCTTGGGTTTCCTGGGAGGAAGGTTCTCATGTGGGATTCGCTGAGGGAGCACACTCAAGAAGAAACTTGGAAGGAGTGAGAGACGCAGGTTCCAGGAAGGGCGGAAGCCAGGCACCCTGTGGCTGTTGGAGCCGTCCCACCTGGTCGCAGAGGGAGTCCTGGACTGTGAACGGCACCACAGAAATAACACTAGCTTTCCTTTCTTTTTCTTTTTTTTATTGTCACCTAACAAATGGTCCCTAAATATCAAGGCTTAAAGCAACAGACATTTGTCATTTCCACTTCTGAGGATCAGGAGTTGGGGAGCGGGTTGTTCTAACCCTGGGTCCCCCTCGAGGGTGCAGCTGAGATGTTGGGCTGTGCAGACCCCAGGGACCTGCTCCGGAGATGGCTCCTCAGGGCTCCCAGTGCTCTGGCCATTCCCCACCTGTGGGTCTTTGCTGGGTGGCTTGAGTGCCCGGATGGCCCAGCTGCTGGCTCCCTCCACCCAGCGCCTGGCAGGAAGTGGCAATGTCTTTCATGCCTGTGTAGATGTGGCACAGTCACTCTGCCACATTCTGTTCATTAGAAGTGAGTCACCAAGTCCAGCCGCACACGAGGGCAGAGGGCTGAGCTCTGCCTGTGGAGGAGGAGCATCAGAGTGTGGGGACAGGTTTGCCAACCGCCCGAGGCCGTCTTCCCGGGGCCAGACACCCCGCGCCAGTCGGTCACAGGCTAGGAGCAGCCCCTAGGGCAGAGGATGCCGCCTCTCCGTTACCATGGGGCCAGGTGACTCCTATCCACCCAGGAGGTGCAGGGTGGCCTGCCTAGCTGGGAAGGGACAGGAGCTGAGCCACACCTGCTCCCCAGGTTTGCCCACCTGCCACCAGCGCTGATGCTGCCTCTGCTCCTTGGGCTGCGGCGGGCCGTGGCGGAGGCAGTGGGCATGAGAGGTATACCGTCAGGCCCTGCTGGAGCCTCCACGGGCCAGAGGTGCTGATGCGACCCAAATCTCTTGCAGAATTACCTCCCGAGCCAGGAGGGCATGGCCCACAACCAGTTCGTCAAGATGATGATCATCTTCTCCATCGCCTTCATCATGGTCCTTGTCCTGAAGGTGAGCGGCTGGGTCCCGAGGCTCAACTGAGGCTCTGATGTGGACCCAGGCGCACCCGGCTGGGCCCGTCCTCGCCCGCCCTCCTTTATCTAGCCCTCTGGCTCCACTTGGCATCCTCAGGAACGTCCCATTTAGAGGACCTGGGTCTGCAGGGACCACCTGTGTTCGGGTGTCAGGGCCTCAGCATGCTCCCCAGAGCACCTGCCCCAGCAATCGTCTGGATTAGGCTGGGACAGACCTGCTTTGAGTGGCAGCCCCACCGTCGCTGGCTGGCAGTGGGTCTTCAGCAGGTCACGGCTCTCTGGGCCTCAGGTCTCCTCTGCCATGGGGGCATCCACGTCTTGCTTGGTCCACATCAGAGTGGTATGTGGGTCAGAAGCCACTGTGCAGATGGGGCCCGGGTCACATAAGTAGAGGTTTGGTGAAGAGAAAGAGGGCGGGGAAGGGTCTTCTTGGGGGCATCAGGCCCACAGCAGAGTCCAGCTCCCCAGGAAACACAACTGTGCTCCTATGGGCATTCTCTCTGGGAAGGGACGGTGGCTTCCCAGTGGCATGCAAACAGGCCCAGGGCATGAGAGGTTTCAAGGTGGACTAGACTGGCGAGTGACCCAGCTCCAGCCTAGTCCCTCCCCAGTCCCTCCTCTCTATCGTCCTCACAACGGCGCTTGGCACTTGCTCTCTCCTGTCATTCCTGGCTGGCCACTGGCTGCCTGAGCAGCTCCCTGGACGCCCCCGCCCCCTCCTGCTTTTCTCTTCATTAGCTCTGTGTTTATTTCTGTGCCATCTAAGTCCCACCAAGAGAGCTTCCAGGTGACGAGGCCTGTGCTCTTCCTCCAGGCAGTTTGGGGCGTCTCCTATTCCCCTAGCACGCTCACCCTGGAAATCTTCCTGGTCCTTCCTTCCATGGCTGAGAGGAAGCCGCTGCTCTCTCAGTTGAGGGGTCCGGTCTGCACACCTCCCCTCTCTTTGACACCGTGGGTGGGCACGGGATGCCCTGCTTTGTAACCCGTTCTCTCTCTGGAGATGGGCTGGTCCTCTGGAGAGTGAGCTGTCCTGCTGGAGGTGGTCAGGGATCTGCAGGACCATCGCCAGTACAGCTGGAGGGGCCAACCCTGCAAGGTCCCTTGCTGTGTGGTGGCGGGGGGGCACCAGCAGGGCTGTCCCTGGAGCACCTGGCTGCCCAGTGATGACTCCCAAACCAGGGGTCTGAGCAGCTGCAGCTGGCTGTTGCCTTCTGGGGTGAGCATTGGCCCCCTAGGGGGCCCCAGCGTCTGTCCCAGGCCTCTGAGTGTGGACAGGAGGGTGAGCAGAGCGTGGCCTGACCCTGCTCTTGTCCAGGTCTACATGCTCAAGTGCGTGTGGAGATGCTACAGACTCCTGAAGTACATGAACTCGGCCGAGGAGAGGAGCAGCTCCAAGATGCTCCCAAAGGTGAGCCTGCCCGAAGATGCACTCTGCCGCTCTCTCACTGGGCCATTCGGGGCTGGCGCCTTTCCCTCTCTGGGCCTCAGTTTCTGCATTTGAAGATGTGCTTACTCTCATTTCCAAAAGTTCAAGTATGATTCTGCTCACCCAGTCGGCATCTGAGGCCTCTCCCACCCTTTTGGCCTTATATCCAATCTTGGGGTGCAGAGAAAACCAAGATGCCTCTCCTGTCTAGAATGGCTATCGTCCAGAGAGAACCTGGACTTGGAGACACTTTGAAGACAGGGGAGGAGCAGAGGGGGCACATCTGGGGTTTCAGGGAGGCCTCCTGGAGAGGGGGACCCTGGCCCAGGCTTGCTTGGTCGGAGGGTACAAGTGAGTTGGGAAGGGGAGGGGCCTCCAGCAGAGGGGACGGAGCGTGCTCGGGGTAGCTGGTGAGGAGCCACGGCTGCGGTGGGACACCCTCCTCGTCGGTGAAGTGGGATCGTTAGTAAAGACAAGCCTGGTTGCAAGCGGCAGAAACCCAACCCAATCTGACTTAAGTAACAAAGGGAACGTTCTGGCTCAAAGAACTTAAAAGTCCACCGTAGGTCTGGCTCCAGTCTGGCTGAGTCCTGACATCAGAATCTCGTCCTTTCCATCATTTGACTTTGGTTTCCTCAGTGTTGGCTTTTTTTCAGGCAGCATTTCCCTTGTGGTGACAAAATGGCTGCCAAAACCTGTAAGCTGACATTCGTCTTCTCAGTTACCCCAGCTGAAAGGGGAGTATATCTGATTGGACCAGTCTGGGTCACATCCTTTTCTCCAAACTAATGGCCATAGCCAGGGGGATAGAATTCTACTTTGAGTGGCTGAACAAGCCCAGGTCGCAGGCCCACCCCCTGGATCTGAAGGATGGGTCCAGTTCTCTGGAAAACACAGGGACTGAGAACATTTTCCCAAGGAAAATGGTGCCTTGTCGTCAAAACATGGGGAACTTGATGCTGAGTGGGCAATGGCAAGTGTGTCCACTATGGGAACAGAGACCCCCCCAGGCAGGCGGAGTCTAGCACAGGGTAAGCCCTGAGTCATGCCAGAGGTGGGTGGGATTGCTCCACTCCAGGTGGAATCGTGGTCCTTCCTGACCATCGTCAGCACCCCTTTCTGTCCCTCCCAGGTGGTCCTGCCGACCTACGAAGAAGCCCTGTCTCTGCCTTCCAAGTCCCCTGAGGTGGACTCCGCGCCGCCCCCATACTCGGAGGTGTGACCCTCGCCAGGCCCTGGCCCTGCCCTGGGAGGGGCGGAGCTGCCTTGTAATCTGCTTTGCTTCGGTGGCCCTGGGTGGACCACTGGCTGACTTCAGGACAACTGCTATGTCCCCTCGCTGGCCTGCTCCTCCTGCGGGTCCTAGGCACTCTCCGTTGGGTCAGGCTGAAGGCCCCAAATCCAGCCCAACAGCTCCGCTTACGTCCACCAGCAAGGACAGTGTTTTTAAGATGACTGGTTATTCTGAATTTAGTGAGTTTGGTTAACAACTAGCAACTCGATCGGTTTAACCCAGCAGCTGTCAAACAAAAGCACATCAGGCAGATCAATAAAATAAATTGGTCAAACCACAGTCCATTGTGTTGTGCATAAAGAGTGGTCAATTTACAGGACAGTTCTGTGACCATCGCCAGTTACGCCCCTGTCCCCATCTCTATAAAATCAGTTTCTTCACATAGTTTGCTTAAACAATTAAGCATTCAGCAACCCAGCTGCCACTCAAAGCCACGATAAACAGAATAGTGATAAAACTTGATTAAAAAAATGAAGACATCCTTCAAATCACTCAATTCAAACTAACTCAACATCGGTGGCCTACTCCGGCCAGTTTAGTTCCTCCAGTGGCTGAATAACTGTTAATTCAAATGAAAATCCTGCCAGCCTCCCCGCCAACTCCTGTGGGAAAGAACAGTCAACGCCATCATGAAACAGTGGCTCAGACACAACCGCTTTGCTAGCCTCATCTCTACCCACAGTCAGATGCTGGCCCCTGGAGTCCCTGGGCCTGTTGTGGTCACATCACAGTGGATCCCAAGAAGCAAGGGTCACCTCGATCACAGTCCAGTTGTCAGGCTGTCCCAATGCCAGGCTCATCTGGTCCAGGCTGCTGTCACACAGAATGCAGCCCTGAAATCAGCACATCCGCCTGCTGGACTCGGGTGTGACAGGTGCTCCATGGTGGCCATAGGGGAGGTTTCTAGGGAGCTGCCCCACAGCAGAGACAGGGCTGTGGAGGCCGCAGCCTGGCGGGGTCCAGGGAGGGGCTGTGTAGGAGGCCACCACTGTGTGCAGTTGCTTAGCGTGTGACTCCAAAGAGGTTTCAGTAAAGCAGCCAGAAGCTCTGCCCTGCCCACGCGGCTTCTGGCAGGCGGTGTAGGAGGGCCGAGGACCGCCTCCCGCCTTCGTTACTCAGGCACACATGTCTGCATGCACACACGCAAACGCACACCTGTTACTTCTATTCAGAAGCTCCCGTGGGCCACGGCCAGCTGAGTGCCATGACCTGACACTGTGATCATGAATCACTGACCAGGTAAGTGCCCCATGTCCCCTCAAGTCAGGTGGGGGCTCCATGCACCTGCACAGTACCCTCCGGGGCCAGGGCCCACTCTGTGCCCTGGGGGTGGCTTGCCTCCAGTGACAGTCTGGAGCAGGGGACAGATCCATTAGCAATAGTAAGAGCCTAGTGTGGACACCACACACGGAAAGTCTGAGAGTCCCGGGCTCCCGAGGGCCAGAGAAGCCTCCTGAGGGGGCTCCCTGAGGTTTCCACCAAGCCAGGCTGAGGGACGAGCAGAGGCAGAAAGCAAAGCTGCTCCAGGTGACCCAGCACGAGTGCAAGACCTCCCGGGGGCGTGGAGTCGGCAGGAGCTCCGTGGGCTGCCAGTGTGGAGGGCACGGAAGGGGCAGGCCAGGCAGGGTCTAGCCCCGCTGGCTAACTGCATCCCAAAAGACAGTTCACAGGAGGACCGACTCATGTCGCAAGCAAGAGAAGTCTTAGTGAACCAAGTTCACGACCCCCAGAGGATCATGCCGAAAGACGGTCATGATGTCCTTGGCCCTCACCATACACGACAAGACCAGGAATTTTGACTTCAGGCATGGCTGGATCCAAGAGTAAAAAATGTCAACTGTATCTCTTCTTGTCAGTCTCTTGCCTTCCCCGCTGGGCTTGCTGAGCTGGTGAAGGACTGCCTCAGAGTGGAGCTGATGGACAGCCCAGGGCAATCTGGGTTCGGATCTGTCACCAATATCGAAAGACACCAAAAGAGCCTTGAATGTCATGCCCAGGAACATGTCAAGGAGCCAATCCCGGCATGGGGAGTCTTTGCAGGGTTTTGAGCAAGGAAGTCACAGGTTGAGACTGGTGTTAGGAAGGAAGCCACGGGGTGCTGGGGCGCGTGCGCAGGCTGGGCACTCGTCCTGCAGGGCAGCAGGGAGGGTGGGAGGTGCCGCCAGCCCTCAGCTCTTCTCAGATGGTAGGTGGTAGCTGTCTCCAAGGACTTCATTTATTTTTTATCAGATCCTGAGCAACTGATAGTGTGACTCTAAAAGACACGAGGGAATTGGGGCTCAGAGCTATCGAGTGACTTTCCTGAGGCCACACAGCAGTCAGGGATTAGACACAAGCGTGTTTTTTCCCCTTTACCCCAGGTGGAGGTTGTTGGACAGGGCTGGACCCCTCCTCTGTGTGAGCCCTTTCATCTCATAAAGATCCGTATAAGAAGCCTCTGCTCCCACGGAGCCCCCATGAAGTGCACACTGGGTGCAGAGGTCATAGGAAGAGGGGGATTGGCCTTGTCCTCAACCTTGTGTCCTGTCGAAGGGACCAAGGGGCCATGGCTGTGTGTCCTGAGGCCCAGGAGACCCTGAACTGCTGGATGTGACTGCCCTGTCCTCCCCCATTCCACTGCTGGCCAGGAGCCCAGGCTGGGCTGGGCTGTATGGTGGGATTGTGTCCCGTGGCCAGGCAGCTGGGAGGGGGCTGGCTGAGGGGCAGGAAATAGCTGGGTTGGGGGAAGTCCGAGCTGCTGGCCAAGCCAAGCGGACCTGCGATCGCCTGGGCGGCCCTCAAGGGCCCTATCAATGCCCCGCTTGAGGATCACACAGGGGCCCTTTGATGGGGACCCCCTGAGAGGGCCTGTTGGAGCTGGATGCCCGGAAAGGAGCTGGCCCCAGGAGAGAGGGGCCTGCAGGCTGGCGGGGCGTGCGCTGGCCTGGCTGTCTCTGAGAGGTGAGTGAGTGGCCAAAATTAAACCTGGCTGCTGAGCAGAACCGCAGGTTTCTCAGGGGCTCTGGTGGTGGCAGGAAGGGGCCCGTCATCCAGCGCCCTTCACAGTGTCACGTCCATGAACCTTCCTGATGGCTCCAGGTGGCAGGGGCTGTGTGAGGCTCACTCTCGAGGTCCAGGAGTGGAAGGCGCTGGCCTGGGACTCGGGGGCCGAGGGCAGCAGGGGTTTGGTTCCAGTCAGCCAGGCTGGACCTGAGTTTGTCCCCCTGGGCCTTTCAGGCCCCTCTTGCCCATCTCCTGGACCCTCCACCTTGTGAGCCCACCTGGGCTTGGGCCTCGGGGAGGCCCTGGCAAGTGGGAATGGCCTCAGGGCCCCAGGGAGCCATTGGGTGTCCTGGACCAGAAGGGACCTCGGAGGTTGCAGGACCCCCTTCTGGGTGCAGCCTCCTGCCCGAGCTGCTCACCTCGCTGACCAGAGCCCCTCCTTCAAGTCTGTGCCCTCCTCTTGGGACAGCCGAGGCCATGAGCAAGCACCTCGCTCTGCTCAGCGGAGGTCTTCTTACAAAGTGAGTCTGGCCTCCAGTCTGGACTTCTGCCCTCAAGGGCTCCAGAGGGCACCCCTGCTCCCCGCACTCCATGGCAGCCTCCCGAGGATGGACACGAATGTGGCCATCGAAGCCCTGCGTCACCTCCTCCACAGGACCTCCCTCCACAGCTCCCTATAGCCGCCGTCTCCACCAAGTCCAGCTGCCAGTCACGTCACCTGGAGCCTGGGTCTCTGCAGGAGCTATTCATGCACGTGTTCATTCACTTATCCCAGAACCTTCCTGGATCTGGGCATGCCAGGGACAGAGGTGACCAAGGCTCCACATGTCTTTGTCCCCATGGGTATGGCAAGAGAAAGGGACAGGAGCAGTTGCAAACTGGCTTGATAGGTGCTGGCTGGGGGATCTGGAGGGGACTGAGGACGCCAGGGACAGGGCACACTGCTGCCCCCAAGCTGCTGGGGGAGGTAGTTCCTGAGCTGGGGTGGGAGTCAGCAGGGGGAGGCGAGGGAGGGACCGCAGGGGGAGGACACCTTCTGAGGAGGAGTGAAGGCCTGGAACGACTTGGGGTGGAAGAGCACAGGCCATGTGGTTTGGAGAGGGACCCTGGGGCTGCCAGCCTCGCTGGCATTCAGGCTCCACTCACTGCAGGTTACGTCAGACCCTCAGCTTTCTCATCTATAAAACAGGCTAACAATAACCTCCACTCATAAGACTGTTCAGAAACAAATGCAAGATGCTTAGGGAAGTATGTCCAGTGAGGAGCGTGAAAGAGAAACAGAGAACCCAGCCTCAGTAGCTTGGACAATTGGGCAATTTTTCATATATAAGAAGAAATCCAGATAAAGGCAGTTGGTGGCATTGTTTCATCAGCGTAAGAAAATGAGGATTGGAGTCTTAATTTCTTTGAGTCTTTTCCTCATGCTCATAAGATGGCTGCTGTTACTCCTGCCTGCAGATCAGTCTTCAAGGCAGAAAGACAAAAGCCTTCCCAGAAAGAATGCCCTTTCACTCAGAAGTTCTTCTGTGTCTTTGGTTGGGACTAATCACGTAGTGCCCCTAGCTGCAAGGGAGTCTGGGACAAGTATTTTGTGAGGGAATTTGGAACCTCCACCCAGTGATGCCTCCCACAAACCTTGACCAGCACTTGGTTGATGCTCAGGTAAAGGCTGGGTGTTGGGTCCCTGTGGGGAAAGGAGAAGAGTTGAGCTTGGGAGCAGGTCCCCTGGGTCTTAACTGCCAGGCTGGGGAGTTTGGACATGGAAGTTCTGGGGCACAGAGGGATGGTGAGCAGAGAGGGCGTGATACTGGAGCCCTCTGAGCCTCGAAGACAGACAGATGTCAGGTGGGTGGGTCACCCCAGTTCAGACATCATGCTGCTGACCGGACAGACCTACATATGAGAGCACCTGCCTCCACCCCCTGCTCAGCTCCCCTGATTGCTTGCAGTGGCCCAGGTCAAGATGACATGTGTGAGGTGTCACAACCACACATGAGCATGTGGGGCAGAGCCATACCAAAGAGAATGGGCCCAGCCTGCCCCCCTGCATGCCAGGGTGGTGGGATGCACGCTGGCTCCACAGGTGGGGAGGTGGCTCTCTTCTTTGGGTCTCTCTCCAAATTTTGGAGAGACCAAAGATGGATGTCCAGCCAGGCCCCTGGCAATGTCCCCAAATTCAGTGGATTCATGTTAAGTGTCAAGAAGGGCAGGCTACAGGAAGCCGGAGAGGACACATCCTTGGGCTCACCTTGGGTCTCAGTGGCAGCACAGCCTCTGCCTAGGCGTGGGAAGCAGCTCTGTGAGTCTCTGAGGTCCCGCTGCTGGCCCGGATGGCTCAGGGCTCATACTCCAGCCCCTCTCTCAGCATTCAGGAGGCGCTTCCCTCATTAATCACCAAGAGTGTCCCCACGGGCAGGGACGCAGCCTAGGCAGAGGCCTGGGGACCTGACTCAGGTCAGAGGGACCCAATCTGGGAGCTCCACAGTCACCTCCGATGACTCACAACCAAGGCCACCTCATGTGCATTTGGCTGTGACCTTGACAGTGCTGGGCCTCTGCACCTTCAGAGTGGGTGGAGCCGAATTCCTGCCGAGGTTTGGAAAGACCAAGAGTCCCAGAGCCCCTCAGGTGGGACAGTGGTGAAGGAAGGGGGCTGTGGGAGGTGCTGTGCATTTGGGGTGTGTCCTGGGTGGGGACCCCTGTGGAGACCACGGGTGGACAGCTTTGACATGACAGTGTCTCCCAGTGGCCCACAGTCACCTGCTGGGTCAGAAGTCCTCCCAGGCTGTGGACTCTGGGTCCACACTGCACTCTGCATAGCTGAGGGGGCAGCCTGGGAGAAGGCCATTCCAAAGGCCATGGGAGTGGCAAGAGTGACCTCCAGACTGTCTCTGTGATAGCCTCCCCACACTGAAGCAGCTCTCCCGAAACCGAAAGATGCTATTTCCTTGTCCACGCCCCTCCCTCCTTCCCTCTCACACATAGGATGAGGCAGACAGAATTCTGGGTGGCCCCCGATAGCCTGTCCCTGATTAATATTTGACTGTGGGTGATGGGACATTGCTCTTGTGCTTAGGTTACATGACATGGCACAGTTGACTTTGACAGAGGCGGATAGCCTGAGATCACCTGACCACATCAGGTGACCCCTCCAGTGGACCCAGCTTTTCCTGAATGGGGGATTCAGAGCATGAGAGGGGCCAGGAGGAGTCACCTCACAAGGAACCTCATTCCTTGGCAGCAGCCAGTAAGAGGCCAGAGGGGAGGGGGGCTGAATACCACAACTGTGAGGAATGGGATTCTGCCCACCCCCACGTGAGCCTGAGCTAGAGAAAATAACTTGACTGGCTGATACCTTGAGTCCAGCTCTGTGGGACACTGACCAGAGTGCCTGGCTTTGTGACCACTGGATGCACTTCTGGCCCACAGAAATGAAGGGGATACATTTGTGCTGTTTTAAGATGCTAAGTTGGTGGTCATAATGAATATCCCACCCTTTCCCAGTTGGGAGGAAGAGGTTTTTTTTTTCCCTCTTTAAACTTCAAGCAGCAGCAGCAACAACCCTGAATGGTCGATGCCTTGTTCAGCATGGACCAAGAGTTTTGAAACTGAGGGATGAAACAGCCATTGTTTGCAGGATTTCACGTGCTCATCTCAGGCGTCAGAATCTCTGTTTGGGGGCTGGGTGCAAAATAAGAGGGATTTCAGGAGGCCTGGATGATAGGTAGCTTGGAAAATGAAGTCCATGTGTCATAAAGGAAATGAGGGTGTTTTTCATGAGGGAAGAATTGACTCTGGGCTGGGACATGAGCTTCAGCTCACTGAACATGGTACACCGGGGATGAGCTCATGCTGAGCTGGACAGAACACCAAGGGCAAGTGAGGTCCCCGGCCAAGAGGGGTAGCACCCTGGATGCACAACAGCTTTGCAGACACACACAGGACTGACGCTTCACACAGGAGGCTGGGAGAGGACGGCCGGCTTAGTCACAAGAAAACTACCCAGAGAGCTTGGAAATATAGAGTAGCTGGGTCTGGAATGCAGCCTGGGAGTCTGTGTCTTTCCTATGAAAAACCTTAACCAAACTCTGTCACCAGTTTGAGGGTGAGGAAGGAGGGTAACTTGCAAATGCATCTTGAGGGGATTCTGTTCAGAGTCCTGGGGGTCCTGCATGATCCGCCTTCTTCCCCCTCACCTGCCTCACCAACAGTGAGCCCCCAGCATGCCCTTGCCTTGGACTCTGGATTGGAGCAAGCTTTGTCCTAGCAGTCTTGAGTCAAGGACTTGAGTGTGGCAGTTTACTTGGAATCAGCGAGGGGCAGGGCTAGGAGCCCCCCAGTGCGCTCATGAGCAGGCCGCTCCATGGAGAGAGGAGGCCCACCTCTCCTGGAGGCTCTCCGAGGACACATGTCAGAGTTGTTTGGAGGGACTTGGGAGGCTGGAGGATGCACAGCTCCTATCTCTGTTGGTTGAGGGTCATTCTTGGGGACACGGGACCTCCAGCCACCTCCCTTCTTGTGTTCATCACAGGAGGTACCCGCTGCAGCTGTAGGTGCACTAGCCTCAGAGGTGGGACGCTGGGTTGCGGGAAAGGGTGCTCAGCTGTCAGCTACAGCTTCCAGGGCTAACCCAGGCGTCCTCCAGTGTGATGACGGGGCCGTTCTTGGTGGGAAGCTCCCACAGCCACCCAGGCCTGCAGGTTGTGCTGTGGCCCAAGAAGGAGTCTTAACATAGGGTGGGGGATCTGCTGCACCCGGTGAGCAGGATGTGGAGCAGGCCTTGAAATCACTAAATTACCTTTCTGGTCCTTGGAAGCCTGAGGTTGGAGGTGTGGCATCTCCCTCAGGTCAGACGAGTCACCCTTCATGTGACAGACCCTGGGGATTTGCTAGTGCATGTGTGGAGCCACACTTTGAAGCCTTCCTGGTCTCACTGGACAAGTCACCAAACTCCCCTCAGGAAGGTCTGATGGGAAACGCCATGCGGCCCATCCTGGAGCACAGAAGCAGGAGTGCAGGGAGATGAGCACGGGGGAGGCACAGGGGACCAGCAGTGGCCTGAGAAAGGCAGCTGGGAGCATCGAGAAGAGCCTGAGGAGCCTGGCTAAGTCTGAATGTGTGTACTTTTTTTTTTTTTTTGAGATTGCTATGGGTGCCCAGGCTGGTCTTGAACTCCTGGGATCAAGCAATCCTCCGGCCTCAGCCTCCCAAGTATGTAGGACTACAGGTGCGTGCTGGACATCAGTGTGAATTCTGACCTAGAGATGGCACAGGTGACCTTTTCACCTGGGAGAGTGACAGAGGCTGTCAGTCCTCCTACCCCCAGGTATCTGAGAGAGTCATGTGATCTGTGCTCCTTGTCTGAGGTGGTCAGGAGATACTGCTCTTCTTCATCCATGGGGCTGGAGACAGGGGACTTGAAATGGTGGGAGAGGCAGATGGAGGCTACTTGGGAGAAGCCCCGTGCAGGGGGACCTCTGCTGCCTGCAGGACTTTGCCTTAAGAAAAAAGACACGTGACATGGGGACTTGTTTGTTACTGCAGCATGCCCTCTCCTAATACAGGAAGGCCTCATAAGGACCGTGAACACTGCCGTGGCAGTAGGGACATTGCTTTCTCATGGCCTGTGACATTAGCATGGGGACCCCAACTTTACAGTCATGAAATAGAAGAGCAGAAAAGGGAGAGGTTTACCTGAAGTCACCAGAGCTGGCATGTGACAGAACAGGGGAGCAAATCTGGCTCCATCTGATTCCAAAGCTTTTTCCACTTCTTAGGCTCCCTCCAGGTGTGGCTTGTAGGCCCCTGGCAGAACACAAGGTGACTTTAGAGATTTGTGGACAAAAAAGTTAAATTGAATTAACTCGAATTTACTTAAATGTGTGTTGGCGTAAACACACGAGCTGTACCTCCAACCAGTGATTTCATGGTTATTACTCATCAGGAGGAGAAGAAATTAAAAAAAATGAGTTGGTTCAGAGTTAATTAAAGATTAAACAAACACTAATAGTAAAGGTCCACCTGGATACAGGGCTGGCGGTGGGTGAGGACGAAGGGGAGATGCTGCCATGGAGATGCTGTGGCTTGTCACAGAAGTGTGAGATGACCGGGCTCGTGCTGTAGAAGAGCTGAGCCTGGAGCACTGGGAGCACTGGATGGGGAGTCCTGTGCGCTACCCATTGGGAACACTGCCCCGGTCTCTCAGGCCTCCACAAATGCTCTCCCTTGTATATAACACTGAGGGCGTTAAGACTCTGGGAGGCAGGAGAGGGGCACGGAGCCCCACGGCCGCCTGCCTGAGCCAGGAGAGGCTGGAGGTAGGCCCCCCACAGGCCCCCTCCTTACCCTCGGTCAATACCGGACACACTGTTCCCGATTTTGAGTCCTAGGGAAAAATGTTTCAGTTTTACAAACACAAATATTGATTTTCTTTCCTCAATGTATATGCTGAGCTTCCAGCTCGGCCCTCTCCCCTCCCCGGCCCCACGATGGAATGCGAGAGCCGCCTTCCCCTTGAACCCAGGCCTGTTCCTGAAAGCCTACCTCCGCTAATGAGCGGAGAAGCGACAGAGAAGGGGCCTGTGTTCCTCCGGGAGCCCACAGAACTGCCATTCAGAGCCTGAGTTGAAAGGGCGGTTTCATGCACCCAGCTGCCACCGGCCAGCAGAGCTTTGCACCAGCGGACAAGGCCCTGCCGGTCGGGAGGGGCCGCTGGCGAGGAGACTCGGGCTCACGTTCCCCTCGTCCACCTTCGGCATGGCCCCAGGATAGCGCTGTGCCCTGCTTGCCAGGGGTCACCATGGCTGACCCTGGTGTGACCCTGATGGCCGACAGGTCAAGCGGGCACTTCATCATGATTTCCTTCTTCATTGGCCCACAGGGTTCCCCAAGCCAGGCACCACGCTGGGTCCCAGGGATGCTGTGGGGACTGAGACAGGAAAGCGCCCTGTCTCAGTGACAGGGTGACACTGTGTCAAAGGTGACACATTTGTAGCTCCATCTGGGGACGGGATACACACCATACCATGATCCCCGGAGCTCCTGCAGCCCTTCTGGAGAAGAGAAGATGTCAATGTCCACTTGCCGAAGAGGAAAAGCAGCAGCGGCTGTGCTGGCTTTGGGGTCTGGGGAGCAGGGACGGGTAGGGGGACAGCTTCCAACATCCTTTTCCTCTAACACGGGCACCAAGAGAAATGAGGCCTGGGCTGTCAGCCATGACAGCCCCTAGACTGGCTGGGTGGCTTTGGCTGGGCCTCAGTTTCCCCATCTGATAAACAGGCTGACAGACTGTCCCATGTGTGGACCTTTGGGCACAAAGAAGACAGAGTGACAGCGTGCGTGAGAAGCATGGACAGATGGTCATTGTTACTGTGAAGGGTTGTGCAAGCTGCTGGCTGTGCCTGGCGGTAGCTTTCCAACCACTGTCTACCTTCCCCTTTGCTGAGGAACAACTTCCAGAGTGGAGTGCTCAGGTCCTAAGTGCCACACTTCGGTGCCCTGGAAAGAGGGCAGCCCTTTGGCCCCATCTCCAACTCCTGTCCTCTCCTTGCTTGTTCACCTGGTCGCATGAGGCAGAAGGCCAAGAGCTCCCGTTGCTACTGCATGACAATAAGCTGGAGCTCAGAGAGGGTATTGCCAGCTCTATATCACACAGCCAGTCAGCAGGAAAAGGGGCTTTGAACTGGGTCTTCCCAGCAGCCATGCCTGTGCTCTTTCTGCTCCATCTCATTAACTAGAGGGCCTGGAAACAAGAGAAAGGACCATGCCGGGGTATGTCCCTCTATTTACAAGCTGTACATTAGCCCGTTTTTTGATACTACAACGAAATGGCTGAGGCTGAGTAACTTTATAAAGAAGAGAGGTTTACTGAACTCACAGTTCTGGATATTGAGGGGCCCATGTCTGTCAAAGGACTTGCTGGCAGAGTCCCAGGGCGATGTAAGACATCATGTGGTGAGAATGGGCGTGTGGGCCTGCTCCACCCTCTCCCGTCTCCTACACAGCCACGGGGGGCTCAACCCTGGGGCTCCACCTGATGGTCTTGTCTAATCCCAATCACCTCCCAAGGCCCCACCTCTACACTTCCCAGCTGGATGAAATGGAATGCCCCATGAACCTTTGGGGACACTCAGATCACACCCCAAACACCACAAGGGTTGATCTCTACCTTCCCCAGCCGCACGTGGACAGAGATGAACCCTCGGATGCTCACCAGCTCCCGGGACAGGGCAGGAAGCAGGGGCGGTGGGCTCAGGGAAAAGGGTACCAAGCTTCAACTGCGGCTGAGAGCACAGGCGGGGGACCCCGGGACAGCTCCTGCAACTCTTCCCCTCAGATCAACCCTGGGAGTTGGGCACCAATATTTCCCCTAGTTTCCAGATGAGGAATCTGAGGCACAGAGAGGTGCAGGAAGTTGCCTGTGGTCACACAGCTGCTCTGGCTCCCTCGCCTACATGCGCCAAGAGCACAGGTATCTGCTAGTTGCTATTCTGATCTCAAAAGATCATGCTAGGCAGAGTTAGGGGACAGAAAGTGCCTGGCCTACTGTGTTTTGAGGGGAAACCAGGGGCAGCTGGTGGACAGGCAGGGACAGCAAGGCTGGAGGAGGGAAAGTGCTTAAGGAGGAAATTGGGTTTGGACCTGCGGGTGGAGAAGGATTTGGCTGTGGGATGCAGGAGCAGGGCGGGGCTGGGGTGAGGCCGCTGGACTCGTGTCCCTGGGTGGCAGCTTCGAGTCAGCACCGTCCAGCCCCTTCAGGAGCCACCCCCGCCCACCTGGATTTCCTGAATTCCAGCTGTGGCTCTGTTGCTTCTGCAGGCAAAGGAGCCCTTGTGGCTGGCGGGCACCGCGGGCCAGGCCTCCCTCCTCTCCAGCACACACACCTCCATTCAGCCTGGGCCCCGCCCCCGGGGGCTTGGGGGCCGGGGCAGCCGTTCCCACCTCAGTGGGGGCCGCCTGGCCGGAAGGCTGGGCGGGCAGCGGGGTTGATAAGACGGGGACCCGCTGGCCCCCACCACTGTGCCGGCTGCTGTCCCTGCTGCCACCACCATGAGGGTCACTTCTGGCACCAGCCTTGTGCTCTGCGTCCTGATGCTGCTGCTCCAGCCCCCACGAAACCTTGGCCTCACTCCCCAGTCCAGAGGTGAGGGGCCACGTGAGAGAGGGGACACGGGGCCAGGGGCCCTGGTGACCAGCCTGGGGGCTGGCTGCCGAGATGGCAGAGGCTGATGGATCCAGGATGAGGAGGGGGCAGAGAGCCAGGAGTGGCCGGCAGGCTGGCACACAAAGGTGGGGACACTGACAAAGGTCAGGGCAGGCTGGCTGTCAGGGACTGTGCTTCAGGGACCTCCAGCTCCAGAGAGTGGGCTGACATCTGGAGCTGTGCCAGGCCCATGGCTGGGCTCAGGCTCTTTGATGAATATGGATTGGGGGACCCAGATCCCCTTCCCCTTCTCCCCGCCTTGTGCCGTGGGGCTCCAAAGGACCACGCCACTGTGAGTTTCCGCTCTGGGCGCTGAATCCTAGAATGTGCAAGTCTTCCTGTAAAGATGGGGAAACTGAGGCTAGAAGGGGAGGACCGTCCTGAGAACATGGAGGACATCCCCAGAGCCACGGGGGGCTGAGCACTGCTGTGTGGTCTGGCCTACTTGCTGTCCCTCTCTGGACCTCCATTTACCCGTGTGCAGCCTTAGCCAGCAGGGAGCAGGGAGCTGGACACAGGGCGGTCTGTAAGGTCTCAGGTACCTCTGATGCCAGGGCACTGTGGCTTGGAGGTTGGCATTGCCTCTCAGAGCTTCCCCCTCTTGATTCCCCTGCACCCTCAGCCAGAATCTACGCCTTCTGTAGACGGGGAGGGAAAGTCCTTTGCACAAAGCCAGCCAGACTGCAGGCCCAGCCCAAGAGCAGTGTGAGGTGAACTTATTCTCCCACTGAGAACTGAGGCTCAGAGAGGTCCTGCCACCTGCCCTGGGCCACACAGTGGCTGAGCCAAGACATAAAGCCAGGGCTGTCTCACTGCACCTTCGGCACAAGGTGGTGCCTCCTGGGAGTCTGGAGGGATGCGGGTCCTTGGGGTTGTCTCGGGTCCCACTTGGTCAGGCTGCCAAGGTGGCCAACAGGAATTCCTGCTCCCTTCCCTGGCCCTGGAGACCTGAGCCAGCAGGTTCACCTGGCTGAGTGGAACCAGGTCTGCTTTGCCCATTTGCTTTGATGCTCAGGTGAAAGAGGCCGGGGCGCCAGGCACTGTGTTGGCCCTCAAGGCGGGGCCCACCCTCAGTGCCCCCTGCCTAGCGAGGAGGAATGGCTGCCTCTGCTTTTGGCAACAAGTCAGGGTGAAACCCAGAAAGGTGCATTTCAAAGTGCTCATGTCCTGAGCACTCAGGTGACGGCCAGCACGGGCTGGATTCCCACCGCACTGTGGCTCATCTTTGAAGGCTCCTGTAAGGAAGGGGTGGTCAGCTCGCTGCTGGATGAGGAAGCAGGGGCAGGAGATGGAGTGGGTTGCCCAAGGCCAGATGGATCCTCCGTCCTTCCTTTGGGCTGAGCTGTGGCCTTTGCAAGCCACTTGCCAGAACGTCCATGCGGAGGACCCGGCCAGGCCTGAGTCTGGATTCTCGCAGCTCTGGATGCCCAGTGCTCTGCCTTGACCTTCGCCCTATTCTCTCCTGCCCCTCCCAGGGCCCCTCTGTCGGACGCGGCCCACGGACCTGGTGTTTGTTGTGGACAGCTCTCGCAGCGTGAGGCCTGTGGAGTTTGAGAAGGTGAAGGTGTTCCTGTCTCAGGTCATCGAGTCACTGGATGTGGGGCCCAATGCCACCCGGGTGGGCATGGTCAACTACGCCAGCACTGTCAAGCAGGAGTTCCCGCTGCGGGCCCACAGCTCCAAGGCCGCGCTGCTGCAGGCCGTGCGCCGTATCCAGCCGCTGTCCACCGGCACCATGACTGGCCTGGCCCTCCAGTTTGCCATCACCAAGGCCTTCAGCGACTCCGAGGGTGGTCGCTCCAGGTCCCCGGACATCAGCAAGGTGCGTGCACCTCGACCTGAGCAGGGGCTCTTGCTGTTCCTGGCGGCAGGTCTGGACTGGAACCTGATGGTTTCTCAGGAGTCTCCTCTGTGCTAAGGGCTTCCACTTTCACCTGCATGACATTCCCACGAGGGGACCCCTTTAGAGTGGGGGAACCTGAGGGACAGGGGGAGATCATTAGGCAGAGGTTCCAGCCGAGCGGCAGAGCCGGGGTGGGGACCCACCACTTCCCAGCCTTCCGAGCCCAGCAGTTTGCATCCTGGTGATCATTTCAGTTCCCATGACCTTGGCTCCACCCCCCCAGGCCAGTCTGAGCTTCCTGCAGGCAGAGCGAGACAGGCCAGGTGCAAGACAGGGGAAGGTGTGGGCTCTGCCACCACCTGCCTGGTTCCAGCCCGCTCCGTGGTGCAATCTGCGCCACCCTGAGCAGGTTACTTCATCTCACTCAAGTTTCCTCACCTGTGAAATGGGAGTCATGGTAACGCTCCCTGCTCTGAAGACCATAGGCACAAGGTGCTCAGAAGATGCCTGGCACCTAACCGCCCCTAATTGCATTAATTAATTTTTATTTAATAATCCTTTGAGGGCAGGGGCTCAGAAAAGGGAATGCATCCCAGGTTGCCGTCAGCAAGGGCCCCAGGAGGGTGCTGAGCACTTCAAGGGCTTTGTACCTACACTGTCATTATTTCAGGGCTCAGCACTGGGCCTTGCAGGCTGGCTCAGGTGTTCCCTCCCCTGGTGGTGTCTCCACAGGCACCTGCACACGTGCAGGCATGTGCAGCCTTCCTTGGCCTCAGCAGTCACCGGTTCACAGCAGAGGCCCCTGAGACAGGGGGCGCTAAAGCAAGTCGCCCAGCTCCCGAGGGGTCCGAGTGCTCACTCAGACAACAGCCGTGACCACCCTCGGAGAAATGACACATCAGGCCACCTACTGGTCTTATTTGTGGGGCCCCTTACAAGCCCTAACATGGGGTGCTGTAGCTGTGGCTAGTGGCTAGTGGCTGTGGATAGTCACAGCTGAGGATGCGGTGGCCCCAGGTGGTCCCAGTAGAGAGAGGTGGTGAAGGGGTTGGTGGGGACACTCTGTGGCAGGCACAGCTCGAGTTGACTGGTTTCCCCAGATCACACCGGTGGCCTGGGGCAAGGAGGGGACCTGAGGTAGATGGAGCCTCGCAAGCTTCCTTGCAGAGACAGCGGCTAGGATGAACAGTGGCCCCTTCTGGCTCCTCAGCCTGCCTCACCCCTCTGGGCAGGGAAGACCTCACCCTGCCAGACTCAGCCTCTCTCCGGCAGGGCACCAAGTCAGAGGTCAGGCCAGGGCCAGGGTGGGGCCCCCCGAGTTAGAAGCAGAGAAGACGCACAGGGAGCTGGAGGCTGAACCCAGACCAGGCAGAGCTCCAGCCCTTCGGCACCATCCCTCCCTCTTCTGGGTGCAGAACATGGAAACCTTGAGGAAGCGCCGCGGATCCTTTTTCTCCTGGGAATTGGGGAAGAAAGGGTTGCAACTTCCTCCGGGGTTGGTTCCTTGGGCGTCTGCGGGTCGTGCTCTCTCCCGGGTCTCACGGGTCCATCCGCCACACTGGAGGCAGCAGCTCCATTCGTTAGCCTCGGTCGCCCTCCGGTGGCCACAGCGCGGAACTGCGTGGTGCTGGGTGCGCTAGCCTGGGCCGGAAGGGAGTCACTCACTGGGCCTTATAGCCTGGGACATTCCGTCCACACTGAGACCTTAGTCACAAGTCCCTCACGGAGGGCACCAGGGGCACAACTCGGGTCGCGCTGACTCAGGTATAGCTCTCAGCAACCTGGAGCCTCCACAATTCTCTGTCTGAAGGGGACACAGTTTGCAGTGCCCCACTTTGATGGGAGAGACGTGGCCTTGCGTGATGACTATAGAGGGGCCTGCCTGAGGGAGGAGACGCGATAAGCTCGGGTCACGTCTCTTGCAGTCAGAGGAACCTTCTTCCCCCCTGGCTAGCCAGGTTCTCTTTACTGACACCAAACCCAGGCGGGAGAAAGATCCACCTGCACAGAGCAGCTGTGTGACTCTGGGCCAGTCGCTCTGCTTCTCTGGCCTCCGACTCCTCTTCTGTTAAGTTCACGGCTTCCTGGAGAGCCAAGCAAGAGGAGGGAGGGCTGGTCCTCACACGCCCCCACGTGTTACAGGTGGTCATCGTGGTGACGGACGGGCGGCCCCAGGACAGCGTGCGCGAAGTGTCTGCGCGGGCCCGGGCCAGCGGCATCGAGCTGTTCGCCATTGGCGTGGGCCGCGTGGACAAGGCCACACTGCGGCAGATGGCCAGCGAGCCGCAGGACGAGCACGTAGACTACGTGGAGAGTTACAGTGTCATCGAGAAGCTGTCCCGGAAGTTCCAGGAGGCCTTCTGCAGTGCGCAGGGCGGGCCGGGCGTGGGGCAGGGGCGGGGCCTAGCAGGGGCGGGGCCCAGAAGGGGTGGGGTCACGAGGGTAAGCTCGGGGGCGGGGCCAGGTCGGGGGCGGGGCCTATGTGAGTTGCGGGTAGAACCTAGACCAGAGTCTGGCAGGGCGAGCACCAGAGGTGGGGTCATTGCTAGGGAGTGCTTGGATCTGGGCGGGTCCTGGCCCTGGGTTCAAGGAGTGCAGAAAGAGGAGGATGTCAAGAGCCCTTTTACACAGTGAGTCCCCGCAGGGCCCAAGGAAGGGCCTGAACCCAGCAAGTGTTTCTACATCACGGGTTTTGGGTGACAAAATTTTCTATGACACGGGAGGGTTTGAGGTACCTGGGAATGTCCAGAGTGCTTCACAGAGGCTAGGAGGGTCTGTGTGTGGGAGGGTTTCTTATGGATGCGACCAGCCAAAAGGGGTGGGGTCTGGAGTGGGGCAGGGCGGAGCCAAGGCTGTTCCCACTTGTGAAATGGGTCTGAGAAAAGCGTGTCCTTTGGTGTGCGGATTCAGTGAGAGAATGCAAGGTGTGAAGCTTTTAACAATTT
Organism: Xerus rutilus; assembly: GCA_028644305.1. Classification (NCBI taxonomy): domain Eukaryota; kingdom Metazoa; phylum Chordata; class Mammalia; order Rodentia; family Sciuridae; genus Xerus; species Xerus rutilus. Next base: position 19,951,553 of record CM053400.1, on the reverse strand, counting down.
TTTATTGAGTTTTATGCGCTGTGTTCTTTACTGTGTGCGTTTGCTAGACGCAGCAGTGAACAGAACAGATTGAAGGCCCTGCTCCTGTGGCCTTTCCCCTTGTAGAGAGACTTTTATTTTGATCATCAACATTATCACCCTCTTCATGGATCTTGGCCCTGGTGCGGTGATGCCAGCCTGGGTCTGAGGGTCTGGGGCCTGGACCCTCACACACCCCAATTGGAGGTGTCAGTTTCCCTGTGTGTGAGTGGCCCTATTTCCTGATCAGGAAAGAGCCTTCTGCCGAGATGTCCAAGGCCTTGTGATTGTGAGATCTGAGTCTCTCCTTGTCCCCTCAGTGGTGTCAGACCTGTGTGCCACGGGAGACCATGACTGTGAGCAGGTGTGCATCAGCTCCCCAGGCTCCTACACCTGTGCTTGCCATGAGGGTTTCACCCTGAACAGCGACGGCAAGACCTGCAATGGTCAGTAGGCTGGGCAAAGGCAAGCCCTGACAAGGGCAGGAGGGGAGGGACCTTGGCTTCTCCCCAGGGAACCCATCCAGGCCTCCCCACACTGCCTCTGGACCAGCCTTCAAAGCAGACAGGTGCCTTCTGGAGTTTGGTGTCTGCAGAGAGTCATCCCCTGACTCCAGTCCCATTCTTTATCACAGCGAGTTTGGTGTGGTGGAAGGACTCATGTAATCTTGAGCTAAACCTTGGTTCCACCACTGCTGACCCGTGTGCCCTACCAGCCGTTCTTAGTGTACAAAGGGGCTGGAAACCCAGGCTTGATGGAGGGAGTTCTGAGGATAAAGAGGTTGATCCCCAGCCCAGAGCTGGTGTGCAGTGGGTGCCCAGCCAGTGGCTGGGATGGTGGCTATGTCCTCACGCTTCCATCCTTTGTACCCTCCCCAGTCTGCAGTGGAGGTGGTGGCAGCTCGGCCACTGACCTGGTCTTCCTCATTGATGGCTCCAAGAGTGTGCGGCCAGAGAACTTCGAGCTGGTGAAGAAGTTTATCAACCAGATTGTAGACACCCTGGATGTGTCCGACAGGCTGGCCCAGGTGGGGCTGGTGCAGTATTCGAGCTCTGTGCGCCAGGAGTTCCCGCTGGGCCGCTTCCACACCAAGAAGGACATCAAGGCGGCCGTGCGGAACATGTCCTACATGGAGAAGGGCACCATGACTGGCGCTGCCCTCAAGTATCTCATTGACAACTCCTTCACTGTGTCCAGTGGGGCAAGACCTGGTGCCCAGAAGGTGGGCATTGTCTTCACTGACGGCCGGAGCCAGGACTACATTAATGATGCTGCTAAGAAGGCCAAGGACCTTGGTAGGTGCTGCCTGCCTAGGCCCGGACACCACTGATGGCCAGGGTTTCACATGAGTACAGCTAAAGTGTAGTTTATCTTGTCTTCTGATTAGTGTTCTGAACCCATTTACATTTGGGCGAGGAGGGATTTGTTAGTCCAACCCTCTCTTAATACTGATGGCAAAACTGAGGCCCTAGGAAGCAAGTAGTTTGTCTTGATGGTTCTTTTGTAAGTGAGACTTGGAACTTTTCCAACTGAACATTTATTCCCAAGAACACACCAACTTTTGGATGGCAAATCCCTTTTGGGACAAGACTGACCTTTTGAATGAGGGAAATAATAACTGCTGGGTTATTGGTTACAAGGATTAAGTGAAGCCCCCAGTACAAAATTCCAGCGTAGGTTGCTTTCCTGCTGCTCTTCTCCCACTGTGCCTGCAATTCCAGAAACTGCCACTAGGAGGTGTCTGGTGCTGGCTGCCCAGGCTTTCCCAGGAGGCTCAGCCCTTGAACTGCTTGTCCCCACAGCCAGCCTTTCTCCTCTTGTTCCTCTGGCAGGCTTTAAGATGTTTGCCGTGGGAGTAGGTAATGCTGTGGAGGATGAGCTGAGAGAAATCGCCTCGGAGCCTGTGGCAGAGCATTACTTTTACACGGCTGACTTCAAGACCATCAACCAGATCGGCAAGAAGTTGCAGAAGAAGATCTGTGTGGGTGAGTGGCGGGGGGAGGCGGGGCATCGATGGGAGGGGCAGGGGCTCTATGGGGAATGCAGCCATCCTGGAACTGAGTGTGAGTGGGGAGGGGCAGGGGGTGAGGGCTGGGGGGCGCCCACGGTTGCCAGCACCAGGAAGTGGGCTGACCAGGTCAGCTCTTAACCACCAGCATCTGTGTGTGCAGAACACTCATTACATGAACGGTGCTGTTCTCCAAGTCATCTTGCGTTCACATTGGGTTAAAATATTTTCTCCATTTCATAGAAAGGAAAGCCAAGGCCAGAGGGTGGGACATCTGTTAATAACCTGGGAGCCAGGATGGAGCCCAGCTCTTCCCCTGATCTTCCCTGGCTCCCCTGCCAGCTGGCACCTCTGGGTAAAGAGTTTGGGCTCCAGAGCCAAGGGCACCTGTGCATCCCGGCTCTGACACTGATGGCCACGGGCAAGTTTTTTTGCTCTTGGATTCTTCATAAGTAGAATAGGATTAATGCTTTGAAGCCCAGAGTGTTGGGGTGAGGAGTCACTGAGATGCATAGAAGCGGGAACAGTGTCCTGAACACAGCAGGTGCTTAGCACAGGTGCTGTAACCGCAGCTCCTTGGCAGGGCTCTGAGGGACTGGAAAGATGTCCAGGGATCACCGCCCCCCACCCTGCTCCCAGGAGGGATGTGGTTCTGCCATCCTTTTCTTCCTGTCCCTCAGACCTCCCAGGCCCCTGAGTCCCCCAGGGCTCCCCAGTGCAGGCCTTGAGCAGTGACTGTCCTCCAGCCCAGGCAACTACTCCGCAGCTTCCTTTCCTTCCTGTTTCTTGTCACCTGCAGAGGAAGACCCATGTGCTTGTGAGTCCATTGTGAAATTCCAGGCCAGAGTGGAGGGGCTGCTACATGCCCTGACCAGGAAGCATATCCTTTCCCAGAGGCTGCTGGGGGTGGGTGGGCAAGAGCAGCAGAAGGGGCAGGGCACTGTGGTGCGTCGGGAGGGAGCATGGCCCCTGTGGGGTTGGTTGGGGCAGGCTCCTCTTTGCCAGCTGCCTGCAGAGGATTTGGTCAGATAGGCAAGCACCAGCCTTGGCCTCTCAGAGGTTCCTAGGGGGTAAACTGAGGCAGAGGCCAAGTTCTAGGGACAGGACACACACAGAGTCCAGGACAAATCCAGGAAAGCATAGTCCCTGTGGACTCTCCACTTTTCAGGCTCACAGTGACATGATGAAGGCCAGCCCCCACTCAGAGGTGGGGTTGGGTCCCCAGCAACCCCTCGGCTCAGCCAGGACGAGGTGGGCCCCGTGCAGGGCTGAATGCAGGTGAGCACAGCCCAGGGCTCACAGTGAAAGCACCATCATCAGCACAACCAGTGGATAAGTTTTGACAGAGGGAGAACATGTGATGTAGGGGGTGAGAGAAAACTCTAGAAGAGAGGCCTCCCTGGAGGAAACAGGAAGTGGGGCTGCAGCCATTATTGCCCTGCCCTGGCCACGCTGCTCCCCTCCTTAACTCAGAGTCTACTGGAAGCTGTCAGTAAGCGGCTGGCCGTCCTGGAGAACAGAGTCGTCTAAGGTCGCCGGTCCCTACCCTGGCCTCTCCATCTCCCCACCCCAGGCTTGGCTCAGAGAGTCCTGCTGTGTCCCTGCAGCCCAGTGTAGTCTAGCTTTGCCATTTTAGTGAGGGGGCTGGGAGGGGCGTGGCGCTGGGACAGCTCCAGGCCTCCCCAGCCCTGCCATCCTGCTGGCTGGGAGCTGGAGGGGCACGTCCAGCATATGCTTGTCAGGAGCGTGTGACAATGTCTGGTTGCATGTGTGTGCCCTAGGGAGGGTGGGTGTCTGGGAGCCGGAGCGTGTGCATGAGTGAGCCCTCGGGAATGAATGCCAGAGAGACGTGTGTGCATTTTTTTCTAATCAAAAGCTTAATATATTCCTATATTTTTTTTAGTTAACCCTTTCTTGACTCGGAGTGCTGTGAATCTCTTTTCTGATTTCTCAATTCCCTGATGAAGAACAATTAAATGTGATTTGACTTAAGCACTGAATGGGGGCTAGAGGCGGTGTGGTTATTGGGGGACCAGGAGGAAGGATTGATGGGGGTGGTGGGTGATGGGGTGGTTGTAGGGACAGCAAAAGGGGGGATAACAATGACGACAGCGGTCGTGCCCAAACCAGCTTGTGTTTGTCCTGCATTTTGCAGTTACAAATTCACTTCTGTGGTCTTGTTTCATCCATCCTGTTGCCCCACCCAGGACAGGCTGGAGCCACCCCCTTTCACAGACGGGAGGGCCGAGCATGTGGATGGTGCTCAGCAGGTGTCAGCTGGAGAGACAGGCCTGGGTCGGGTGTGGGAGGTCAAGAGGAAAAGGGCACCTGATAGGACCGATTTGTTCACGTGCTGCTCATTCAGACATCAATGCCTACAGAGCGTCCCCATTCCAGGCAGGTGTCTAAGACAGTCCCTGTCCTTAAGGGGGGACCCACGGGATGCTCCAGGCACCCTTGCCGGGCTGGAGAAGAGAGTGGGAGTGCCTTCTCTGGTATCTGAGAGCCTGTCGGGGGGCGTCCCTGTGAGTGAGATGAGGACAGCCTGGGTGCCCCCACCCTGTCCCCACACTCCTGATGGGGGCCTCACCTCACCCCCAGCACAGACAGCAGCCCACTGCAGGGATGCACAGGGAAGGACTCCTGACCTCCAGGTTCCTCTCTCCCAGTCTGCCCAGGGCTGCCAGCCACACCTGAGCTCCCAGCCTCCTCTTCCTGGCCCGGGAACCTCCAGCCTTGCCTCTTAGAGGAGGAGCTTCCAGGACCTCCCAAAGCCACTCTTGTTCAAGGGAGTGGTTTTAGTGTCACTGTGGCATTCACACTCAAGAGCATGTGAAAGAGCCTTACAAGAAGCTCAGCCTGTCCCCAAAGACCCTCCTCAGAGGCAGTTCAATGAGGCAGAATAACAATGCTAACAAAACTCAAAAACCACGTCCATACAGCGGCACGACCACAACGGACCTGGCTGTGGCTCCACCACACACTTCACTCACAGCTCCTTCTCTGTGCCAGGCCCTGGGCAAGGGTTTTCCTGACATCTCAGGATCAGGAGGTGTCTGTCACAGCTACCCCTGTGGGCTCAGCCCATGCTTCTTTTTTTCTGAGGTCATCTTCTTCTCTCCCCTCCCCATCCATAGGGCTGGGGGTAGCAGCCATGTTGATGCTGTGTGACTGTGTATCCTGGCCTCAGCTGATTGGTCAGTGAGTAGACACCTGACCCAAGTTGAGCCAATCAGCTTTCCTTTTCTGGAATATGAATGTGGGAACCCTAGTTACCTGGTGTGGGAGCTGGGGAGGTCTCCATCTTCTTCCAGATGCCCTAAAAGGCAGGAAAGTTGGAGGCCCCCATCCTCTAAGTGAAAAATAGCATTTTCTGGGCTGTCAATGGCATTCTAGTTCAGGAGTGTTTCAGCTAGTTATTGCTGTGTAACATACAGTCCCAAAATGTAGTGGCTCAGAGCAACCACCAATTGTTGTCAGTGGGTTGACTGGATTCATTTGGGTGGTTCTTCTGCTCCCAGTGCAGTTGGCTGAGACTGCAATTATCTGGGTTTTGGCCAGGCTGAAATATCTACCCCAGCTCACTTACCTGCCTGGTGCCTTGGTAGAGAAGGCTGGAAGTCTGGATCTTTTTCTCTTTTCCCATGTAATTTAAGGACCTTACCTTCTGTATGTGGGCCATCCAGCAGAGATCTTCTTACCTGTGGTGGTTCAGGGCTTTCTTTTCATTGGTCACAGCAAAATGTGGCCCACATTCAAGGACTGGGGAGATGAACTCCACTTCTCCATGGGAGGAGAATGACAAAGAGTTTTCAGCCATCTTTGATCCATCACACAGGGTCATTCACTGGTCTCCATCATTGGATCTGATGATGATCCCTGACTTTGACATTCATTGGTCAACTTTGTATCACTACAACAAAATACCTGAGGCAACCCACTTTATAAAGAAAAAGGGTTTATTTAGACCATAGTTTTGAAGGTTCAGGTCCAAGATGGGGCAGCCCAATTGGTTTGGGTTCTGCTGAGGGCAGCCCATTTTAATGGGGGCATGCGTTGAAGAAAAGGGTCATGTTTCAAACTGGATTGGGGAGAGACGGACAGACAGACAGACAGATACCAGGTCCTACAATCTCCTTTTGGAGGCCACAACCCAATGGCCCAAGGATCTCCCTCTGGGTTCTGCCTCCTGAAGCTTCCTCCATCTCCCAATTGTGCCACCCGGGGGACCCAGCTCTTAAAACATGGGCTTTTGGGACACCAACCAATATCCAAACTGCAGCACCCAGGCAGCCTTCGCAGAAGGGTTGAATTTGGCTGGGTCAGTTTCCAATGCATGCCAAATGAGGGCCTGACTGGGTTGTCCTCTGTCACCTCCATGTCCTTGCAGCCATGTGGTGGCCTTGGTGTCCAGGATCTCATCCTTCAGTTGTGGGAAGTGGTCAGTCAGTCCTGAGTTCCATCCCTGAACCACGCTGCAACCTGGTGACTTGGCAGGGTCACCGCTCAACTGGGGGCTGCCCAGCAAGCACCACGGCTCTCCACAAGTCTACGTCCTGAGCATGGAGCTTGGGAGCCCAGCTGCTCCTGGAGGCGAAGACGAGGGTAGCCTGGTCTCTGAGCAGCACTGGCCTGTGCTGGGGCTCAGGCGGGGGTTACCAGCACGCCAGCCTCAGGACACAGCTGTCTCCATTGAGGGATGATGGTAGCCCACCTACGCCAGGCGCTGTCCTGGGCATGAGGGAGAGGAGAGGGTCCTCTCTCAGGGACTCTCCAGCCTCGCTTCTCTCCTGCTCCTCTCTGGGCCTCTGCTCCCCCTTGTAAGAGGGGGAGATGATGGAGAAACGGGGAGAACCTGCTCCAGAGGGTGTGCTGTGTCTTCTCAAGGATTCCAAAGTGGAGAAGTGCCAGGAGCACCCTCTGGCTCTGGTGGAGGGCTGCTGCTTGGCTCTGAGTTTCCAGGAAACATCCCCTGGGAGGTGGTGGCCTAGGGCTCACACAGACCTGGGTGTGAATCCCCCACGCACTCATGACTTGGACAGAACCTTTCACCCTCTGACCCCAGTGTCCCTGGTAGTGAGCTTGGCAACACCTCCTTCTCACAGAGGGGCAGTGCTGAGGGCTTCCAGGAAGCTGGGGGGTGGCCAGTTCTGAGTGTGGCCAGTCCTGCTGGCTCCCCGGAGGCCACAGCACAGGTGATTTGCAGGAAGAGGGCAGGAGGCACCCCAGAGGCTGAGCAGAGCCCTCGGGGGGACATCTGGACCACGAGGTGTGTGTGGGAAGATGGGGCTGGGAGAGAAGGAGGGAGGGAGGGCAGAGCCGTGGTGGCAGGGCTGTGCAGCTCTGGGGGTCCCTCATCTGTGGGGTCCGTCGCGCACGTGTTCATTCGATATTTATGAAGCATTGCCAAAGGCTGAGCATACACCAGGCTCCAGGGTAAATTAGGAAATGCCCCAAGGTCTGGTTTATGATGCTTACAGTCCCAGGGAGAAGGCAGGTCTCAGACAGGAAGTTGTTTGGAGGATCTTGCACAGATGGCGGGATGGAGAGTCGGTAGGAGCAGGGGCCTGTGGTGGAGAGTCTGATGAAGCCTCGGGCAGGTTCTGGGACAGGTGGACTGAGAGATCTGGAGGGGAAGAGGGCGAGAAAGAGTGTGCTGAGTGGGGAAGGAGCAGCAGGAGCGAGGGTCCTGAGGCAGGAATGTGTGCAGCCTTCTGAAGGCCCGGATGCAGCTCCACATGGCTGGGAGCAGCCAGGAGCCGGAGGGGGCCCAAGTCTGGATTGAGCCGGGGCCAATGTGCTGGTCTTCAGCATTTTTAAGAACTCTGGGCTTGATTGGAGGGATGGTACGGGGCCCTCGAGGGTTTCAAGTGAGGAGGTGATGTCATTGATCCTCCTGGCACAATCAGGTAGGCCTGGAGGGGTTTTCCCAGAGGCCAGGTGGATATAAGGCCAAATGTGGGAGGCCACAGCTGGACTGGACAGGGACCAGCCTCACACCTCTAGGGAGCTGTCGTGACTTCAAGCTGCCCTTGCAGGCTGGGTCACCTACAGGCTGTCAGAACCTGTTGGGGGCACAGTGAGGAAAGCTGGGGAGCTGCTCATGAGCGGCGGCTCATAGGTCTCCTGGTGGCCTCAGGAGGTACATCAGTGTCCCCCTTTTTACATGTGATGGGACTTGTCCAAGCACGGGCAGCATCAGGTTCCAGGGTTTACCCAGCGCTCAGCCCTTCTTAACAGCATGTGGGGATGGGCTTGGCTGCCTGAGACAGTGACACCCAGTGGGTGCTCAGCAGACCTAGGGGGCCTTCCTTCGCCCCGTCCTCCTCCCAGGTTGTCAGGAGGCCTGAGGGTGAAGGGCAGACCTGGCCTTGGAGGACACTCTAGCCAGGAGGTGGGGCCGGTGCCCACGGGAGAAGGGCAGGGCTGGACCCTGGAGGAAAGGGCTGCTGGGTAGGAAGTGGAGACCCCACCAAGCAGGTTGGGGTGCAGACAGGCCGCCGGGCAAGCTGAGCAGAACCCAGTGAGGGTGCAGGTGCTGCCCACACGGGAGGGCTGAAGAGGCCACGGCTTAGAGCCTTCCCTGGCCGGCCTCCGTGCTGGTCAAGCTTGGCTTGAGGCCTGTCCAGGCTGGGCTGAGGTGGGTTGGGAATCTGGGGCCTCTGGACTGAGCCCAGGATTCTTCCTAAGAACAATAGGTGGGCAGAGGTGTGTGCTAAGGACGTCGTTAGAGGGGCCGTTCCTTCCATCTTCTAGAGGAATCTTCACGGGTGAGATGCAGGGGAGGTGGAGCGGCCACGTCCACCACCCTCACATGTACTGCCTTCCCCGGGAGTCACAGTGGGACTTTGGGCCCTGGATTATGGTGGCAGAAACTACAGCAATCAGCTTAAGCATAAGAAAGAAACCAAGTGTCCTGGGTCTGAGGGTCCTGGGCTCAGCAATGTCATCAGACTTCGGTCTCTTTTGTTCTGGCTCGGTCCCCCCCACAGAGGCCTCACGCCCACGCAGGCCTCTCCCAAGATGCCCCAGAGGTCGTGTTTGAGCTCCTAGAGCTCCAGGTTCATAGGACTCAGCCTCATGGTCTTGAATTGAGCCTGTGTCTGTCCTTGAACTATCGCTGTGGCCAGAGGATACAGGGCTGTGACTGCCAGGCCTGGGCGTCTGCTCATGCCTCGTGTGAGTTTGTATGTGGGGGGACCAGCCGCACGAGACCCCAGGGCTGAGACGGCTGGACCTGGAAGCAACAGGTGTCTTTGCTGGGTGGGGCTGAGGACCCTGCACTTCCTGCTCTTCCCTGTAGTGGTGGTGGAGCTGGCTCCTTTGAGACATTGTCCCCAGGCTCAGAGGAGGGCAGGGCTGGCTTCTCGGGGGTCTTTCGGTCCCAAACTCGTGCTCTTATTCATCCTGATTCTTCCCACACCTGCTCCCAGTCCTCAGGAATCCATCTCTCCAGGTAACATCTGTGTCAGTCTGCTCCAGGTTCCGACGATCTAAACAAACCTCAGAAATAAGGAGAACCTGCCGGGCGCGGTGGCTCAAGCCTGTAATCCCAGCACTTAGGGAGGCTGAGACAGGAGGATCGCGAGTTCAAAGCCAGCCTCAGCAACGGCGAGGCGCTAAGCAACTCAGTGAGACCCTGTCTCTGCATAAAACACAAAACAGGGCTGGGATTGTGGCTCAGTGGTGGAGAGCCCCTGAGTTCAATCTCCAGTACCAAAAAAACCCCCCCAAAAAACAGGAGAACCTGTAATCTCCCCTGGGCAGCCACGGTCCATGGGCAGATGGCAAGTTATTTTGTAACCTATAATTCTGTTGTTTTGAATTTTGTATAGATAAACAGGATTAAACTATGTTTAGGGATGTTTCCCTCCCTAGCCTTTCTTTCCTCAGGCTTTGGCTGCAGTGGGATCTCCTGGCCCCACAGTGGATTGGTTACTGGGTTTCGATAAGAAGTTGGTCTTTACTACTGCAGTTTGTTAATGGACTTCAGGGGAGGGAGGATGGTGTGGTCCTTTGAGGGGATTGTTTTGCTTTTTCCCTCCTTTAATTACATGGTGTCTCCTGGACCAATACTCTTTGGAAAAAAAGGGAGTGGGTGGGGAATCCCAATAGCTCGTCTGTTCTAGATGCTCGTTCAGTGAACATGGGAGAAGATGGCCCTGCCAGGGGCTTCCTGTGACCTGAGCATAGGCCACTGCCTCAACTATTGAGTTACTGTTCCTTTCCCTTTTTCTTTTTCTTTGATCATCCCTATGTGCTGGGTTGTAGATGTATAATTTCCAATTCCAACTTCTTATAAACTTGTTGCAGAGAGAAACTCTAGCTGTCCAATGTAAAGCGTCACATGACCCATTCATGGCAGGGCTGGGATTTGAACCCTGGAATGCCTGGCTGTAAAGTCAGGGCTTTTCCCAGAACATGGCCTCTCTAGGGTTCAGACTCGCTATGATGAATGAGATTCTATTCCTTTCTTCCTAGGTGGGGGTGTCAGACTTTTCTGTACACAGACACCAGAGTGATGGTACCACAGTGCCCATCTGTTTAGGTCTCATCTCTGCTCAAGAACCTTCTTTGGCTCCCCACTTCTTCCTGTATAAAGTTCAAACTTAGTCCACCATCGCTGGTGCTGTATGGCCTGGCTGTTGTCCAGCTTCGTTTCACTTCTTATCGCTGTGATCTCACAGAGGCTGTGCTCTGGAGACAGAACTGTATGAGGTCGCCGCCACTGTCCCATTGTTGGGATAGAGACTAAGGCACAGAGAGCCAAGGTCCTTTGTGCAGTGTTGACTCACGGGGCTGGAGGTCCTGAGAGACAGACAAGGCCAGACCGTGAGCAGGGCCAGGACCAGGGCACTGGGATGGACCCTCCACTTGGGTGTCCCTCATGCCACAGTGCTCCAGGGGTCTCTGACGTTACCATGGAGGTCACAGAAGGAGCCCCAGGTTGTTCTTTCATCCTCCAAATGCTTCCTGAGGAACTGCTGGGTGGGAGGCGCGGGCTGGGTGCTGAGGGGTGAACATGCTCAGTGAGATACTGTTCCTTTTCTCCAGAGGCTTCTGGTCTATTTGAGGCCAGAGAAGGAATCTGGACACACTTGCAGCCAAGGTGCTAAGATAGGGGCCTTTGCAGTCTGTAGCATACCCAGTGTCCCAGCTAGTGACCATGGGCTGACACTGAGACTCCTGAGCCAGGTGCTGGCAGCCGCAGCACTGCTGGAGCTGAACTCAGGTGCTGACACTGGAGGATGCATCAACAAGGGCATTGGCACCATGTTAACAAGGAGGACCTTGGTGAGGTCAGAGTCACGATCCAGTCACAATGCTTGGACATGGACAGTGAGACCTGGGGCTAGCAGTTGCATCCGTGGATCACTGAGCAGTGATTTCCTGAGCACCTGCTGAGTGTGGTGCTGGCCCAGGCTCTGGGGACACAGCAGTAAGGAGACCGTGTCTGTTGCTGCCCCCATGGCCCTACCTGCTAAGGGGGAGCCTGATGACAGAGCAAAAGAGGTCAAAGGAAGTGTGGCAACATTTCAGGTAGGGAAGTTCCAAGTAGCACACATAAAGCAGAGCAGGGGTGTGGGGGCAGGCGATAAGAGGCCCGGCCTGTGCCCTGGGGGAGCCCGGTGTAAACATGGGCCAGGGCGGTCATTTCAGGCTGGGATCTTGGCCTGTGCATGGTGGTGGGGCCTGCGGTGATGGATGTGCTTTCCCACACGGTAACATTTTTAAGTTGCACACACCAGGTGAGGGTGGTGATCAGTGATTGTCCACATCCTACGGGGCCAACTGGAGCTTAGAGGCAGGAAGAGGCTCCTCCGAGTCACGCTGTAGCCAAACAGGGGTTTGAAGCCAGGCCTGTGTTTGGACCCCAGAGTTGCTACGCTCCCTCTCGCCCTACCTTCTACCTGGATGATGCTCTCCAAGCCTGTTTTCCCATCTGTGAAATGGACCCTGACATCGGGCAAGAGGAACTCGGGGTCAACCTTGACCTAGGAACCATGGGATTAAAAGTTTTTTTAAAAAATATACATTTTTAAAACATTTAAAAATTTTAGTTCTATATTTAAGGTGTACGAGGTGATGTTTGGATCTACATTAACAAGAGTGCGATCTGTGATCTTCAAGGGCCTGCAGGCCCTGCGGCTGCCATGGAGGCACCTGGCCACAGGAGGGCACCATTGGCCCAGGAATGGGGTGGTCTGCCTATATTCGGGAAGGATTTGGTGTGGTCACTGAGCTGGCTAGTTCCTGTCACTTGTGCCACCTGTAGCCCCTATCTAACCCCTTTAGCCGTACCCCCAACGCACGAAGGCTCCCTCCCTCAGGGGGCCGTGAGTGTGGGTCTCCCGGAGACATTGCCGCCCAGCCGCCTCTCCTTCCTTTGCTCTTGGGGGTGGTGAGGGGCTGGGTCTGGCTGCCTCTCTGTCACCGGAGCCTGTCTAGAAGTCCAAGCAGCGGTTGGGCAGCGGAGACCTGAATGTTAAGGTGAGGTGGGCCCCAGGAGCACCCCCAGGAGGAACCTCACTGTGCTCTATCTTCCCTTATCCTGTGGTCTGGGTCCTTCGTCCCCAGAGGAGGATGTAGTTGTTCTGAGCCAAACACTGCAGTCTGGGGAGGGAGTGTTAGAGGCGTCCATGCAGAGGTGTCTGGGGACCAAAATGGTCGCCACTGAGCACCACAGACTGCACAGCCCGCTGTGTGTTGGCTCTGTCCCTGGAGCTCTGGGTGGCAGTGGGCAGGTGACCATGCCTCTGGCCTCGGTCTCCCACTAGAAAATGAGGAGCATGATCTCCATCGCCGGCTGGAGGCTGTGCAGCGAGGTGGTGTCTTTAAAGTGCAGAGTGTGATAGCTCGCATGTGCGAGATGGGTCTGCATCTTCGCGGCTGGGCCCCTTCACGCGGTGGCAATGCGGCTTTTGGGCCCAGAGGCCAGGTCTCAGGCCTCACGTTCCTGCCAGGCCTCGAGGGGGGGCAGTATCTCCTCCAAATATCTCCGGCTGTCCTTTCCTCCACACCGGGTCCAACGCCCCCTTCCTGCTGCCCCTCCAGGGTTCATGGTCTCTCGGCTCCTTCCTGTGCTTCCTCTCCTTCCTTGTGAAGTTCAGGGGTTGCCCTGTCCAGTGACGGTGACAGTGATGGGACTTAGGTCTGCAGGGGAACAGTCTAGATAGTGGCATGAGTGTGGTTGGCCGGGAGGTTGTCATAGCAGCTGGGACCAAGGGGGACATCCAGGAGGGCCTTATTTATTGAAGGTCATGAGCAATTGCCACTGGGCTGCCCTGTGGCCAGCAAGCCAGGCTGTCCACACTGCTGGCCTGAGCGCCTGGCTGCACGTACTAGGTGCCTGGTTTTCAGAGGCTCTGGGGAGGTTGAAGTCACCTGACTGACCCTTCCAGAGACTGGAGGTCCTGCTGTGGTTTCTGCAGCACGGTCTGTGCTTTGAGGAGGTGCTAGAGGTACACTCAGGCTCCGGAGAATGGGGTGGATGGTGTCCAGGAACCTGCATTTTAAGAAGTCTCCAGGGATCCCGAGTGGCCACCTGCCTGTGCCTAGTCCTGGATGTGACACATGGCTCCATACTCAGGATAGGGTGACCTTAGCAAGTCTCCTTCCTCGCTGACAGCGCCTGGGGCTGTGCCAGGCACCCTGGAGGCACTTTATCCCTGTGGACTGAACTTGAACCTCGAACCTCCAGCATGACGATATCCACTCCTCGAGTGGGTGACCGTGCTCAGTGATGCCCCAGAATGAGCTCAGCTGTGCTTCCCAGGGGCTCCACAAATACACAGACTGAATGATCGAGTGACAGAAGGAATCTGCTCCCTGTTTCCCATGGCCCTTCAGTGACAGTTGTAGTAAATGATCTATAAATAGTGAGTTTCAGTATGTTGTATATTTATATACAAAATATAGTATGTAGATACCAATAATAGAAACATACACATAAATATAAATACAAACCTATGTAATGTATGTGATTATAGCATAGTATATTTTTATAAGTGGTAATTGGTGGATTTACATTTATAGGTAGCTAATAGCTTTCCTGTCAGGAAGCACTAACCTCGTTTACTCCTGTGAGTTGTAGGAGGACAGATTCCTGTGTCATAACGAGAAGCGAGGCCCAGAGGGCAGAAGGAACTCACTGGCAAGTAGAGTTCCTGGGACGGGCACACAGGCCTGTCTGTCCCCGGTGGCCCTGAGCCTCCCTCCTTTTTGCCCCAGGAGCTCCTTGGGCTCACAGTTGGGGTCCTGCTCCTGCCCCTGGGCCTGCTCCAGCTTGGCTCTGTCCTTCCTATATCAGGCAGTTCAGGACCCCCACCTGGCCCTCACTGCTGTCTGGCTGCCTGTGCCTCCTCCCTCCCCGATGGCTGGAGCAGCTGCTGCTTGGGAAAGTGGTCTCAGTTTGGGAAGAACCTTGCCCTCTCCTTGGTACCAGGCTTTCCCTTGCCAGTTCCTGCCTTCGATCCTGAAGGGTTCTGTGGACACAAGTGCCTCCATCTCTGCTGTGGGTGGTGCAGAGGGGGAACTCTGTCCCTCACCGGGGCTTCCTCCAGGAGCTGTGAGTACTGGGCAGTCATATGGCCAGCAACGACCCTGTGTTCTCAGGACCAGGGGGACCATCCCAGCTTTGATCCCTCCCCATGGGCCCATGCGCCCCAGGGCTCCAGTTGCTGAGGTGCTGCTTTTGCTAAGGCCTGGCCGGGAGCAGCTGGCAGGGTGGGGCCTACCCCGAGATTAGGAGCCAATGTGGTCTTGGCCAAGTCCACCAGCCAGAAAGCCACCTCCTCCCAGCTCCTCCAGCTCCTCCCAGCTTCTCCAGCTCCTCCAGCTCCTCCAGCTCTTCACCTTCATTTCAGCTCTTCAACCCCCACCCCACCTACTCCTCAAAGCTTCCCAGGGAATGGAGCATGCTCACTGAGGACACAAGAGGTAACTTTGGTCCAGGCACAGATGAGCACTTTATATTTTACTCATCATGCATTTACTTTAATGGCTATCAGAGAAAACTCCACAAGCAATTAACACATGGAGCCCTTGATTTTGCAGATATTACTGCAGGGTGAGTCGCATGGGAGAAAAGGCCATTGCAGGACAGCTGGAAGGGCGTGAGGGCGAGGGTGCTGTGCAGGTGGAGACAGGGTCAGGAAGCTGCTGGAGCTGGGGAGACACTGGACGGGCCTGTGGGCCCTGGAGGCAGATGCCTAGGCTCCAGCCTGGCTCTGCCTGTGGCTGAGCAACCTTGGATGGATTATTGCCTCTCTGGACCTCAGTTTCCTCATCTGTAACGTGGGAATGAGTAGCAGCAGCTCCTAGGGGCATGGCGAGGGTCAAAGGGATGGAGGGTGCAGTGCTGGCCGGGGCTTGGCACAGGGTGGGCCCCAGTGGGTAACATTAGTGTCACTGTCACGCTCAGGGGCTTTATTCTGGTGAGGTGGCACAGGGCTTCCAGCAGGGAAGGGCCAAGAGCTCATGGCTCCAATCTTCAGCAGAGTTCTAGAAGACAAGTCCCCGCCAGGGCGCTCATATCTGGGCCAGGCAGGCCTGGGTGTGGGACCCACCTGGCGAAGCACTGGGTAGTGGCACAGCTTCCTGGGGCTGCCAGGTCCTTGATAGTAGGCTGAGGCCACAAGGCCCGCTTCACAAGGAGCAACAGGAAGCCAGCTGAAGTCCCCGGGAGGTAGGAGGGCTCTATCCTTTGTGAGGACTTTGTCCTCTCCAGGCGTGAAGATCTGTCAGGTGGAGACAGGTTAGGTAGGGTCTCCAGGGGCTGAACCAGCCCTGAGTGTTAGCTGTGTAGCTCTTGTCATATCCATCCATTAATTCATCATCCATCCATCATCTACCCACCATCCAGCCATCCATCATCCACCCACCATCCATCCACCATCCGTCCATCCATCCGTCCATCCATCCATCCATCCATCCATCCATCCATCCATCTATCCACCATCCACCATCCATCCATCCACCATCCATCCATCATCTACCTACCATCCATCCATCCACCATCCATCCATCATCTATCTACCATCCATCCATCCATCCATAAATCCATCCACCACCCATCCATCCATCCATTCATTCATCCATCCATACATCCATTATCCATCCGTCATCTACCCACTATCCATCCATCATCCATACATTCATCCATCATCCATCTACCATCTACCCAACATTCATCCATCCGCCATCCATCCATCATCTACCCACCGTGCATCCATCTACTATCCATCCCTTCGCCATCCATCCGTCGTCTACTCACCACCCACTCCTCATCCACTGAATGGGAAGCGAGCATCTTGCTGTTTGCCGGATGTGGTGGTACAGCCTGTGTTGAACAAGACACCCAAGATTCCTGCCTTCGTGTTGCTTTAGCAGAGAAACTGGTGCTGGGCACATGTCCCCATGAAGTGTGAGGAAGACTGTGGATGGAGGACAGGCTGCTGTGGTCAGGGGAGCCTGCCTGGAGGAGGGGCATCTGAGCCAGGGCCTGCCGGACCAGGGGGACTCTCCCAGGAGGCTGGTTCCCGCTCGGTGCTTCCTCGGGACTCTACCAGCAGGGAGCGGGAGGAGGTGACAGCTGGGCTGTTGCCCAGACCTCTGTGCTGTCCCGATCTCATCAGCCCCCCATCTGTAGCTGCTCTTGCTGGACTGGAAGGGCCTCCGGATGTCAGTGCAGGGTCTTGTTCTTGGTGTGTCCCTTCTGTGCTTGGCACAGAGTGACAAAGCAGGCAGGAGTCGGGAACAAGGGGGGCCTGCCGTGGAGCCCGCAGCCTGGGCATTAGCTGACGGAGCGTGGCGCGCTTCAACCCGCTCACCCCGCCGCTGGGGCCATCCCGCCCACTGTGTGCGCAAGGAAACAGGCAGACAGAGGCCAGGGCCACGCATCCTGGGAGCACAGTGTCCATCTCGGTCAGCGTCCTTCCCAGGACCTGTACCTACGGGGCCTGGCATTGAGTTATTTCATGTCTCTGTTGATTGATGCTCAAGGAAAACCAGGAGCTGAGCTGACCTACCACCAAATGACTGGTGACGCTCAGTTTCCATATCTGAAACACGAGCCCTGAGCTCTGGAAGGGGAGAGGCTGGAAGCCTCCAAGGAGAGGCTTTATGCCCAGAAACCAAATCTCTTTCCAGAGAAGCCTGACCAGGGCCTGGCAGGATGGCTCTGCTCAGAGCCCACAGAGAGCGCAGCAGACCAGACAGTGGCTGTGGGAGGGCCCAGAGGGAGCAGGCGGCCATCAGAGGAGGTGACAGACTGAGTGGCAGTGGGCAGCTGCTGTCTGCTCCTAAGCTGTTATTCTGAATGAAACACACCAGAAAAATGCCACTGTCCCCCACAGCCTGCGTCCCTCTTATCTTCACGGCGAACGCTGAGAGGAAACTCCTCAGGCTTTCCTAATGGGCTTTGATAAAACCCCACTCAACACATGGGGGTGGGCCAAGGGGTGCCTGGGATGCCCTGGGCCGCCAGAGATGAAGCAGATCCCAGCAGCAGCAGGATTCCACTCACCAGCCTAGGGCAGGGGCCTGGGGGAGGACGGGGAGGGGAAGGGGAGAAGCCAGGAGGCACCCCAGGCCTGTCTCTCCTGGGGCAGGGGCAGGGACCCAAGGTGAAGCTTGGGTGTGACGAGCATCAAGGACCAAGGCCTGCCCAGAGGGCCCAGCTCTGCTAGCAGGCTGACCATGCTCAGGTGGAGATGGCGTCTTCTAGGAAGATGGGCTCTGGGTCCTGCGTGGGGAAGATGGGGGTGATCCAGGGAGGAGGAGGCGGGGGACAGTGGAATCAGGAGCTAGTAGGTCTCTGCTTGTTAATGCTGAGAGGCGCTTGGAGCCGAATGCTGATTGACTTTCCAACCAACATACCGACTGGATCCTGGATCCGGGACTGTGGCTGCCCTCACTGGGCGGGGCCATCAGCCCGAGTCAGCATCATTCCTTGTGCCCGAGGAGCACAGGATCTCGGAATTAGAACGTCTTATCTGCGCTCGAAGATGCTTTTATAGAATCTCTGAGTGGCAGGGTGTGAGCATCTTGTCTTTCTACAAAATCCAGAAATGACAAGATCACAGATGCCTTCGAGGACTCACAGGCCCACAGAATGGTCGGGTCTCCATGGAGTCTCCTGGAATCTCTACAACAGCCTTGGAACAACATAGAATCCTTCAGAGAAACTTAGGAGTTGAAATAGACATCTTGGAATCAGAACAATAGAACAGAATGGGACCTTAGTCCAGCCCCTTCCTGGGACACAGGCACAGTCTTTGTAGTCTTGTATTAACTTGAATGCTTCTCAGGGATGGGCAACTCATTACTTGGTGGAGCAGCCTGTCTCCTTGTTGAGCAGATTCAGCTGCTCAAATCTGTACCCACGTGACACCCTGCCCCTGGCCCCACTCCCTACCGTCCCCCATTCACCTTGAAGAGCTAAATGGATTGAACTAGTAATGTGGACCAAGGCAGAGGAAACCAGACTGGAAACCATCCCTGGAAAAGTCAGATTTGCTTCCGGCCAGCCCCCAGCCAGCAAGATGGAAAGATTTGGTGATGAAATCAAGCACTGTTCTGACTGTGGAGTCTGGGATTCATTAGGTGTTTAGAATGTTGACTGGGGGCGGGGCGGGTTTGGAGGGAAGGCCCAGTCTTTTGTGAGCCTTGGCCATGGCCTGCCCAGAGCAGACCTGGACGTGCAGACCCTGCGTCTGGACTGCCTGCTGCAGTCCCAGCTCTGCCTCCTAGCTGCTGTGTGACCCTGGACGAGTTCCTAACCTCTCTGTGCTCCAGTTTCCTCCCCTGTAAGGCAGGGATCATGGGACTGCGTCTGCTATGACTGCTGGCCTCGTCCCTCAGGTGCTTCCTTGCCCCAGTCGTCCACACTGGCATTTGCTCATTCCTGCTCTTACCCTCTTTTCTGTTCATTTATTCAGGCAATGGTTTACTTTGCTCCCCCAGGTATGAATTAATTCACTTGTGCACACTGGCATGGTCATCCCTGCCATCCAGACTTTCTCCAGCTTGTGGGCAGGAAGAGCAGGCCCCGGAAGTGACTCTGGCTGGGCTGCTAGGAAACACCTGCTCAGGGTACAGGGAGCAGCTGGGAGGCAGAGTGTGTGCTTGGCATGCGTGAGGCCCTGGGTTCCACCCCAGCACCCCCAAAAGCACGTGATTGCTTTCATGTCATTGGGAATTGTAAGGACCTAGGAAATGCCTTCTTGGCCCCGGAGCCCAGATCTTTGCCCAGCCCCCACTTCTATCCTGGTCACTCAGGGACTGGGCATGGATGGGCAGATACTGGAAGATGGGCCAGAAATGTCCACCTGGAGGGGGTGCTCTGTCTGTCAGTGGTTTCTGTGACTGGGGCCCTGCTCAGTCCAGGATGCCCCTTCCCTGCTGGAGAGGGTGTCTGAGCATCCCTGTAGACCCTGGGTTTGCTGAGGGCATTCTGGTGTCAGAACCCAAATGGCAAAGACAGCCCACTCCAGACAGCTAGCGAGTCCTTCTGCCCTGGGTGCCTCTCCAGGAAGCCCACTCTGTCCCTCCCTCTACCAAAGGTCCAGAGCATCTAGTCTCCTGGTGGAGAGTGCAAGCTGGCTCTGACCCCTGCAGAGGTGTCTGTGTCCTGCCTCAGGGCTCACTTGCCACTCAGTTGGTGACCCTCCTTTCCTCCAAATTCCTGCTCTGCCCAGAGGAAGCTCTGCTGATCCATGGGCTTCCCCCACCCTTGGAGTGTCCCATGCTAAAGCTCCACAGAAAGAAATCCCATCCTGGACTAATTCCTGCTTTCTGCCAACCAGAGAGATGTAATCATGGTCAGTGTCCTCCTCGTCTCCTTTGGAAGGCTCTGTCTCTGAGATAAAGGGGCTAGGTCCTGATTAAAGGATGTGGCCCTATCCTGAGATGGCGTTTCTCGGTTCTCACTGACTACAGGCATCAACAAGGATGAAAGAAGAAAGGACAGAAAGAAGAGGGGGAAAGAAAATAAGAGAAAAGAGATGTTCATGCTCTGAGCTGGGGATGGAGGCCCAGGGCTTTGAGACCTACCACCAGCACCTGGGTGATCCCAGGCTGGGAAAATGGGTGACCCAGGGGACCAATAAGCCTGCAGAATGGGACGTCAGCTTCCAGGCCCTGGTCGCTACACACACTGTGCTCTCCATGCAGCTCTGCTCTGGCAAAAACGTACTGATTCATTTAAAGAAAAAAATCAAGTGCTGCCAAGCTGTCTGAGCTATGGGCACAGATCTGGGGAGAGGGTGTGCAGTGGGGTCTCTGCACAGAGCCCCAGATCCTGCCACTGTCCTGCCATCACAGGGCTGGGGGTGACTCCAGGGCTGGGGGTGGGATGGGGACTTGGGCTGGAAGCATTTGGCCTCTCATCCCTAAGGGGCCAGGTCTGTAGACCTGACTCCTCGTTGTCTAGGCTTTTGGGAGGGAGCAGAGGGAACGGGGCCCTGGCTGGGCTGAGCTCTGCCATAGCTGAAGGTCTCACTGGCCTGTGCCCAGCAAGGCAGCATGTCACAGCCTTAGGGGTGCAGCCCTAAGACTCCTGCACCCAAGGGGACGTTGTCTATTGTAAAGCCCCACTAAGGAGTCCCTGAAGCTCTAACAAACCAACCTGTCATCTAGCATCAGACAGAGGCTGTACTGTTCTCCCTCTGCTGTCCCTGATCACGTCTAGGGAAGCATCTAGTGTGCCTGGAGGTGCCCCATGGACACACCCCCAGGGGTTGGAGGCCATGCAATGCCAAGATAGCTGGCAAGTTCTAAGGCTCCAGAGCTGCCCATGCGCTGATGGTGAGGCTGAAGACTGACCTGGTCAGTCCCAGTAGTGTCTGGCGGTGGTTGCTCCCCAGTCCCCAGTGGCCCAGAGATGCAAGACATTGTGTCACAGGCTGTGTTGAGGACACAAACCCTGAAGGGTACCCATCAGCCTCCCATCATGTTTAAGTCCTGTTGTCCTGTCAGGTGGGGGAGATGCAGGGACTGCATTACCAGTCACAGTGTGGCCAGAGAGGACCTGTGTGAAGGAGCCACAAACTTCAGGCAGAGCCAGGGATAGGAGAGGCAGGGAGACTTTCTAGAAGAGAAGGTGTCTAATCTGGGTTTTGCTGGATCAATAAGAGTTTGTCAGGAGGAGAAGGTGGGGCCAGGGATCTGGACAAGGACAGACATGGCCAAGCCTCTAGCCTGGCTTCCAGGCTGGATTCCAGGTCCAACCAGCTGCCGGCTCCGCTCCTCCCCTGGCGTCCAGTGGGGTCCCGCTGCACAGTGCGGGCTGAGCCAACGCCTGCTGTCTGCAGAAGGTCCCTTGCTTTCTGCGAGCAGAAGCTCCACCCTTCCCACGGCTCCTCACCTTCTCACACCCTGCAGCCAGCAGAGGCCCAGAGGGGACAGTGGTGGGCAGCGGGGCCAGCGGGCCGCGGGGAGTTGCAGGAGGGGCTGGCTGGATTGCTGGTGGGCTGTTGGGGATGGGGGGCTCCCTGCTCAGCAGGGACTGAAACCCACTGGCTGCTTTAGTCAGAGATGAGAGCAGGTAGGGGACAGCAGGGTCTGGAGGAGAGAGACCACAGGCCACCTCTGCACCATCTGAGCTCTGTGCCCCTCCCCCTCTGTGGTCCTCGCTTCTCTCTGTCCTGTCTGTCCCTAGGCTGGAAGGGGGCCAAGGTCTGGCTCCCAGGCCCAACCCACATCCGATTGGCCCACCTAGGTCAGGTGTCCCTCCTGTCATTCAATCAACTGTGGGCAGGGTGTGCTCACAAGGTGCCAGTGCAGTAGCCAGGTTCCCTCCTGAGTCGCAGTGAGGGAGGAAGGAGGGTGTCCAGCCTTGGAGAGGGACTGGTCAGGCACAGGGCCAGAGGGGGCACCCCTAAGCTGTGTGCTGTGAATCCACCAGGAGCTGGCAGTGAGTCAGGAGGGGCATCACCATGTCAGGACAGGAGGGGACAGCTAACTGTCACCAGGAACTGGCAGGTGAGTCAGGAGGGGCATCACTGTGCCAGGACAGGAGGGGACAGCTAATGGCCACCAGGAGCTGGCCCTTGCCTGATGCTGGGCCCCTTTCATTTGGTTTCCGTTCTCGCGGGCAGGAGGGACTTTCTCAGAAGGGTCGTCATTCTCTTCTGCAGCCTCCTCTGTGTCTTGGACTCCTGGTTGCAGCCTGTGATGGTCTAATTCGTTTGTTGGGTTTCTTGGATTATTGTCCCTGTGACTACTGGAATGTCAGTCCCAGGAGGGCGGGGCCCATCTGTCTTCATGGTTGTGGTCCTGGGGCTGAACGCTGTGGGGACACAGGGGGCGGGTGTGTGGGGACACGGAGGGACGGGTGCATGTGGGGGGGGGAGGAAGGAGCGGAGAGGACAGGCAGTGAACACCTGCCGACCCTCAGACCCCCCAACAGGGAGGAGGCAGCAGAGGCCCCCCCCAGTGCTAAGGGCCTGTGTGAACATGGGTGACGACATGAGCACCCGGTGTCCCGGCCAGAGCTTCCCCTGCTGTCTCCTGGTCCTCATGACCTGGGGGAGGCAGCAGAGCGCCAGGACCACGTGGCTGGCAGCGAGCGAGCTGGGGCGTGAGGCCAGCCCCGCTGACTCGGGTGCACACTGAGGACCTCACAGCATGCTGCCCCACTGTGTGCCAGGCCCCGTGCTGGGGACGCAGAGATAAAGGACACCTGTCCTGCCCAAGAGTCAGGGACTGAGGGATCAACAGGAGAGAGGGAGGTGCTGGTGCTTGGTGGCTCCCTGTGTGGCCCTCACCCTGCAGATGGGGAAACTGGGACCCAGATTGGAGCAGATGCTTGCCTGTGGTGCCAGAGCCCAGGTCCTCCTGGAGGTGAGGGTGAAGGACAGACGCCAAGGGGGAGTTGGGCAGTGTTTGCTCACCAAGGACGCTGGGTGGTGTCCCTGTCCTGGGCTGCTATCATCTGTATGGCTCCAGGGGATTCAGTGGGCAGCCCCGTGCAGGTGGATGGAGGGGAGAGGGGCAGGAAGGAGCTGTGCCCTTGAATTGGAGTCATGTTGACAAGATGTCACAGCAGGTGGTCAGAAAGAGGACTACAAAAAAGCCACAGCAGCAAGGAACAGCCTGGCAGTGTCACTCAACCTGATACTTGGTGTGTACTGGAGACCCAGAACTTTCTACAGGTGTAGTGATATGAAGCTGTGATATGATCGTTCCTGATCTCCTCCCTGGGGGGCTTTCTGAGGATGACTGCTGACAAAGGAAACCACATACCAAGGAGACGCCTGCTCACCCAGGCTAACTGCAGCCCCTGTCGCAGTAGCTAAGATATACATCGACCTAGGTGCCCGTCAACAGATGAATGGATAAACACACAGAATAGTATTCAGCCATAAAGAATGAAATCCTGTCATTTGCAGCAAAATGGACGGAACTGGAGGATCTTATGGTCAGTGAAATAAGCCAGAGACAGAAAGGCAAGTGCTGCAGTTTGTGTTCATATGTGGAAATTAAAAAAGAAAAAAAGTCAACCTGCATGTGTAATAGTGATTACTAGAGGTGGAGAAGGGTGTGAGGAGGTGGGAATAGGGAAGCTGGATTGATCAGTGCCTGCTACACGGACCCCCAGTCAGAGGTACGATTCATATGGCGAGCAAAAATAAATCAAGAAAAAGAAACAAAACAACAGTAACAACAACAAAAGTCTCTGTAGATGACCTCTCTCACAGAGCTGGGAGGCGCTGGGTGACTCTTTGGCTCCCTTGATTTGCCTTGGCTCCTGGGGATAATTAAGGATAATTACCTGATTTCCCACGAGTCCTTGAATCCTCTAGAACATAAGCTCTGCTCTGGTTTGGGTATGAGCGGTCCTCCAAAAGCTTCTGTATTAATGCAAGAGGTGAAACGATCAGATTAGGAAAGCTGTGCCCTAATCAGTGGGCTAATCCATTTGATGGGTTGATAATTTGAATGGATTACTGGGTGGGAACTGCAGGCAACTGGGATATGGCGGGGGGGGGGGGGGGGG
>CM053400.1:19905227-19927027 GCA_028644305.1 Xerus rutilus | reverse complement strand
AAGAGGTGAAACGATCAGATTAGGAAAGCTGTGCCCTAATCAGTGGGCTAATCCATTTGATGGGTTGATAATTTGAATGGATTACTGGGTGGGAACTGCAGGCAACTGGGATATGGCGGGGGGGGGGGGGGGGGCGGGGGAAGGGGTCATTGGGAACGTGCCCCGGGGAGGGTGTATTTTGTCCCTGGCTCTACCTGCTCTCTGCTTCCTGGCTATCAGGAGCTGGGCAGCTGTACTCCGCCACGCTCTACCTCCCTGATGTCCTGCCCCACCTCCGGAGGGCACGGAGCCATGGAGTGAGCTGACCGTGGACTGAGCCTCTGACACCATGAGCCCAAATGAGTTTTCCTCCCCTCCGTTGTCTTTGCCAGGTGTTTTACTCACAGTGGTGAAACCTAACTAACATCACCTCCAAGAGCAGGCACCTGGGCTGGCGGTCCTCTGTGGTCCCCAGGTGCAGCATAGCACCAAGCGCGTAGGGATATCCTGGACCTTTCCGGGCACGCACTCAGGGATGTGCCCCTGGCAAGGCTGTGCAGCCACCTGGACGAGGTTTAAGGACTCTGCCATCAGGACCAGCACTCAGGTCCCCCAGCCTCTGGAGCAGCTCCAGAGGAGAGAGAGCACACCCTGCTGAGCATGGGGTGTCGGTCCCCGAGGCGGAGGAGGCTGGGGTTCAAACCCCCAACGCTGCCTTTTATGAAGTACTTTGTGGTGGTCGATCAATGTTCTTAACTTCTCTGAACCTCAGTTTCCTTTTCTACAAAATTCTACTTTAGAGAGTATGTTTTTAAACAACTTGCATGAGGAGAATTTAGCACAGAGCTGGGTATCTGTAGACAACCAAGGAATGATGATATTATTATTATAATATTATTATTACTATTATTATTATTATTATTATTATTATTATTCTTTATCCAGGTGATTGTCCTTGGGCCAGGAGCCCCACCTGTCCTGTTCACTGTGGCATCCCTGGGCCCATCCTGGCCTGGGGCATGGTGGGTGCTCAGTGCTTGGGACTGGAGCCCTGGGACTCCAGTCCAGCAGCCTGGGCCTCCTCTGCACAGCTGGATGATGCCTCCCTCATGTCCCGAACCTCAAGGAAGGAACAATTTTGTGGGATCTCTCTCTCTCTCCTTTACCTTCAGCTCTGATCTTAATGTGCCGCTGGTTTCCGGGAGAAGCTGGTGGCAAAATGACAGTGAGTCAAGGTCCCTGCGCCCTTTGCTCTGGCTTTTATCTGCCTGAATTCATGCGGCTGGAGCCCTGGCCGCCACTCAGCTGGAGAAATGTCAAAACTATATTAAATTGCAGAATGTAGGCAGGTGACAAGAGAACACTTGTCACCCACCTCCCGCCTGTCCCTCTGGTCCTGAGCCCGGGGCAGGGAGGGATCATTGTGTGTAGAGAGCCTGGCTCCTTTTATCTGTTCTTCTTCATAATCACAGTCTTGAAAGTGGAAGCAATTTTCCCGAGGTAAGAGCTGCCAGCGGCTAGGTGCCGGCACTCATGGGCCATGACCGGCTTGCCAGGCCCAGGAGCACGTGCCAGGGCAGCACCAGGCTTGAGGGCCCAGCGGAACGGACACACCACAGGCAGCTGCACAGAAGGTTGATTTTCTCCTTTCCTTTTAAACTTTTATTATTTATTTATTTTTGCAGGGCTGGGGATGGAACCTAGGGCCTCATACATGCTGGCACGTGCTCTCTCCCTGAGCCGCACCCCACGGCCCCTTAGGAGTTTTTTAAAATAGGGAAGAGGTGCAGACACAGCTCAAGTGCAAGCAGTGCCAAAGTGGGGCAGGCTTCTAGGAATCCTGTCCCCCCAGCCTGTGCCCCACTTCTCGGATGACACTGCAGAGAGTAATCACAGGGTCTGCATTCCCGGGCTCCTGAAATCCTGTCCTCAACACGACACTTCAGATTCTCCCAGTGTCCATTTTTAAGGTTAGGTAATGGAGGCTCAGAGTGTGGAGGGACCGCCAAGTCCACACAGCTGGCTTCAGAGCAGGGACTGACCCAGATGAGTATAACTCCAAAAGCCCGCACCCCCAGCAGTTGGCAGTTATTTCGTCCCCTAGGTGACAATGACTTGTCTTTCTTTTATAAACGTAGGATTATATTCTGAACATCCCTTTGCAGCTTGTTTTATTTTCTTTCGAGAACCTTTTCCCTCTTGGCTTCGTCCCAGTTCTCTGGGCAGCTGCCCCGGGGTCTTTTGTCCCAGGCACCAGGATGGGTGCTGTTGGCTCCTTTCAGGTGGAGGTCGGATTGCTCTCGAGTTGCCTGCTGGAGGGGCTCAGCGCACACAACCTCCCCCAACACTTTTCAGTTCCCGATTTAGGTTATGCAAGGGCTATAGGCACACGTTCTCTTTGTCATCCAGTGGAACAGTGTACAGAAGGAAAGCATTCCCTGGCCCGGCCTCCTCCATAAACTGCCTCCACATGTGAATCTCTTCCCTGTGGTATCCGCCATTACCGGCGTGGCGTGTCTTTCTTGTGGACCCCTTTCCGTGTGTTGGTGGGCAGGCGCAGGCTCGCATTTGTAAGGAGTGCTTTAAAAGTGTAAATGGGGTCACTCAGTATGCACGTTGGTGCATCTCGCTTTCTCCCTCCTCAGTGACATCTGACATCCTTCCACGTTGGCACATACACAGCCACCTCATTTCTTAAAATGAGGCCATGTGTCGTGTTCCATGGCGCGGATGTGTCATCTTTTTAAAAGCCATTTGCTTATTGATAGATATGTAGATTCCTTCCATTTTTTCCCTTCTCTATAAAAAGTACAGCGGTGCACCCCCGTGGCCATGTCCTCGGCCAGCTGCTGCTGCTGCCGCCGACTCCAGGAACAATTTTTTGGCTGTGAGGCTGTTTGAATGGAATTGTCAGAAGGGCCTTTGGGGTCACCCGTTGGGATAGCCCCTGGTACTGACTGGTGGTTGGACCGACTGGGCCCGCTTGGCCAGCTATTTGGATGGTGTTCAGCCTGTTTCTACTGGTTAGCCCTGGGGAAGGCTGGGGAACGGGGAACAGCAAACTGACCAACCACCAACAGTTCCCGCTCCTCTCTGTGTGGGCCAGTGAGTCAGGCAGGCCCCTGCCTCAGGACTGGGCAGGAGAGACACACCTGAACAAGCTTTCCAGGGCTGTGACAGAGGCAAGTGCAGGCCACTTTGAGGACACATAGGGGGCTTCCAACAGTGTCTGGGGGTGGCGTAAGAAAGTTCCTATCAGAGCTGATAACTGAGTGGAGGTTTGAAGAATGAGCATATAGATTTAGGACATCCTTTTTTAAAATGTGTTTTTGATTATTATTGGTTTTAACCTGCATGTCGGGCCTCCTCTTCATTACTAGATCACGGGTGGACATGGGGCTTCCCTGGCCGTTCCCTGACGGCTACGTCAGGATGAGCCATTCCGAGCCATCCACTGTTGATGGGAGCAACTTCCCTTTGCCTCTGGAGTCCAGTGTCACTGTGACCCAGAGTCCTGAAGGACACTGTGAGTGGGCTCATGAGGGCTCCAGATGGACAAAAAGCTGGTAGGCTGGTGCTAGGTCTTCTCTGGCCTGGCTCCCTGGCCTGGCTCCCTGGCCTGGCTCCCTGGCTTGGCATCTCTTCCTACACACTGTCTTCTAAAGCCGGGATCAGACACGACATTCCCTTTCTGAGAACCCTTCGGGGCTCCATTTTCCTTAGGGTCAGGCCCACGCTCCTTAGCCTTCTCTGCACCCTGCATGACTTGGCCTTTGCCTGGCACCCGCGATCCCTGACCACAGTTGTGGCTCCAGCCTTCCCGCACTCACTCTGCTCCATGCACAGGGGATTCCCTCTTTCCTCCAAGCCTTTGCTGGTCTTCCAGCTCAGAACATCTTTCCTTCACTTCTCTACCTTGTCCTCACCTCTATTCTTCCCCTGGATGACCTGTGTTTCTCTTTGGGTTTGGAAGTAAATACCTCTTCCTCCAGGAAGCCCTCCTGCCCTCCTTCTCCAAGGTAATTGTTTAATGATCTGTTTCCTTCAATTGAAAATGAAGGCCCCCTTGTTCACTACTGTTCTCCAGCTTCTAGCACAGTCTGAATCCATATGTGGGGGATTAACCACTGGGTGAGCCTGGATCCAGGGAGCTTGGGGCTTGGTGGACACAGATCAGCGCTGTACCAACCTGGGTTCAGATCCTGTCTCCACCATTTACATCCCTCAGTAAGTTACTTCACCTGTCTGAGCCTTGGCTTCCCCAAATACCCTCCTTTTGGCTACTGTGAAAGTCAGTGAAGGGGATAGTGTTTGGAAAACTCAGAAGCAAATGTCGTTTTCATTTAGAGGTAATGTGTCCATGAGACTTGGTGAACAGAAACGAAAGTTCTGGCACATTGTCAGGTTTCCCTTCCCTTAATTTGAAAAGAACAAATACCTGAACTGAAGGGAACTAGAAAAAGACAATTGCCTCCCTCAGGGGCTTCACTTCGCTGAGATCTGAATGCAACAGGTTAAGTATATTAATTTTCTTCCAAAAGATCTTCTGCAACTTTCATCAGATTTATTGCCAGGTGTCATATGATTTTTCTTTTCTGTTGTAAGTAGAATCTTTTTTTTTCTTATTTATTGATACATGGAAACACAATTTAGTGTATAGATATTGATTTTGTGTCCAATAGGTTTATAAAACTCTGCTATTAATTCTATTTCTTTATCTGTGTATTCTTTCAGATTTTCCACAGGGGAAGTCACATCTACAAATAATGACACACCTGCACCTTCCATTTTGATTCTTCTACTTTTCATTTTTTTTTCTTCCTAACCACCCTAAAAGTAGTGGTAGCAGCCACCCCTGGTCTTGTTTCTGACCTCAAAGGGAAGGCTTTGAGCAATGCATCAGAGTGTATCACGCTCACAATATGCTTTTCATAGATTTTAATAATCTGGCTAAGAAAGTTCCATTTTATTCTTAGCTGGGCGTTTACTTGTGATAAAGATGCTGAATTTTATTTGTGTCTATTGAAATTGTATGATTTTTCTCTTTTAATTGGTTGATGTGGTGATTTACATTAATTCATTTTCCAGGATTAAACCAACCTTGCATTCTTGGGACAACTGAACTGGTCTTGCTGGATTTTGTGTGGTCGTGTTATGTTTCAGACTTCCGCACTTATATTCTTGAGTTAATTTGGTCTGTCACTTTCCATTCTCGCAGTTTTTCTTGTCTGGGTTTTTGTGTCAAGGTTTTACTAGCCTCATAAGCTGGAAGTGTTTTTGAAAGTTTTTGCTTATTTCTATTTGGAAGGTTTTAGAAACACACTATAAAAACCATCTGGGCCTAGTGTTTTTATGGGAATATTTCCACTCTTGAGTCTGGCTTCTTTAGTGGCTATGCAACTGTGCAATTTTAAAAATGTCTTTCTGAGTTAGTTTTTGTAAGTTGCGTGTTTATAAGAATGTATCATCTGTTTCCGAATTCAGTATCACAAAGTTGTTCCTGATGTTATTTATCCTGCTGATCCCTGTATTTCTATGGCGTGTCTTCTCTGTCTGTTTGTGCCTACTCTCTCTGCTTACTTTTTCCTTTCCTGGTTTCAATCGTGGCTGAGGCTCCTCCTTTAAAAAATCTTTTCCAAGAACCAACTTCTCGCACTGTTGATTCTCCTGACTATGTGTTTGCTGTACCTCTTCTGTGCCTTGGTCCCCCCTCTATAAAAACAGGCATGGGATGCAGGGAACCCCAAAAGGACACTTGTGGCCATGGCCTTGGTACTACCAGCATTACTCTCTTCTCTGGGGTCTTCTTGCCCTCCATGGGGCTCCAGTAGAGAAAGCTGCTCAGGACCCTGCAGTGTGCAAGGGGTCTGTTTCCTGCAGGTGGCGAGGAGTCCATTCTGCACTTAACAGGTGTTTCTTGAACATTTCCACATTGGCAAGTAAAACAGAATTAACTGTCCCTGTTCTCATATGGTTTATAGTCTGTGAGGGGCAGACACCTGGAAATAGAATAAAAAGTAAAACTGCAGTGTGCGTTGGCAGATGGTGAGTGCCAGGGAACATTTGTACAGGGTAAGGGAGGGGTGGCATTGTTGACTCTAGGAGGACAGAGGTGTGATTTTAAAGGTGGTGGCCAGAGAAACCCTCATGAAGAAGGTGATATTTAAATTAAGCTTGGAAGTAGGCAAACGAATGAGTCAGGCAGAGGTATAGGGAAAGGATGGTCCAGGAAGAGGGAACAGTCAGTGCAAAGGGCCTGGGGCAGGAGCACGCCTGGCAGGTTCAAGGCTGTGAGACCTGCCTGGAATGGGAGGCAGCCAGAGTGTGGGTTCCTCTGTAAGGGCCTAGCTTTGACCAAGGAAGGGACAGGTCATTGTAGAGTCTGAGGAGGGCTGACATACTCTGACTTGAGTTTTCAGGGTCACTCTGGTTGCTGTGTTGGCAGAGAGTTCTGGGGTGGCCAGAGTGGAAGCAGGGAGACCAGCCAGGGGGCTGAAGTAGCAACCCAGGGCAGCGTTGATGGAGATGATGATGGCGGCATCTGAGCTCTTGGTGAGCCCCCTCCTCCTCATTGCCATGGTCAGGGGCATCTCTCTCTCGCCTCATGGACCACCCCCCCCCCCCCGACCCCGTGTGTCCTCTCACATCCATTACTGGCATCCCGCACGTGAGTCAGAAGAGGTTCAGTTCAAACTCTGGCTTCCTGCTGCCAGTCCGTTCTCTGAGTCGGGAGGGCAGGGTGACCTAACTGGGGCCTGAAGCAAGGGCTGGAAGCAGCAGTGCTGTCACTGTTTCTAAGGCCTTTTTTTTTTTTTTAAAAAAATCTTTATGTAGTCTCTGTATTTATTTATTTTAAAATTATTTATTCAAATTAGTTATATACGACAGCAGAATGCATTTCGATTCATAGTACACAAATGGAGCACCGTTTTCCGTTGCTCTGGTTGCACGCGATGGGGTCTCAGCGTCCGTGTCTGCGTGCAGGTACCCGGGGCGATGATGCCCGTCTCGTTCCACCACCTTTCCTACCCCCTCGCCCCTTCCCCTCCCTCCCCTTTGCCCTAGCCACAGTTCCTCTATTCCTCCCAGGCCCCGCCCCGCCACCTGGATCAGCATCTACTTATCAGAGAGAACATTTGGCCTTTGGTTTTGGGATTGATTAGCTTTCTTCGCTTAGCATGATGTTCTCCAGCTCCCTCCGTTTACCTGCAAACGCCACGCTTTTATTCTCTTTCAAAGGTCTCGTCCCTGCTCACATGAGAGGCTCGTGAGGACGACCTTGTGGTCAGAGCAGTCTCTGTGCTGGAGCAGGAACAGGTGTGTGGCTAAGCTGGACAGGTGGACGGCACTGACCGCCCAGGCTCTGATGCGTCTGCAGGGTCTGCAGTGTCCTTGGAGCCCGGGATCCACCTGCATGTTGCCTGGGTGTGTGAGGCAGGGCACGTGTGAAGCAGAGGTGGCTGAGAATCCTACCATTTCTCTTAATGTCTACACCAAGTTCAACCCATCCAATAGATGGATTACATATATTTTGTATTTTATATTTTTATTTTTTCTAGCACTGGGGATTGAACCTAGGAGTGCTTTGCCACTGAGCTGCATCCTCCATCCTTTTATTTTTAAATTTTGAGATGGGGCTAAGTTGCTGAGGTTGGCCTTGAACTTGTGATCCTTCTGCCTCAGCCTCCTGAGTTGCTGGGATTACAGGTGAGTCCACTGCACCTGTCTATGTTTTGTATTTTAAAATGAGTCCTAAACCTCATGAAAGACCCCATATACTTCTCCCCAGAAGTTTTAGGCATAAATAAATTTACCACAGGGTTACTTAGAATAGGAAAAAAAACCCCAACCAACCAACCAAACAAACAAACAAAAAACCTAATTTAAGTAACTAAATTAACAACCCAAATTGACTATGGAGCACCCAGAATATCCCACAGGCTATGAAAACATTGCTTACACCTCTACTAGATGGGAAATGCTGAATGCTATTACATGAAGTTTAAAAAACTCCCTAGGATGCTAAATTCTTTGTACAGATCAATAAGAACTACATCTGAAAAACTGATAGAAAGATACAGACAGAAATGCAACTAATGTTCAAAATGCAACTTTGAGTGCAAGAACTCACACTGAAAAAATAAAACAATAAGACATTCTTTTTGTTTACCAGAGTGCACTGACTTAATTTTAATGTGAACATTGCCATTACGGCTGTTTTTCTAATAGACGCCTCCAAACATTTCAAAGCTACAGGGGTGGATTGTGAACTCCCCACTCCCCTGACATCCCCTCACCCAGGGCTGCCTCTGGTTTTCCAGCGCCTGGGTTCTGTGTTTCTATAAGCCTCTGATCATATCATACGCGGTCTCTTGACTGGCCTCGTGCTCTCTTAACTGGCCTTGGCGGGGTCTCTGACAGTGGCGCTGGCCAACTTCATTTATAAAACACAGCTGCCTGTGGTTGAGGGGGACGGCCGGGGTTTTATTAGCCAGTCCCTGCCTGTAGGCGTCCGGGTGGTTTCCATTTTCTTCTGTTTTTATAAACAGCGCAGCTGCGAACATCCCTGTCTGTACACTTCCTGGCATTTGAGCGTGTATTTTCATGGGGTGAATTGCTCCATGTGGGCTTGCTGGGTCACAGGGTCTGGCCTTTGAACTTGGAGCAGTATTGCCAAATGAGCCCCCACGATGCCACTGTGTCTTCCCACTACCTCTCTCGAGGGTCGTTGTTTTCACCATAGTCAAATAAACTTAGATATTATTGTTTAAAATTTCCAGCGGTTGTTCCCTAGATCTCCCCACCCCTCCGCTCTTAGTGGGTTCCTGGCTGCTCGGCCTCTGTCCCTGGGGCTTGGACCCAAGGCCAAGGCCTGGATTCCTCATTCCCCGTGGGGGCATGGAAGTGCTGACGTGGGTCCTGTGGTCATCAGTTCTGAAGTCCAGGTGTGTCCCTGTCTCTGGCCCTGAGGGACAGGCTGGTGGCAGGCAGCCTGGGTCTCCTTGGTACCCTGAGGGGCCTGAGACTGGAGCTGGAGTCTGTCCAAGTTTGGGTGCTGAACACAGAGAGGGCAGGCAAGGAAGGGGCTCTGGCTCTGAGTGCGGGGCTGCAGGTAGACCCGGCCCAGAGACTGTAAGTGACTCCCCCAAAGTCACACAGCAGGCAGTAGCCCATTCAACCCCACTCTCCAGAATGGAGACAGGAGGGTCCTTCCAGATCTCTTGATGACCACTTATGGCACGGATGGGCAAATGGAGGCATGTGACCTCAGGACACCTGATGTGGAGGAGTTGGTTTAGAATCTAGCTCTTCTGACCCATGGCCAGCTGTACATTCTCAGACACTGATGGGGTTACTGGGGATGTGTGGGGAGGGAGCCAGGGTGCTGCAGGCAGAAAGGATGGTCCAAGCTTGGGGTGCCATTTCAACTGTGGAATGACAAGAGGCACGGAAAGTGCCACCTCCTCTGCCACTGTCAGGCTTGGTCCACGGGCAACACGTATCACCTGCTGCGGCTCCACTGGTGATCCCCTGCTCACTTTCTGCTGCTCTGAGGTCATCACCGAAGGTTAGAACTCTAACACCATTAATTCTAACCTCTTTGCTGATGAGAGGCCTGAGGCTCAGAGAGGTTAGTAACTTGCCTAGGGGGGCACAGCAAGTGAGGGGCAGAGCTGGTATTTGAACCCAGGCCCATGAGATGAGATTCAAATGGCTTGCCTTGCACTGTGGCTGGTCTCTAATTCCTCCTGTTCTCCCTGGGGGGCTGCTGCACTGTCTCAGGCCCATATCAATGATTCCATCTATGGGTCAGGTCTTCCTGTGGCCCTGTTACGTGGCTGGAACTGCAGGTGTCCCTGGCTCTGTGCTTCCTGCAGCTGCCATTTATCACCAGCACCATCTGGGAAGGTACCGTGGCAGGTCCTTAACCATGTAGCATATGTCTACCCTGGAACATGACCCTCCCCAGGCCTCCCATGAGCCTCCTGGGGACCTGACTTGCCGTTGGAACCCAGTCACTGTGAGGACAGGGATTTCAGTTTGTCTTGTTCACTGGTCTGTCTCCAGAGCCTAGAACAGGGCCTGGAATACAGCAGGCACTCAATAAATGCTCATTGAATGAAGGAGTAAATGAATGAATGCCTGCTCAGAGTTTCATCCACTGTCACCTGTACCCTTGGACCTTTGATCCTTCCCCCAAGATGATCTTGACCTGTGCTTAACCAGCTGGACCAGGACTTGACGTGACCTGCCTCCCAGGACCCAGGCTCCAGGCCCACCTCTCCTTCTCACCTGATCGGTGTCTTTGGACAGGTGTCTTCTCCCCCAGGGGCCTCAGTCTCCCCATTTGTGCACTGGGGGTCCAGTGCGGTGGTTTCCAAGGCAGCCCCCGGGTCTATCTGACGCTCCAGTCTTCAACGGTTCAACTTGGCAGCCACAGCGCAGTGGTCTCTTTGTCCCCCGTGCAGGGGAGGCTACTGCAGCATTGAGACTCCTGGCACGTCCGTCGTTCATGTCTAATTACTCTGGCAACTGTTTACTGCCTCTGTAATTCCCTCGGCAAACGTCCCCATCACCCGGAGTAATTTACGGGCACAGGCTGGGCTGTGAGGCGTGGAGGCGCCACGTCCCGGAGAAGCTCACATCGCCGGCTCTCTGGAGGGAGCCGCGGGGAGACAGGGCAGACTGCCTGCCTTCCCTGGTGCCCTGGGCCCGGGGACTCTCCCTGAAGCCCCCTTGGCTCTCTGGGGTCTCAGACCAAGAATGAGCAGTGTCCTGGAGGGCGCAGGGCAGAGACTGCAGCCTGATGGGTCTGAGCTTGGGTCCCAGCTCGGCCATTGGTTGTGTGACCTTGGGCAGGTTCCTTCTTCTCCGGGAGCCTCCGTTTCCTCATCTGTGAATCCCACGGCTCCTGCCGAGGCCCGCGGTGAGGCATGGAGGTGCCTAGCAGAGGAGGGCACAGCATCCTCAGCTGCTCCCTGCCACTCACGCCACCCAGACGCGGCGGGTAGAGGATCCTGGATGTGAGCTCCACTTCCTGTCCCCTCCTGCCTTCAGGAGCCCTCTGGCTCCTCTAAGCAATGGCCTTAGAGTAGAAGCCGCTTCCTGGAGGTTGCAATGCTGGGATGTGCCCTGTAGCAGGCCCTCGATGGCACCTGTGCCTGAGGGAGCCCGGCTGGAGCCAAGTTCTGCGCCTCCCTGCTGCCCTGGGTCTGGGGCCTCCACTCCGGTCGGAGGCTGCCTGCAGGGTTGCTGGGTGTGGCTGGGGGACCAACCACTTTGGGTTGGGACAGCAGCTGCCGGACTGGATGGGAGTTTTCTCCTGCTGATGCTCCTGGGCCTGGCCCTGTGTCCCCAACCTGACAGGAGCTGGATCTGGGGAGACAGAGACTCCAGGAAGGCATCTCCTTGGGGCCTCTGCTGGCCCCGCCCAAGCCCAGCACAAGCCTTTGATTTATGAACTCGGGATTTAGGGTGGATTTAGCAACTTGGTTTCCCATTGATTTCTGGGGAGAAGGAAGCAGGATTTACAGCTGATGCAAGTCTGTGGCCTCGCGGAGGCTCTGCGCGGGAGGCGGGGGCTGCAAGTTATTGATGTGACCTCTGACCCCGGGGAGGGAAGGATAATGAGGTTAGGAAAAATCCATCTTTGTGGGGTTCGTCCGAGGCCCTTGGAGAGGGAACTTCTACTCTCGATGCAGTTACACAGCTCTGCAGATGCCAAGGGCGGGATCCAGAGAGATGAGATTCTCCTCCCACCTCTGCTGTTGGGCTCTCGGAAGATGGACGCCTATGTAAGGCCTGGAGCAGGGCTGCCCAGGTCCCTGCAGACCCCACTGGCTCCCCGTCCCTGCGATGCCCTGCCCATAGTGGCCCTGTTAATCTTCCACAGTCTGCGAGGCCCAGAAAGGGAGGAGAAACCCACCTAAGCCGTTGGCTGGGAACCGTCAGCCCTGGGCTTGAACTTGGACCGATTCCTCCCCTCACTGGCTGTGGGGTCTGGCGCAAGTTCCAGCCCAGCCGGGCCTCAGTGTCCTGACTGTGAAATGGGAGATGAGATTTCCCTGCGGGGACTGCGGGGAGCCCATGGGACGGGTGTGGGACAGCAGCACAGCACTGCGCACATGGTGGGGGCCGTGGGGCCAGGACACGGGCAGACGTGAGGTACAGAGGCGACTCTGACAGGTGGTCTCTGTCACCCCGGACTCGGGCCTCAGCCTCCTGGAGCCTCAGTCTGCTCATGCGTGATGTGGGGATAGAGCTGTTGTCATGGTTAAAAGGGACAATGCCTGCCAGGTGCTCAGCAGCCTGTTGGGTGTGTGGCCAGCCACCACTGGATGAGTTTACTGACCTTTCTGGTGGCCACTGTTGCCTGGGCAGGGGCTGTGGGCCAGGCCCTGTACCAACAGGGACAACAGTGAGGGGCTCCAGATCCTTCCATGTCTGTGCTCAAGAGCTGGGGACGAAGCCATCCCATAAATGCTGCAGAGAGGAAGCTGCACAGCGGAGTCTGAATCCTGGCCCTGCAGCGTCACCTGCTGTGAGGACCCAAGGAGGCTGCTTCCCCTCCTTGAGCCTCGGTGTCCTCATCTGTAAATGGGGAGGATGATGAAGATCAAGCACCTCTGAAGAATCTTTCTATGGCAGCAACGTGAGGGCATCACCCCTCCCAGGTCACGTGCCCCTCCCGACAACCCCAGCGCCAGTATCGTCATCCTCACTTTGCAGCCAAGGGAGCTGAGGCTCCAAGAGGAAAGCACCTCAGAGGTCACACACCTCAGAAGCGGCAGGGACGGGGTCTGAACCCAGGACCTCTGGCCCCACCGCTCACACTTTTGCCCGTTTGGCACCCTGATCCTGGACTCCGGGCCCTTAGAACTGCAAGACGGTAAATTTCCACTGGGCTACGTGGCCTGTGGTCTTTCGTTATGGTGGCTTGAGCAGACCAGTATGGATTCAGGTGCTGAGACGCGGGCACAGCCGTGTCAGATATCCAAAACGGAGGAGGTGGCCCTGGAGCTGGACACCGGGTGTGGAGGGAGGCGCTCTGAGGTGTGAGCTAGAAAGGGGCACCTTCAAGGCAGTTCTGGGGGACAGGGGGAGTGCATGGCTGGAAATGGGAGGAAGGACTCCTCTGGTCAGCTTGTCCAGGCAGCTGGCTGGCTGGAGCACTCGGGTCTGTGGGAGGTAGAACTTACAGGTGACGGAACTGGATATTTAGCAGAGATTTCCAAGGCACAGGTTGAAGGAGTAGCTTGGTCGTCCTGACTGCTTATGGTAAACTGTGAGCGGGGACAGGTGACTCCACAAAGCAAGCCATTCAGCAGAGGGAAACCAGGACTCAGATCTGGAAGCCGTTCAGCTGATCCTTACTGCGACACATGAGGACACCTGTCCTGGAATGAACGCAGAGGGCGGGACCACGGCTCCATGTGGAGACCTGGCGTGAGGACGTGGGACCAGGGCAGCAAGGACACTGAACTAGAGGGGCTACAGGGGGAGGGGCAGAAGGAAGGAGACCCGTGGGACTTCTTAGATCTACAGGACAGGGCCACGGAAGTGTGTGGCTGGGAACATGCGCTATTTTCCAAGGAAAGGGACAAGGCTCCAGAAACTGAGTCAGAGCTCAGCGCAGGGGTTGCTCTCGTGGAAGGCACAGCAGGCACAGTGGGGCTGTGTGGATGGGGCTGCTCAGGACAGTCTGGTGGCTGGACCTCCTTCCCCAGCCAGGTAAGTGGGGTGGACCCCAGTGACTCCCCCAGCCACCCTGCGGACGATGGTGCCCCCCAGTGAGTCCAGAGGACAGAGTGTCGCACCAAAGGGATTACTCTGGGGCCTTGAGATCCAGTGGAGTTTGCCTTGCTGGGTTTTGGACCCATTTGGGACGTGTTACCCTCCCTCTTTCTGATTTCTCTCTTTTGGGGTGACAGTGCTGTCCTATCCTGTCCCATCATCTTATGTATTTTGGGTGCACGTATTTTGTCTGTTTTCCCGGGTTTGCCGCTGGAGGGGAACTGGCTCTCTGGAGGGACCCAATTATCATCTGTGTCTGATTGAGAGGACATTCAGCTGAGACTGCGCTTCACACGTCAGAGTTAATGTCAGATGAGTCCTGACTGGGAGGCTGCTGGGGCGGATCAGTGTGTTGTGCCTGAGAGGTGGTCACACATTTCGGGGAGCCAGGGAGGAACGGTATAGACTGTTCAAGCCTAACGTCTAACGTGATGGGTTCTGAAAATGAGGCCTTTGGGGGTAACCAGGATCCGATGAGGTCATGGGAACAGAGCCCTCGTGATGGAATTAGTGCTGGCCCTGTTCTTGGACCCCTCGCTTCTAAAGGAGATCTCTATTGTGTGAGCCGCTCGGCTGGTGGTGTTCTGTTACGGCCTCCTGAACAGAGGAGAAGGGGGAGGTGACGGGCGTTGTCCGTCCTTTACCCAGTTCTATCAGCCTGTCCCTCATCGATGAGCGTCCACTGGTTTTCAGACAGAGATCCTTTTCAACACGCAGCATAAGACTCCCGGCTCCTGGGACTTGGGTCAAGTGTCACCCTTACCCTTAGGTCTGTACAAAGAGCATAATTTCCTCACTGGGGACAACTGTGTAGTCCCTGGGATCCTTGCTGGGGACTCCTCTGTGGCCTCTGCCTGTCCTCACTGGAGGCACGTGAGAGAAGCCTCAGCACAGCGCCAGGCAGGTATGATGTCACTTTGCCTGTGAGCGCTACCTGCAGTGTCCTCTCTTGCTCTCCCTTGCCTGTCCCATCCCCTCTTCCTGGGGCACAGCTTAGATGCAGAGTGTCCCTCCCCAAGTGTCCTCACCACAATGCCTTGCTGGTTCCGGTCCCTCTCAGCACTGCCTAGGATTCTTTTTGTGAGATGTCACTGGTGTCAGCTGCCTATTACACTGGTTCCTGAGCTCCTGGAGGGCCAGGGCCTCATGGGTCCTGCTCCTGGGGTCTTCCCGGGGCCCGCACACGCCTGGCCTGCAGTGCTGTCTGGTGAGGTTCTTGGTGGAATGGCGGAGTCAACAGAGAGCAGTCAGAGCCTGGTGATCTCTGGGGTGTCTGTGCACTGGGTCCCTGTCTGGCCCCAGGTCTGGGTAAGTCAGGCCCTGGGACGGGGCCTCCTGCTGCTGTAGGCCTCATCTGTGAGACCAGTGGTGGCTGCAGGCCCAGCTCGCAGCCCCTGCACGATCAGCTGTCACGACCAGGGCCCCCCATCCTAGGCCGCAAGCCCCCTCCCTGGAAGGAGTCTGGCATATGGGGGCCCTGCCTGTCCCACAGGCCACCCGAGACTGATGATCCCAGACGAGAGCATCACAGGGAACCTCCCTGAGGGAGCAGGTGCAGCCCATCCCTGCATGAACTTGGGGACCATGTTTGGAGAAGGCCAGGGCCCCCCAGGCTGGAATCTGCCCTCCCCACGCTGGTCAGGGTCAGGGTTGGAGCTGTGGCCCATCGTCTTTGTTTATGCTGCACATTTGGGCCAGCGTGAGCCTCTGGCTCGTGCTATTTTAACATCAGAAGTACTCGGTCTAAACAAACGGGTGCTCACACTCTTGGCAAATCCCAAGAACTCAGTGGTGTTCAGCGCAGATACCTCGGTGAGGTCTTGGCTCTGCTGACCAGCAAGGGGAGAGAGTAAGGGTGTCGCAGGGAAGCTACTGGCAAGAGGAAGAGGGACCCAACACATCCACGCCAGGCTATCTGCCTGGCCACCTGGTCTGGCTTGGCAGCCCCCGCGGGGCAGGGCTCACTGCTTCAGCGAACTGCTCTGCACCCAGCTGGGAGCACCAGGCCCACACTGAGGTGTCAGTCTCCGCCACTCAGGAGTTGCAGGAATGGCCACCTTGTATCCAGGGTGCACAGGACAAGGTCCCAACCCTCACGGGGCTCATAGTCTGAAGCAGGTGGGGGCGACAGAAGAGAAAGGGCCCTGACCAAACATGGCCAGTCAGGAAGAGCATCCCACAAGACAGGGCCTCGGATTGCACTGCACTGTCATTCATTTGCGAACTCTGGCAGGAAAGGCACCCCAGGGGTGTGTGGTCGTGCCTGGACGGGGCGTCAGAGGGTGGAGAACTGATGTAAACCTGAACCACCCCACCACTGCCACACATGTCCTGAGAGCCTCCTCTGGGCAGGCCTGCCTGGCCCTCTCTCTTCCTTCTGAGGCAGGATTCCCCACTTCACAAATGAGGATGCTGGACTCAGAGAGGTTGAGCAACTTGTCTGAGGCTGCACAGCAGGGACCTGGGGAATTTGAACCCAGGTCAGTGTTACCCCAGAGCCAAGCTCTTCAGCACCTGGCCTTGCTGGCAGGTGTGAGTCCTGGGTGAGCACCGTGTGCAGAGGTATGTGTGGGGTGCATCTAGGAGGTGACAATTTTCCCTAGACTAGTTCATGACCAGCTGGGCTTCAGCCAGGCTCTCTGCCCCCAGGTCCGTGGCCCTGTGGCACATTGGATGGATTGGTGGTAGGGAAGCCTGTGGGGTTCAAATTGAGGCCTGGGTCCAAACCCCAAGCCTGCGACTCATTAACTCTTTGCTCACCTGTCAGTGGTCATTTTCTCTCTGGGCCTCAGTTTCCCCTGCTGGAGAGCAGGCAGAGCTGCTGCCACCCCCACTCCAGGTTCCAGGAGGGGTCAGACGAGGTGACTTCACAGATGACCCAGGTGGGCTCACTGTGCCGTGGTGGCTCTGGTTGAGGTGCAGCTCTGCCTGGATCTACCAGCCTCCGCGGGGCTGCCCAGGTGGCCACTGGGCCTCAGAGGCTGCTCTTCCTGGTTGTCCACAGGCCCCTGGGGCTCTGTTAAGAAGCACTGGGGCCTGGGCAGCCTGTCCTTAGTCATGGAAAAGCCAGGCCCTGGGGAATCTTCATGCCGGGGGCGTCACGCTGAAGCCCCAGGCGCACCCGCCCTGCCGTCTCTCCTCCCCTCTGGTGGGCGCCGGGCTCAGGACCCGCAGGCCTGTGTCCCAGGCACCATGGTTGAGACCTTGGAGGTCAGACAGTGGCAGGACGGTGTTCCTCTGATGCCTCCGTCCAGATGAGGCTGGGTGACATAGAGTTAAGTGGAGGTGTCCCAAGTGCAGATGGGGCCCTCCAGCAGCGTCTGGCCGGGTCCCTGCCCTCTTCTGTGCTTTGGTGGCTGCAGCTTGAGAGCTCTGAGCATAGGAGCGGGGCCATCACTCCTGCTGCCTGGCCACCTTGGTCGAGTCCCGTGGCCTTGCTGGTCCCTGGGTCCCTGGGTTCCTCTCTGTGCTGTGGGGTGGTGATGGCCTCAACTCCTGGTCTCTGGAGTCACCACGGGCTGCCTGTGAAAAGCAGGCCCAGTGGGGGCCACCTCTGAGATGAGGCATAGCACCACGGCGGAGGCGCACAGCGGAGGCCAGCCGACCCTCTATGGCATCCGGGAGGTGGAGAAGGGAAGAGGAGCGGGAGTAGACACGCCCTTCAAGGACGCGCCCAGTGGCCATTCCTCCCAATAGGCCCCGCCCTCTGTAGCTTCTCACCCCCAACAGGCCACTCACTTACGGACCTTTAGTGTGTTAGTCCACGCCGAGGTCCGGGCTCTCGGAGGCCACCATTTCCCCAAAGCCCTGAGTGTTGCTGCACTGGGGACCAAACCAACACACAAGCTCTCAGGGACATTCCTGATCCAAACTGTCACTCCCCATCTAAAACAGGGGCATAATATCTAACTTAGTAATGAGCCACATAAAGAGCCTTGCACAGGACTCTGCATACAGCAAGCACTCAATACATGTTGGCTACGGTCAGCCTTTTGTGGAGGGCTTTGCCTATAAGCCCCACAAAGGATCTTTGTTTTGTCCATTGCAACTGTTGCAGGTGCCTCGAACTCAGCCTGGCACATAGTAGATGCTCAGAAAACACTTGCTGAGGGAATATGTGGGTGTCAGCACCTTTTCACTGAGGCCTGATTGGCGGATCCTTAGTCCTTCTGGCCCAGGGCTGTCTGACTCAAGATCAGGCCCCTAGTTTCTGCCTGGATCTGCCCTCTGCTCTCCGCAGCAGCCAAGGAAGCTTCACTGCTGGTGCAAGGTTCAAAACTGTCTGAGCTGCTCCTGCTGTGCAGTGTCACAGGGGTGCTTGTGGCCTCTCTCTCTTTCTAAGCAGCGAGTCCCCTCCTAGCTTTTCTGCCTGGTGCACTCTCCTTGGCTTTCTGAATTCTAGGGTAACAGCTGTGTGCAGTGGTGCACAACTGTAATTCCAGCAACAGGGGAGGCTGAGGCAGGAGGATCGCAAGTGTGAGGCCAGCCTTAGCAATTTAGCAAGACTCTGTCTAAAAATTTTAAAAAAATAAAAAAAAGGTCTGGGGATGAGGCTAAGTAGCAAAGTGCCCTGGGTTCAATCCCTAGCACCAAAATAAGGCAGTGGTTCTGAATTTGGGGTTGGGCAGGATGAGAGGCAGGAAGTGGGAGGGTCCCTAAAACCTTTCTCTCAGAGATCCAAGACTCTCCCTGTGAAAATGGAAGATGCTGCCCGGGGTAGGAGGCACTTGCCCCTCTCCTGCCCTTGGCCAATCACGCTGCAGAGAGTGAATTTCCGGGCTCCCCGAGGTGAGTTCTGATGGGGACAGGCAGAGACCAGATGCTGGACCTGCAGGACAAAGAGGAGTGGGCAGAGGAGCCGTGGTGTCCACTTACGCCCCCACGGGCTGCCCTCACGCACTGGTCCAGGTTCATCAGGGGGCTCTGTTGGGGATCATGGATGCCCAGCAGATGTCCCTGGGATCCCCCTTTGCCCTGGGCTGGGGCCCAATGTGACCCTTTCTTGCTCTGCCATCTCTCACATGAACTCAGAGGGCATCTAATTCGCGTTTCTCAACTCAGGGCAAATTTGCTCCCCAGGAACCATTTGGCAAAGTCTGGAGGCATTTTCAATTGTCACAATTGGAGTGGTGGCAGCAGCTCCCCACCTAGTGGGCAGAAGCCAGCATGCTGCTGGGCACCCCCAGTGCACAGGGCCTTCTCCACAACCAGGGTCAGCCAGCTCCAAAGACCAGTAGTTCAGCTGTTGAGAAGACTCATAGAACTTATGGAGAATGAGACTCAGAGAGGGGCAGTGACTTGCCCAAAGCCGCATAGCATGTTGGTGGCAGGACAGCTTGAGCCTCCTGACTCTAGTGGATCCAGATGGGGGACCTACAGTCAGGGCTGAGGGCCTTGGTGCCTAAAGGCTTGTTTGTCTCAAATCTGCTTTTTATTTCTCTCTAAATTATCTCAATCTCGGGCACATTTGCGCATGTGCTCAGTGCTCCCTGTCTTTCTCTGTGCTTCCTGTCTGGGTAATCTGAGGCTTGCAGGCAGCTAAGTACGAGGTGTACATTTCAATGAAAAGCAATACAAAATAATTGAAC
Source organism: Xerus rutilus (assembly GCA_028644305.1). Lineage (NCBI taxonomy): Eukaryota > Metazoa > Chordata > Mammalia > Rodentia > Sciuridae > Xerus > Xerus rutilus. The sequence goes on along the minus strand of CM053400.1, from coordinate 19,907,666 downwards.
ATATTTCTTTCATGTCTGAGTGACAGATTAATCTCCCTGACACATCTCTGCTTCCTCTCAGCTCCCTCTGCTTTTTATCTGAACGTTCCCTCCATTTCCCCGCTTCTTGGGGATTTGAAAGTCTCCCTGGCACCCGTAAGAGTCTGACCCACCCCCTGTGTCCCTGTGATAGACAGGCAGTGTTCCCATGGCTCTGGAGAAGGTCTGCCTGGGAAGACCACCCGCCCTGGATGGCTTTGAAGGGCAGGGAGTCTCAGCTGAGGACAGGACTGCGAGGGTTTCCTGGGTAGTGGGACCCTCTGGGCGGGTGCTCTGCAGCTGTCCTGGGTTCACAGTGAGGGCAGGGACGCCCTGGGCATGAATGGAAGTGTGAGGGGCCCCAGGTGGAGTTGGGTTCATGGCCTGGGAGGAGACGTGAGGGGCACGGAGGGTGCTGGGGGTGAGGGCAGGTCCTGTGGGTTCCGCTTGGCCTTGGGGAACAGATTTGCCTCCATCCTAGGGGCCCTGGGAAGTCTCTGGGGATCTGCGTGAGAGACACCCCAGGCAGATTCTGCAGGGACACCTCTCCTGGCTGCTAGTCGGGAAGGGCCAGTGGGGCAGGAGAAGGAAGGAGGGAGCTGGAAGCTGGGAGGCTGGACGGCAGCCACCCCACTGGCTCCTGGTGTAAAATCCTAACACAAAATGGAGTCATTCTGGCTCAGGCCTGCATGTATTTGCTAACCTGCTCTTTGTGCTTCTGTGATTAATGCTTTGCTATGCTTGCTTCTCACGGATGGGGGTGCAAAACCACAAGCTGCCAGACCCCCCGGCCAGTTACCTAAAGTTCCAGGAACTGAAAGGAAACATAGGAGGCACTGTCACGGTTGAACTGTAAATAACTATAGGCTGAATACCTGCCAGATCATGTTTTCCTGAGTCATGTAGCTAGCCCACCCTATAATAACCTCTGAAACCCTCACTTCGGGGTCACTCTCTGAAGGAAAGGAGAGCTGACCCCAATCGATTGGCCTGTGTGTCTATTTCCTCAATAAATTTTGCTGCTTTGCAGAGTTGTCTGGGCTGCACTTCTTGGGGAGAGTGCGGGTAGGATGCAACACTGGACCTTCACTCACCTGTCTGTGTCCCTTGGTAATTGCTGAATGAGAGCTATGCCATCGCCCTGGGGACTATCAGAGGTGAGCAGGCTGGGCGGAGGGTGAGAGGGGGTTGGGAAGCGGAGCAGGGGGCAGGAGGTGAGCTGGGTTGGCCAGGGAGCCCTGGACCTTGTGGCCACCCAAGAAAGGACTCTTTATGGGACACAAACCTTCTCAGGTTGTGGGGCCAGGTCATGGTCTGCGTGTTCCGGGGACATGGGGTCTGTGCAGCCTCGCTGAGTCTCACTGAGAGCAGCTGGGGGAGCGGGGTCTCTGTGGGCTCGGGCCAGGCACTTCCTCAGCTCCTGGTTCCAGTGTTGACCCGTCGTTGTCCCTACAGTGGACTTGGGGGAGGACAAGGGGGAGGTGTGGCTTGGCACAGCTGGGTGCTGGGACCTTGCCTGGACTTCCCTGGTCACCTCTTGTGTGTAGCATTGAGTGCCCTGCCTGGTGAGAAACACATGCATGTCACCCAGGAGCCTTCAGCGGGTGCGTGAGAGGGTTAGCACTGGAGTCAGACCAGGGTGGAGTCCCGCTCGGCCACTCCCTGGCTCTGTGACCTTGGATAAGCGGCACTTGACCTCCTGGAGCCGCTGCACAGGCATCTGGGAAATGCACACCATGACCCTTCTTCCCACGGCCATCCCTGGTGATTGCCTGGCCCCCTGTGGGTACTGGGTGACCGCAGTGTCCCCTCTCCCTGCTGAGAAAGCTCCTCAGCCCCAGAACCGCCAGCTCCTGCGTCCCTAGCGGAGGTGAGGAGGAGCCACTCATTCTAAGGAACAGCTGGATTTGGCCTCGGGAGCTCTGGCTCCTCAGTCCAGCTCTCAACCTTGAACCTGAGGAAGGAGAAGGGGTCAAGGAGCTCTGATGGGTCACACTGGCCTGGCACTGGCCACTGTCCTGCCTCCCACATGCCTAAGTGGGAGGTGACAGGCCTGGAGCCTGTCACTTGGCTGCAGGTCATTGACGGGGAACTGTCCTGGGCAGAGCTCTCAGGTCCCTCCACAGAGGCAGCTGCCCGCTCCAGGAGGTGGCCTTGGTCAGGGGCAGAGGTTCACACGGACCTGCGTGTCAGGCCTGAACACTGCCCCTCATTGGCTCTGCAGGCCATCAAGTGGAGTCTGGCCTCACCTGGCCACCCCAAAGCTGGGGATGGTGCTGAATAAGCTTTTGCCAGGAAAGGGGTGTGTCTGAAGTCACCCTCCTGACATGACAGGGTCTGCCAGGTCGCGGACAGCCCCAACCGGGAAAGGAAAAGCAAGGCTAAGCCAGCTGGGCTGGGGAGAAGCAGGACTTTGCAGTC
>CM053400.1:19894811-19905127 GCA_028644305.1 Xerus rutilus | reverse complement strand
TGACTGACCTCAAAGTCTCTGTCCCTCTGATGGGCCACTGGCCAGCCCTGCATGGTGCCGGGCTCCTCTGGTGGCCGAGGGGCCTCCCGGCTGCTCCTGATGGTGCAGGAGGCCATTCCACAGTGGGGTCAGACCTACGGCTACTTGGTCTTCAGGACGTGCTGCCTCCACAGCGCTCTGGACTCCTCCTCCTGGGTCTCCCCTGGGGAGCTGAGCAGCCTCTGCAGGCCAGGGGACCCCAGCCCATTAGAGGCCCCTCTATGGGCCGGAGAGTGCGTCCCTGCCCTCGTCTTCAACGCTTGCTGTGCTCACCAGAGTTCCCCCGGCCGGCCCCATAGTGGCGTGCTGACCACCTCTGCCCCACCTGCCGCCCCTCCCCCAGCCTCTGCCCTGTCTGTGTCTTGCTCCAGTCCCCTTGGACATCTGCGCAGTGCCCTGGTGACCCACAGCTCCAGGTTCAGCTTTTCCCTCTCCCCCTACCCCTCACACGGCTGTCTCTTCAAAGCAAGGGCTTGGAGTTGGAGAGCTGGCTCCCTTGACTGGTCCCACTTGTCACTGGTGAGTGACTCGAGGGGGTTGCGTGACCTCTCCCAGTCTGTTTCCTACCCCTTGCTGCGCCGTTTAGAATAAGAAGGCAAATGTCCGCCCAAGTGCTTGGCTGGGGCTTGGTGCATAGTATATGCTCAGTAAATGGGTTTGGTATTTGGTATTTCATCTTCCTGTTCTCCACTGCTGACCCAGCCTTGCCGGCTTGATGTGGTCTTGATTCCTTACTGGTGCTGTGGGTGGCGGCAATTTGCCTCCAGCTCCTTCCAGCCTCTTTGCTTTTGTCCCCACCTCTCATCATCTCCAGAGGCAGTTTCTCTAGGTCACAGGCTGTCATCAACACATCTCATACCCTCTCAAGCTGTGCCCTCTGCAGAAGCCATCTTCCTCCACCCCCACTGAGACCACGCCTTCTCCCTCGGAATCTGTCAAACCCCAGGCCACCTCCTCCAGGGAGCCTTCCAGATGCCCCAGGGGATAGACCTTCCTCCTCTGCAGTCCTGCGTTCAGCTGGGGCCTCCTGGCTCCAGGCGCTGAGCTCTTTCCTGCCTCTGAGCCTCTTCTCTCGGTCGGGAATGTTTTCCTCTAGAGCTTCTCGGGGCTGGCACGTGCCCACTCTGAAGAAGAACCCGCTCAGCCCTTGCCTCTAAGACATGCCTCTCCTGACCAGCCTCAGTCCTGCCCTTGCCCCTGGGTACTCTCTCCTGTCACTGTGCTATGTCCCTCTGTGACCTGCCCAAACCTGCGTACTGTGTGGATTGTCTTGAGTAGGACTTACTTGGGAAGCACTACCCAGGGGGAAATAGTCACCACCGGCTTCTCCAACCGGGGACAGGGCCCCTGAGAGGCCCCAGTGAAGGACAGGCAAGGGAGGCGGGGCCGGGCCGGAGGGAGGTCAGAGGGAGGGGAAGGAAGGAGGGTCTTGAGCAGGGTGAAGGGATGGTTAAGACCTTGATCTCTGTCTGCTTAGGAAATGAGTCTGTCAAGCCCCTGAAGCCGACTGGGGTGGACATGGGGGTGGGTGGAGCTCTTGCTCTGGTGACAAAATCCATTTGCAATGATCCTTAATCCAGTATCTCTGAGAAGCAGCAGGTGGCGTTGTAAAGCCTGTTCCCCTTTCTCCCCTCCCCTGTCCCTCCTGGTGCTGCCCTCTGGCCTTCCTGGGTACAGAAGAACACAGCGGAGAATGGCTTCGGCTGATGATGACCGTTTGGTGTCTCACGACAGGTTTTCAGGGGGGAAGCCACAGGACACAAAGCTTGGTCTTTCTGGAGGGGGAGGGGCGGGAGGACCGCAGGACCCTAGTCTGTGCCTGGGGATGAGGGGCCTGGGTCCTGCAGGGGCCAGGGTAGGGGCATCTTCTCCAGTGCCCACTGCCCACCCTGTGCCCTAGCCACCCCTCATATCCATCCACCTGCCAGAACCCAACCCTGCGCCTGGGCCCAGAGGTCTGTATTGATTTGTTGATTCCTTCATGAATTCCTTCCTGTCTTTGTCAGAGGTAAATGGGGCTCACCAAAGTGTCCACCTTCACCTCCAGGCTTGCAGGGTTTTCTGGGGACACTGTGGGCTGTCGGGTGGCTGAGGTTCTCATGAGGGATGGGTACCGGCACGTAGGAGGCTGCCAGACCTCAGGATGTGTTGGCGCACGTGCCAGAACCAGCCACGGTGGCTCAAGCCATCGAGATGTGCAAGTGTGCTCCCACGGAGCTGGGGATGGCAAACTGCAGCCCGCAGGCCAGTGTGGACCCTGTTCTCACGAGGCTCACAGGCTAAGGGCGGTCTTTCCAGACAAATGTTTGCAGTTGACTTGAGGAGAGGGAAAACTAACTTTGAGTCCCAAGTAGGTAAAAAGCACGCCACTATTCTCATTAGTGGGCCTGTGTTATAAAAAAAGTTGTACTTGATTACTATATCTTAAATTTCATCAATAAAAGATCTGTGGAAATTTATTTTCTCTTTTGTGAAGGACTTAAATAGCATCCTGGATTTTGCCTTAAATACTTGCTGTCATTTCCTTCATAGACCACGTTTTCTGACTCCTGTTCTAGAGGGAGGTGGCTTAGGCTTGGGCAGATGCTCGATGACACTACTGAAGCTTCTTTCCTTTTTACCATCCTTGACTTTGCTGGCTTTTTATCTTTAGCTTTTTGCCTCCTGGTTACATGGTGGCTGCCACAGCCAAACATCATATATTCTCAGGTTGCATTCAAATCAGGAAGAAAGGGTGAGGCAGGGGCAGAAAGAATGCTTTCTGGGAGCAGCTTTCTCCCATGGGTAGATTTCCTCCTACACCCCAATAAGCTGGTCTGGGTCCCAGGTTCACCCCTAAAACAGTGTTTACAGAAGGGGCTTGGCTTCACCCCAGGACAGGAGGAGGCCCCGAGTCTGAGCCTGTGGCTGCAGAAGGAGCCCTGGGTTCTGGGAGGAGGGAAGGAGGGGCAGGCACGTGTGGCCCCGCCTTCTCCCCTGTGTTTGCTGATGAGTGTCCTGGCAGGTGGGTTCTGGGTGGTGGCCAAGCCCAGGGCCTGGGGACAGAGAGCCCTGCTCTCAGCCTCTGCCCCTGAGGGCCATGTGGCCCTGGAAGTGACTGACCTCCTGAGGCACAGTGGCCCCCGTGGGGTGGGGATCCCGACAGCACCAGGAGCGTGGGGAGGTGACGGTGACGGAGTCGTGCACGGGCACCTGGAATGTGGGGGGCTGACACTGTCCACTACTGCAGTGCTCAGGCCATCTGTGAAATGGGCCCGGAGCCCATCTGTCCCAGTCCCAGGTGACACAACAGCACCGTGAGCTCATGCATGAGCACTTCCTGCGTGAGGGGGCACCTTCACTCCATCCTCCTGCCTCCCCAGGAGGAGGCCCTGTCACCCTGCTTGCAGCTGGGAAGCCGAGGTGCAGTGAGGGACCCCAGGTGGAGTGAGGGCAGGGGCGCCAGGAGGTCACGTTCCAGCTACTGACCTCTGACCATGCAGGGCCCTGGGCAGAGCCGGCACAGCAGGTGCCCAGGTAGCCCCGCCTGCTCTGCTGACTGCCACCTGAGCCTGGTTGGTGGCCAGGCTGACCTCTCTCCTGCCCTTGTTCCCTGCCCTCCGATGTCCCAGGGTCCAGAGCCCGCCTGTGGCATGGGGACATTTGCTCTTCCTGTCCAGGGCCATGAGTGATTGGACACGTTTCATGTCATCAGTGGTGGGGGACACATGAGGGTCAGGAGGTGGCCAGCACTGTCCTAGTGTTGACAATGGCATTCTCTGGGGGATGTGAGCACGTGCTGGGGACGCGTCATCCCCTCCGTGTTCACAGGTGCATCCAAGTCTGCAGCGCCCACTGCCGCAGCTGTGCACCTACGGCAGGTCACAGTCCAGGGCTCCTGGCCAGCATGGTGCTGCCAGCTCGGGCGCCCTGTGTGCCACAGCCTGCACCGGCCCTGCCCAGGAGGCCTTGGTCAGTGTGATGCCGCCCCACAGACCTGCCCAGCCTGCCTGGTCCTCCTGGCTTTACAGAGAGATGGCTTAGTTCACAGGGGCCTCCGGACCGAGGGCACAGCGTAGGGAGGGCCTGGGGGCAGGCAAGGGTTCTTTGTGGCTGGAGCAGAGCTGCGGACTCTGGGAGAAGAGGATGGAGGGGACAGGTGGGCCAGGGCACATGGCCAGGCCTACGGGTAGGCCAGGGATGGGGTTGGGAAGGCGAGCCGTATGCCTTGAGGAGGAGAGGGGCCGTGTCCTCTTCCCCTGGAGTCGAGGGAGCAGGCTCTGGGCAAAGGCTGAGTGAGGCCTGGTGCTGGGGACAAGGGAAAAGGGAAGGGGCAGCAGAGGCTCAGCCCTCTTGGGTCCTTTCTTCACCACCAAGCGGGAGGCCTCTTGGGAGAGGCTCATTTCCAGGGGCCCAGTGCTTTGAATTTTCCAATCCTTTCAGTAAATGCAAATTTAGCAACAGCAGAAATGGACGTGTTTGCTTGAAATTGCTGAGAGCCACTCTGATATGTAAAGACAGCAATTTCAGTGGATCTAAAGTAATATTTTTTTTGCCACCAACGGCAACCAGGTTGCTTTTACCTTATCAAAAGGATACTTTCAAAAGGAAAACTGCCTCATCCCCCTGTTCTCTCCTCCCTTCCAGTCTCACCCCAGGGTGGGGGGATAACTCCTGCTGGTATTTAGAGAAATCCTGTGAAATAACATCTCCCAAATGTGGACCTGAGATCTGCGTTCACCCATATCATCTGGGAGCTTTAAAGAAATAGATGGGAAAGTCCAGGCTGGGCTTCCTGAGTCTCCAATTTGCACCTCCGGGAGCTTCAGTGCTGACTGCCCCCGGGGGCTCAGATCGCTTGGTCTTGCCCTGCTGCAGGACGCTCAATAGCTATTGCCTGCTGGAAAAATCCAAAGGCCTTATTCTACTGTTTGAGGACCCCAAGGTTGGGTCTCACCTCCTCCTCCTCTTCCCCATGTGATTCCTGGCAGGCCAAATTCAATACCATTTGACTAAACAAAGATTTCCCTGTAGGCTGCGGTCCACCAATCTGATTTGGAGGTTGGTATTGCTCCCCAAATTCACAACCTGGGAGACGGGGCGCAGTGTTCCTAGGGAGGGAGTTCCCACTCATCTCTTCAAGGCCACAGTGTGAATGTTTCTGCCTTGTAAACTTCATTCCCTCATTCATGCATTCATTCATGTGACAAATATTCATTGAACACCTACTGCATGCTCAGCCCTGTTCTACGCAGGAGGGGTGCAACTGGGAACAAAACAGACACAGTCTGATCGATTTGCTTGGGGAGGACACAAAAGATAGAGAATGAGATCTCTTCAGATCCAGACAGCTTGTTACTTATGCAGCAAAACAAGGTCAGCAAAAGGGCCAGCTCCCTGTGTCCCTGGTCTCACAGGATGACCCCAGGCAGAAAGGGCCTGGCGGCAACATGGGCAATAAGGAGTCTGGGGCTGAGGAGCCCGTGCCCTGTTGTGGCTAAGTGATTAACAGTGCTCTGCTGGCTCTGGCTTTGGAGCCCCCAGGAGGCAGGCTGCTCGTAGTCTAGCCATCAGCCTGCCCATGGTCTCCAAGCCCCGGGCGCAGATGAAGGGAGACAGTGTTGCCAAGTGGTTAGACCACAGGCTTTGGGTCCCAGCCTGGGTTCCTATGTGTCCTTGCTGGGAGATCTCTGAGCTCAGTCCCCTCACACATGTGACTGTCTGCCTTCAGGAGCTGGGGCCACCTACATGGGGTAATGCACGTCCTGTGCTCTGCCGTCCCCAGCAGACACACCGTGGACAGGGACTGTCATTAGTGTTATTCTGGCTATTGTGTTAGGGCTGGCAATTACCCAGGTGGGCGGCCCCTGCACCTGGAAGCTGCTGGCCCCAGGGCCCCTGACCCCTGGTACCGTGAGAAGAGAGCGGCCAGGGACCCTGCGGACCTGGGTGCAGGCTGCGCCTCCTGCAGTCAGTATGCCATCTGAGCAAGTGGCTTACCTTCCCTGAGCCACGTGGGTCTCCCCTCCATGAAATGGGCACAGTTGGATGACATGCTCTGAGGATTTCAGGAGGGGTCATCAGTTGGAGGCAGGCTCCTAGGCTCCGGTTGCTCTTTCAGGGGTCCCAAGCTCAGACGCTCACCTGCCAAGTGGTCTCCGCCTCCTGGAATGCCCTGCGCGAGGGACCTCTGAAGCCCCCTGTCCTCCACCACAGCACTTAGAGTCCAAGAAACTGAGGCCAAAGACACTAAGTTAAATGCTTGGGAACAAGACACTGTACAGCCATGCTGAATTATGCAGGGCGGACAATTAGACATAATTAATTATGGACAAAACCATCCATAATAAAGAGCCAATTGGGTGGGACAGAGGCTGAGCATCCCAGCAGCCACAGGAGGGAGAGGAAACAGCCTGGGACAAGGGCGGCCTCACCAGGCCCAGGGCTTCTCCTCACCAACACTGATCCTGTTCGTTAACGTGAGTGATGTGTCCTGACGGCGCCGCGCCTGGAGAGTGCTGACATGTATACAAGACGAGATAAATCATCTGGTATCCCAGAGATGGCAGCTTTCACACCCCAATACCTCTCTTCTTCCTTTTTCTTCTCATGTATATGTCTTCATAATTGCTGTCACCTAGGTGTGACTGTGAGAGAAGCTAGAATACATCCGGAAACAAACAGCTCCCCGAAACAGCAAAGCTCTTCTTTGCTCTTGCTGCACGTAGGTCAGCTGAGGTCAGCGGGGGACCCCGACTCATAGACACTCACCTACAGGGGCTCCCCGTCTTGGGATGCCAACATCTCAACACGTGTGCCAGCAACTGCTGTGACAGGGAAGCAGGGACAGGAGAATCGAACTGGCTCTTAAGTGTCCCTGCCCCAGGGACCTCACGGCCTCTGCTTACCTTTATCTCTGTGGCCAACGCGAGTCTCCTGGCCACCTGAGGTGAAGGCCAAGGGATGTGCTGTTCTCCTGGGGCCCTGAAGGAGAACCGGACACTGGGGACCCCAGCTGTGTCCTCCACAAGGTCGGGTACAGACTTGGGGCTTTCTGACCTCCTGCTGCCGTGGGACCACTTCCCCTCTCCTCAGGTATTCTTGAGAACTTCTCATTGCATGAGCGTTCCTGCCTGCCCTCGTTCACATGTGTCTCCTGAACGTTCCTTAGTCCCTGCTGCAGCAAGGTTGGGAGGTGGGGCCTACTGAGAGCTGTCTGGTCACCAAACTGTCCTCTGCAGAAGGGACTTAAGGCCCTCCTCGTGGGAGCAGGGCAGCTTCCGCAGGAGCAAGTTCATTCTGTTATAGCAACGGAAAATGAACCAAGACACGACTCGACTCCCACTTTTGATATTTGAAGTTTCCATTTTTTTTACTATCATAAATAATATTGCAATCGATATCTTCATTCTTTAATCTTCCTGTAAATTTCTATTTTGTTAAGAGGTTCCTATAAGGAGATGCCAAGTGAAATTGAATGAAGTTTTAAAAACTAGTAACGGCTGTGTATGGAGCAAAGCGTCCTCGAGTCCTGTTCGCTTGGTCTTAGTGCAGACCCAGATCTGTTATCTTCTCAGCCTCTGTGGGCTCTCACCCTGCTTCCTGCCGTCCTCATGCTTGGACCATTGCAGTAGCGTCCTGACTCTGCCTTGGCTCCACCCATTCTTGTAATAGAGCCAGGGTGACGCTATGAGGCTCAGGGAGGGATGATCTCGACTCCCAATGTCCCAGGCTCCTATCTCCCTCAGATACAGTTTGTGCTGACAAAGGACCCTGCCGCCTCCACCCCTCCCCACTCCCTTGCCTCCAGACTCTGTCCTGCTCTTTCTCTCATGTCCTTCAGGCCTTTGCCCCACTGTCACCTGCTCTCAAAGACAGAGAAGCTGGTGTAGTCTGGCTTCGCCCACCTCAGCAACCTCAGCCCCTGTACAGCTCCCCCTTTCAAGATGGTCCAGCCACACTGGCCCTCCTGCTGCTCAGACCTGGAGCCTTTGCCTGGACTCACCCCTGCATGGAGCTCCCTCTATACGTCCCCGGGCTGCCTTCCAGCCTGCTCCAGGTCCCACCTGCAAAGCCATGACTTCCCCTGCAAGGCAGATGCCCGCAGACCCTTGTCATATTGTATCTGTTTTCATTTTGTGTAGTTATTGCTTTAATGTCAGCTTGTCCTATGCCACCATTGGCCCCAGGGGCACAGACTGTGTCTGCCTTTGTCACCTCACACCCAGCACCCAGCTCTGCATTTAGTACCAACAGGTGCTTATGCATATTGAGGACCAAATCTGTCTGAGACCTACTGAGGACACTGGAGGCCAGAGGTCCCTGTGGGTCAAGTGACTGGGACACTGTGAGGGTGACTGGGACAGGGACGTGGGCTAGAGTGGGACAAACCTGAGTTTGCTGAACATGGTCCACCTGCTCTGCTTGCAGCCACCTGGACCATCGGCCTGGAGCCAGACCCTATAGCCCCTGTGCAGATGGGCCAGAGGTGCTGGGGAGTGGGACTGGTCCATGGGGTCACTTGTCCTCTCGACTCACCAACATCACCAGAGGTGGCCAGCCTGGGGCATCAGGGAGAGCTCAGAACTGGCCTTAGAATGAAATTGGCTCCATGGCTCGCTCTGTCATCCCCGACACCGCTCCCGCTCCCCCACCTCTTCTGTCCATGCCCCACCCCGTGTTACGATTTCCTTCTTTTTGCCTCACTTTCCACCATGTCTTTTTCACAAAGCTCCTCCAGGGAGACACGCAGCAGAGCAGGCTCCTGCAGCCTCCTTTGCAGGAACCAAAAAAGCGCTTTGCAAATTGCGGGAAGTGATTAAAACAGGAACAGCGTGGCTGCCAACGAGCGGGGCTGGAGGGAGAGGGGCCTGGGGGCCCAGAGCCCTGCCTGGCCACGGTCACAGCGGCATGGGCAGAGGAGGGGGCCCTGGCTGGGGGCCCAGGCCGGGAATCAGCGTTCTGCTGGGCCCTGGGCTTGGGGAGGCCCTGCCGGCTCCACCTGGACCCTCTGTAGGCGCGTGTGCAGCTAGGCGTGGCCTGCACACATGCAGAGAGCTCGCGCACACACGCCGTCCACCCCGTGCACGCGCACACACACAGGCACGCGTGCCCAGCCAGCACAGTCCAGCCCCTTCCTCAGATCCCTCTACAGACACCGGCTCTGTGCCCACGGCAGGGACCCTGTGCGACCCCACGGTCAGCCCTACCTGAACCCCTGCAGTGCCCTCCTTGGCACCATCACCTCATTCACTCATAATCTGTCCCACCCCTGCCCCAGCCGGTGCTGTCTGGGCACCCCCCATGCAGCTGCTGCCCCAGGTGCGCCTCCTGCCACGTGGCCGGGGGACCTGTCTCAGCTGCGGCCCCTATCCTGCCTGGCCCCACCATGGACCCTTTCCTGGCTCCCTGCCACTCCTAGGAGGAAGTTCTCCCTCCACCACGACCCTCGACCCTCAGGCCCCTTGTCACCTGACAGACTCCTTCCCCACCCCTCCCCCGACCCCGGGCTTTGTCCTCCTGAGCTTCTTGTGGAGTGGCAGCCACACCGTTAGTGCTCTTTGCTCTGGGCCTTTGCACATGCTATTCCTGCTGCTTGGGATGCTCTTCCCGCTCCGCATCCCCTTGCCCAGCCTGCTCTGGTGTCCCTGCCTTGAGGGAGCACATCCGACTGACTGCCCCACGCCCCCACGCCTGCCCTCTTCCCTGCCCTGGCTTTCCTGGCTCCACCCCCGTGAGAGCCCTTGGGCTCCTGCTCTTGGTGTCAGAAGACACAGCCAGGCAGGACCGGCAGTCAGAATATATTGTTTTTAAAAGTAATTATTTTTTAAAAAAAGTTTATTTTATTTATTTGTTTTCTTTAATGCGGGGCTGAGAATCGAACCCAGTGCCTCCCACGTGCTAGGCAAGCGCTCCACCACCGAGCAGCCTCAGCAACTGGCCAGAAGATGTTCAAGTGCTCCTAATGGCTCCCAGCTCGGGAGTTTCTGCTCCAGGCTGTGGCGCTGCATCTGCTCGTCTCCCCAGAGATCAGCATGGGTAGTTTCACGTGCCCACCTTTGAACTGGTCTGTGCCTATTGCCCAGGTCTGATGAATGGCTTAGCTCCATCAGGGGTTCTGCTGAGGGAGTCTGGAAATGGGAACTGGGTCTAGCTGCCCCTGGAGGGGTCAAGTGGAGCTCTAAGCTCCAATTTTGGCTTGGGGTAGCTGCCGGAAGGATGACCACCGAGTCCACTCTTCCTAGGGACCAGAAGCCACATGGCCAGAGTAAGAGGCGGAGGCCAGCTCTAGGACCTGG
>CM053400.1:19865401-19894311 GCA_028644305.1 Xerus rutilus | reverse complement strand
ACTCCACAAAAAAACAAAAACACCTGCTTAAAAAAAAGTGCTAATTTCCACAATGAGTGTCTCTTGCTCAGAGGCCTCATCAAATAAGAAGAATGAGGCATTTGCAGCCTATATGGAAATTAAACCCACAATCTGGGCACACACTTGTTTGACAAGTGATAATTAACTGCTGACAATATAATTTCAGTCTGGATGCAAATGTATTTTTCATTAAAAAGTTTTTCAGCAAAGGGCTCCTTGCATCTGGCAGTGCAGCCCCCAGTAGTGGGAGCTCAGCTTCATTTTAGGACTGGATATTGTGTGCCCACAGTCCCTGGCCAGGTGAGGCACGGACCCCAAAGTGACACAGGGAACGGGTCTCTAGGGAAGCCTGAAGAAGGCAACTCCATCCACTTCTCTCTCAGTAAGGATCCAACATTCTCCTCTGGGCTTCTGTTTTCCCAGGGTGAGTGGAGAATGGGAAAAATATGGACTCAGAGATTGGGTCCTGACTTGGCTCCTGAAAACATTCCCATTGCAAACCCTGGAAATGTTTCATCAAATATAGCAAAATGGAAAGGGAGACCCCTAGGGGTGGCCGAGGAAATAGCAAGCAGAGAGTGGAGCCAATCTGTGAACTGCTGTAGCCACTGCCCCTCTGCAGGCTGCTGGTGCACTGGACACTGCTGGTCTTCCGCTAAGAGCTTGCATTCGATGCCCTCTGGGGACAGGAGACAATATTGTCTTGGGTGCAGAGCAGGGACCTACATAAAACCAGTGTCTTTAATGGAATAAACCTCAGTGATAAAAGTATACAAGAAAAATAATCCATTCCCAAGAACTGGAAACAACAGGGGAGCTTGTGAGTTTTTCCTTGTCCTCTGAGGGAAAAGAGAGATTCTGCAGGCTACAGTGAATACAAGTTTTTCTCTCTCTTGGGTTTATGGCTTTAATTTATGTTGTAGATATTGCTTGTAAACTCCCAAACTAAGCGATTAACCTATAACTGATGCCAAGCTGGTGGTAGTTCTGGAGCATCTGGCAGAAGCTGCTTTAGAATTGGTTCAGGATGGGCACACCTTCTTCTAAATTATAATGAATTCTCACAATGTACTACTGAAGATGAACTCAAAATCCCAAATTATAAGACAAGTGAGGAGACAATTTGCCACAAGTGAGAGTTGGTATTCATAAAAATAAAGATGATAAAGGCTCAAAGAACTTCAAATAATAGAATAATTCTGTTAGAAAGCATAATAGAAATATATTTTAAATGATCAAAAGCATAAAAGAAAAAGTTAAAATCATGAGAATAGAAAAAAATGCTATAAGAAAGAATAAGCAGATTGAATACAATAGTCTGTTTAAAATGATCTATAATTTTAATTTTAATTTAATAAATATAACTTATAAATTAAATTTATAATCACCACAATTTAAAAATTTCTCAAAGGGCAGGCTAAATAGCAGATTAAAGAGAACTGGGGAAATAATCAGTTACTGAAATATAAATAAGAAGAAATTGCTCTTAATGCATCACAGAAAGGAAGAGGAAGGAAAATATGGAGAAGAATTTCAGAGATGTGAAGGAAAAAATGAGAAAGTTTGATAGCTTTTATTAGTACTAAGACTGTTGGCAGATTTTTGAAAGACTTGATTTCATAGTTTTAAGAACTGAGAAGATATCATACAAATAAATCCAGGTGACTTCCTGCTTCAGCTCTGACACGTGAAGAGCATGGTAAGCATTACTTGCATTTTTATAGAAAGAAGCTGGAAAAATTGAAAATCAACAATTCTTGCCCCTATCAGAGAACTGAGTTTGCAGAGCAAACCTTCCCCCCAAAACGTGGAGAGACAGGTAAATCCAGAGAGTCCCAGCTGAAATCTGCATGCTTAGGCAGAAGCTGCTGGAACCATGTACTGGCAGGAACACTTAGTGATAATTTTGGCAAATTGATGGAGACTGTGAATTAGGCTAAGGGTGCTACAGTCTTGGGAAGGCTGTGCACAGACTTTGTAGGAAATATTAAAATATTTTCTTTACACAAAAGAAAAATGTTATAGTCCGAAACTTGGATATACAAAAAGAAAGTGTTGGAGGAAAAGAACGAAGACAAAAGCAAATATTTTATTTTTCTTTTTCTTAACCTAGAACTACTTTTAGCTATTCAAAGTAATGAGAGTAATTATATATTGAGTGATTAAAACATATTGATAAGTAAAATGAATGGCAGCATTGTCACAGGTGTGGAGAGGGAGGGACTGGGAATAATTTGCTATGAGAAACCTGCACACATATGACATGGAATAATGTCATTTGGAGGTGGACCAAGATTTGATAAAAGTGTCTATTATAAACTCTAGGGAAGTCACTAAAATTTCTTCTAAAAAGAAGTATAATAGATACATTAAAGACCAAATGGACTAATGCAAAATGCTCAATGAAAGCCAGAGAAGACAGAAAAGAAACCTTCTGTCAATGACTAAGAAAACAGTTACAAACATGGCTGACAAAAAGCCAAATATATCAATAATCACTCTCAATGTCATTGGTCTAAAATCAGCAATTAAATGAGAGATTATCAGAATACATAATGATTAAGATGAACTATGACTTTTACAAGAAGCCTACTGTAAGTAAAAAGACTGATACTAAAAAAAAAAAGAATGGATAAAGATATGTGTTGTTGGGCTGAGGGTAACTCAGTGGTAGAACACTTGCTTAGCATCCATGAGGTTCTGGGTTCTATTCTCAGAGAAAAGGCAACCAGAGAAAGACTCGATCCCCTACCAAGGATGGACAATTAGATCTATGACAGACTTCTTAGCAGCAACAACAGAGACCAGAAAACAATGGAATAACAGTTTCAGTGTCAAGAGAGGTGACTATCAAAGTAGAACTCCGGAGTCAGCTAAACTGCCACTTAAAATTGAAGGAGTAAGGAGATATTCCCAGATAGAGCCTGAAGGGTATCATCACTCATAGGACCTGGCTGAAAGAATAGATAAGTGACATATTTCATGGGGAACATGGCCAAGAAAGGAAGGAGTGGATCAAAGATACTGTACTGAGTAGAAAAATCAGTGAGCTTGTATTGGTTATGCAACACGGTAGCAATTAAACCCAAAATAAGTGATGGAACGATCTGGACTGTAAAGGAGGAACTGGAATGTTATTATGGGAGGGGCCGTGAGAAAGAGGGGTCCTGAGACCCCTGTGTCATTGGAAGGGAGGACTGATCTATTGATTTGCTTTAGGCTGTGTTAAGTCATATGCACTTATTAAAATGTGAAGGTTAACTGATACATAGGAAAACAGAACATACCATTTCCAAACCAGTATAGGAAGGGAAAGAAAGGAAATAAAATCTTGATTAATATGATGTATGTCAAGAAATGAGTCAAAAAAAAAATAAAAAAAATGTAGCAAGGGATTTCTTGTTATATTGAAAGTGGAAGCGAGGAGGCAGAATCCCAGCTTTGTCCATTGTGTGGGACTTGGGGCAAAGTCACCAGGCTTGGTGATGTCACTGCTCTGAACCTCAGTTTCTGCATCTATACATTGGGAGGATGCCCTATTGCAGCTTTTGTGGGGATCCCATGAGACCACACCTGCCCGGTCCTCAGTGCAGAGACCTGGGCGAGCTGCTCCTCATCCCCTTGTCCCCAGGGTCTTGTGTAAGAGATGGGTTTTGTAGCCATTGGAGTGTGAGCGTCCTTCTTTCTTCTTTTTTTCTGAGATGATAAAGTTTTCTGCAGCCAAGTTTCATTTTATTGGAGGAATAAGAGATTGTCAAACTGGCTCAAGCTGCCACCAGGGAAATTTCCAAAGGAATAAAGTTATCCCAAGATAACTTCTGATTTATCTTGATTCTTCACTTGTTTCATAAAAGCATCAAACATGGCTGGAATGTTCGCCTGTGTCCCAGGGTGTCCAGAGGCTGCTTTGTGTACACCTGGGAGACAGGTGTCATCTCTGCTTTAGGAACGAGGCAACGGAGGTTTGGAAGGTGAAGCAAAACCTGCCCAAGGACGTGGCTGAGCTGAGACTCAAATCAGGTCTAACTCTGGAGCTGTGATTCTGCTCCTTATGTTCCCAGAACCCTCTGTCACTTAATTATTGAAGAATTGGCCCTGATCAGGATCTAGTGCCTTTTCCTGAGAAATGGACTGTGGCTGTCCTAAGGTGGGCTTGAGAGTTGAAGTCAGAAGGGCTCATGAGGGAGCCTGGCCAACTGGGATGTCACTGGGACCCTGTCCCTGGTGCTATTAGCTGAGGTAGGATGCAGGTAGGTCTTAGAACTGGTCTTGTAGGTGAGAAGTCCTGGAGATAACTCACGGCCACTCTCCCTGGGGAGCCCTAAGGGGCCACAGGTGAGTCTCTGCCCTCCCTGAGGTGTGGTAAAGGGCCACTGGTGCAGGGTGGAGGGTGGCCTGGCCCCACGGGCATAGGGCAGGTTCTCCCTAGAGGCCCGCCTGCTCTCGTGCCCACAGGAGGAAGTCCATGCTCCTGGGCACGGGCATGGAGGCCCTTCCTGCCTGGCCTGGGCTCCTCCTCTGCCTCACGTTCCTCTCCCCTTAACACCTGCAGCTCCTGATCCCCTGAATACCCCGTCTTTGGCCAGCTCCCCACCTTCTCACAAATGCTTCCCTCTTCCCAGGGTGCCTCCTCCCCACCTGCCTGCCTGGCAGCTCCATCCATCCTCTGTGATGAGCCCTGTCCCTCCTGATCCTCTGAGCTCAGTCGCACTCTGTGCCTTCCGGCATCACGTCATCCAGCGTGGCCTTGTGTGGGGTCAGGATTGTTTAAGAGTGGCTCTTCCAGGTAGAGCTATCTGGGGCCAGGTGGGCCCTGAATGCATCTGCTGGAAGCGCAGGGATGGGGGATGTTCTGACTTGGTCACGCTGTCCTTCTTCTGTCTCTGAGGGGGACTTGATATGGCACATGCAGAATGTCCCCTCAGCCTTTCTGTTCCCAAAACCTGGCACAGGGTGGTCAGCGAGTGGCTGTTGAGTGAATGGGCCCAACTCTGCAGACCTGCTAGTTCAAGCCCAGGCTGATGATCCAATCAGAGCTGCTGAGAAACGCTTTGAAAAATCCCGTGTCCTCTCTAACAGAGTGGCCTTCCCCTATCCACCCTTAGTCCACAGGCCAGTTCTATCTGGTCCCATTGAGGTGGCTGGCTGCCACCGGGTTTGAGGAGCCAGTCACCCAACAGAGAGTTGAGGCCAGGCAGGTGGCCTCAAACTCAGAGACAGGGCTTGTTCAAGTTCAGATGGGGACTCGGTGTGCTCACTGGAAAGAAATTCCAGAATGACAACTAGTAGAGTGGAGGCCAGCACCCAAGGTCACGCAATAGGACAATGAGGATGTCATCGATCCAGTGGTCCAGGGACCTAGATTCTTCTCTACTCCTCCAGGTGCTCCCTGGGGGACATGGGCACGCCTCTGCCTTCTGTCATCCCTGTGGGGTTCAGACTCTTGCTCGTGCCGACCTCTTGTCCATGCGACCCTGTCAGGGTCAGTGTGGGGACCTGGAGATGAGTCCCTGTTCGTGGACTTTCACGGGAGCACTGCTGCTTATGTATGTTGTGCCGGGGTCCCAGGTGAGGCGCAATACCTGGCAAGCAGAGAGCAGGACATGGTGGAGACAGGTGGCCACCAGTGGAGCCCAGGGACAGAGACAGGCTGGAGGAGTGTGGGAAGGCAGGGCATGGTGACAAGGACATGGGACATGGTGAGCATCGCCCATTCATCAAACCAAGTAGTCCTGAGGGGACTTGAGGCAGCTCCTAAGACACAGAGTGACAGGCCACCAGCCCTCTGCTAGACAACGCCTAGGCTCTGCTGTGAGCAGGCACTGTCCCCATCCTAAGGAGGCACAGAGGAGTCCCTGAGGTCCTGGCCTCAGTGGTGGGTGGAGTGTGGGGGAGAACATATGAAGAGAAGACTCTGTTAGCCTGTGATCAGGCATGTGCCCTCCTTGGGGGGCATAGGGTATGGAACAAGATCCCCCAGGAAGGCTGGGAATTAGAGGTGCCATCTGTATTTCATAAGCCAGGTTACTGAGGCCCAGGTGGGTGAATGACTTGTTTAATGTCACATGCAGTGGATGGGGCCCGGGACCCAGGACTTCTGGGTCTCCAGCCACCAGTCCCCTGTTCCTCACTGTCCCATATGCTCTCCTCACCGAGTCGCACAAGGTGACCACCATGACAGCTTCTACCCCAGCCATCATTCCCAGGCCACACAGCAAACCTTCCCACGCCAACATTAATTACACATCCGGGAGGTTAATTTGTAAGGAGATGGTGAAGTAGTTATTTTAATAGCGATTATTAAGCTCATGCTGGGGGTTTGCCACATAATGGGTAATTATCTGCAAAGGAACAACAATGTAGTGATTCTATTTAGCTCTATCCGCCCCTCTCGGAGTTGGTCCCAGGGAGCAGCCAGCTTCTGATATTTGCTTGATAGCGTTCTATTAAATTCAAACAGAAGTCACTTCTTGAAACCTGCCTTGGGAGGAGCGGGGCCCATTTGCCAAGACTCAGCCCCAGGGAGTCCTGATGGGACCTTGTGGCACATGGCAGTGTCCTGCCCTCCTCATAGCCATGTGGACCACTTCCGTCGGGTAGAGTTTTGTGTATTTCTTCAGCTCCTCATTCGTTGGTGAATTCTTATACTTTTGCTTCTGTTTTAGTCAGTTTTTCATCACTGGGACCAAAAGACCTGATAAGAACAATTTTAGAGGAGGAAGAGTTTATTTGATGCTCATGGTTCCAGAAGTCTCAGTCCATAGCTGGTTGACTCCATTCCTTGGGGCCCAGGGTGAGGCAGGACATCACGGCCGGAGGGTGTGGCCGACGAAAGTAGCTCAGGAAGCAGAGAGACACTGCAGACCAGGGACCAAATACCTATCCCAAAGGCATGCCCCCAGTGACCCACCTCCTCCAGCTGCACCTCCCTGCCTACAGTTTCCACCAGTTCCTCCTTATCAGGGGATTGACGCACTGAGTAGGTTCAGAACCTCATCATTTCACCTCTGAACTTGCAGGGTCTCACGTGATCTTTTGGGGGACACCTCACATCCAAACCATAATAGCTTCCTTGCATTCATTTACTCATTCATTCATTTATTTTCCTCTTCCACTGGCATTAAAATCCACTTAAAATGATTTTTATGCTTTTTCATGTGCAGATGAAGTCCTTTTTCTGTCCGTAGTCCATGCCTCTCCTCTTGCGTTGCTATAATTTTGTGCACGCATGTCCCTTCACATTTTCCTACACATTCAGCCATTTATTTGCTTTGTATTCATTCACGCATTCCTTCTTTTGTTGGCTTATTCATTCGACTACTATTAAGGACACAATTACCACAATTTAGTTTAAGTGTTGTAATTGGTTTTATTTTGTGATTCCATCAGACGCAGCCCCCTCACTCGAGGAAACAGAATGAGTGTTCCCTTGGGCTGAGCAGAGGAGGCTGGTCTTATAGAGACCGCAGAAAGCAGAAATAAAAGAACAGAAAGTGGACTGGTCATGTCAAAGTTCATTTCCTTGCAAGGCTGGGTCAGAACATTAGAAAGACAATGGATGGGTAAGCAGCAGTTTGCTTCATGTTGATTTTTGTAGGGATTAAAGGATGTAAGGACTGAAGGCAGAGGAGACCTCATTGTCAAGCTGACTGAAATCAGCCTGTCAAGGAATTTGGTGACTCTCATTTCTCTCGCTTTCTCAGGTCAGAGAAACAGCTTACTTTTGGTTTGTTGACATGGAAATTTAGCATGAGTGACTCCATTTTTATTTTCTGTTGGGGCCTAGTGCAGAATCCCAGTCCAAAACAATGGCCTCCTTTAATTTTTATTTAACATTCCTTATGAATGAACTCTTTCATGCATGACCTCATTCATTCATGATTCTCACATTCAGACATGGATTTCTTGGCCATCCATTTCTTTATTCATTCATCAAACCTGTGTTCTTTGTTCCCTACTATGTCTGTTGGGTGTCTAGTTTGACATAATCCCTCCTTGTTCAGCCCTCCAGTGGTTTCTGGGCTCCTCAGAAAATGCTCCTGGGCCGTTTTCTTAAGTAATTTCTTTGTCAACGTGTAACAGGGTAACACTGAAGTCCCCAGCTTGGATGTCCAAGAGAGTTCTTCCCATCTTGGAGATTGAGAACACAGTTGAGCAGCAAGTTGGAGTGAAGAGAAGTTGAATTCACTTGGGGACCTATTGTGGGTGAGGTGCCAGCAGCCATCCCAGAAGAGCCATCTGGCATATGGAAACGCAGAGATGGATGGACAAGGCCTGGGGTTGGAGCCCACCACCTGGGCTGTGGCTCACCTCTGCAAACCTCTCTGGGAACAGCGACTGGCAAAGGCCACTTTGCCTGCTAGCTCATCTCTGCACCTTTCCACCGTGCCCTGGCGTAAGCAAGAAATGGCAAAGCCCAAAGGGAAATGACTTGATCGTCTTGAATATCACCCAGCCGATTGATCCCTGGTGTGACTTCCCTCCCTGCCCCCTTTTCTCCCCCAATGCTGGGCATGGAACCCAGGGCCTCAGCATGCTAGGCAAGTACTCTACCACTGAGCTATAACCCCAGCCCAGGTTTCGTTTTGTAATTGGTTTTGGACTCCTAAAGCGTTTGGCCAAGTTGAACTTCACTGCCTAGCTGAGTTGCTTCAGATCCCACTAAATACCCGCTCTGTGGATGACAGAATTTGGGACTATGGGGTCATGCTGAAATGGGTTGATGTGGGTGGCCCTGGAAGCCGACTCCTTCCTGCTCCTCCCTGGCAGGCAGACTGGGGCCTACCTTCTATGAGCAGTTCCGGCCCCTTTCTTGGGGTCCTGCTCCAAGGGCGGTGATTCTCCTGGGAGCCAATTTCCCAGGTGCCAACTCTGGAAGCTTTGACCCCAAGAGTCCCTACCTAGACCTAGAGGGAAGAGGGAGAGGTGTCTGTGGTGTGGGGCCCAAGCGGCCTTCCCCAGCTCTCTCTAGGTGCAAAGCTGCATGTCTCTTTTCCCATCTGGTCCTAACTAGGGAAGGAGCAAAGCGTCTGGGCAGCCCCAGGAGAGATGCCAACTTTCTGTAAGCTCTGGGCCACCTGGAAGGGGCAGGCCAGCCTCAGGTACTTGCTCAGTCTTTGTTTTGAGAATTTGGGACTCAGGCACCTGGAATCCGGAGAGAACATGCAATTTGGAGTTAGAATTGAAATCTGTTCTAGCAAGTGATTCACAAGCACTGTGACCTTGGGCCGTCCTGCCCCCTCTGAGTCACAGATGACCCTCCTGCCTCCTCTCTCTTCTTCCTCATCATCACCCTGCACCTTTGGCTCATTGAATCTTAGAGGCCAGGTCGACCGGCTTCCTTGTTTTACACACTGGTGCTGCTGAGGCCCAGACAGGAGGAAGCGGGTCTAAGGTCACCCTGCCAGGCTGGGGCAGAGTCACAGCACCACCCAAGGGTCCCAGCACTGGCCCCAGCTCCCTTTTATTGCTCTGTTGAACTCAACCTCTCCATTCTCTTGGGTGCTCCTGACCTTACCTTGGAATTCTTTCCAGATATTTTTGTTGAAAGCAAAACCCAACAAACTAAGTAGCTGCCTCTGCATGGCTACATTACTCTAGGACTGTTTTTAAAATTTTTAATTTTAAAACACACACACACCTGCCCCTTGGCCTTTCAGCCAGCTGGATTTTCTGATCTGAACTGGTTGTCAATGTGAATGCCAAAAGAAATGTCTGCTCTCTC
This sequence comes from Xerus rutilus, assembly GCA_028644305.1. Lineage (NCBI taxonomy): Eukaryota > Metazoa > Chordata > Mammalia > Rodentia > Sciuridae > Xerus > Xerus rutilus. The sequence goes on along the minus strand of CM053400.1, from coordinate 19,884,566 downwards.
TCCTGTGGGAACAGAACATCCTATCCATGTGATCGTACCCAGTTAAAATCCCACTGAGAGAATGTTACAGGGGAAGGGTTTAATTTGGGAAGATTCAAGTCTCCACACACACAGTTACCTCTCAAGCTGTTTTTGAGAACAATCAAATCCCTCTTGTGGGTGCCTCACCCTTACAGGTGCCTTGGTCATGCGGCCTTCATGCAGGTGTTGAAAGGGCGAAATGTCAGCACCTTACACCTGTGCCATCAGGCTTCCCGGTCCTTTCCTGCTGATCGGTGACTTACCTCCTCACTATGTGGGCTACAAATCGTTTGCAGCCTGGAGATGCCTTTTTAAATCCCCTCTGAGAGACAAGAGTCACTGGGCCACAGAGATGAGGCCAGGCAGCTGGGTAGTTCCATTTCCAGTTTCCAGCAATTTCCACACACGAGTTGTCATACTTACCATTCCTGTGGACCTACTGTGTGCGGGCACTGTGGAGGTGCTTCCTAAGTTCCTCATCTCTAGCCCTCATGCACTCGTCCCTGACCCCATCCACCTTTACCACAGCCAGGATTATTGCAGGGGCCACCCAGCCCCCCCCATCTCCCTCTGTTCCCCCCTGGTGTCCTCTCCACTGAATAGTAGGACCCAGACTTTAAAAATACCAGGACCACCACGTCCTGCCTCTGCTCACACCCCTGGTGGCTCTCATTTCCTAGATTAAAGCTGGAGTCCTTCACTGGCCCCCAAGACCCTGTGACCTCTGACCTGTCCTCCTAGCGTTCCCTCACTCTGCCCAGCTACATGGGCCTTGCTGATGACCTTGAGTGCGTCCAGAATACACTCCCACCTCTGGGTCTCTGCACCCTGGTTCCCACAGCACAGCCTGCAGGGCTGTCCTTGAATGAGCCCTTCTCAGAGGCCTTGCTGACCACCCTGTCCAGCTACACCCGCTCCTCACACTGCCCCGCCCTCTGCTCTGCCCATCCGCCCCAGCCCCCACTTGCCACTCTGACGCGGTCCGTCTGTTTGACTTCTTAGCCTTACTCTCATCTGTGTCCCCAGCCAGTGCCGCTGTTTTGCTCGTGGATGGATCTCCAGCTCCTAGAACAGGGCCTGGCTCATAAATACTTACTGGGTGAGTGAAGGAAAGAATCGCATTTGGGGTGTGTGTGGTCAGTCAGGACCGTCAAGACGATAAACAATAAATAAATAGAAATAGAATCTCAGGAGTATGTGGCAGAAAAAGAGCAGGGGCTACCCTAGGTTGGGTCCTGGGAGAGGCTCTTTGTGGGAGGCCTTGGGGCTGCAGTGCAGGGGTGCCAGTCTCCTGGGGGCTCTCCCACATGCTGTCAGTGGACTGTCCTGGGTCCTGTGCTGTCTTTGCCAAGGGCTTTTGCCACTGTCTGAGGTCACTACTCCACGTGGCTCCTTTCTGGGGGGCCTTAAGAGATCAAACAGGACCTCTTCCATCCATCCTGTGTCCCTAGTCTCTGTCACAGGGCCTCGTGCATAGTGGGGCCTCTGCAGGTGGCCTTGCGAGTAATCTCTTGTGAGGCTGGGGGTGGGGCATGGTGGCACCTGAGCTTCAAGGGCTCTCAGGCTGCCCTAGCTCTGGCCACATCTGAGCTGTTTGTATTAAACCTGGACCTGACACTCAGGTAGAGCAGGTGTGACTCCATATGCTGGAGGTTGCTCTGTGAGCGGTTGGAAGGGTTCAGCCATGAATCTTCCTGTGCATGGCCCCAGGAGGGGTGGCTCAGGGGCACTAGTCTCTAACAGGAGTTCAGGTGACACAGAGCCTGGGCTCCACTTCTCCCAGTGCATGTGCTGAAACCACGGGCTGCTAATACAATGAAATACATCTCTGCAGATGGAGACCCCGAAGCTTTCCAAAGGGAAAAGACCAAGCCCCTGGAGTCTGTTCTAAGTAGGATCTCCTGAAAGTTGGAGCAGGAGAGACTTGGAGAGCTCAGGCCCAGGCAGTTATTACAGAGATGGAGATAAAGGCCAGAAAGGGGGACAACAACCCGAGGACACGGAGACTCAGAACCGGGTGTAGACCAGGCTTGCAGCTCCCACAGAGACTGTCCAGTGAGGGCCTTTGGAGGGCTGGATGGCAAGCGTCCTCTGCCACCTGCCCCTGCTCTCCTCTGAGCTCCTGTCCTCTCCAGCCAATCACCTTGCAGTGGCTCCCTCAAAGCTGCTTGCTCTCTTTGGGACTTTTTTATTTTCTGGGAGGGGTTTTGATAAGACATAGTGCGAGCAGAGCAGAAGAGTGGGAGTATTGTGACTATGTGGGGGGGTTGGCCCCCTGTGTGGTAGATCCAGAGGCTGCTGGACAGGGGTAGGGGAGAGGGCTGGGGAGGGTTGGGAGAGCACCTGCTTAAGTTGGAAGTGAAGGTTAGAGTATCATCAGTTGAAAGCGAGGTCACTACCAGGAGCCATCAATGCAATTCCAATGATCTATTTTTGCTTTTGTTGTCTGAGCTTTTGGGATCATTTTCAAAACTCATTCCTGAAGCAATGCCACAGATCATGCCCCTCTGTTTTCTTCTAGTAGTTTTACACTTTAAGATCTTATACTTACATATTTATTTAAAGTTGTTTTTTTTTTGGTATATGGCATAAGATAAGGATATAATTTCATTCTTCTGCATGTGGATTTCCAGTTTTATCAACACTATTTATGGAAAATAGGAAATACTCTCTTGTCCTTATTATGTGTTCTTGCCATCTGTGTTAAAATCTATTGATGATTTCTGGCCTGTCTATTCTGTTCTGTAGGTCAGTGTGTCTGTTTTTATGCCTGCACCATGCTGTTTTATGACTACAGCTTTATATTCTATTTAAAAATCAGATAGTATAATGCTTCCAACTGCATTATTTTTGAAACTTTTGCACAGCAAAGGAAACAATTGAGTGTGAAGAGACAACACACAGATTGGGAGAAAATACCTGCCATTTGTACATCTGATAAATGATTAATATCCAAAGCATGTGAGGAACATAACAGTAAGAAACAAACATGCCAATTTAAAAAACGAGAAAAAGACCTTACATTTCTCAATAGAAAAAATGGTCCATATCACTAGTCATCAGGGAAATGCAAATTAAAATCATGATGAGATATCACTTCACCCCAGGAATAATGGTTATTGTAAAAAAGAGAAAAGATAACAAGTGCTAGAGATGATGTGGAGAATAGGAATCTTGCCCAATGTTGGTAGGAACATAAATTTGTGCAGTCATTCTGGACAACAATATAGAGATTTTCCTAAAAAAGTAAAACTCAGTCCCCAGTACTGAAAAAAGGTGAATAAAAAACCTAAAGGCAGAACTACGCTATGGTTCAACAATCCCAGTTCTGGGCTTATGCCCAAGGAAGTGAAATCAGTGTATTGAAGAGAGACCTGAGCTTTTTTTTTATCAAACTACATCACTGCTCAATTCAATGCTCCTATCCACTTAAAATATGAGGAGAGACAAGTGCCTCTGAGATCCTTTCTACCAGGTTAGGCTACTATACCTGAGTCATAAAACCCAGGGCCAGGGAATTGGCTATGGGCTCCCCAACCGCCTACTGGCATGGTGGCTGTCCAAGGTGCTGAAGGAGAGAAAGGGACAGGCCCTGCCATGGCCTATCCAAGGTCAAGGAGGGGAGAGGGACTTCATCTTGAAATAATCCTCACTCCTGACCCCCTATACCAGACCACCAGTGTCTTTGGAAACAGGATAGACACACCAAGATACAGTGGAGTCCCCAAATGGCAGGGGGAAGGCCTCATGGGCTGGTTTTCTTGACTGAGGTCTGAGGCTGGGTCTGCTCTTGGTTGGGGCTAATTCAGCACCAGGGGCACCAAATTTGAGCTCTCTCCCATCTATCTTAGCATCTCCACCTGAATGCTGATTCAGGAAGGGAAGCGGGTGAAGGTAACTGGATGTGATGCTCACTCAGCAGGTGCTGGATGAATGAGGAGTCATAGTGAGGTTGTGATCCAAGAGGCTAAAAGAGCCATTGGGATCATGATGGCTACCCATCCTGGAAGATGGGGAGCCGAGGTCAAGTAGGGCAAGAGAACCCAATGGACCAGATTCCTAGTTGGAAATCTGACCAAGTCGGGATACAGACAGCAGAGGGCACGTAGGTTTGAAGAGGTCAGGAAGCAAAACACCAAATAGGCTTGATGACATCAGCACCTCCTTTTAATTCTGTTAAAATGCAGCCATGTGCCCTTGCTATAATAACCCAAGTACGTGAGTGGTTTCATTGAATCATTCCAGCCACCCAGGAAGAAAGCATGTCACCATTTTAAATTTAAGCTGTTGAGCTTCAAAAGTAAAGGGTCTTGTCCAAGACTCTCAGCTGGCAAGTGGCAGACTTGAGATTTGAAACCAGTCATTTCCATCTATGAAGAACCATGTTCACCAACCACACCCTCTTCCACCTCTGAACACCATCAAAACGGCTGGCCTTGCTGCCAGAGTGAGGTGACCTGGTGGGTTGGGTCAGACTATGCTGAGCCCCTCTGTGCCATCTGGGCAGGGTGGGCATCAGATGGGCATGGCCCAGCTGCCCATGGGGGAGGGCACACAATGGCTGGCATGGCTTGTGGTTGGCGGAGGCTTCCAGAGGCTGCAGGGGGAGAGACATGGGTATAGTAATTTGTCAAAGCATCAAAGGAAAATGGCTTTGGGTCATCTTTCATCCATGGTCCAGGAGTCACTGACCTCTGGCTCATGACCAGATGTGTTTGGAACATCAGGCATCTTCTCCCTCTGGACATCGTGAGATTGCGTGAAAAGTAGCAACAACTTCCACACTCAGCATCCTCTCTTCTTGGACCTGGAGCTGTGATAATGAACCCTCCGGTAACCACGGAGATGGACCGTGGACCCCTGCCCCACTTGCTGTCTGCTGCTTCGGTCGTCACGCAGGAGATTCTGGGTCACGTTCTGGCCTCTCCTGCCATTCAATCCCAGGCCCCCTTTCTGTGCTTCTCATACATTGGCATTCATTTTTTAAAATTTCCTTTTAATTTCCTCAGAGATAATATGGAAGGGAAAAATAACCATATGAATGGAGGCCAAGCCATGGAGCCCAGCAGGGAACTTCTTGTTCTTTCCCTTAAGAAAAAACCAGGTTAACACAAATTAATTCAAGGCCAGCCATAACTGCAGAATAAAAAGGTAGCCAGTTAGCTGCATTTTCTTATTCTAGGATTAATCTATTCATCAGCGCAGCTCACAGGGAGCAAATATGCTTCTTCAGGAGTTTTCTAAAGGAAAATAAACGCCTCATTAAGTTAAACATATTAACCCCAAAGCAGTCTCCATGGCAGGCAGACTAATGAACGCCATTACAGGAAAGGCGAGATAGTCCTTGGAGGGACCCACCCGCCATCAGGCACTTTCTACAAATGCGCTCCCCTTGGCTGTTATAGTATCTGAATAGAGGGGGTGGGGAGGGGGTGGGGAGCGGGGAAGGGAGACTGTTCCTGGGTATTTGGCCAGCTCTGTGAGTGACCTCAGTGGTGTCCCCTGATGAATTCGTTCAGGCATCTGGGCCACTTGAGAAAGGGCACAGGAGTGAGGATCCTGTTCAAAGTCACTTCCAATAGATTTTTGCTTTGAGAGCAGGAGGAGCTGGGCTTGGGCATCTAGACCCAGGGGCAGCATCCTCCACTGAGTGATGCCTTGTGCTTTGACCTGTGTTCTCTCATAGAAGCCTCCCAGAGATCTGGTTATGAGTTTTTTCCCCCATATGGAATACAAGGAGACTGAGTCTCAGGGACACTAATGAAGTGCCCAAGGTCACATTTGTAAGAGGAAAAACTGAGATTTGAGCCCAGGTGGGTCTGACCCTGGGTGTTGAGAACCCCTTCTGGCCCCCATGGACACTCTCCTGGGTGGGATGGCTTCCAAGTCCCTGTCACCCTCATACTCCAAGAATGCTCAGGGCTACAAGTTTGGTGGGACCACAAAGAGTCTCCATGCAAGAATGCAAGAAGAAAGAAAGTATAGAAGAAATTATGTGCATTTGGGAACTTGATTTCTGAGCTTCAGTTTCCTTATCAGAAAAATGGGAATGGAGAGTTCCTATCCCAAGGGCTTACTGTGAGGATGAAATGGACCAATGAGCAAAGTTTCTGACACACAGAGGGTGCTCAGCAAGCCCAGGTCCTTGCTGCCCTGTGCTGGGCTCCTGGTCTATCCAGTCCTTGGTGAAGTGACCTGTCATCTGGCAGGTGACATATGGAGGAGCAGAACTGCCCTTCCTGATGTCCAGCCTCAAATCCTATGGTCTGCATACATCCCCCAAGGGCCTTCCCTGACCAGGTGCTGTGAGGAATAGTGATGGGCACGATGCAGGGCCATCTCTCAGTGTGAAAAGGAGGCAGCTTGGGGAGGTGCCTTCTACCTGTGCCCTGGGCACAGAGCCTTCCTCTGGAGACAGCAGAGCAACCCGTAGAAAGGGGTTGGACAGCTAGAGGCTTGCCCAGGGTGGACATAAAACAGTGGGGATCCAGATTCTCCATTTCCAACATTCCCTCCTCTCTTGGTTTCTACAAGCTCTGTCTTCTGTGAATTTATTAATGAGGGACGGGACTTTGATAAACCATGTATCAGAACCTGTGTCTGATTCTCTGCATGTGTGATCTTATCTGATTCTCATTAAAACCAAAACAAAACCCACAAAACACCTGATAATCACTGATCAGAATCTCTGTGTCTGGTGGAGAGTGGAGACAGGGTTGGTGAGCAACCGGCCCAGGACAGTGCCACTCGTGGACTGCAGATTGTATTCTTCCCTCCCTCCATCAGTCAGGCTCTTGTGACCGTGACTCCCTGTCTTGTCCCGGAGCCTTTCACATCTCTGCTGGACAGTATTTGCTTTCCCTGTGGTCACAGGCTGCCATTTCCTCTTTCTCTCTGGGTTGACTCCAAGGCAAGAGATGTCCAGGGAGAGATGGGTGGGCACAGGGAACTCTTCTCTGCCTTGCTGGGTGGTCCTGCCATGTACCAGCATCACCCTGGGGACCTGGACAGGCCTATGTTTTCTTCATGATTTGGACATGATGTTCCCACCATGCAGAGCAAGCCCCTTTGCTTGCTCATTGGTGCGAGTTCCCTCCCTTGTAAGAACCTGCTGTTTGTTCAGCAGTTTCTTTCGATGATGTTGTAATTTAATTTCAGGCTGGGGTACTGGTTGCTAATTCTGAGTGAAATGCTATTTCCAGTCCTGTTATTTCTGCAATCACTTTTTATTGCCAGTAATCTCTATGTTCTGTTAAGGCAGGAACCATGCTCCTAACACATGTAACAAGTGCACAATAAATATTAGTTGAATGACCAAAGGAAGGCATGACTGAGTGGGACATAGGTCTTAGTACCAGGGTGTCACTTTATGGTATCTCTAGACATGGGGAAAAATACTGTGGGTTTTCTTAAGAGGCAAAATGTTGGTAAAGGGAAAGAGGATACTAAATAAAGCACTGAGAGATGACTGGGTTCAGCTGCTATGGGATAAGAGAGGTAAGGTGTATTGGTTAGCTACTGCTGTGTAACATGTTATAGTGAAATAGTGGTTTAAAATAACAAGCATGTATTTAGCTGAGGAATCTATAAGCCTTCTGGGTGGTTCTGCTGCTCTAAACTTGGCTGGGCTGGTTTTGAATGGCATTATTAGCACCTCAGGGTGGCTGGAGTGTTGGTTGGCAGTTGGCTGGTCTAGGGTGGTCTCTGGAAATGGACTCTGATGGTTTAGAATACAGGCCCAGCCCCTCCCTGCTTTCTGGTGGAGGGTGCATTGAGGTGAGTTTGGGTTTCCTGCACCACTGGCAGTGGGAGGTTGCCGGATGCTGGAAACTGTGGGGGCCATGGGAATCAGAGGCTGATCCCAACCATCAGAGAGTCTGGGGAACAGAGTCGTCTTTTGGTGGGGGTGATATAGCAGGGGCTTCTCTGTCCCCTGTGCCAGGCTGATTTGCTCTCTGATGAGATTCCTTCTGTCATTCTTCCTGGACTCAGAAATGAAGTTTAACTTCAGTTGAAGGAAAAATAATTAAGACTTGTAAATCCTTGTTGTAAACGTCGCTCCAGGGCTCTCTGCGGAGCGGACCGTTTTATCATGTGTGGGTCTCAGGCAAAGGCCCCCTCGTGAGCGATGGGCCACTTAGCACTTGTTAATGGATCTAAGTTCCTCAGACTGTTTTCTTGGAATTGATCTTTCGTGAAAAGTATGCTTTGGAGACAGGAAATAACCCTCAGAGAGCCCTCAATGACTCACACCTACCACGCGGAGAAAAACAATATGCTTGGAACATGTATTACAAGGAAAACCAAGGGAAAGGCCACCGTGCATTCCGAGGACAGGAGGGCGAGGGAGGGGCCTGGTGCTGAGCTCAGTCCTTCCTGAGCACCTGGAACTCTGCTCTCTAGGGAAAGCCATGGCCCCTGGGATATGGCATTTTCCACTCCTGTCCCCAGCCCAGCTCTGCCCCTATCTGGGAGAAAGGGTGTCTGGGTCACTGGCCCTGGCAGGGGGCTGATGGCTGTACTTGGTGAAGGGAAGTGGGGAGGGGTCCCACTCTGTCTTACACCCTCCTGCTCCAATCTACTGTGGGATGAGCTCTGGACTCACTGGGCAAAAGGGAGTACAGAGGCCCCAGTCACTGGGGGACTCGTCCGTGTGGAGGTTTCACTAGAGATGGAGGATCCAAGCAAGGTCCCCACACACCCTCAGTTAATCCAGACCCTGGGTCAGCCAGCTTCTGCCAGGGCCAGCCTGTGCGGGGGTCTGTGCTGGGCTCTGTGCTGGGCTGGGGATTCTGGAAGGACAATCCCTGGTCCCCACTCTCATGCCACACACAGACGCCCTGATGGCTTCTCACCTGCATGCCTGTCACCTGGGGGCCTCACCCTGCTCTGTGCTCCCCTGGGCCTGTCACCACCTGGCTCTGGGTTTGCCCTGTCTGTTAATGTCTGTGCTCTCTCTGTCCAGCTCAGAGCTGTGTCCAGGGCCTGGACTGGCTCCTGATGGGCAGGGAGTGCTCTGTAGTGTGAGCCTGTGTCCTGGCAGGGCTCTAATGGAGGGGCAGGAGGCAGAGCCGCAGGTGTCCTCAGCCAGTACCTCTCTTGACTGGAAGGGGGTGGTGCCTGGGGACATGGCGGGGCTCCTGCTGCAATCACTGGGCATGAGGCTGTGTGGGGAGCACCGGGGTCTCAGCACCAGCTCACCCCACCCTCCAGGACACCAGTGCAGCCCTGCCAGAGACAGACGGGTCCTCACCCTGCTGCCAGGTCATGAGGATTGGTGCAGCGGTGGCCGGCCTTGCCCTGCCCCCTGCGGGTGGGGAGTGGGCTCCGCTGGGGCTTCTGCACTGCAGAAGATAGAAAGTCCAAGTGCCAGACCACACAAGGACCTCTAGGCCGTTGGGCCCAGAACCTGGCCTTCCCACCTGGATGACCCTCATTGACCCTCTGCTCTCTGCTTGGCACGGACTTCAGTTTCTGGGACTGGCTCCTCCATTGGTGAAGTTGTGTGTCCTTTGACGAGGTGGCCCAGGCAGAGAGATGGGAGGGCGTGGGGTGAGGGTCCAGCTGGAGGAAGGGTCTGGCAAGGGTGGGGTGACAGGAAGCATTGGAGAAGGAACTGGAGGGTCTGGGGGTGCCCACTCTAGAGAGAGTCAGAATCCGAGGAGCTTGAGAAAGGAGCCGGGAGGGGCAGGACACAGGCCTCCTCAGGAAGAGCTCTGCATCCAGGCGGGGAGACCAGGTTCTGGGCCCACTGCCTGGAGGTCCTTGTGTGGTCTGGCACTTGGACTTCCTGGGATGGTCTCCAAGTCCCCTGTGAGCTCAGCTCCCACCTCTCCATGGACTTGCCTGATGGATGGCCTCATGCCCCCGGGTACCATCCAAGGACAGATGTGGTCCTGGTCGGGGGCAAACCCCACGTGGGGTTGGGACTCTGACAGGAGCCGTCCTCACCTCCATCCGGGGCCACTTTTGTGGAAGGTGCCGCCCTTTTCTCCCACTTACAGACGAGGCTCCACCGTGCCGGCCTCCTGAGTGTCCATGCTCCTGCCTCCACGGGACCGTTCCCGTCAGTGGACGAGTGGACACTCTCCATTCTGCCTTCACTCACCGAAACCTCATCTTGCTTCAAACCTACCCCACTGCCTCGTTTGCAGCCACCCTCCCTGGAAGAATTTTCTTTGGGGGCTCTCCCCGGCTCCTCCTGCCCTGGTGCCCTGTCCTGGCTAAGCTGGACCCAAGTTGCTGTCCCTGAGCTCATCCACACTTGGGCCAGGCTTATGTGATGAGAACCTGGGTCTTAAGCCTGATGACATACCTAAGGATGTCTTTTTGGGGGGTCCATGGGGTGGCGATGATGTTCTGTTCACGGCGGGGGCAGGCACTGCCATGGCCTTCAGGTGGACCAGAGGGCAACCTGGATCCAGGAGGAGGGAGGAGCCTCATGAATTTGCCAAGGTGTTCTAGAACTGTCACAGGCCATGTCTACCACCTTCATGCCAAGTTCTATCAAGGACAGAAAACAAAACAATTCCTGCTCCTCAGGGTCCTGAATGTGAGCAGAAGCCTTTGGTTTGGAACAGTTGTCCAAGCTTGCTGGCAGAAGCTCAGTTGAAGGTCTCTGCCTGCCTGGTTGGCGTCACCCCCTCAACCTGGTGCCTCAGACCAGCTGTGGGCTTCAGACCAAGAAAATCCTTGGCAGCTCCCTCCTGCAGCCTGTAGGTAGGGACCGTAGGGTAACTACCACCTGCTCAGCTTGGTCTCTGCATTTCCTAGGAAATGGAGTGAGGAGCTTTTGGGGTCTGCTTCTGTCTCTTGGTTTCCTGAATTTTCTACCTTGTGAATTAAAATGATCAGATTTTATCTGATCCTTAAAGGGGGATGTACTTCTTAGGCGAGCAGTTTCTAAATAAAACCGCCCATACAATGGTTGGTATACTGAGGAGGGTAATCAGGGAGGTACTTCATATGTCATTGTATATTTTATTAACATGTAACTACTTAATATTAATATGTTCATATTATATATTCAACATTAATATTATAAATGTACGCACACACACACAGCACATCACAGAGTGCTTTGCACAAAGGTGTTTAGAACACAGAGGACTGATTTCTGCCCTTGTGCACTTTAGTAAAGATCAACAGGATTTTCACTTTTGAACATTTTCTTCCCCCTCTCTGAGCAACTGCAGAAGCACATTCAAGTTTTGTGTTAAGTTCTGTTCAAATCAACCAGTATTTCCCACTCCTACTAAGCGCCAAGCCCTAGGCTGGGCACCATGGGGGAACAGAGGTGAAGAAGATCCATGTTCAAAGGAAATGAACACTGAAGATACTGTCATAGAGTGTCACAGAAGTGGCTCTTAAAGAAAGATGTGTCTGGGGCACAGTCCTCCCGAGTGACTCTGCAACTCTCTCAGCATTGCAGAGGGGGCAAAGAGGTGCCTCTAGTGTGCTGGGCTGGTGGGAAAACCCCTCAAGTGTGCAGTAGGCAGAAGGTGACCTGGAGGAGGGAGAAAGCATAGCCCTACTGTCCCCATTGCTGCTCTCATTCCACAAAAGTGCCATTGTTTTTCAAACAAAAAAACCTCAAATAACAGGACAGGATGTTGACAGGCTGGCTATTTCAGTGACCACAAAAAACCAGTAGAGGAAGCATGTGACAGCAAGTTCCAGGGACATTCAGAGAGGACAGATGAAGGATAAGGCCACCCTCAGTTCTGTCCTCACCACCCAGGCCCATTCCTTGCAGTGTGCTGCGCTCCAGGGCCATCCACCCCAACTCTGCACCTGTGCATGTCTCTGGTGTTGGGGGTTGGGGGTCCCTAGGGGCAAGTTGCAATTATTTCGTTCAATCTATTAAGTTTTTTTCCTGTAGGAGAGTTAGTTTGGGTCCACAAGCCTTGAGTGCAGCTGAGATAGAGGGAAGTGAGGACGCACGCCAGGAGTCGCCTGATATGGAGAGGAACCAGTTTGTCCCTGCTCTGAGGAGAGAAGAGTCTTTTATCCTTAGGGTCATTTGAAGATGTTATTTATTTGTTCTGCATCTGCTGAGATGATCATATAGTTTTTCTCTACACTGTCAATATGGTGCATTCCACTGATGGAGGGTTTATTTTTTCAAAAAATGTTATTATGATAAAATAAACCCAACAGTTACTATTTTGACTGATTTCAAGTGTGTTTTTAAGATCAGTGACATGAAGGACATTCTCACTGTTGGACAACCATCACCACCATCTAGCTCCAGAACTTTTTTATCTTCCCAGCCTGAAATTCCCTTTGGACAGTAACTCCCTATCCCTGGGACCACCATTCTAGTTTCTGTTTCTATGATTTGTGTTCTTTAGATCCTTCATGTATATATTTGACTTTTGTGACTGGCTTATTTCACTTAGCATGATGTCTTCAAAGTTCTTCCATGTTATAACATAACCTAGCATGTGTCATAATTTCCTTCCTTTGTGAATGATATTACATTGTAGCTGTACAGCACATTGGATTTATCCATTCATCTACCAATGGATATCTATCTATTTGGGTTGCTTACACTTCTTGGCTGTTGTGAATAATGCCTTAGTGAACGTGGGTGTGCAAATCTCTTCAAGAGTGTATATTCACAGTAGCCAAATTATAGAACCAGCCCAGGGGCCCATCAACAGATGAATGGATAAATAAAATATGACATATATATATGTGTGTGTGTGTGTGTGTGTGTGTATACACACACATACATACATACACAATGGAGTTTTATTTAGCCATAAAGAAGAATGAAATTATATCATTTGCAGGAAAATGGATGGAACTTGAGAACATTATGTTGAGTGAAATAAGCCAAACTCAGAAAGTCAAAGGTCTTATGTTTCTCTCACATCTGGAAGCTAGAGAGGAAAAAGGGAGAAAAAGTAGGGGAATCTCACGAGAATAGAAGGGAGACCAGTAGCAGAGAGGAAGGGGACTAGGGGAAGGTAAATGGAGGTGCTGGGGGATGAAATTGACCAAAGTATGTTTGTGTGCATGTAATAATGAATTCCATTAATATGTATCATATGATGCATTAATAAATTTTAAAAAGAAACTAAACCAGGAAAAAAAGATTTCATTTCTTCTGGATATATAATAGAATCACCATAGGATCTAGCAATACCACCTAGAAGTGGTATTGCTAGATCCTATGGTGATTCTATTTTTAATTTTTCTAAGAACCTTCATGCCATTTTCTACAGTGACTGTATCATTTTACTTCCCCACTAACAGAGCACAAGGATTCCAGTTTCTCCACCCCCTTGCCCGTACCTGTTACCTACCTTCTTTCCTCTGTCCTCCCTCTCTTGTGGTGACCATCCCAATGAGTTTAAATTGATATCTCATGGTGGTTTTGATTTTCATATCTTCATAAAAGGATGTTTGAACATCTTTACACGTGTGTGTTGAACATTTGTCTGTCTTCTTTGGAGAAATGTCTATTCAAATTCCTTGCCAAATAAAAAAAAGTTTTTTTGGTGCATTGTAGAAATTCTCTGGGCCACAATCCATTACCAGAAGCATGATTTGAAAGTCTTTTCTCCCATTCTAAAGGCTGCTTTTCACTCTGCTGTTTCCTTTCTGTGCAGAGCTTTTTAAGCTTCACGTGGCCCCACTTGCCTACTTTTATTTTTGTTACTTGCACTGTGGGTGCCATACCCAAGAAATCACTGCCAAATCTAATGTTGTGAAGTTTTTCTCCTCTTATTTTTTTCTAGGAATTTTTTCTAGGTTTGTGTCTTATGCTTAGCTCCTTTATCCATTTCAAGTTATTTTTTTGTATATGGTGCAAGGTAAAAGTCCAACTTCACTCTTTTGCACATGAATATCCAATATTACCCAATAATCCAGATTATTGGTTGGGGAGACTGGCCTTTCCCCATTGAGTGGTCTCCGTACCTTGTTGCAGATCATTGGACGTATGCATGAGGGTTTGTTTCTGGGTTTTCTGTTTTGTTCCACTGTCTATATGCCTTCATGCCAGTGGCACATGCTTCATGCTTTGACATTGTTAATTTGTAGTATGTTTTTGAATCAGGAAATGTGAGGTCTCCTCCAATTTTATTCTTCTTTTCAAGAACAGTTTGGCTATTTATATGGATGGATCCCTTGGGTTTCCACATGAATTTTAAGATTTTTCTTCTATTTCTGAAAAAGAGAAAGAAGAAGATAAAAGGAAAGGAAGAAGAAGAAGAAGGAAGAGGAGGAGGAGGAGGAGCAGAAGGAGGAGGGGGAGGAGGAAACCATTGGGATTTTGATAGGGATTTCATTGAATCTGTAGATTGCATTGAGTAGCATGGACATTTTACTATTATTAAGTCTTCCAATTCATGAACATGGTATGTCTTTCCATTTATTTATGTCTTCTTTAATTTTTTTATCCAAATGTTTTGTAGCTTGCAATGTGCAAGTCTTTTACCTCCTTAGTTAAGTCTATTCCGAAGTATTTTATCCTTTTTAATGCTTTATACATAGGACTGCTTTTTCACTTTGTTTTTTAGATTGTGTAGTAATGCAACTGATTTGTGCATGTCAGTTTTGTATCCTACAATTTTTCTGAATTAATTTATTAATTAGAATAGTTGTTGTGTTTTGTGTGAAATCCTTAGGGTTTTCTACATAAAGCCTTAGCAACATAGACCCTATCTCAAAATAAAACATAAAAAGGGATGGAGATGTAGCTCAGTGGTAAAGCACTCCTAGGTCTAATCCCCAGTACTTCAATAAACGAACAAATAAAAGCTAACATGTTATCAGTGAACAGAATTAATTTTACTTCTTTCTTTCCAATTTGAATATCTTTATGTATTTTTCTTGTCTAATTGCTCTGGCTAGTACTTTCAGTATGGTGTTGAATAGGAGTGATGGGAATAGGCACCCTTTCTCTCTTCCTGATCTTACAGGGAAATTTTTTAGTCTTTTACTTTTGAGGATGATGTTAGCTGTGGGCCTTTGTTATGGTGAGGTAGTTTTCTTATATTCCTATATTGTTGAGTGATTCTTTAAAATATTTTTTTTAGTTGTTGATGGACCTTTATTTTATTGATTTATTTATTTGTGTTGCAGAGAATTGAACCCAGTGCCTCATATATGCTAGGCAACCAGTCTATCACTGAGCCACAATCCCAGTCCCTGATTTTTTTTTTTAATACTGAAGAGTTTTGAATTCTTGTCAAGTGCTTTTCTGTACCAGTTGGGATGATTTTATGCTTTCTTCTCTTAACATAGTGCATTAAATCGATCAGTTTTTTTGCACTTGAAATCCAGCAATAAATCTCACTTAGTCATGGTGCAAAATTCTTTTTAACATGCTGTTGAATTCAACTTGCATGGATTTTGTTGTGGATTTCTGCACCAATATTCATTGGGGATATTAATTTGTGGTTTTTTATTCTTGTAATGACTTTTCTGACTTTGATATGAGGGTGATACTGGCCTCACAGAATGAATTTGGAAGTGTTTGTCTTCTTCAATTTTTCAGAAATACATTGAGGGGAATTGGTGTTAATTCTTCTTTTTTCTTGGTGAACACTTGCTGGATGAAGGAATGAGATCTTACTCCTGTGCAAGCCCAGGAGGTACATCTTGTCTTCATTTTGTCCCTGAAGAAAGTGAGGTTCAGAGAAGGAAGCCACTTGCCCAGAGTCACAGAGCAGATCATGATCAGAATTGAATTCAGGCCTAGAAATGTGTTCCAGCCCACCTCCCCTTTCACCCCACTCCTTGGGCCATGCCCCATTATTAGCTGTTCTGTCCACATACTCTTCCTTGAACTGGCTGAATGCTTCCCAGACTCTGAGCCTTTGCAGGTTCCCTCCTCAACCCAGCCACCCAGCTGACCCCTGCTCATTATTCTTGGCTGAGTTGGAGTCACCCGCCTGTGAGGCTTCTCTCACCTCCCTGGGCAGATGCAGGTAAGCCCTCCTTCTAACTGGATGGAGGGATCAGAGGTGGCCCCTGTCCAAACTCACACGATCAACATCCCGCCAGCCTCAATGATCTTCAATAGCAACGACACAGCATCATCACAGTAACTGTCACTGCCTGGCAGCCACAGGCACCGCATGCCCAGCCTGTGCCTGGCCCTGTGCTGTGGACACTGGGTCTTCTCCTGTCGCCCTGTTGTGGCCTTGTCCTCCTTCACCTTCTTTCTCTGCATGTCTGCATGGTGCCTTATTTCCTCAGAGTGAATATTAACACCTCACAGTGCCTATTATTTCCAACATACACTCATTAAAAGGTTTCAAGGAATAAAGCAAGACCCCGTTTTCCCACACCCTGTTCCCGTGTAGAGATACGGCCAAGGCCTCACCGTTCCCCGCCTTCTTCTTCCCTGAGTGTGCACTTGGGTCCACGTTGGCCTGATGTGACACCAGAAGCCCAGCAGCTCCTGGGGAGACCAAGGCCCCGGCAGGTCATGGGCAGCTGGCTGGTGGCATCTGTCTTCCCCTGAGTCACTGTCAGCAAATCAAAATTCCAGGGAGACAGCCAGGGTGGTGCCCACCTCCCTGCTCAGGATGGGCAAAGAAAAGCAGTACTGATGAAATCCTGTAGAGGGGCCCTGAGCAACCTGGGTGGAGACCGTGTGCAGGCAGCTTGTGGGGAGTCCATCAATCTGGGGCTGATGGATCACTTGGGCAGGTGCCTGTGCCACCAGCATCCTGGCTCAGGGCAGGAGTGGCATAATTACTTCTCTGGCAGTGGTTATCTGGGGCGAGCTGGTCCATTTTTCTCTTTTATTACCATTGCATTTCAGGAAAGTGTCCTCTGCAGACCCCTCTTATCTAAATGCTGGGTTTATCTGATGGCTCCATGAGGCCTGGGGGAGGCCAGAGTGTGCCCTGCAGTGAGGGGGAGGGGCCCTGAGCCTGCCTGCTGGTCATGACATCAACCCACCCCTCTCCTCTCCCTGCTCTGCGGCCGGAAGCCCCCATCCTGAGGCAGCTGGGAGCAGGCTGACGTAGAGGACCCCTGGGGTGCTGTTTGGGAGGGGCTACTCGAAAGACACCCCAAACTCCCCTGAGGGTGACTATTTCACAGGTGCCTGGCGAGGGTGCCTGGCTGGATGAGGACATGCAGGGCTCTGTCCTTGTTGACACCAGTGGAAACTGACAGAGGGTGCTCCCTGTCCCCAAGCCCAGGCGTCAAGCTTCATGTCCCTCACTCGCTCCTCACCAGAGGGCTGCTTTGCAGACAAGCCAAGACACAGAGAGGTGGAGCAGTTTGCCCAAAGACACACAGATGGGAACTGGCCTGTGGAATTGCAGCTGAGACACGGGACTCCACACACTTCCGTTAAATGCCGATCAGGGGTCTCTAGTACCCCATAGCAGGGCCCCACTGAGTGGGTGGTGGAGGATGCAGGGTGAGGTGGGATCCTGAAGGACTTCTCACAGTGTCTGGACTAAGTGTCAGCATATGCAGGCCTTCTTCAGCCCAACGCCTCATGCCCCGTCCCTGCCCAGATGTGAAGAAGGTTCTGGGAGACATCCCTGAGGGCCAGGCCCATTTCCCCCGTCCAGATGACGCCAAAGGCTTCCTGTGGCTGGTCCTACCATGAAAGTTCTCACTGTGGCCCTGAAAGCCCTGCATGGCGTGAGCCTGGTGGCTCTTCCTGCTTTGTCTCCCTCACGCTGCCCCCTTGTTTTATCCACTGAGCGACACTGGCCTTCTTTCAGTCTTATCATTATGCTGATCTACAACAGGGCCTTTGCACATGTTATACCCTTTACGTGGTAAATTCCTACTTGTTATTTATTGCTCAATTAAATTACCCTTCCTTGATTTCCCCGCACAGCACCATGCACCTCTCTTCTGTAATTCTTGCTGCAGCTGGAATTTCACCCATTCACATATGCGGCTGCATTATTATTGTGTCCTCACTTATAGATAAGGAAACTGAGGTCCCATTGACTAAGTCATTTACCCAGTGTCATCTGTTAATGAGCTGGAATTTAGACCTGGGCCACCTGGCTCCAGAGTCAGTGCCTCTACCCAGCAGACAGATGCTGGGCCTCTACCTGAGATGCTGCGGCAGGAGCTATGGGCGGGGCTGGGGAACCTGCATCTGAAGTGGCTTCCCAGGGGAGGCTGATGCAGGCGTTCCTTGGCCTGGGATTTGGGAACCACAGCCGCAGCACACAGAGGTGAGCGGAGAACTGTAGCCCTGGAGGAGCGCACAGGCCGCAGGGAGCCGCTGCCCCCTAGGAGGGAGCCCCAGCGCGAGGCTGAGCAGGCATCGGCTCTGCAGCCAGAAGCCTGGGTTCAAGCCCTGGCTCTGCCACTGTCCCATGTGACCTGGGGGTGTCCTTACCCTCCCAGCCCCGGTTTCCTCATCTGCACAGTGAGGACAGCGTGGTTTGCTATGGGACCCATGAGCTATGGAGTGGCGCAGTGATTCCTCCAGAGCTGGGTGTCTCCCCCCACCCTGTCCTCTCTGAATCCCCTAGATTCCCCTGCGCCTGCACATGGGGAGGCAGCTCCTGAGGGGCAGCAAAGGCAGGGGCCACCCTGGTCCTTGGGCCTGGATCACTGCAGGGAGGAGCCATCTACAGTAGGTAGGCAGCCCCAGAGGCTCCTGGGGCCTCACTGTACCCAGCTCCAGCAAGGGTGCACGAGGGCCACCAGCTAACAGCTCGCATGAAGGAGGACCCTTGATGGCCTCCCAGGTCCTCAGAAGGCCGCGTGGTCCCGTGAGCCTCTTCTTCCCCTCACAGCCCCAGGTTGTCCTGCCTTCTGGACCCCGTGAGCAGTTGAGGGGATGTGGTTGTGGGAGGTGGGCAAGAGTCACAGCCTGGAGTTCCTGAGTGACCTCCCAGGGCCACTCAGCAAGTGGGTGACCAGCAGGGCCCCTGGCTCCTCCTGGGACCCCATTTTCAGTGGAGATTGTTCCCTGGGCTGCGCCTGAGTGGCCAAGGTTTACAGAGACGGGCCACAGCTACGGTGGCATCTTTCCCCTGAGGCTCAGAGCTCTCTCATCTCCATCTTCTCAATGAACAGTGGGCTGTTTTTATTAGGAGGTATTTTGGGAGGAGGTAATGACTTTATTGATAGTTAATGTAAGACCAACGACCAGATGGAAGTGAAACAGGACCAACGCAGGCTTTTATTCCAA
>CM053400.1:19832912-19865301 GCA_028644305.1 Xerus rutilus | reverse complement strand
GTGCTGCGCTCGTCGCATGTGTCGCATGTGTACTACGTTTGTCGCGCGCGACAGTGTGTGGGCTGGCTCCGGACGGTGATGGGAAAAGAGGAGGTCTCTAGAATTGTCTCCCAAGGAACTTCCTGGTGTTGCGTCAGCACAGTGCCACGGCTCAGCACCGCGCAGCACAGCAGGGGGGTCTGGTTTTCTGTGTCTGCCCCCCGACCTAACAGTTAACAATGTGCCTGTTTAAAGTGTACAATTCAATGCACACATTCACAGTTTTGTGCAAACATTGCCACAAAATATCCTGGAAACTTTCCATGACTCTGAAAATAAACACTGTTCCTCAAGCCCTCGCCCTGGGCAACCCCTGATCTACTTTGCATTTCCATACATTTGTTCATTCCGGGCATTTCACATAAATGCAGTCATGTGATATGTGGTCTTCTGTGGCTGGCTTCTTTCACTTAGCAGGATGTTTCCAAGGCCTACTTGGGCTGCAGTTATATCAGGACATCATTCCTTTTTATGGCAGAGTAGTATTCCATCTTATATCCGTCTTTTGCTTGTCCATTCATCAGCTGATGGACATTCAGGTTGCATTAGGAGATTTCCTTCTGGGAGAGATTAAAAACATGTCTTGGAAGACTGCAATTTCTAGTCTCCGCTGTGTCACCTCTCACATGCGTTTCTTTTTCAATGGAGTCTTTCCTTTTGTTTTTGAAATAAAATCTCAAGACCCTGCAACATCAAGGACCGGGTGGAGGATAAGCCGGGGCTCCTTCCTTCCCTCTCCCCCAGTGCCTGGAGCTTCTACCACCACAGACTGAGTGAATGTCACCTATGGCCAGGCCCTGAGATGAACAGGATCGCTACAGATGTAGAAGCTGAGGCCCAGCAACCAAGGGATCTGCTCATCCCACCCTGCTGGTGAGAAGCAGAGCCAGGACTTGAGCCCCCTGTGCCCACGTCCTGGCCTCTCAACCACTGTCCACTACTACTCCTCCAGGACTGTGAGAGAGAGCTGGCCTGAGGGCTTCCGCAGTACATAATACAACTATATCAGGTTTTTCAATCATGAGCTTTTGGCCGCCATAGTTCCATAATGTAACAATAGCCACATTCCTGTAAATAGCAGCAAGGTGCTAATGGAATAGTCACACCCTATGCACCCTGTAGGGCTTGGAGGACAAAGGGCCTCTTAGCATATATAAAGAGGGACCTGAGCTCAATAAAAAAAGAGTCTGGAGGAGTCTGAGAAAAGTCTCTTGCCTTGTTCTGTGTGTGTGTGTGTGTGTGTGTGAGTGATTTGTCATCCGCGGCTCCCTCGCCTGACTCGGTCTCCCTTTGTGCTGGCACGGGCGCTGGCACAGGACCTCACAACATGAAGGGGAGGACAGTGGCTAGGATGGCTGTGGTATTGCTTGTGACTGAGGATGGTGCTGGCAAGGTGGTGATGGATGTGAGGGCCAGTGCCCAGACACCGCTGGGAAGTGGCTGCCTAGGCAGGCTCTGCATTTCCCAGCAGGCCTTGCATCTAGGTGGAGCTGTGTGACTAGCGGGTTGGGAGGAGCCATGTGTGCACCATACTGGGCCAAGTGATTAAGAAGCCAGTGTGTCCTCTCCACTCTTTCCCTCCACCAAGACAAGCGGCAGGATCTCAGGCCTTGGAGGAGGGTGGAGCCTGGGACCTGGAATGCAGTGTGGGGGCGGGGCCAGGCAGAACACCTCCCTCTCTCCTTGCCTCCCTCCAGATTCCTGGTCTTCCAGGGAAAGGCATCTTGGCTGCCCTCCCTGCAACCAGGGCCTCTTACCCCACCCGCCATCCCAGCAGGAGATGAATGGCTTACAGGTCTTCCTGTCTGCCAGAAGTAAGGAGAATGAGCAGAAATGAGGCAAACCCAGAGGCACCTGCAGAGTCGGCAGTCAGCCATGAGCCCAGAAGGGTTATGGAAAATAATATTCCTACAAGACACGCCCGAGGAAGAACTGGAAAGACAGTGTGGTTCTGGAGAAGAGAAGGAAATTAGCCAACCATTAACCTTCCCCCAGGACATCCATTCCCAGTAACGATGGGCCCAGAGGGAAAAAGCAAAGTCTCAACCCTTCCTGGTGCATCCCCAGCACCTCCACCAAAAGCAGACACTCACCCCTCCCAACCACAGGGGTCCTGAAATGCCGGGCCCTGGACTTTGACCCTTTCCTGTTGCCAAGGAGTCCAGGAAGGAGAGCAAGGATTAAACCTAGGGATGCTTGACACTGAGCCGTAGCCCCGGACCTTTTAAAAAGTTTTTAATTTTTATTTTATTTTTTGTTTTGAGACAAGGTCTCACTAAGTTATTTAGGGCCTTGCTAAGTTGCTGAGGCTGGTCTCAAACTTTCGATCCTCCTGCCTCAGCCTCCTAAACTACTAGGATTACAGGTATGTGCCACCCCATCCAGCCCTCTTTACTTGTTCTTTAAACACAACCTGAGGGCAGGCCAAGCCTGGAAGAGATGCTTCCTCATCATGATGGCTGAGGAGGGGGTCAGGAGACCAGGCTCCGATTCTGCACTTATTGTTGGCTATTTCTCCCAGTCTCTCCACATCCCCCTCCCCTCTATGTGAAGGTGACATGTAGATTGGGTGCTGTGCTAAGATCATGCAACCTGTTATGTCATTCAATCTTTCTCTGAGTCTTACCAGGCAGGGTCTCAAATTAGTCTCATTTTCCTGGGAAGGATCCAGATTCCGAGAAACTCAGACACTCCTATAGGATGAAGTAGACCAGTGGCCAGGAAGTGGCAGGGCTGCCCTACCAGACTCCCAAGGCCTTGTGATAAGAGCAGGATACAGCCCCTCCCTGCTACCCCACCATGTGATCTGGAGTAAAAGACATTGAATGATACCGAGGTGGGGGACTGGGGGAGAAAGAAAGGGGTAGAGAAGAGAGGAGGAGAGAGAGGAGATGTCTTCAGATTGTGTGTGGACCTTGGGAAGATCACTTCTCCCTGTCAGCCTGCATCCACCTGCAGAATGGGATGGAGGGTGGACCAGATGCTTCTAGGGGTTCCTGAGCATGGACTCAGGCTCTGTCTACCTGCAGGAGGGCAGGGTTCGTGACTCTCTCTGATGTGGTCAGGGTTGATCTCCTTTTAGAGGAGACCAGCTTTGGGCTCTGCCCCTGGGATTGGTGGAATGAGATCCAGAGGCACAAGGGGCAGATTCTCAGGGTTGTAAAAAGAAAAACTTGAGAGAAATTCAATTTAACAGAGTTTAACTGAGTCAAGAACCATGCGAAGAACAGCCCAAGGACCAGAGCAGGTTCAGAGATCCCTTGTCTGCCTCATGGCTGAAGCTCAGCTGCTGTGACTGGCTGGGACTCAGCTATCTGCTATAAAGGCAATTTTCCAGGTTAGGTTTTCAGTTAATTTACACATTGAGTTAGGTTCAAGGACTGGAATGCACAAGTGTGCAGCTTGCTCAGGCGGCACTTAGCTTGATTGACAGGGAGGATCACTGCAAAGGAGCCCCATCCAACCTCTGGGTAAAGCCCTTAGGGCCAGGTTTTTTTGCTACATGACAGAAGATGGTACAGTTTTGTGAAAAGCAGGAAATCCAATGGTCCATTTTCAAAATACAGTATTTAGTTTTAAAGGTCAAATTACTGAGGATGTAAAAAGAAACAGTCAAAAGGGGAGACAGGACAAATGGTTACCAGCCAATCACACCTGAGTGTGACAGCCTTTGACGGACAGGCAGTGAGAAGGAGGGGGCTGGTCTGACCACAAAGATCAACTTCATATGTGCCAGGATGCACTCACCCCAAGACGACCTTCCCGCCAGAGAGAACAAAGGGAGGTAGGGACAGCTAAAGGTACACTTCTTCAAATTATCTGCTACGGTTTGGATGTGAGGTGTCCCCCAAGAGTTCATGTGCAAGACAATGCAAGAAAGTTTAGCGGAGAAATGATTGGGTTTTGAGAGTCTCAACCCAATCAGTGAATTAATCCCCTGATAGGGATTAATGGAGTGATACCTGAAGGTGGGTAGGGTGTGGCTGGAGGGGGTGGGTCATTGGGGGTGTGCCTTTGGGGTATATCTTTTGTACCTAGCAAGTGGGGACTGTCTGTCCCTTCTTCCTGATCATCATGTGAGCTGCTTCCCTCTGCCACGCTCTTCTGCCATGACGTCAGCCTCACCTCGGGCCCTGAGGAATGGAGCCCGCTGCCTAGGGACTGAGGCCTCTGAAACTGTGAACCCTCAAATAAACGTTTCCTCCTCTAAAATTGTTCTTGTCGGGTCTTTTAGTCACAGCAGTGAAAAAGCTAACACGTAGCCACTAGGAGGCAGTACTGTACACCCCACAGCACCCAGCCACCCAGGAACGGGGGGGAGGGGCCCTGCGCACGAGGGCATACAGTGTGATTGTAAGGGCTCTGGGTGCGCCTGCTCACCAGACCCCTGATCATGTAAGACCGTCAGTAAGAACCTTGCTTTTTTTGCTATTTCTTGTGCCTCAGTTCATTCTTTGGCTTTGGGCAGGTGAGTGCGTGTCTCACAGCTGAATTCCCCTCCCTATCCCAGAAAACCCTGAGCTTCCCACTGTGGGCCTGCCACTCAAGTGGAGGTCATCTGTCACCTGTCATCTGTCATAGAACTAGTACTGTGAGGTCAGGGGAGGCAGGTGTCCTTGAACATTTTGGGGTGGGGAGGTGTTATATCGGTGTTCTTCCCAAACTCATGCTGAAACGTACACCCAGTGCAGCGGTATTAGGAGATGGGGTCACTTAATAGGGAGATGGTTAGGTCATGAGGGTAATCCCCTCCTGACAGCATCGAATGCCATTTAAGAAGGCTCCTGGGAGGGAGTTTGTCCCTTTTGCCCTTCTGCTTTGCACCAGGTGAGGACACAGCCATAAGGCGCCATCTCAGAAGAGGAAGGACAGCCTTCCCCTGACATGGACTCTGCTGATGCCGTGATCTTAGACTTCCCAGCTTCCAGAACTGTGAAAACACTTGCTGTTGTGTATACATTAGCCAGTCTCAGGTATTTTCTTGTAGCAACACAAATGGTTAAGACAAGAGGGCAGACAACCTGGATTACCAGAGGACTTCTGTTCTGCCAATCAGAGTATGGCAGGGCAGACATTTTCCTCCAAAGATCTAGGGGAACAGAGCACTGTGAACATCTCCAAGACCTGCCTGGAGTCCCACTAGTCTCTGAGGCCCACCTGGGCAGTTCCTTGAAGTCCCCCTCAACTTCTACATCCCATAGTCTGTCCCCTGGCTCTACATGACTTGGCTCCAATGCCCCTAGCTACCCTTGTTTCCTTGGATTCCCCTCCGAGAGTGGAGGTTTCAAGTTTCTGTGCATCTTGTGCGTCCCTCCCAGCCAGGCTCCCACTCTCCCACAGCTGAGGCTGGCACTTGCCCTTCCTTTGGGATCTGGTCTGGGTGGTGGAGGCCCAGCCCTTCAGCCCCTCAGGGGCCTCGAGACTTCCTGGCCGTTGCTGGGAGGCAGTGGATGGACCACAGGGCTGTCCATCAGAGATCAGCTCTGCTCACTTCCTGTGCAGACAGCAGTTGGTGGGGATGGAGGCTCACAGAGAGCTGGGAGGGGGCCGCCTTCAGCCGCTCCACCTTTCAGTGATGTCCTGAGGGTGCGGTAGAGATGCTTCCAGTGGGAACTCAGTGTAGGCAGCCTCCAAGGGCCCAGGGGCAGAGAGGAGACCCATGGCTATTGAACTTGGGTACGTGCCAGGCACCATGTGAGGCTTTTGATGATTATTTCAATTAATTCACCAACTAATTTTTTAATTAACAGACAGTTCTCTCCTGACAAGACACTGCTCTTCTCAGGGCCTCAGTTGCCCTCAGGGAAAGGGAGGTGGGCATGGAGGTCTGTCCCGAAGGTCCCTCTCATCTAGGATTCAGAAGCCTAACAAGTTGATAACATCCCTGAGCCTGGGCTTTTCATTTTGTAGAATGAGGTGGTAATAGACCAGCCTCAGCAGGGGCTGTGAGGACACAGGGGGATGTGGGTGCTCTGTTGGGCTCAGTGCCAGAGGGATGAAGGCTATCACGGGTGTGGCCTCTGCCATTGTGGGCGTGGCCACTACATGAGTGGTCCCGGCTGGGACTGCAGGCTGGGCAGGTGCTGTTCCTGATGTAATGGGCAGCAGGGTCTGTCCGGAGCCTATGGTCCATTTTCCCGCGTTCCACCTCCAACCTGATGGCATCTGCTGCCATTTTCTGGAAGCTACTCTGATTCATTGCTGGTTTTTTTCATTCTTACAACCCAGGGCTGAGATAAAAACCCGTGTGACCCTTTGAAATGCAGACCCCGCTGTCCTCCAACTGCTTACAGCACACCAGTAGTTTCCACTGCTGCTGAGGCACAGCCCCAGCCTGGGCGTGACCCTCAAGGCCTGCCAGTCCCCTCCCCTGCCCCACCTCCACCCACATCCACACCCATTCAATTGTGAGAACTGAGGCTCAGAAAGGTGAGGAGACTCACTCAAGGTCACACCACCTGCAGGTGGCAGAGTCAGATTAAAACCACGCTTATTGGAGATCTGTCCCTGGGGCATGGCCAGCCCCACAGGTCATCGTAGGCAGGTGTCATTCCAGGGTCTTTTACAAACTGACAATGAAAGAAACTGCATGTCTGTCTGATGTTACCTGCCGCTCACTGCAGGTAGAACACTGCCCAGCCCAGGTGCTCATGACTGTGTGCTACAAAGGCCTCAGCTAGGACACAGGGGCCCATGCCCCGTTTGCCCTGCCTGGGTCCACCCTGATTGGTACCCTCTTCAATTCTTCACATCTATAGATCTAGGAAGGGGTGCGGGGGCGGGGGCACAGGAGACTGTTCTGTCCTGGCTGTGTTTGCAGCAGACACAGCCTTTGAAGGGGATCAGAGATTCATCACCACATGATTTGGGTCCCGGCCTGAGACTGTGTGGCCCCTCCTTGGCTCCTCAGTCACCAACTAGTATATTGGTTTTGGATGGCTGAGGACTGCACAGCTGGTGGGTCATTTCTGCCCTTTGCTGGGTGCTCCTGAGCAGTCGTCTGAGCCCGTGGCTGGACACGCTTGCAGGTGGAGACGAGCCTCAGAGCCCAGCTCACTCAGTGACCACAATAAGCAATAAAAGCTGAGGCTCTCGGGGGTCCCTGCCCTTTCTGTGTCTCCCATAGTCTCCTGTGCAGCCACAGCCTGGGCCCTGCCAGGATCCAGGCATGGTCAGGTGTGGAGGAGCAGGACCCTGCACCGTCCCACTTCCGTTATTCAGCCTTGGATGGGTGGGAAGCCCTGAGCTGGGGATTCAGGATGCAAGTTAAGGTGTCCACCGTCGGGGCGCCCAGTTTGATGGCAGAGGCAGGTGCCTATGGGCAAGCAGGATGCGGGGTGGTAAGCCCCTGTGGTTAGGCAGGTACGGGGTTTCTAAGCTGGACTTTAAGTGGCAGTGTGGTGAGGCGATTAAGGCTCAGAAGCACAGGTGCTTGAGACCCAGCTCTGCCAATAACTGGTTGCGGGACAGGGGCCAGTTACCCACCTTACTGACCCTCATTTTCTTGTCTTTACAGTGGAGATCAAGTTAGTACCTACACTGCTCTGGGGATATTTGGAGGAACAAATTAGATAATGTGCCTGGTACACAGTAGGTGCTCACTGAAGAGAACTGTTATCCATTTCACATAGTTACTTGGCGTGTGGCACCTATGACATCTAGATTGCAGAGGGAGGTCTCACTGATGAATGAAACCAGACATGCTTGTCCTCAGGGTCATCGGCTTTTGGAGGAGGAGGGACACTGGTTAATTATCGCAGCATTGAACGTGAATCACAAACTGAGGTTGGCTTTGAATGGGGGGAGAATGTGGAGCAATCTGGCTTGTGTGGCCATGGGCATGGTCAGGGAGGGTGCCCCAGAGGAGGAGGGATCTGAAGGACAGGTAAAACTCAACTAGATGGAGGAGGCAGAGAAAGAAGATTCTAACCCTGCAGAGCCCCTGTGGCAGAGGAGCCCTGAAACCTTCTCAACCTGGGGAGGGCTTTATTGGTGGCTTGCAGAGGGCCAGGGAGCAGGGGAGAAGGACGGTGTGGGGGCAGGGGCCCTGTGGTGTCTGGCCACTCTGAGGTTTTGTCTTGTGCTGCAAGTGGTAGGAAAGCAGAGGGGGTGTGGGCAGGGTGTCCCTCCATTGCTGAGCATGGGCAGGGTGGGGATGGCGGGCAGGGCAGTATTGGGTAGAGGCTGTGGCAATGGCCAGGCCAGGCGTGACCAGTGGAGAGGGTACATTCTAAAAGGATAAGCTGGATGCTGGGTTGGGTGAGAGAGGAGAGGAGAGGAGGTGCAAAGAAGAGTGGAGGCGTCATTTATGGGGAGACAGGACTGAGGAGGAACGAGTGGGGGGCAAGGAACCCATGAGCTTGGACTTGGCAGGTCAGTTTGCAGGCTGACACGCTGCCTGAAGAACAGGCGAGGCCTTGGGGTCTGGGAGGAGGACGCAGCACCCAAGGCCCAGAGCCCAGGAGACAGAGCCAGGGCCCGACTGCCGGGCGGGGTCTGCATTTCAACCCTGGAAGCAGGACTCGTGAGCTGGGCTGTCTCAGCAGGACAACAGGCTCAGGGCCTCCAGGTCCTGGGAAGACGCCTGGTGCAGGAGGAGGACTCTGGCCACAAAGAGGTCACTTAGGAACTGTGATGGCTCAGTGACAGGTGAGAGCAGGGTGGCAGTGGGCGACAGTGAGAGAGGGTGGACACAAGTGGCCTCAGAGGGTCAAGGGATGTGGACCAGCACCAGGCTGGATCACGGTCGGTGGGTTTGGGTGCTGTAGAAAAGCTGGGCCCACTGGAGTGCTTAATAGGCCACCTGAGAGGTGGACAGATGTGTCCCCGAGAGGCCCCTCTGCAGAGGATGGAGTCACACAGTGTTGGTTTGTGACAGATCAGGCACTGTTGTCGGTGCTCTATTTGGCCATGTGCAATGATCCTCACAACCTCGGGGAGAGCGCTGTCATCACCACTATTTTATAGATGAACAGACACAGAAAGGTTTAGTAACTTATCCAAGGTCACACAGGTAGTTAGCGGCAAAGCTGAGGCTTGAACCCAGGCAGTAGCCCCTGAGTCATGTTCCTGTTCCTCTAGATGTCTTAGTCAGCTTTTAAAAAATATTTTGCCATGGTGACCCAAAGACCTGACAAGAACAGTTCGAGGAGGAAGGATTTATTTGGGGTTCACGGTTTCAGAGATCTTACTTTATTGCTCTGTGCCTGAGATGAGAGAGGAACTCATTGTGGAAGAGTGTGGAGGAGGAAAGCACCTCGGGACATTGCACCAGGAAGGGGAGAGAGAAAGAGATGGAGGGGAAGGGAGAGAGAGAGTGGGAGAGAGAGAAGAGAGAGAGAGAGAGCGTGAGCAACTGCTCCACTCACCAGAATAAATATAAACCCCAAAGGCACACCCCCAGTGACCCACCTCCTCTGGCCACACCTTACCTGTATACAGTTACCACCTAGTTCATCCCTATCAGGGATTAAAGCACTGGGTTAAGGCTCTCATAAACCAAGCATTTCACCTCTAAACCTTTTGTATTATCTAACACCTGAGCTTTGGGGGAGACCTTCCACTTAAATCACAGCACTAGAAGACTAAGTGCCCTTGAGCTGCTGCAAGGTCATAGAGTAAAGCCCAGGGTGACCTGGGCGAAGGGAGAGATGATTTCTAGTGCTGAGAACACAGAAGTCTTCCTGGAGGAGGCAGCATTTTAACTGGGTCCTCAAAGGTGGAGGGGTTTTGAAGAGATAAAACTGAAGCATATGAAAGTGTCATATATAACACTCATTCTCCAGTCCATGTAAGCTGAGAAGTTGTCAAGGACTTTCTCTCCGCAGTGTGGGCTGCGGGTGTATCTGATTGGGGGAAACTCTCCACTTGACTGTAGCCACTCTGAGGAGCCCGAGGAGGAAAACCTCTGGCTTGTTCAGGCTGTCTTTTAAGACAGGAGGTTATATTGTCACAGGAAAAGGTTTCTGTGACCTCGTGACAGCTACTGATGGCCATGTGTTCTCTACATCATTAGGGAGGACCCTCCAGAAGAGCAGAGAAGTCTAAGAAGCAAGGCCGTGTGTGGGTGGGGAAGCTCACATACTCAGTCCTCCAGGGACCCCCCTCTGTTTGCTAGAACAGAAAGCCCAGAGCACAGAGTTCTGTCCTTACCCCAAACATGAGTCCTCAGCCACTGGAAAAGTGGAGAAGGCTGGTTTCAATGTGTTTGTTAAAAAACAGTCCAAAGAAGTTGGGCGAAAAGAGAGCCAGGAGGACCTTGACCTTAAATACTGCTCTGCTCTAAACTCCTGCTTGACTACAGTGTGGACCCACAGGTATATAGGCACCTAGGGGACTGTGGTGGCCTCTGTGGCCCTCAGGACAGTTCCTGCCTTCTTTGCATCTGCAACTTACTACTATCCACTTTCAGCCAGAATACTTGAGCAGGACGGAACCAACTTTGTGGGGGACCAACTCCCAAATGACAACAGGAACTGGAGCACTCTTCAGCCCCCCACCCCCAGACTCGGGAGAAGAGAACCTGATTCCTGAAGAGAAAATCCAATTAGGACCAAGCAAAGGGAAAGAAAACAGGTTTTCATTTTCTGGAATACAAAGAAAATATTTACATACTGGAAAGTAAATGACAAGATATTGAGGAACTTTAAAGCAACTGCTCAAGCCATGAAAGAATCAAGAAAAGGTTTTTAAAAATTTCTATTAAATCTCTTATTAAAGTCATACTCCCAGATTTCAAACACCAGTGAACATATTTATTTTTGACCCCTTCCAGTCCCTTCCAAGAGGATCACTTCCCATTCATTATTAACTCTGAACCATGTCATAATTCTTTCATCTCCGATCACCTTTCTATATAGTCTTTTTGTTTTAAAAAAGCAACCTCCACTTTGGTTTATTTTAGTTGGAAGCCCATCAGCTTCAATCCTTATACTCAAACCCCTATGACTCCACAAATTTCATTGAGTGGAAACAACCAAGACTAAAACAGTGGTGTATTTTCTTTTTCCTCACCCTGAATCCACGGATCTTAACAGACACCACAAACTGGGGGCGAAGGTAGGCATACCCAGTTTCAGGCGCAACCTTTTAAAGAACTCACATTTCTAAAAAAGAAATGTCAAGTACAGAATAAATCTCCACGATGTCCAAGACGCCTGTACCGTAGAAAAGCACGCGTCCTTGTAGAAATGCAAGTAGTGACAATCTCTGAGTATGAGCCTCTTTTCATACACGCCAGGCTCCCGACTTTGAACTACAAGCGTGCATCCCTTCTAGGGACCAGGAAAAAAGCAAGTCACTTGGAACAAAGAGAGTGGAAACCTTAGGTTTCTAAGTGTTGGGTGTAGGCACTCGGAAAGTGTGACGTTTTAAACGTTTTGTGTCTTAAGTGAGGTGTTTGGCTGGCAACAGAGCACCTGCGAGCCGGAGAGCCCCGGGGCGTGGCGCACCCGAGGGGGCGGGGCGAGCGCGCGTATGCGCCGTGACGTCAGGGCATTGTGACTCCCTGCTATATAAGGCCGGGCCCGCGGCCGCGCGCCGTACTTCGTCTGCTTCTGCCAGCCGCCCGCTACCTCCTGTGCCAGAGCAGCGAGTCAGACGCGCGCGGCACGCGACAGCTGAAATGGGAGGAGGCTTGATGGTCAGGCTGGGGCTGGGGCTGCTGCTGCTGGCGCTGCTGCTCCCTCCGCAGTTGGAGGCCCAGGGCCCCCCCCCTATGACCAGCGACCCGCCTCCGTCTCCCCTGGATTCATCTGGCGTCGGCGTGTTGCAGTGCTCCATCAGTGTCCTGGTCTTGTCGCTGTCCTTTCTTTTCCATCTCTACTGTTAAGCTCAGGCCGAGAAACATCTTCCCATCTCCAGCCCATCTTGAGAAACTGCAAATGGCATCCGGAAGATCAGCGGAAGGCAAGACCGGGTCTTCAGTCTAGTTCCATCCTGTGTTATGTTGGCCGGAGGACGCCGGGAACACCTGATTCCGACTCGTGGATGGAGGCCCAAATGAGATCTGCTGAGTTTCGCGTGCAAAAGCGAAAAGACAATAGGCAAAATGAGTGAAAGAAGGGGTTTCTGGACATGCAACTTAAGAAAGACGGACTCTAACACAACCTAAAAAAGGATAGATTTCACCTTGAGAGGAAAAAGATGGGATGTGGAATGGAGATTGTTTTCATTTTGAGTCACCAAATTTGTAAGGCCATAAAAACGATTATGTACTATAAAAAGCTTCCGCAGTTTTCTTTGTGTCCACTGTGAAGTAGTAATGCGGATAGGCTCTGACGTCTTACATTGTTACTTTTTATTTTCTTGGGCTTGGGTCTTTTTTCTCTGGGGGTTTGGAGGGCTTTGGAATCTTTGCCATGTGCCAGGGTAAGGATGGACTGGGATCTACCCACATCCAAGCAAAAGGAGTTGCCCTTGCTCACGTCCCTAGGGAAGCAGACAGCAGGCACTTCCAGAACTCATTCCCATTGAACTGATTCGTGTCACTATGGCACTTGACCTGATTACAAGTAATATGAGAGCTGTTAACTTTAAGGGATCTTAAAATGCTTCTTTTTTGGCTGGGCTCAGGAGGCTGTGGCAGGAGGATCGCAGATTCTAAGCCAGCCTCAGCAACTTACCGAGGCCTTAAATAAATTTCAATTTAAAAATAAAAAAAAATCAAAAACACGGGCTGGGGATGTGGCTCAGTTAAGCATCCCTGGGTTCAATCCGTGGTTTAAAAAAAAAAAAAGCTTTTTTTGTGGACAGGTAGATGACAGGGCCCTGCCTTCTTTTAGCCATACCAATGAGACTGGCCCCCATGAAGGTTTTTGTTTTCATTTCTCAAGAAAAATGAGACTCCAGATACCACCTGTAGTCAGAGGTTGAAGGGCAGCATTTGTTCTGCTCCACAGAGGCCGGGAGAGGCTGCTGCCTTGAGTTCTCTGAAACACGCTTTCCACCTAGGTGGTGTTGTGACCTAAAATACTGCCCACAGTTCTGTGACCACATCAAGTCCCCTGGGTGTTTACACACTTTGGGGTGAAGGCAGAGGGGTGTAAGTTCCGGCACTGCAGGTGAACTCGAACAGCTTGGGGTGGGGGTGGGCAGGGGGCTTGATTGGAAATGAGAGGTCTGGGAGCTGACATTTGGCTCCCTGTGGAACCATGGGGAGCTGCTTGTAGTGTCAACTCTAAACCAGTCACAGAGACTATGTGAAAGACTAGTGCTCTTTTCACCCATTGTGAATCTCCCCCTCACTCATGATTGTGCGATTATTGGATTTGATTCTCCCCACCTCTATGGCTTGAGTGTGTCCCCTAAAATTTCATGTTTCAGAAGCTTGGTCTTCAGTGTAGCAATGTGAAGAGATAGAGGGACCTTGAAGAGGTGGAGCCTCATGGGAGGTCAGTGCTCCCATTTCTGATTTCCTGTCTGCTACCATTGTGATGCCATCTGCCACGCTGTGATGCAGCCAGGAGTTCCTTACTAGAGCTGAGCCGGTGCTTGCACCATGCCCCTGCACCTCCAGAACCAGAGGGAAATAAACCACTTTCTTTATAAAGTACCCAACTTCGGGCATTTCTCTGTAGTAACAGAACATGAACTTATAATACCCCCTACCTGGCTTCTGTATATTTTGCCATATAAATTTCTGTGTCTTCCACTGTCAGAAGAAGAAGGTACTTTCTGGATTCTTGTCTTTGGGCTCAGTCACAGGACTTGCTCTGGAGAATGGGATATTAGCAGAGGGACAAGCAGTGGTTTGGAATGTACACTGTTGGGAGTGTAGTGTGTCCTTTTATCCCTCTACCTTGGTGACCCATGAGTGGTGGGTGAGGCGGCAGGTGGTTGGGAGGTATGAAGAACACTGCCACCTCAGAGGCTCAGAGCAACTGAATAGCTGGTCCAAGATCTCAGAGCTTGGAAGTGTCAGGAATATAGCACTCTGACTGGCTCTGAAGCTGATTGGTGGGCCTCTCCCTGAACTGGGGTGCCACTCATAACTGTCAGAAAACTCATGGGGCTGGGGTGAGCTGCTGTGGAGCAGACAATGTCACAGACTACTGTGATCCCTGGTACTGAGGAAGAGCCCAGGAAGGTGCCACCTGACAGGTGGACAGAGATACATGATGGGCCAAGAGGCCAGGAAGAGAGAAGCCGCAGGAGGTGCCAGGCAGAGGAGAGAAGGTTCCAGGGAATGGAGAAGCCCTGAGAACATGGGCTGGCTGCGTGGATGTGGGAGGAAGAGGAAGCACAGGCTTGCAGGGAGAGAGGCTGAACCTAACCAGGGGTGGGTGCAGGCTGGGGCTCTGTGGTCAGAGGTTACTTGAAAGGAAACCAGTACAGGAAGCCCCTGAGGGCCTTGTTAAACCCAGCTGCGGGTCCCTGAGGTCTGGGGGCTCAAAGCTGCATTTCTAATGAGGTCCCAGGAGATGCCCATGCTGCAGGACCAGGGAGTAGCAAGAAGGGAGAGAGGAGGCCCAGACAGGCCCAGACTTGAAACCCAGACCTGCCACCTCCTCTCCCCTTTGGCCATTTGCTAAAGTTTGCTAGGCATCAGTCCCTCATCTGTGACATGGAAGTTACACTCCGTAAGGTAATTTGGGGACTAAACGAGATGAAGTAGGGCGTGTTGCAGTGGGTGCTCAGGATAGAATGGCAAGGATCACGTGCAGGGATGGGAGTTTCCTTTGCCTCAGTTAAGCCACCAGGTCCTCAGAAAAAGCCTCTGGGGAGGTTCTATTGTTACACCCTCTTCACAGGAGGCCAGCGAGATTGCCATCTGAGGCCCCTCAGCTGGTCAGTCGCCGGGTGTGTGCACTTTGCATTTCCCTAGGGGCTCCAGACCTGAAGACCAGGGTCAGACCATAGAGGTCTTCCGGCACTGATTACCCCACCCCACACCCTAGGAAATCTCCTACCGGCCCTCAAATAGCTCTGTTGGAGGGCAAAGGACCATTTGTTACCAAGAACACAGGCCAACTCAAGGTGTTCAGTCCAGCCTCACTTTGGAAATCGATGGGCTAAGATCGCCTGTCTCGCCTCTGCGGGCAGCTGCCGAATCTCAGCTGGGTCCTGGGGGCCTCTCCCCAGGCTCATCCACCGGGTTGGTGGGCAGAGAGGCTCTGGGAAACGTCCCTGATCGCTTGCCTACCGTGTCGTCACGAGGTGCAAATCTGCTGCTACCAGAGAGCTGTCAGTCATCCGGCAGAGGAGACTGTGCTCCGGAGAGAGGCGGCGCCATCACAGGGGAAGCCCGCCCTCTGATGCCCGCGCCCCTTCCGGCCTTGGCGGTGCTCCCGGCTGGGTCCTGGGAAATCAGTGCCTTTGGCTGCATCACCTGAGACTCAGCCAGGGCGGAGCCATCAGTAGGTATTGAAGACATTCCCAGGTCTGGCTCAGTTCCTGTTGGGAGGCTGGGGCCTCTCGCAGAGTTTGCATCTGTCCATTTGCAGGAGGCTGGTCCTGAGCGTCCGTCTCCAGGGGCATCTGACCTGTGTCTGTGGCTCAGGAGGCCGCAGGCGAGGGCCGGGCCTGGAGAATCAACTCCTTGTGCTTAACTTGCTCCTAGATTCTGAGCCCACCTGTGGGAACTGAGCGAAAGTCAGTTGTGTGCTGAACCTCATGCTTAGTCCTCCTTGGGTGACTCAGTTGGGTCTGAGTCCTATTGAATTTGCTCTGACCCAACTTGGTGATGGCTTCTGAAGGAACACAGGGGTGTTCAACACCGCCCTGTCTCTCAAGTCAGTAATCCACTTGGATGCTGGGAAGGTGGTAGGATTCAAATCAGAGGTCAGTCTGCCCCCTAGACCTTGTCACCTACCTCTGACCCCCAGGGCTTTCCTCGAAGGGGGTCACAGCTTTGAGCCCAGGGGGTTAGAAGGACACAGGCCTCTCCTATCCCATATCTTGTAGGCCAGTGCTCAAGGCTCTTGCTGGAAAGGACCTTAGCTATAATGAACTGGTTTTATGTACATCGTATATTAAGGATTGTTCCCTTCAAACGAGATCTGACATGAACCTTCCAGACCTAAGACTAATAGCTGCGGAGATGCTCAGGTTTTGCTGGCATGTTTTTTTTTAAAGATGTTTCCATCTACATTTATGAAGAGTATTATTCTGTACTCCTCTAGCGATTTCTTTGATTTTGTTATCAAGGTCATACTGTCTTCAAGAAATAAAGCATGTGCAAGGGGTTGCCCTTTGTCTTCTAAATGGTGTTAGAGTCAGTGTGGATCTGGAATTTTCTCGGTGGAAAGGTTTTAAAGTAGGAATTCAGTCTGTTTACCAGATCCGGCATTATTAAATCCTCTCTTTCTGTGTTCTTTTTGTCAATTTGTGTCTTTAAAAGAATATGACCATTTTGGGCTGGGGTTGTGGCTCAGTGGTAGAGCACTTGCCTAGCATGTGTGAGGCACTGGGTTTGATTCTCAGCACCACATATAAATAAACAAAGTCCATTGACAACTAAGAAAATATTAAAAAAAAAGAATATGACCATTTTGTCTAAGTTGTCAAATTTATCAGTGTGTTATTAATAATATGTATCCTTTTAATTTTGATAGGATGTACCCTTTTAAATTCTTTATACTTGTGATTTGAAACTTCTCTTTGTTTTTCTTGATTACCTAAAGGCTTTGCAATTTTATTAGTCTTTTCAAAGAATTTTTGTTTTCATAGATTTTTCTCTATGAATTATCTTTTTTTTTTCTTCAGAAAATGATGTTTACTCGTATGTCATCTTTAGTTGTTCTCCTCCTTATTTGGGATTTATTTGCCTCTCTTCCAAAAGCTGGAAGAAGAAGAAAAAAAATTCAGGTCATCAATTTTCCTTCTTCTTTTCTAAGTAGTTAAAGGCTAAATTTCCCCTTAATTAGTATTTTATTACTTACAGATTAGACACATTTTGATATGTTGTGCTTCATAATACTTAAAAAAATCTTACCTGTCACTTCTTTCACCATGGATTATTTGGATGGAGTTGTTTTG
This sequence comes from Xerus rutilus, assembly GCA_028644305.1. Lineage (NCBI taxonomy): Eukaryota > Metazoa > Chordata > Mammalia > Rodentia > Sciuridae > Xerus > Xerus rutilus. Next base: position 19,848,285 of record CM053400.1, on the reverse strand, counting down.
TTTCAAAATATTTAGGTATTCTAGAGCTGTTAGTGATTTTGTTGTTGTTGAATTCTATTGTGGTTCAAGTCTCAGCTCTGTAGGATTTTAATCCTTTAAAAAAGTTTTGAGAGTGTTTCGTGTCTCAGTGCACTGTCGTGGCCTGTGCTTGCAAAGAGTACGTGCTTTCCTGTTGAAGTGTCAGATGTTCTATAAATACTAATTAGCTCACATTGTGTTGTTCAAGCCTGTATGCTTAGTGATTTTCTCATGTTTTTGTCCATGTCTCCTTTTGATTTTCTTTCTTGCTTGCTTTATAATTTTGAAGCTCCCTTATTTGATACTTTGATGCGCGCACACACCTAGAAATGTCCATTATAGATGAATTGTTCCTGTCATGAAATGTCTTTTGACTTCTTTTAACACCCTTCTCCTGAAGTTAACTTTGCTGACGTGAATGTAATTGTTTTAGCTTTCTTGTGATTGATGTTTGCATGGTATATCTTTTCCTGTCCTTTTTTTTTTTTTTTTTGGTAATTAATCTGGGTCTTTCATATATAAAGTGAATGGTCTTCTTATAGATGACATAAGAGTTGTCTCTTAAATTTTTATCCAGTATGACAACTTACTTTTTCATTTTGAATGTTTAGACTATTTGTACTCAATGTAATCAACAGTATGGTTAGATTAAGTCAATTACGTCTACTTATTAAATGCTATTTATTTTTTACTCCTTCCATTTTTTAATATTTTATTTATCCTTTTTTAGTATACCCTATTATATTATTATTTATTATTATTATTAGTTATAATTTATACTTTTTTAGTATACTCTATTATATTATTAGTTATGCTTTATTTTGATTTTCTTATTTGTTCCTCTAGGGTTTACACAGGTGCAACTTTAATATAGCAAGTGTATCTTCAAGTGACTTTATGCCTCATCCATGTAAGGTGAGATCAGGTGATAGCATGCCTTTCTTTCTACAATATCCTTTATACTTCACTTCTATGTATGTTATTGACCATCTATTACATTGGTTATTCTTTTTGTTTTGAATGGTTATATCTTAAAGACATTTTTTAAAAAATGAGAAAAATGTCTTTTAAGTTGATTCACATATTTTTTTTTATTCACATAGTTATTTCCATTCATTCATTCAGGAAGTCTTAGTTTTCATCTGTTACCATCTTGCTTCAGCTGAAGAACTTTCTTTACCATTTCCTATAGTTCAGGTCTGGTAATGAAAATTATTTAATTTTTGTGTTCCTGAAAATATTTTTTATTTTGCCTTTATGTTTGAAGAAGATAGAATTTTTCTTTTTTGGTGATGCTCAATAAAGGAGGTAGAGTTCTGAATGGACTCCCCCCTCCCTCCTTGGCATTGCAGAAATACCAATCCCAGTTTCTGCTGTTGCTGACGTGAAACTGACAGCTATCTTTGTCTTTGATCCCCTGTGTGTGATGGCTTTTTGCTCTGTCAGCTGGATAATTTTTCTCTCACTGATTTTTTAGATTAACGTATCAATAATGTGTTGTAACACATTTAAAAAATTATCCTGTTTGGGGTTTGTTGATATCCTTGGATCCGTACATTTATAATTTTCATAACATTCAGCCATTCAAATATTTTTTCCTCACCCCTCCCTGTTGTGGGACACTTATTTTATACAGGTTAGATAGCTTGACATAGTTCCACAAGTTACTGATGCCTGAACCCTGGTTTGGGTCACATTTTTATGTCTAGTCACTTATGATTTTATGCTGGACATTTTGAATGTTTAATTTTTGAGTTTCTACATTTTATTATTTTCCTTTAAGGAGTATTGAAGTTTGTTTTAATAAATAGGTTAGTCAGAGATCAGCATAAATCATTCGAGCTTTTCTGGTTTCTCATGGTGAACCAACAAGGAGCCTGAACACCAGGGCTTCCCTTCTAAGGGCATGATCCTTAAGAGCTTCTATTCATTACCTCAAGCATTCAGTGAGGCTTGTCCCTTCCAGGTGGCCAGAATGCACAGGTTGCTAGCTCTGTTGGAACCTGAGAATTCTGCTCCTTGATTTTTCTTGTTCTGGCCTCATGAACTTTCTCCCTGTGCCTGTGCAGGTTTATGCTCAGCAGTAGACTCAAAGGGACATCTGCAGCTTTCTGGGTTCTTCTATTTTTCTCTGCAAATTCTGAGTACCTCTGTCTCCCTGAACCTGTCAGCCTCCTCAGCCCACCGAGGCTGAGTGTTCTCCTGTTGGCACCGCCCCCGCCCCGCCCCGCCCCGCCCCGCCCCGCCCCCAGGGCAGTGGTCTGAAGAACGCCCCCTGGTGGAATTCTGGTGTGCCTGCAGGGTTCGTAGCCACTTCAGGTCTTTGCTGTCCAGCATCTGAAATAGCTCTTATGGGTCTTGCCCAGTTTTCATTTGTTTGTGGGATGGGGAAGGCACAAAGGGGCACAGTTACTCCATCAAGACCAAAGCAGAAGTCAAAGGATGGGTTTTAGAATCTAACCCACATGAGTTTAGAATCTGACTACCACTTACCAGCTGTGTGACCTTGTGTATGTCACTTGGCCTCACTGAACCTCTTTGCCTATATGTAAAATGGTTCACATTATCTACCTCTCAGTTATTTTGGAGACAGAATGACATTATGTATATAAGTTAATCGCATAGTGCCTGGCACATAGCAGGTGTTCAGTAAATGAAAATAGTACTGTGATAATTACATGGTTCCCAGGCTTTTGCGAGTTGCTACAGTAGCTAAATTCCCAGTTATGAAGGTTCCAGAAGATTGGCATCTCTCTGTAACACAAAGTGATGTAACACAAAGCCTTTCAAGTGATGAATTCTACGTTTACATATTTAAGTCCAGTTGGTTGCTCTGTATTAAAGGGCTCCTGTCAGCTGATTTTAGCATCCTGCTGCTGACCCTGTTCAAAATCTGGCATCTTCTCAGGTGGCCCCAGGGACCTGGGGGTGATTTCCAAGGTGGTGTCACTGAGGCTGTTGTGGGCATCTTCATTCAAGACCGGAGGGCCCTCCACCTCCTTCCCACCAGACCTCTCCTGTCAGTTTTCCAAATGAAAGCCTTTTATTGGTACCTTGCCTGGGATAAGGGTTAATGTGGGGACGGGTGTTTGTAAGGCAGGCCCTGGCGACAGGTGAATTCCCCCAGTATCAGGAGCAGCTAGCGCACCCTTTGAGGAGGTGGGAGTGGGGGCAGGAGGGGTCAGGGGTGTGTGGGGAGAAGAGACTGAGGACTCCAGAGGGCTCTGTTTACTCCCAGTCGCTCCAGGTGATCTTTGAACAGGATAAAAATATCCCCTAATCCTCTTTATCTCAGTTCAGTGCTTTTAGAAAAGAGACACTTGACATTTAAGGTTGCAGCAAAGGTGGAAATGAGAACATGAGGGATTCCTGGTGTTCAGGGGAGGTGGGATGGGGAAGTTCCAGGCCGCTTGTGTTAGGAGCTCCCTGATGTCTAGAAAGACACACACAAGGGGTCTGGAAGGCAGTGCCCCTCGCCCTCCTGCTGGGCAGTGTTTTCCTGCATCTCTGACTGGCATCCAGTTCCAGGAGGGATGCAGCCCTTTGTCCTCCCTGCTCGGTGCCCCACATCTGCCATTAAGCACAGAGACCGCCAGGTTCATTTACCAGCCTTCCTGCCAGTTCAGCCCAGCTGGCCGCTCCCTCTGCCACCCATCTCCTGCCTGCACAGCGGATCCTGTTCAGCTGGAGAAATGCGCCTCTTCCTACCATCTTTCCTTCCACCTTTGAGCACCTGCATCTCATTTTCCAACAAATAATGAGGGGAGTGTCACAGGATATGGGGTGATATCCATCTGGAGCTGGGGGTGGGGGCTGCTTTTATCAGCCACTAACTGCTGACTGGCGGTTGCAAGGGCACATGACCCTGAGGCTGAGGATTGGGAGCTGTCTGCTCTGGGATCCAGGAGGGGTCTTGGGATCCCAAGAGAGGAAAGATCTGCAGTGTCTTGAAATGTTCTGTGCCAAAGCAAGAGGCAGGCCACTACCACGATGCCTGTGTCCCGGAACCAAGAGCAGGTGTCTCTCGGGTGGTGGAGAGATAACCACCCCAGTGTGTGAAGCCAGGATTAGACAGTCAGTGCAGATGCTAGAGTCAGGTTGGATCAAGGAGGCCGAGTTGGAGAGATATTGAAATGCTAATGCCTTCAGAGCCCTTCCTCCACCCTTATGAGGGTAACCTGCCCTGCTCAGGTAACCTGTCCCAGAGATTATCTCTCCCTAGGGGGGAGTTGTTAATTATGCTCCTTTCCTGCCCAGATCTCTCCACCTGGGCCTTTCCCCGTGTCCATGTGCTTTTCACCTTTTGGTCATCCCACCAACCGTCTCCTGGGCCTCCTCACTAGGCAGGAAGGAGAGAGATAAGGGGAAGAGAGCAGGAGAACAAAGGAAGCCCAGGACACATAAAAAGGCAAAACACGTGTACTTCTAGGGATACCAGGATACCAGCTATGGCCCCCTTCTCCCTCCTGGGAGAAGTCTATGTCACCCATTTTTAAATAAACTCTGCTTAAACGCTTGCCTCGTTGTGCTTCTCTAATGTGATACTTCAGCATGTGAGGAAGCAGAACTTGTTACCTGTAACTGGAGGTATCATATGTGTTGAAAGAATTGGGCTGTCTTCTTAGACACCACGTCACCCATATTGTGTCTTCACCTACATCCTAATTCTTTTCTTCTGCACTTCAAGATATGGTTCTGTCAAACTAAAGGATTCTGAGGCACATTTCCAAACTGCCTTGGTTCAAATCTTGTCTTCATTAACTACCAACTAGTTGAACCTGGGCAAAATACTTCCTCTATGGACCTCAGTTTCCCTATCAGTAAAATGGAGATAATAATAGTGGCCTTCTAGGGTCCCTGTGGGGATTTAAAGCGTGTTTGTACTGTGTCACTCGTATTGTGTTCAAATTGCTATTGCTATTTTAATTAGAATGTTTTCAAGAAAAGCAGTACTGGTGCATGTGCCCGTCAACAGATTGAGTACCTCCTGACTGCTTCTGAAGTAAACATGAAGGACCAGGACAGCTGGTTTCTTGCCTCAGATTTATTTCTGGCTCCATGTATTGGTTTGCGTGACATTCCCCCCGACTTGGAGTCGTGGTCTTCCCATCTGTTAAAGGAGGCCAAGGTCTTACCAGCCACCCATGCTGCTTCTAAGGGAATTTAGGAACAGCAGTGGCCAGCAAGGGACATGCCCCCTGAACAGGAGGAATGTCCCCGTCACCGTTGACTGGCTATTTCTATTAGTTCAGCGAAACTTGTTTATGGATAAATCAAAGACTGACTTCAAATCCGGTTTCCCATCCCTTCTGAGGTCATTCTGCTCCCTGCATGGAAAGGAGGCCACATGGACACTGGTTCTTCCCTTCAGCCGTCCATCCACTCATAGATGTCTGCTACTTGGTCTGTTTCAGGCACTGTTCTCGGCCCTAGGGGTACAGCTTTGAAAAGCACAGGCAAGGGCCGGGTGCAGGGGCACACGCCTGGAATTCCAGTGGCTAGGGAGGCTGAGACAAGGAGCATCTCAATCCGCAGTTATCCCCCACCCTCCAAAAAAAAAAAAATGAGTCATAATTCTCCAAAAAAAAAAAAAAAAAAGTTACAGACAAGGGTCTTGCCTGGCTGGGGCTTTCTAATTAATGAATCAACAATAGGAGAGTGATTTCAGACAGTAAGGGTGTTCTTTAAGGAAACAAAGAGAGACTAGGTGTAGGAAGAGGGTCTGGGGCTGGGTGGATGGTGGGGTGGGGATGCCAAGTTTAATAGGAGGGGCTTCCATTTGAGATCAGGCCTGGATGTATGGGAAGGAGTTAGTCTTGTAGGAATTTGGGGCAGAGAGATCCAGGCAGGGGAGCAGTAAGTGCACCAGCTGGGATGTAGATTTTTTTTTTTTGGTACTGGGGATTGAACTCAGGGGCACTCGACCACTGAGCCACATCCCCAGCCCTATTTTGTGTTTTATGTAGAGACAGGGTCTCACTGAGTTGCTTAGTGCCTCGCCATTGCTGAGGCTGGCTTTGAACTCGCGATTCTCCTGTCTCAGCCTCCCAAAGTGCTGGGATTACAGGCGTGTGCCACCGCGCCTGGCTGTGGGATGTAGATTTTTAGGCAATGTTTTAAAAGGTGTTTATGCAGAAGAATCAGTGAGTTAGTTCTGCTCTAGGAGATGGCACAGGAGAGGAATTAGAACAGTGTGCTCTGGGGCACAACTTCCTGGGATGGATCCCAGTTCTGTTGCTAAATTGTGTGACCTTGGGCACGGTACCCAATCTCTCTGTGCCCTAATCTGTAAGGTGGAGCTGATACTACAATCATTGTCTTAGTGTGGGGGTTAAAGGTATGATCCACGGACTGTGTCCAGTTCCCAGCACACAGGTGCTCCATAAATGTTCAAGCTCCTATTATGTTGCTGAAATCTCCCTTGGCTACACATGACAAAGAACCGGAAGGTGGAGATCTGTTATGCGGTCACTGCAGTCCTTCCGGGAGGGTGAATTTCTCACTCAAAGACTTGACAACTATCTGCCCACTCAAGCCGGCTAAATATTGACGCTTCCTGTCTTGTTTACTTTATTAGGAAGTTTAGCCAAATGATTTGTTTTCTATAATTATGGTGTCCAGAATTATGACTCATGTGAATTCATGAGATTTTTATTGTACATTTCAAGACAAATATCTCAATGTTGTACCTGAAAGTATAAAAATTCATTCTGGTATTAGAAAGTCTACTTGAGACTTGGCAGGATCGGACTGTGGTATACAATTAGGGGGAACTGGGAATTCCGCTTCTTTCCCATGTGCACACAGCGAGACTTCCCAGGCCCTGTCTCAGGATTCCCAGCTCTGCCACCGAAGACACGCCATTGACAAAGTGATCAGGACACTCACCGCTCTACCAGTAGAGTTCCTGTCTGTACAGTGGAGATTGTGATCTCCTGGTTCTCTTCCTTCCTAAACGTGTGTGTTTCAACCTTTCTCTCTCTCTCTCTCTCTCTCCTATCTCTGCGCCTCCAGCTCCTTCCCTCAGTGGAAGTCCACCCTGTGCACCTCAGTTTCCAAGCCCCATTCTGCTTGCTCCCAGTGTCCCTCTCCCTGCTTGGCCAGCATGGAAGCTTCATGGAGGAACTCAAGCCCAGAGCTCTGGCCAGCTCGCCTAGTAACTTTGGTCAGTGGTTCCGACATTCTGGACTTCCATTTTCTCCTCTGTGAAACAGTCACAGGCTGAGTTTGGTTATGCTTTAGGGGACAGATATGGTCATTGCTCTGGTCTTGAAGTTGAAGGCAGCTGAACCCTGACAAGTCCAAAGGGCCTCACCTCTGCCCTCAGGGCCACATCTATGAGGTGGCCTCCTGCTGCTGTCCCTGCTGTTGCCTTGGCTCCAGTCTCTGCCGGGGCCATGTGCTGCTTCAGGGGAGAGCAGTGCCTATCTCCACGCTCCTCTCATGGTGACGTGACTTTGGTGACGGGACACCCTCTGGCTCCCAGTGTGACAACCCTTCTGTGCTGTTTGGTGGCGCCTTCCAGAACACGTAGTTAGCCACGGGGGTCAAGATGCTTAGCATCCTCAGCACTGTGAGCCCCCTGCTTGCCTGGGGGCCAGGTCTGCCTGCTTCCTCTTGTCCCAGCAGAGCCTCATTCAGGACAGGATGGCCTTCCCCAGCTCTGGGCCTCACTCAGAGTCCCCTGGACCTCCCTGATTATTTTAAGAACTTGGAACCTCAGAGAACAGGAATTGATCTGTTTGATTATTTTCTCCCAGAAGGCTCTGGGCTACTTAGGCAAATTACTCTAAACCCTGCCGTCCTCCAAGCCTGTGGTTCAAAAGTTTTTCTTAAAGAAATTAAGAAAAAGAGAGTCAAGTTCCAACTCACTGCATAACCTGCAACATGAATAGATTTTCTAGTTCAAGATAAGAATTGCAAATGTTTGCAGAATGAGGTCCAAGAGCCCATCGTTCTCTGTGAAGGAAGTCGACCCTTCCTCATTATAGCACTGTGAAGGAGGTGCCTGCATCAGTCTGGGTCTACGCAGGAGATGGGCCGCATGGTAATTTAAGCCAGGGAAGTCTTATATCAAAGTATTTGCTTCACAGGAGAGTAAGTATGAAGTTGGAAAGAACCCAAAAGAACACCCCAGGGATAAGGAAGGGTATCCACGGAAGAAGATGCTTGGAAGGAGGTCCCTTTCCCAAAGCGGGGCTTCAGATTTCACTGCAGAATATGTGTCTGCCGTCCAGCGTTCCCTGGGTTTCTTAGGGCAGATGCCAGGCAAGCAGGGAAATGCTCTGAGGCTCAGGTGAGTAGAGGCTGGGGGCAAGCTCACACGGCACCGTTATGCTGCCGAGGGCCCCGCCCTGGGGCGCAAGGGGCTTGTGTAAGGGAGGAGGAGGGGTATAGTACGGTGGCCATCAGAACGGGGCTGTGGCTCTGAGGTTGCTTAGTGACCCCATGGCCACTCAGTACCACCAGATAGAGGCATACAGGGGCACTGAGCTTGGCTTGACTAGCAGGAGCAGGGACTAGCCGCAGGCAGCAACCCAAACCGGGAAGGGATGTCCCCTTCCTCCTGAAGTGTCCCTCCAGTGCCTTGAATGACAAAATGATGGGTTCATCATAAAGAACAAGTGCTTCAAGGGTCCTATCCCTCACCACAGAGCAGGTATGGAGGAGTGAATTTTGAGGTGACAAGACACAGATGGGGAGCTGGCACGGGCCACCCCTCCGGCTGCTTGGCTTCCGCCTGCTGCGCACACTCGGACCCTCTGCCACAGCAGATGCTCCTGGCTCACCTGACTTCTTTCTTGGAAGCCAAATGACTCAGCCTTCCCCACGGTGACAAGGTGACAATGGCCATTGAATATTCTGTGACTCCGAGTCCAAGTCGCAGAGTTAAACCTCAACTATGTCTCACAGCAGGAAGAAGGAAGGACCGGAAGCCAGGGCTTGGTCTGCACCAACGAGCAAGGAGGAGACGTGCAAAGCCGTGGTCATCTTGCTTCTGCCCCAGGGCGTGAGGTGTGGGTGGTGTCCATGGCTTGCTCCTTCAACGTTCCCACTGTCCTTGTTTGCAGTCTCGGGGCAGGGGTTCTCGACTCAGTAGTGGTTTCCAAACCTTAATGTCTGCAGGGCCTGAGGCCTCATCTACGCTGCCTTTGTGGTTGCTGTGGTTCCCCATTAACCTTTATTGGGCATAAAGTGCTGAGAGGCAGCCGGAGAATCCCCGGGGTTCTAGAGAGTCCCCCATGCTTCCATTACGGAGCAGCCAACCAAATTCCCTCGGGACCTGGGATAAACCATTCCAGGTAGTAGAGTGAGCTTGGGTTGACAATTGGTTCAGTGGCATAAGGGGAACCCAAATGGTCAGGTGGCAGTTTCATCTTCTAATTCAGTGGAACTCTGTCTCTGCTCCCTGTTCTCCACTTGTGTTCTTCACTTAGGGATTAGATTTCTTTCTTTCTTTTTTTTTTTGGTACTGGAGATCAAACCCAGGTGCTTTACCGCTGAACCACATCCCCAGCCCTTTTTATTTTTATTTAAAGACAGTGTCTTGCTAGGTTGCTTAGGGCCTTGCTAAGTTTTCTGAGGCTGGCTTTGAACCTGCGATCCTCCTGCCTCAGCCTCCAGGGATGCTGGGATTACAGGTGTGCCCGGGGAGGACTAGATTCTTGAAACGTGAAGAGCTCAACGTTGCCAGGAACGGAAACAAGACTGAGTGTGTTGTCAGGGCTGGCAGTGCTCAGAGGCACATCCACAGCCTGGGCTCAGGGGACGGGATGGGAGTGTATGGTTCCTGCCCCGTCCTCTGGTCTCGGGCTCCAACACACTCTTCTCCCTGTGAGAGAGAACACCTGTCTCTTCTGATGGGCACCTTGATGGAGTCCTCAGGGAGCCATTCCACCTTTCAGTTCGGCCAGCCACTTTGGGGGAGATGGTAAAAGCAGTTAATCTCGTGGGCATGAGCTAGTGCCTGCCCTCCCTTGCTGTGACATTAATTCCATCACCAGAAGCCACAGTTGTGAGGTGCGCCATGATGGTGGAAAGGCATTCTGGGAGTTCATGGATGATGATGCCAGAAGAGGAGTCGTGGGCAAGGAAGGCAGATCCACATCAGGACGTGTGTCCACTACTATGAGGATGATTCTGAACTCTCTCCATGATGAAGGGGGCCATGTATTAACCTGCACCCCAGTGGCTGGCAAGTCCTGCAGGGAACGGTTCTATGTTGGAATTTAACGTTCGTCTCTTCTATGGACAGATTAGACTCTCAGCGATGGCATTAGCAACCTCAGCCTTGATGAGGAGGCCCATGTTGGTGAGCCCATGCATGGCCTCCACTCCTGCCACTGTGGGCAATCGATTCATGTTCCTACTGCTCTTTTAAGCCAATTTGTTATGGAGTAGTTTGTTATGCAGCAAAAGCTAACTGATACATGTTGAAAGAAGCCAGATTATTGAATACCCTTTGTAGTATACTGGGAAATCTGGACTTTGTAACAGTACTTTAGGGCAGGTCTGAAGTCCAGTACCCAGGGTTTAAGTCCCAGCTCTGCCACTTACTAATGGCCTGTCATTGTACAAGTCACTTAACTGTCTCACCTCAGTTTCTTCATCTGCTAACTGTGGACAGTAATAGGATCTGTGTTTCCTGGGATGTAGAGGGAATTAAATGAACAAATAAATGTGAAAATCAGACTAGTGGCAGGTCCATTGTAAGTGCTTGGGAAATGCTGGCCACTGATTGTTAACCTCCTCTGAGAGTTACCACTTGGGCTATCTGCAGACCTCTGGGGCTCTGGCCCACATCCTGTGACTCTGACCCCCAGGGCTGGCCAAGGAATGTGTCCATCACTCCAACCTGGGCTGAGTGGTCTTGCTGGGCCAGGTTCTGGGCCGACTGGATCTCTTTCCTGGCTCCCACCCTGCCCTGGCCCTTCAAAGCTGTCCCGCTGTGGCCCATCTCCACACAGCTGAGACTGTCTTGCTTTTAAATAAATATCTGGGATGTGCACAGGCTCCAGGGTCGAACCACATTCCAGATGCACACCAAGTAGGAGGTTGTTTCTCTAAACATCTGGTGCCTTCCAATAACAACCGCAGTTAGGATGAAGTCAAGAAAATCAAAGAAAAACTAGTATTTCTGCAGCGGGGCTTGGCTTTGCAAGGAGTCAGGAAAGCACTGAGCCAACTCTTGTCCTGGGGGCCTCCTCCTCGGCCCCGAGAGGGGGCATTGAGCCTATTTGTTCCCCTCCTATCCTCAGAGCGTGGGGCTCCTGGTTATGCTGGGCCTCAGGGTGGCTTCCCTGGGGGACACGGGGGTCAGTGTCCCTAGGACAGTGTGTAGGAATGGGGGAAGGGTGTGATTACCTGTTTTCACCCTTATGATGAAGCTATGAGGAAATGTGTGATATTTTCATTTTGTAGGTAAGGACACTGCAGCTCGGAGAGGTGAGGCTCCTGCTGCCCAAGGCCCGGGGTGAGGAGGTTCTGTAGCTGTTGTGACCAGCATCATCTCTGCTCCCGTCACTGTCCCCCATGATCTGCTTTAACCCTCACCCATCCCCAGGCCATAGCTGTCACCACCCAACTTTACAGATTGGAAGCCATGGCTCAGGAGGGACTGGAGTTTCGATTGTGGCACTCTGTAATTGATGCCCCTTCTTCCTGTATTTCTGGTGACTTCATGGGGCCCGCATGGCTAGAGCTGTGGGAACAAGGGAAGGAAAAGCTGTCTTGTGGAAGTCGGGGGAGCCGTAGGCCAGGCAGGCACAGAGCAGGCTCGGGAGCCCTTTTGTCCCCACTCAAGAGCAAAAGAGGCTCAGACAGGGCCTGACCAAGTCTTCAGAGAAGAGCGAGACGGGGATTCTCAGGGAGAGGTGGACGCTCCTACAGGCGTGTGCAGAAAGTCCTGAGGGAGCAGATCCGCCAGCCTCCTGGTGACAGCAGCTACTCAACCCCAGCACACCCCGCCAACCATCTCCCAGTGGCACCAGGCCCACGGCCACGGCCATTGTGGCTCTGAGTCTCCAGGAAAGGACCCAGCACAGCTCAGTGGCACTTTCCTGACCTCCTGTCCTCAGGACGCTCCTGGAAAATGGCAGCGTTTCCTTCCTGGCCGGGGCGCACTGGTGGAGAGGGGCTCTGGCCCCCAGCTTGGCTTCCTCCCCACCTGACGACCCACACATAACCACCCCTTTGGCATAGTCTGGGGCTCCCCTGGGACGTGGAGGCAGGCCCTGGGCGGTCTGGCTTGGTGTGGACCCTGGTGGCCCTCAGGCTGGGGTGCAGCTCTGAGGACAGTGCTCCTCCTCCGGCCTCCCAGTTGCCCAGACCTAGGCGAGCCCAGGGCCACGTGGACAGAGAAGCCAGGTGCCGGGGGCGGGGCGGGGGGGGGTCTGCAGGGGCTGCAGCTCAGCTGGGTCCTTCTCTCTGGTCCTGCAGGATCCTCGCCCCCTGGGGCTGAGCAGGGTGGGACCTCTCTACACAGGGGCCTCTCTCACCTGGCTTCAGGGTGGATCTGAATGCTTGTCACCCCTTCCTCAGCCCCTGCCTTAAGCCTAGTGGTCGCGCCCCTGCCAGAGCTGCCCCCACCCACGGGCGCCTTCTCCACAGGCCGGGGTCCATCCAGCTGGTCTACTCCGCCCTGCGTCAGGGGGGCGCAGAGGACCAGCTCTGTGGGATCCTCCGGATGCGCTTCCCTGTGTGTGGTCCCGTCAGGCCCCTCAGCTCCTGCTGGCTGCTCCCGCAACACTGGGTGGCAGGGGAGGGGAGGACCAAGCTCTGACTCAGCACTTGAGATAAAGACCGAGAGTCTGGGAAGTGGAAAAGTTAACACGGCCCCTGCTGCCGCAGCCTGGCAGCTCGCCTTTCCTGTCCCCTCCAGGTGCCTCTCGGCTGTCCTCCTCCTGGGCTCCTGGTGCTCAGCCTGGAGGATGGTCTCGGCTCTTGCCATCGCTGTGGCACAGGAGTTAATCCTGGCAGTGAACTCTGGAAGGAGAGGGGAAACCTTGAAGTCCAGGAGCCTGAGGTGGTCAGAAGCCAATGGGAAGGGATGTGGCTAAGGGAGGGCACAGCTTGGCAGCAGCCTCAGGCCCTCCCTAAGCACCAGCCCGGAGACCCTGAGCGTTCTTCCAGAGAGTGGGAGAGGAATCAAGCCTTCCTGGGTGGGGCCCCTGGGAACTGGGGTTGGGGCTGTTTGTTTGTTACGGCACCTTCCCACCCTGACCAATACAACCCGGGCCACCCATCCCCGGGCTCCTGTGTGGCAGGCTTTGTGTTGAGCATAGGGACCAGCCATGAGCGAGGCCCTCAGGTCCCCACCCTCTCGGAGCTCTTGCACACAGTCTGGGAAGCAACCAAGCAAGGTGACTGAATGAGCAACAACAAAATAATTACCTTCCGTGAAAATACCAGAAGGAGGAAGAGACGGGGAGACACCAAGGCCAGACTGGGGGAAGCCCTGTGTGGGGGCTGGGAAGAGCCCAAGGCCGGAGGAAGCTGGAAGGGTGGGAGGAGGCTCTGGAAGAGAGGACAGAGATGCAGCCTCCATCCTCACAGTAGCCCTGCAGGGGCTGCCACTGTCCCTGTTTTACAGGGGAGGAAACTGATCCCAGAGAGGTGGGGTGAGGGGGCCAGGATTGATGGTGAAGGGCAGGGTTCCATCCCAGCCTTGTGGAGGAGGGATGGGGTCAGAAAGAGGAAGAGCTTGGTGGCCTGAATGGTCCTAGGGTAAAGATCTTGTAGGATGGCCTGGAAGGTCCCTCTGACCCCCAGGAAGATGATTCAAGGGCTGTAGAAGGCATATTTGAGTCCAGAATCACAGCCAGGGGTCATGGAAAAAACATGGGGCTAGGATTTGAACTGGGCCCTCCTGGGCAAGCTGTGTGCCCTTGGGTAATGCACTTCACCTTTCTGGGCCTCAGCTTTCTCCTCTCAAAAATAGAGAGCAGCACCAACCCTCAGGGCCAGGGAGAGGTCAGTCAGGATCCCCAACCTTGGAGCCCAGGGCCTGTCTCTGCTGCTGTCCTTCATTTCACAGGGGTTCGACGTGCATAGGCTCCACGATCACCCTCCCAGCCCACGCCCAGGACACGGAAGGATGGTGCACTAGGGGGAGCAGCATGGAGGCAGGGGCCTCGTCAGTCTCCACTGTACCTAGGACAGTGCCTGGCACGGTCCGCCGTTCAGGGAGTGGAGTAGTCCCCTTCATGGATGAAGACGCTGCGTGTTGGGCGTTCAAGGCATGTCTCAAGCCCCATGTCTCTGCCTCCCTGGAGATGTGTCCTTCTGTACCTCCCAGTGTCTCCTGGGCACAGATCACCTGGGAGACTGTGGTGTCCAGATCCGATTAGGGTCTGGGTGCACCTGGCCTTCTGCATTTGAGAAAGCACTCAGGACGCCATAGGCGGGCCACCCTGAGTCACCGGAGGCCAGTGCTCCACTCCACCCAGACACCACCACATAGGCCCTGGGAGTCCTGTCCAGGGGGTGGGGCCTCCAGGTGGGGTCCTGCAGAGGGCTGGCTGACTGCACGCTCCTTCTGAAGGCTGGGAGGACCCGTGCTCACTCCTGCCTCCTGTGGAACCTCTGCTCTTTCCCAGGCTGGGCTGCTGGGCTGTGGCCCCCGCTGCCGCCATCCAGGCTGTGTACAGCGCAGCATGAAATGGCCATGTGAGAAACGTTCTGCCCCAGAAAGCTCTCAGATCTGCTCGGGGTACAGAGCAATTTGTTCCTGATGAAGCAAAATGACATAGGTCACCGGGTGACCATTTTTAATGGATCTTTTCTGATGTCCTCATTCCCACCACCTACTAATTGCCAATTTTCTTCTCTGCCTGCAATTTGCGCCCTGCCTCTGAAGCAAGGCCCCCTGGTCCCTGCCCACGTCCCTAGTTCCTCCCTCCAGCCTCTGGGAGCCTCTGCCAGCCTCTGCTGGGACCCTGTGATGGCTGAGAGCTTCCTGGCTAGGGAAGAGACAGGAGAAGAGACAAAGATGTGACCCTGCCTCGGGCCCTGGGGACAGCCCACAATGTGGGAAGGTCACATGGATGTGGACACTCCTGGATGTGGACACCCACTGCTGTAATCCGCTCCTCTGGAAACCATCCTTCTCCCTGTAGACCTCAGTGGTCGCCCTTTCCTTCAGGCTTCGGGGCCCCCATTTTTCCTCCATCACAGTTCTTCCCACCATGGCCTCAAGATGTTTCTGCAAACACCACTGTTACCCTCACAATTCTACTTCCTGCACTTTGGACTCCACTTAAAACACTTGAATGGGATCTTGCTATTCTTGGGACAAAGATCCAAGTACCTAGTGCGTCATTTGAAGCCCCGCAGTCTGGCCCTGTGTCCCCCATCC
>CM053400.1:19780887-19832412 GCA_028644305.1 Xerus rutilus | reverse complement strand
GTGGCTGAAGAGGGAGGAAGGGGGAGGTTCCTACAGAGAACCAGGAGAAG
Organism: Xerus rutilus; assembly: GCA_028644305.1. Lineage (NCBI taxonomy): Eukaryota > Metazoa > Chordata > Mammalia > Rodentia > Sciuridae > Xerus > Xerus rutilus. Next base: position 19,832,362 of record CM053400.1, on the reverse strand, counting down.
GAGGGTGAATGCTGAACGGCAAAGACAAGCGGTCTTTAAGACCAAGGCACTTCAAACACGAAGACCTGTGAAATAAAATACCCAGAAAGCAATGCAGAAAATCAATGGAACCAAGAGTTGGGTCTGTGAGATACTAAAACTGATATACCCTTAGTCATATTTTTTAGGAATAAAAGAGAGGACGAAATTGCCAACATCAGGAATGAGAGAGGTGACATAACTACAGATTCACAGACATGGGAAGTTTAATTAAGTGAATATTAGGAACAACTTTATGACATTAATTTCAATAAAATGGAGGAAATGGACAAATCCTTGAAAGACATAAACTACTAAAGCTCATTCAAGAAGAAATAGATAACCTGAAGTGCCCTATGTCTACCTCAATAATCAAAATAGTAGCTAAAAACCTTCCCATGCAAAAAATCTCCAGGCCTAGATGGTTTCACTGGTAAATTCTATCAAATATGGAAGGCAAAAATAATATGAATTTTAAATAATTCTTCCAGTATGTGGAAAAGGAAGGAATACTTCCTGATTCCAGGATGCCAGCATTATTCTGATCCCAAAACCAGAAATAGATTTTATTGATAAAGCATACTTCAGCCCAGAATCTATCATGAACACAAGGCAAATTTTCAAACACAAAACATTTCAGCATGTTTAATAAAGAAATATATAAAAAGGATGTACTATCATCATGATAAAGTAAGGTTTATACCAAGAATGCACTGTTGGCTTAATATTTGAAAATTAATCAATTGTCAATGTAATCTACCCTATTAACAAACTAAACAAGAAGAACCATCTAATCATCTTAAGAGATTCAGAAATACATTTAGCACCCATTTCTGATAAAAACTCTGAGCAAAATAAGATCAAAAGGTATTTTCCCACCTGAGAAAGGGCACCTACAATCCTATTTTAAGGTAAACATAATGCTGCCCTCTAAGATTTGGAAGATAACAAAGATACTTACTTTCACAGCCTCCATTCAATGTTGTACTGGAGAATGTAACCAATGCAATGAGACAAGAAAAAAAAAAGATTTCTGATTGGAAAAGAAGAGATAAAGCTGTATTTATAGATAAGATGATAGGCTGTGAAGAAAATCTGATGAAATTTACAAAAATGTTGGAGAGTTAGTGATTTTTAACAAAAATCACTTAGGATGTAAAAGCATCAGACAAAAATCAAATGTATTTCCATACACTAGCAATTACTGAGAAAAATTGAAAAAATTTTTTAAAAATATTATTTTCAGTAGTATGAAAACATGAAATGCTTGAGGGTATATCCGACCAGTTAGGAAAGACCTGGCACTTACAGCATTTCCCCTTAATGCTTCTAGGGGAAATTGAAGACCTAAATAAATGGAGGAAAAATACTGTGTTTGTGAGTCAGAATGATCCATATTGCTAAGATGTCAGTTCTCCTCCGACCTAAAGATTCAATAAAATCCTGTTTTATTTAGGCACTTGGCTTTCCATGCTGGATTCTGGGCAGTCCTCCAAAAAGAAGTTTATAGATATTGAGACAAATGCCCCATAGGCATGGACGAACATGAAATAAAGCCTATTACTTCCACAGCAAAAGAATTTCCTGAGGAGTGGCATCTGAGTTTGCTGTGGAGTAAAATGACCAAGGGTGGTGATAGGGGTGGCCGTGAGCTTTCACTGGATTAGAGGGTGGAGCTGTGGTGGTGGTGCCCATGCTTGGACTTGGCCTGAGTGCTCTGAAGTTTCTGCAGTTCTGAAAAACAAAGGAGGAAGTGGGCTTGCTTCTCTGGTGGCCCAGAATTGGGGGAAAGGGGAAAGGGATGAGGTCAGGATCTCAAAGCTGTTAGTGGTCAAGGTAAAATGTGGAGTCTCTGTTTTTCTTGCAAAAATCAATCAAAATCCCACATAAACTTTATTTTTTACTGGTGGAAATTCACAAGCAGAATCTAAATTCATAGGGAAATGCAAAAGACCTATAGAAGCCACAGTAACTTTGTAGAAGAAGCCCTGATGTGAAGGACTAGAAGTACCTGATTTTGACTTACAAAGTTACTGCAATCAAGACCATGTGATATTGGCATCAATACAGACCAGGAGAATAGTGGAACAAAGAAAAGGGTCCAGAAACAGACTCGCTGAGATATGGACAGCACAATAGCCAAGATTCAGAATCAAAGTAAGTGTCCACTAATGGGTGAATGGGTAAAGAGATGTGGTATACACATACAGTGGAATATTACTCAGCTATGAAAAAGAATGACATCCTTTCATTTATAAAATATGGACGAGCCTGGAGGACATTATGTTAAATAAAATAATCCAGGCATGGAAAACAACTCATGTTCTCACTCATACATGGAAACTAAAAAAGTTGATCTCATAAAGGTACAGAGCAGAATTGTGGTTACCAGAGTATGGGAAGAGTAGGAGGAATGGGTATTAGGACAGGTTGTTAATGCATACAAAGTCATAGTTAGAATGAGGTAAGTACTAATGTCCTGTGACACCACAGTGAGTGATTATAGTTAACAATAATTTACTCCAGATTTTGACATAGTTGGAATAGAGGATTTTGGGTGTTCTCAACACAAAGAAATGACAAATATTTGAGGTGATGGAGATACTAATTTCTTTGATCTGATCATCACATGTATGCATGTATTGAAATATCACACAGTATCCCACAAATACGTGCAATTACTATGTATCAATTAAAAAACAAAAAACAAAATCATAAAAAAATGGACATCTGATTTTTGACAGCAGCTTGAGGGCAATTCAGTGGAAGAGGAATGGTTTTTACTCAAACAGTGATGGAATAGCCATAAAACAGACAAGGGTAAACTGGGATCCATACCTGGTACCATATGAATAAAGGACTTGAAATGAATCATAGATCTAAATCTAACACCTCAAACTACGAAGTAACTTTGAGAAAACAGAAACAAGGGGTTGGGGTTGTGGTCAGTGGTAGAGTGCTTGCCTAGCATGTGTGAGGCACTGGGTTTGATTCTCAGCACCACATAAAAATAAATGAATAAAATAAAGATCCATCAACAACTAGAAAATAATATTTAAAAAAATAAAAACTAATGGTCCATCAACATCTTAAAAATATTAAAAAAAGAAAACAGAAACAAAACTAGCAATCCAAATTTAAAGATTTCTTTGATATGACACCCAAAGATACACAAAAGAACCAAATGATAAATTGAAGTTCACCAATATTACAACTTCTGCTCTTTGCAAGACTTTGTTGGGAGCATGAAAGAAGAAGAAGAAGAAGAAGAAGGAGGAGGAGGAGGAGGAGGAACCACAGACTTGGGGAAAATATTTGCAAAGTATCTACTTAGTAAGGATTTTATCCAGAATATGTAAAGAGTTCTCAAAACTCAATAAAAAAAGAAATAATACAATGGAAAATGACAAAAGATCTGAACAGGCACTTCATCAAAGATAGACAACAACTAAATGAAAACTGCTCCCCTTCCTTAGTCATTAGGGAAATATAAATTAAAACCACAGTGAAATGCCACCACATACCCATTGGCATGGCAACACATGCTATATGTTGGCAAGAATGCAGAGGAGGTGGAGCCGTCTCGTGCTACCGAGTGAGTGAGGATGTAAAATGGAACACGACTTTTGAAAAGTTTGACAGTTTCTTAAAAAGTTGAAAACACACCAATCAGATGAAGTAGCAATTCCACTCCCGGGAACTTATCAAGACAAATGAAAGCATATACCCATCCAAAGACTTGTACGTGAATGTCTGCAGCCCTTTAATTTGTAAAAGCCCCAAACTGGACATACTCCAAATGTCCACCAGCAGGTGAGGGCATGAAAATGATCTGTGGCATTTTCACACAACGGGATCCAATCATCAATACGAGGGAGAGGAAATAACAGCGCCGAGTGGAGGAAGCCAAGGATGCTGAGAGTTTCCTTTTAGCTAAAATGTGAACTGATTTGTAGGGATAGCAGATCGGACCGATGATGGGGATGGGGACAGGAAGGGGGCATTGGCAAGGGATATGAGGACACGTGTGCAGGCGATGGATACCTTGGTTGTCTAGATCGTGGTGAGGATTTCAGGGGTGCGTCCGTCAACGTCATGCAATGTCACACTTTAAACATGCACAGCATATGCAAATCGTGCATCAATAAAGCTATCTAAAAATACATGACCTTCTAACAAAGTTGCCATGAGAGCTAGTGACTGTAACTGAGAACGACAAGTACAGTGGCATACTGCAGGTGCTCATGGGACAATAGCCGCCGCTGTGACCATGGGTCTGGCAGGGGGTGGTGTGCACTGCTGGCTAGTCATCCTCCCCATCTGACGGTGACCCCCCTGAGCACAGGAAGGTGACCATCCTTCTCACTGTGCCCAGAGCCTGCACATGGCCTGGCACTCCATGGTGACACCTGCTGAGCCACCAGAAAGTGACATCCCACAAGAGGAGAGGGCACCGGGTGGTCATTGTCCCATAGCTGCTGGGCCTCGAACCTCCCTCGAGTGCCAGCTCACAGTGCGTGTGTCCCAGCAGCACGCCATGTTCTCAGCAGCAGAGGGAGCTATTTAAAGTCCCCGTTAAAACAGCTGGATCTTGGAAACAGAGCAGTTGTCACGGCTGGGGCCCGAGAGGAGCCTGAGAAGGACATGCGGGAAGGATTTATTCCAGGATTTCCAGAGACGCCTGTGTTATGACCACGTTCAGGATGTGAAGACACTGTGACCTTGGCAGTGTGAAGGGACAGCTGTGGCTCAGCGGGCAGGCGTGTGTCAAAGCTGTGGAGATGGGGGACATGGGGGTCCTGGTCCCTTTCTCCTCCACTCTCCTTCCTAGAGGATGGCTGAGAGCGGGGCCGCAGGGACGGCAGCGCTGAAAGGAGGAGACTTCAGCAGCACTGACGCCCCGGTGGACGCTGGGTTAACCAATCTATCCCAGAGTCCTGGGTTCAAATCCTGACTGCTGTGTCCCTTACCCTCACCAGCCTCGCTTTCCTCATTCATGAAGATGCAACCATATAATGACTTTGTAGCGCTGTTGCTTACTGGGAAGTGTCACAGAGGCCAGTAGGGAACTCCCACGTGCTGGGGTGTGAGGGGCTTGGGGTTCTGGGCAGGTCTCTGCAACTCCAGCTCACTGAGCACACCCTGGGCCCTGCTGGCAGCCAGCCCAGCCCCCAGATGCTGGGAGCTGTCACCAGGCCCCACTGAAGAGCAGGAGGCTGGCTGGCTTTGCCCTCTGCACCAGCCGGGCTTCGTCCAAACCAGCTCGTGCTCATGAAACTGAGGGCTGTCCAGGGTTGGAGCACTTTATTCACAGCAGAGGGATCATTTAAAGTCATCGCCGCTGTGATAGCTGGACCTTAATGGAAACAGCAGTTATCACACCAGATAGGTTGTAAGGTGGGCAGAGGCTGCTGGACTCTGCAGGTCTCTAGTCCTATTTGGGGCCAATGGGCAAATTTGAATCTGATGCTGTGATGGCCACTAGCCAATTCCCCTCAACTCCTTCTCCTGCCTGGGGAGGCACCCTGGCCTCCTGACCCATTGCCACCGCCCCATGGCCCTGCCAGGCCCTGGGCTACAAAGGGGACATGGAGAACCCGGAGTCCAGGAGCTCCTTCCTCCTGCTCCTGCTCCTGCCATCAAAAGCTGACCAGCTGTCTCCCTCCCTTAGGGTCCTCCCAGACCCCCAGAGGGTTTCCGCCTTCTCCTCCCCCTTCACCTCTTTATTGTCAGAATTCGGGCTCAGTGGTAAGGCCAGGGAGACTCTGCTGGGCAGCTTCAAGTCCTCCACATGGGACTCTCGCACTCAAGCCTGGGAGGCCCTGGGCAGAGTGGGTTTCCACACTGGCTCCTGACTCTGGCAGGGAGACCGGGGAGGGTCTCCGGGCTCTGTCCTATCACATGCCTCCCACGGCATGCTGGTTTTCCATGGGGTGATCCGAAGGACTTCCATGGTGGGGACTCTTGGGATGGTGAGGTGACCCTGCTGTCCATAGCCAGAGACTAGCCCTGACCTTGGCCAAGATGCTCTCTGCTGCCTGGGGGGTGAGGTGGGCCGGCAGTTGGTGGGACAGGAGCACGGGCTCTTCCTGCCCAGACTGTGGACGCTGGGAGTCGGTTCCTCCTTCTAGATCCAAGGCTGGCCCTGGCCGCTGCCCTTCCTGGGTTTGAATGAGCCTGTTTTCCAATACCGTGTCTTTTTCTCATCTGCTCCACGCATTATCTGGAAACCAACTCTGCTGCTTCAAATCAGGACTGAGACACGGAAAAGCAATCCTTCCCCTGAGCTGGCCCTGTCCATGGGGCGGGCAAGTCCAACCTGCCGGGTACTGGGCACATCGGCAGGAGGAAGGAAAGGACCTGGTAAAGTGGGGAGCAGTGCCATGCTCACCTTGGTCCTGGAGCCTTGGACCTCACAATTTGGACCAGGTGATACCCGTGGGTGGGCTGGGTGATGAGTGTGACACCAGAGACTCCTCCAGGACCTTGACCCTCATGGTCACTGGAGCCCTGCTCTCAGTTGTTTGATCCAAAGGGGACAGTGAGGGCAATGCTGGGTGTCACATATCCTCAGTGCCACAGAGCGTGCTCTCGACTGGGGCTCAGGCCTGTCATTGTCCTTTTATAGTCACAAGTTTGCTGGCTTAGGGAAGATGATGTAACCTCTTAAGGCCTAGATAGCACTGGGGTGGTGACTGTGAGCCCTTCCTGGGGCGGCAGGGGGCTGAGGTGCAGCACAAGGTCCTTGGGACACAGACGGCACCCAGCCAGCCTGAGTGCTCATCAGCTGCTACAAGGACTACTGCTACTGGTGCTGGCCAGTCCTCCCTAGTCCATCTCCCCTGGGACTCTGTCATCTGGGGACCCCAGCCATCCCCTCTGGCTTAGTTAATCCTAAAACCCACATATCAGAGGAGGGAGCACACTTTCATGGTCTGGGCTCTGTCTTGGCCAGGAAGGTAGAGTTTGGTCACATGGGACTGCAGCATCCTGTGGCCCGGGCAGCAGAGATGAACACAGGTTGTTTTTCTCTTGATCATAAGGACTATGCCACAGCCACGCTAACTCTCAACTCTGTTCTCATCTTCCAAAGGGAGACGACCATCCTTAGAACGATGCCAATGTAGTCTGAACCTCGTCTCAGCAGAGCAGGGTGCTGGGGGCGTGTGCAGTCTCATCTGGTTGTCTAATCTGGCACCGTCCTGGTTGTGAGGAAGGGAAGTGGAGGTAGAAGGAACAGCGGGGCTGATGGGGAACGGAGACAGGAGTGGGGTGCAACCTCTTCTAAGTCACACGGTGACTTGGTGACAGAAGAGAGATCAGGATTTGATCTCCTGCCCCATGGCTGATGCCATCTGGTCTCTGCCTTAGCCCAGAGGACCCCACTCTGGGGCTGGTTGGGCAGCCAAGGGAAGGCCTAGGGTGGGCGGGAGGCAGTGAGGCGGACCCCATGGAGCACAGGCCTGGAGCTGGGTTCCTTGGGCTCAGCACGGTCCACAGGCCTGACCAGGGACCAGGGTTGGGCTGGAGCCTGATGTCGTGGCAGCTGGGATGAAATTGTCATAGGAGCTCAGTGAGACGAGAAAAATCAGGCTAGTGTCATCTGTGTGCACGAACCACCAACTGCTAGCACCTCCCAAATGAGCGTGGCCCGAGCTCACTTTGGGAAATGTCGTGTTCAGGCATTTAAAAGTCAGCGTGATTTACAGATGAACTTTCGCAGAGTTGGCTGGGCTTTCTCGCACGTCTGAGTGCAGTTAGAGGTGTGAGCGTGTGTCTGCTCTGCTCTACTGACATATGACGTCAGATGTGATAAATCGCCCTAGGGTGGAGCTCATATTCTGGTGAGGGACACAGATCATAAGCAATAACTTCGGAGTGAGAAGTTCTGCAGGTGATAAGACGGAGGTGAGGAGGGTGATGGTGTCTGTTGGGGACCCAGCAGGGACAGGTGAAGTGGCACAGTCAAATTGTGTACTTTAAGAGTTTAGAAAGGACACCAGGTGTGGAGGGGGAGGGGTGGGGCCTGGAGGGGCAGCTGAAACCTGTGTCAGGCGGAGCTGGTCTAGATCTCCCAGGATGGAGACCCAGGGGAGATGAACACCCTGCCCTTTCCTTCCCTGGTGCTCCCTGTTGACCAAACCCAGCTTAAAGGCAGAGGGAAGAGGGGCCCCTGATGTGGCCCTTAAGGCTGAACCCCTGAGAGCACAGAGCAGGTAAGCAAGGTGGAGCAGGGACCTAGGGGACACCCCAAGGAAGCCAGTGCAATGGGATTACTATTCCAGAGCATGCTAAAGGAAAGCGACTCAGAGGAGCACACACGGGAGTGACAGCTGTGACATCAGCCACTGAGAAGGACCTGGGCAGGAGAAGAGCGAGGGAAGGAGCTTCTGGGAGGGGGTCGGCAGTGGCACAGGGTGGAAGGTGGGAGGTAGCATGGGTTGGGGACGGAGCTCTGGTTCTTTAAGTTTAGTGGGAGGCGAGGGTGAGCCCTAAGCAGAGGGACAGGGTCCAAGCTGGCTGCGGGAGATGGCAGGGCTGGAGGCAGGCACGAGAGGAGGCTGCAGGTGGCCAGGCCACCGGGGAGATCAGGGCCGGGGCCCAGGGGGTTGGAGATGAAGGGACGTGGCCAGAGCAGATGAGAACCTGAGAACTGGCTGAAGGGATCAGATGCGGGGGACAAAGGACAGGGGCAATCAAGGGGACCCCAGGGCTTGGGCTTGAGCCAGCACAGGTGGGGGTGCACCCTGAGCAGGGGCAGCTAAGAAAGGGGCAGGTACAGGGTGGAAACAAGAGCCCTGTTTGGACAATAAAGCAGAACATGGCCTGGAGGCCCCAGAGGGAAATGTAGAGTGGGTGTGGCAAATCTGGGGCTGTTCACCAAGAGGCCAGGAGGTCGTCTTTGGAAGCACGGGAACCTTCTTATTATTACTATCTTCACTTCGTTCATCCTTAATTATTCTTTTTTTTTTAAAATTTTTTTTTAGTTGTTGATGGACCTTTATTTTTTATTTATATGTGGTGCTGAGGATCGAACCCAGTGCCTCACGCATGCTAGGCAAGCGCTCTACCACTGAGCCACCACCCCAGCCCCCATCCTTAATTATTCTTAAAAATATGTATATTGGGGGGTGGAGAGGTGTTGGTCAAAGGATGCAGCATTTCGGTTACCCTGAAGGTCATGGTCAAGAGATCTTACTGTCCAGATGGAATGGAGCTAATGAAGTCTGTCCGTTTACTAAGCCACCTGCTGTGCTGGGCACCTTCCCAGAAGCAGCCTCTGGGTTGCAGGCAGAGGAGGCCCCAGGAGCCTGGGGCTGAGAGAGTGAGTGCTCGGCCCACACTGGGGGACAGCGCTGGGCATGGAGTTGAGAGTGGGCTCCCGTCCATCTCTGAGGCTTCGTGCCGAGTGACCAGGGTCTTCCCACCTGCTCTGTCCTCAGCCTGTTTGAGCTGAGGGCTCTCCGGGTAGCCTCTCAGGATCCTGCCCAGCCTTGCGTGGGCCTGGGCCCTGTTGCAGTTTAGGCCACCCCATCAGGGGCCTGCAGTGTGGGAAGGTACGGGGACAGTCCCTCAGGCTTGGCAGTCTCCCATTTGGGTCCACAGTGTGGGTGTTTAAATGAGAATTGAAGCATCATGAAGGGCATTTGAAAAAGACGGGCCCAGAGCAGCCAGCAGGCCACTCTGCAGAGACCATTTCCAGCAACATCAGTGGTGAGCCCCACCCTGTGCCCAACTTCCAGAAGACAGGAGGGCTCAGGCCTGGGGGCTCCCCATCAAGCAGGGCACCCCCAGCCTGGGGTGGGCCCTTGGAGCCCCAGAGCTTTCATGTTTGGAACTGCATGACAGAGGATGCTGGGCATCTCCTCCTATGGAAGACGGACGAGGAAACTTCTCCTCTGCCAGGTGGTGGGCAGTGACAGAGAGCGTGGGGGCTGCAGGCCACCCAGCAGGGGTGTGCTCCTCTTCCTCCCCCCCATCCTTTCCAGGCTCCTCCTCTTAATCCCTGTCAATCACCATCTCCTGTCCATCATCATGGAACCCCAATCATCACTATCCCAGTCACGGTGCTCTTAGTTTTGTAACAACTTTATTACTATTATTATCAACTAATAGTGTCTGAGAGACTCACAGAATTTTAAGGACTGGGAACATCTAGTTAAAAGCCCTTCACTCACCTGTGGAAATGCTGAGGCCCAGAGAAAGGAAGGGGCTTGTCCAAGGTCCTTGGTGAGCTGACTGGTTCTCAGACCTTGACTTCTATTCCAAGGCCTTTTATTACCACGCTGGTGCCTCAGCCTGTGGAGTCCAGACCTGCCCTCACCCGACGCTGTGGGGCTTGCGGTGATTTGCAGCCCACAGGGATCTTGTGGGGCCAGAAAAGGGAAAAGAGAAAGAGCTTTAGGTCTGAGAGGCTCCCTGGCTTCCCCGGCTGGCCCAAGTCTCTGAAGGAATCATGAGACTGATCCAGACAGGCTGGTCTCTGGCGTCTCACATGGACCTGGCCTTGGAGGGGGGACATCATCCAAAGCAGGAGACCAATAGCCTGGATTCCACCCATGCTGGGTGGCAGAAAGGGCTTAGGCTTGAAGCCAGGCGATGACTCCAGCTTCTGAAAGATTAGGTCTGCATCTCCATGGTCTCACGCGGTCCTGAGCTTCTCTCCGGGACTTGGAGGAGAGCTCTGGGGACAGATGGCTCTGCAAATGCCAGCGTTTGCAGTGGCTGTGCCGGGCCGGGCCTGTTGGACGATGGAGTGTGGAGGTGGACCAGGGAGAGATGCCTCCCGTTGGGTGGCGGCCATCCGGGCAGGTGAGGTGGGGGTGTCTCTGGTCAGCTGTGTGGCTGGAAGGAGTGGGGGTCAGAGCCCGCAGGAGGGGCCACGCCCCCAGGGTGTCTGAGCCGCAGGGCTCCTTTGTGGTGTGTTCTGCATTCCGGTCTCACCTCAGCCAGGCCTCAGAACCTTGGCCTGGGTCACAACCACCCTGGCTGTGGCCAATTCAGTTTAACTGGTCGTAAATTTTTTATGCTTTGCTAATCGATTGGAACCGGGCAGCCTCTGGTGCACCTCCAGGTCAAGGGGTGAGCGAGGTCTCCTGACCTCCACTGAGCTGCTGCCCTCAGTTGTCGCTCAGGGTCAAATGTGTCACCCGCTGTGCTGTTAATCACCCGGGGCCTGAGTCTCAGGCCACGCTTAGATCAAGTCGATTTAATTGCTGTGACTTCAGCTAAAGGGCCCTGGAGGGTCTGGGACATGGCGGAGCGTGTCTGCACGCTCAGCGGCAGGAAGGAAGAACTGGTGGCTGGGGAGGGGCACCCTGCAGCCTCCACAGACTCCGGCATGAATGCCCGAGATGGCCTCGGTGGCCTGGGTGTCAGTGTTCCTGGGGTGCTTGGAGGTCTCCCTTCTAGGGGGTCTGTGGCCTTGGGAAACTGAAGTCTGAGTGGGAGGTTCTCTAATGGGGGCTCAGTGCTGTGGGTGGAGCATGTCCAGCCTTAGGAGGGCTCCTGTCTCCACCCTCTGCCTGCTAAGAGCAGCAACGTGGGGTGCCTGGGTGCAGGGACGGGGGAGCTATGAGCACAGAGTGCAATGCCCCTGGGCTTTGAAGCTTGAGTAGGAGTTCCCTGGAAGGACAGGGCCCGGAAGGTGTCCCAGGGAGGGGGCGCAGCAGGAGCAACGGCCTGGAGGCATCGCCTGCCTTTCACTGTTGCCTGGTCGTTGCCAGAGCTCCAGGGACAAGAGAGAACGAGGGCCAGACGGAGGGGGCCGGTTCTGACAGTGGCCAGCACAGGACATACCATGGCTGCTGGAAGCATTTAAACATAGTGTTAAAGTTCAGATTTCGGATTCAACTGCTTGAGTTTGACTCCTCATCCACCATTTTTTACTTGTGCTGATGATGCTGGGTGAGTTACTTCTCTGTGCCTCAGTTTCCTCAGCTGTGAAATGGGATACGATCCTCATCCCAGCTCTCACCAGGCTGGGATGAGGATTAAACCTACGCAAAGTGCTTTCAGTAGAGCCTGGTGCCCAGCAGGTGCCACAGGGATGGTTCTTGGATCCGGGCTTATCGTGTGCCGGGGCCAATGGTTTCCCCCAGTCCTCAGAGCTACCTGTTGGGGGTGTGTGTGTGGGGGGAGTGGGATTGCAGGTCACATTGAAGACTGAGTCCCAGTGAGGTGAGTGGCTTCTTCAAGGTCACGTGGCTTGCTGAGCTATTGAGTGGGGGTGCTGAGGTCTGCCCTTACCTGCCTGATTTTGGAGCCTGACCCCTAGTGGGGGCTGCCCCGCCCCTTCCAGCCCCTCTGGGGAGGCCAGGACTGCTCAGGGCTTTCCTGCAGAGACCTCCAGATGCCCAGCAGAGGAGACCCAGCTGCGCACAGGCTGCTGGTGGGTGCCTCCCCTGCCCCATCCGTCCCCCTGAGCTCCTCAGCCAGTGCCCTGGAGGCCCCTTCTCTGTCCCCTTGGAGGAGATGGGCTCCCTCCACCCTCAGCTGTCTGCACCAGTCAGAGCAGGAAGAGCGCAGGGTCGGACGTGTCTCTGTGCCCCGCTGGAGGAATTAGCTCAGGACTACACAGAAAATCTCCAAAGATCCATCTCCTAATATTTATTCTGGAAACTGGGACATGCAGAGAGAGTGAGTATACAACCCTGGAAACAGAACAAATTTACATTCCCTCAGCCCCTGAGAGCCCAGTCACCCAGCTGGGAAGCAGGGGACTGACCCCAGCAGAGGAAGCCTCTGCTCCTTCCAGCAGCAGAAAAGCACCTTCACCAGTGAGGACCCAGCCCCTGGGAACCCATCACTTTGCAGCCCTGGGGTCTCCCAGCCCCGGGTCTTAGGATCCTCACTTAATTGCATCTTGACATCATGAATTTCAAGTCAGCATCACAGGATTTTAGGATTTCAGGGAACTTTGTCATCATCTGGTCCAGACCTTGAACCAGCACCTAAGTCCCTCCCCTTGTTCTACCAAGAGGCCTGGTGGCATCTGATTTTGCCCCAGTGCCACCTAACCAGGGAAGTCCTCCTTGGCTCCTCCCATGCCAGGTCAGACCCCATGATCACCAGCTCCTATGATGAGGAGCACTTTGAACAGAAACCTGAGTGAACAAAGAAAGGGCCATTAAAAACTAAAAGACTTCTGGACAGAGAGAGGGTATGCAAAGGCCCTGAGGCTGGCGTGTGCTTGCTGAGTTTGCTGCAAGCCCCCGCTCAATCTCCCTGGGCTGTTAGGACCAAGACTTTGGGGCACACCAGGAATGAGGAATAGGTGCTCCCTGCCCTCCCACCCCGTGTGTTGGCTTGAGGGCAGGTGCTAGGCACAGAGGGTGCTTAGTACAAGTCTGGGTGTGTTCAGCTCAGAACTATACTCGGCCAGAGCACTTGACACTGGGGACACTGGGAGAGAGGACCGGGGCCTGGCCGGAAGCTGGATCAGGGGAGGCGCAGGACAAGGTCCTGATAGTCTTCTTTTGTGAGCAGAGGGGGCCTCCCTGGGATGCATGTGGGGCCCCGCGCACATGGGGGTCAGAGTGTGCTCCCATCTACTTGAGCAGAGGAGTCGGAGCTTCACCTCAGTCGCACCTGCGGGGTGGAAGGAGCAGGCTGCCCAGAAGCTGAGGTTGAGGCTCCACCCTCTGCTGTGAGGCTTTCCTGACCCTCAGTTTCTTCTTCCGTAAAACCCATGAAGACCTATAAAACTTCATGACGACCCTTGGGAGCCTGCTGTGGCATCTGAGCACACTGATGTCACCCGAGGGCCAGGCGTGGTGGCTCTAGTGGCCCTGCAGGGCGCTGCTGGGTGCTTTGGTCAGTGGGAGGGGTTTGGTTCTTCCTTCAAACTCAGACACTGCATGGTTCTGTCACCTGCCACAGTCCTCGCTGAGGTCTCCTCAAAGTGACATGTGCCGAGCTGGTGCCCACTAGGCCCATTTATTCCCTGACGAGGCTGGTCTCTGAGGACACCTTTTCCTGGCCCTGTCTCTGACCTCTTCAAACGTTCTCTAAAGGGACGGTCTCCCTGTCCCTCTGTCCCCCCAGAACATGGGAAGATTTTACTGGAGGTTGCAGGCAGTGCTAGAATCAAGAGGGACCCAGAAGGGAACAGGCAGCAATGGCTCCTTTCTGACCCTTGTTGCTGTCCCCATCAACACGTCAGCGTGTGTTGTCACAAGCCTCGAGCCACGGGACCCTCATCATCCCTTGTGTTCAAGTTTTCCCCAAGTCACAAGCCTGTCCACAGCTAGCGTCAGGCGTGGAATCAGGGCTAACGTCAGAGGACGGCGGCCTCGACGTCCCTCCCTCTGTGGCTTCTGCCCCTCCCCAGCTTCTTGAGGGGCTCCAGGGCTTCCAGAAGACGCCTCCATACCTCAACCATTGCATAGTCCTGTCTAGTCCCGGGTCTAGGGAGGCCCCAGCATGATGGAGGCCACCTGCTGAGGGACCAGGAGGCTCACAGGAGGCTCCTCTGGTGTCCTATTGGAATCCTGTGGCTTCACGAGGGAAATGTCCTCCCTTTGCTGGATGCTTTTGGCCAGGGGCAAGGCCAAGGCTGTCCACGACCCAGGAGCTCAGCCCTGTGAGGGGTGCGGGTGGTGGTGGTGGATGAGGATACTGCGCCAGGAGGCTGGGAAGTGCCAGCTGCCTCCCCTGGGCAGAGGCTCTGCTGCGCAGCCCTCGCCCACAGTGTGGGCTCCCGTGTGGCCCTGTGTGGCCCTTCCTGCCTTTCCCTGTATTCGTGGATCCTCAGGGAGGCTGACAGACCCATCCTGTCCTTAGAGGAGTAAGAGAAAGCCAGTGCGACGTCCCCATCCCCGGGTACCCCTGACCCTGTGCTTCCCACTCTGAGCTGCATTTGGACACCAGCAGGGTCAGAAGGCACAGCGGGGTGGACGTGCCGTCTGCCACCAGGGAAAGCCGTGATTCGTCAGGCCTCTTAAGGCCTGGCCTGGGGGAAAGTGGCCACTGGCTACGCTGAGGAAGGAGAATCAACCGTCATTGCCTCCCTCTGGACGTGGCAGCGAGCGGCACAGAGGACTCCGTCTCCTCGCTCTCCAGCAGTTGCTGACCTTGAGAACTCCCCAGACGGTGGGTGGAGGTGGGCGAAGTTTCTAGACTCTCAGCCTGCAAGGTCCCCTATGCAAACAGGCTGGAGTCAGACGTCCTGGTGATAGGATGGGGCTTAAAGCACCCGAGACTGGCCTGCGGCCCGGGCTCAGCAGCGCCAGAAGCCCCAGGAGAGTCAGGCCAGGGAGCCCCCGAGCCTCCCCACTCTGCAGAGGGGGAAACAGAGGCCCGAGGAACTTAGTGCCATGTGGGCTGACCTGAAAGACTCCTCCAGCTGATGCTCTGGGGGCAACTGTGTGACATCTTTAGGAATAGGGGATCTGGAGCCCAGCAGCCCTGAATGTGAAGCCTGAGTAGCTTCTGGCTGCTCTGTGACCTTGGGCACAGCTCTGCTGCACAGGACGTGGCAGGAAGTATTGGGCCAATGAGTCCAGCGTGCTCACCTGGTGACTCGGTGACGGCCATGGGGACCCAGGTCATGGGGACTCTGCTGTGCCTGAGGGTCCCATCCAGGGAGGCCACGCTGGGTGCCTTTTGGAGACCACTGGCTCTCATCGCCACCCTCCACCTGCCGCTCCTTCTAGATTTCCTCCACCTCAAGTAGGGTGAAGGTGGGGACTCCATGGCTCCACCAGCTTCTCTACCTCCCAGCCCCTTCCTCTCCCACTTAACAAACAGCTCCACTTACAAAGCCATCAGGGAGGAGGGGGCACAGGTGCATTTTGTAGAGCAGGTCTTCAGGAGAAGAGCAGGAGATTAAAGGCACAGCACTTATGCTCCAGTGTCACCAGGCCCCGTGACTGTGACAGTGGGGATCGTGTTTTTGAATTATAAATCCATTCCTCACCGCGCTGCAGGATGTTCTGGGCTTTGTTCTCATTTGTCTCCAAGTGGCCTGGTCCTGAGGTCCCTGGTGGAGTCCCTCCCTCGGGATGAGCTCCTCCATCCTTCACCAGGATGGGCTACGTCGGGGCCTCCTAACCCGACTCTTCTCCAGCAACAACTGCCCCTCCTCAGGGGGCGGCTGCCTTTCCCAACAGGGTCCCAGTGAAGATTGTCATCTGTGGGGTCTCCCAAGGCAGATTTAGGGCCACTGGGTGGATGCCTGAGAAGGAGAGATGTGTCCAAAGTTGGGATGGATGGGCAGCCCTGGGGACAGGTGATGAGCTCCCCGTCCCTGCAGTGTGCACAGAGAGCAGGTGATCGCCAGCAGAGGCCTTGCAGGAGGCAGAGTGGCAGAGAGGCTGGGAGTGTGGCCTCAGAGGCTGAGAGGTCTGGGCGCAGCTTGGTCACTCTACCTGCCAGGCATCTGGTCCACCCTCCCTGAACCTCTGTTTCTTCATCTGGAAAATCAGACAAAGTGAAAGTTCCTACTTCCCAGGGTTGCCATGGAGACAACAGGGCACGATGTGTGCAAAGCTCTGAGCATGGTGCCTGGCCCAATTTGTACTTAATACTATTAGAGATTGTCATTATTGGAAAGCACTCATTCCCTTGAACAAGCTAAGCATCCAAGCACTGTAGTTTTGAAAAGCCATGACTCCAGGATTTTATGATCCAATTATCCCAAGATTCTAAGATTCCTTTAGAGTCTAAGCTTTAGGCTATGATAACCTTGGCACATGCACTCATGCTCAGGATGGACTAATGAGAAGGAATCCATCCTCCCCTCAGCTACCAGGATGGGGAGGGAGGGAGGAAGGAACAAAGATAAAGCGATGTTTTGGAGACACGCGCTGTCAGACGATGGGGGACATAGATCCCAGAGAAGGAAGGAAGAGCCGGGAAGGAGAGAACTGCAAAGCGGGGAGGAAGCTGGGAGTGAGCAGGGTCCCCTTTAAATATCTGAATACTGATGAGTGCATTGTGAGAAGGAAGAGCCAGAAGAGGAATGCTGGAGACAGCTAGGGTGCTTGGTGGCCAGCACTGGCCCAGGGCCAGGAATGCTATCCATGCCCACCAGCTGGACTATAAACTCGCAACTCATCGGTAGAGTGTTCCAAAGGGTCCTGCCTTGGTTTTGGGGAAGAATTTCATCTAGACTAAATGCTACACTGGGCTGCCTAACATGTGTGTGTTGTTTTCTGAGGTCTAATGTAACCAATGCCCACAAACTAGGTGGCTTTAAACATTAGGAATTTACTCCTTCACAGTTCAGGAGGCCAGGAGGCTGAAATTGAGGAGTCAGCAATTAGTTCCTTCTGGATGCTCTGAGGCAGAATCTGTTCTGGCAGCTCCTGGTGATGGTCAGCAGCCCATGGTGTTCCTTGGCTTTCATTTTCATGTGACACCATCCCTCACTCATCTTCTTAGGGGATACCAGTCACTGGATATAGGGCTGTCCTAATTCAGTAAGATATTATCTTAGTGAATTATGCCTGTAAACACTATTTTCGAATCAGGCCACATCCTCAGATTTCAGGTGGATGTGAATTGTTGCAGGGGACTAGTCAACTCAGCTTAACAAGTTAAAAATAAGACCCAACAGGACCAATTTGTTTCCAAGGAATTAAATTGTATCTGAAAACCAAGCTCAATGATGACTATAAGAATACAAAAATACCTAATACCTATCAGGCCACAATGTCTAACACCTCAACAAAAATTACCAGCCACATAAAGAGGCCAGAAAGCACAACCTCAAACACAAAGAGTAATCAGTCAATCAAAACCAACACAGAACTGACATCAATATTAGAAGAGAAGGAAATTAGAATAGTTAGGAAACTGTAGTCCAGATGTTCAAAAAGCAGAGAGACACAGAATGCATAAAAATTATAAATTGAATTCTAGAGATGAAAACTACAATGTCTGAGATATAAAATTCACTGTATAAGATTAACAGCAGGGTAGATATTATAGAAGAAAAATTTACTGAATATGAAGACACAGGAATAGAAACTATCCAAAATAAAATGCACAGAGAAGAGTGAAGATTATTAATGCTTTGAGGCAATTTGAGGAGACTGACTAAAATTGGAGTTAGCAAAGAAAGGAGAATGGGCCATAAAAATGATTGGAAGAAATATGATTCAAATTTCTTTTTTCCAAATTTAGTGAAAATCATGAAATTACAGATCTAAGTACAAGAAATATGAAGGAAATGGCATGAATCAACTTGCTCAGATCCAGCGACAATAAAAATATCCCTCAAAGCAGTTGAGAGTAAAGACATATTATTACATAGAGGAGAAAAGAACTGAGGTGACAGCTGATTTTTTTATCATAAACTATGCACATTAGAAGACAGTGGAGCACTGCCCTTAACCTACTGAAGGAAACAACTGTCAACTAGATTTCTTTACTCAGCAAAAATTCTTTCCAAAATGAAGGTAAAATAAATACACTTTTACACATATCAAAATGAAAATGATAATCAGAACACTACAAGAAATGACATAGAAATTTCTTCAAGAAGAAGGAAAATGATACCAGAGGAAAATATATTTCTATGCTAGGGAAGAAAATGATACTACAAAATGATACTCATATTGGTAAATGCATGATATTTGTTCTTACTACTTAAATCTTTTAAATAGATTATTCATTGAGTAATAATTATAACAGCATAGTATGGGGTTTATTTGTACAAGTAACATATAAAACAATAATACAAAGGCTGGAAGGAGAGAAAAAGAAGTATATTATTGTTTCTTATACAATATTAGAAATGCTATAATTAGAGTGGTGTGGGGTTATCCACCTACCTACCTACTTCAATCCTATAGCAACCAAAAAAAAAAATATCAACAGAGAAGATACAATACAAAGTAAAAAATACTCAAAAGAAGACACAGAGAGAGGAAAAAAGAATAAAAAGGAGATGGGAAAAATAAAAATGAATAGAAAAATGATAACTTAAACATAACCAAATCAATAATCTTATTAAATGCAACTGGTCTGGACCCCAAAAATAAAGGCAGAGATTGTCAAATTAGATTTAAAAAACTGAAAACAGTTATATACTACCTGTAAGTAACAAACTTAAAAAATAAACACATAAATAAGCCAATCAAACAAAACCAAAAACAAAACAAAAGAAAAAACAACCAGTGAAGGACTGGTATCATTTATTTCTGTCCCTTTCTCCTGTTCAGATCTTCCACTTTTACTTCCACTGGCCCTGTTGTTCCACTGGGTTCCCCGTCCTAAATCCAGCCTGATCTACTGCATCTTTCTGCAGATGTACCAGGCCCCTCAGTGTTCCTGAACTAAGTCATGTACCCCACTTCCCACATCTCTGTGACTTTTCCTTGAAGGGCCATACTATGGTTCAGGTCTAGAACTGTCCCCCAAAGGCAAATGTTAAAAGCATGCTCTCGAAGGCAGCAAGTTGCAGAGGTGAGACTTTTAGGCAGTGCTGAGAGCTGTAACCTCATAAGTGGATTAACCCATTTGATGGATTAATAATTTTATGGGACTACTGGGTAGTAGCTCTAGGTAGGTGGGGTGTGGCCATGGGCACATGGTCTTGGGGATTATATCTTGTCCCTGGCTCCTTTCTTTCTCTGTGCTTCCCAGCTGTTCTGAGCCGAGCAGCTCTCCTCCTCATGCCCTTCCACCATGATGTTCTGCCTCACCTCGGGCCCAGAACATTGGAGCCAGCCGACCACAAACTGAACCTCTAAAACTATGGGCCCAAAATAGACTTTTCCTTTTCTAAGTTGGTCTTGTCAGGTATTTTGGTCACGGTGAGGCAAAGCTGGCTCACTCAGGATGTGCTTCTCATGATTCTGACCCGTAGGCAGCTTCTGGCTTGTTTATTTCTCATACCTGTATCTGACAAATGCCTGGCAGAAGCAGATGCTCAGCAAATGACTTCAATGAGTAAATGGAACCATAAGAACAAAAAGAAAGTAAAGAATTACAGTGCCTCTTCTTTTTAAAAGAGCACATCTAACTCGGCTTGGATCATATTATTTCTTGGGGATGTTTTTTTATTTCATTTTATTTTGTTGTTGTTATTGTTTACAGTACTTGGGTTTGGATCCAGGGCCTTGCATATGCTTGGCAAATAATCTACCACTGAGCTACACCCCTAGGCCTATTTTATTTTACTTTATTTTAAAAAATTAGCTCTGTTATCAGAGCTAGAAATTATGGCTCCCATCTCTGGTTTGCACCTCCACACTGGCCTTGAGCGTAGGAACCATTTCCTATTTCAACAGCATTGGAGCTGAAATGCTCTTGGGAGCAGACTCAGGTCACTGTGGAGAGTTTCGTGATCTGCACTGACAATTTGATCAGGAAACAGTCCGACCGCTGGACAGTGTTGCTGTGCTGAGGAGGGCCCAGCCTCACCTGTGGTACCCCTGCCCACGTCTACTGCATCCCCCTTACCTGTGCCCCCTCAGTCTCACCGCCCCTGACTTTTCCCCCGGGAGGAAGAGCAGTGGCTGACACCTGAGATGAAATGGGCCAGCTTCACCCACCTCCTTTTCCTCTCCAGTTGAGTCCAGAAGAGCCAGAGGCGTGTTAGATGCTGTCCTTCTGGGTATGTGATATGGGGCAGCGATAGGCAGTAAGGAAGGCTGGGCTGGGGCATCTCTAGATTGGTGGCCCTTCTGCTGTCCTGGTGGGAACAAGACAAATCCCTCTCACGCTCCTGTCGGGAGGTCTGTTCAGCGTTAGTTATTTTCATCACCACCCTCATCTCCGTCATGATCGCCATCCCTCATCACTATCACCACCCCCATCTGTATCCCTGTCACCATTGTCACCACCACCAACCTAGTTCCTCATTCCCACCGCTCTACACACACGACTGCACCACCTGATTCAAGCCCTGCAAGATGGCATGTGGGGATGACGCGGCCATGAAACCCGTGCTTTGTCCCCCATAGGCCTTGCTGTTCATGACCACATCCCCCCTTGGGATGCCACAGGGACTGGGAGCACTGGACAGCTTTCTGGACATTGACTTCAAGGGGCAGAGGACCCTCCTGCCACATCCCTGTCCTGCTCAGAGACCAGCACAGTCTATGACCTTCCTGGAGGCCCTTGTGCGCCACTGATGGGAACCACCCTGGGGGCCTGGAAGGCTTCCCTGCTCAGGGTCAAGAAGGCCAGCACCTGTCTTGTTCTCGGCCTCTCTTGGGCTTCCCCGACCTCCAAATTTTGGTATTTGAGAAACAATTCTGTGCTTTCCATTCTAATGCTTCCTGATTCTTCCATAATTTATATTTCGCAGCCCAGAGTTTTCACTAAGTAAATGTTGACGATAGATTGATGGAGACTAAGCTTCATTCAGTAAATCCTGTGGCGGGGCAGGATGGGAAGGGGGACCGTGTGGGTGTCTCTGGCAGAAACAGGGCAGATGGGAAGAAGAACTTGTCCACAAGATCCATGTTTATTCGTATCCTAAAAAGAAATAATCCTGGGCACCTTGGGCAGTAATTACAGAATATAACAGACTTGGGAGCTTAGACAACATGCATTTGTAGTCTCCCCGTTCAGGAGCCCGGAGGTTCCAGATCTAAGTGTGGACAGTTGGTTTCCTCTGGGCCTCTCTCCTGGGCTTGTAAGTGGCTGCTTTCTCTCTTCCTGGACTCTGCCGGGGCCTTTTTTCTGTGCACACACATCCCGGGGGGCGTCTTTTCTTCTTTTTAAAAGGGCAAGAGTGCCTCTGGATTAGGCCCCTGCCCATGACCTCACTTGCCCTTAATTACCTCTTTAAAGGCCCTGTCTCCCTAGTGACCTTGATAGTCACATCAAGGCTTCAACACATGAATGGGGCGTGGGACAAAATTCTATGCATTATAACCATCAGCGTCAATATCACCGTCATCATCTTCTTCATCTTTGTCACATGGTCGTTGTCATCATGTCACCTAAGTCATACTCAGGCTTAGGGCTGAGCACAGCACTTTACAGGGTCATCTCATTTACCCTCCTGACGGCTGGTGAAGGGGGCACCCTTCCCTCTCGCGAGGAAGCGGAGGCGCAGGGAGGATGAGATGCTGGCTCAGGCTCCCGCGGGGAGTGTTTTTGTTGCTGTGATCAAGAGACCTGACACTTGATTTGATTTGGGCTCATGATTTCAGAGGTCTCAGTCCACAGATGGTCAACTCCATCTGTGGACGAAGGTGAGGCCTAACGTCATGGCGGAAGGGCGTGGTGGAGGAAAACAGCTCAGGATGTGGCACCAGGAAGCAGAGAGAGCTCCATTCACCAGGGACAAAATATAAACCCCGAAGTCACTCCCTTGGTGACCCACCTCCTCCAGCCACATCCTGCCTGCCTACAGTTTCTGCCCAGTTGAATCATGTCAGTGGATTAATCCACTGATTCGGTCAAGGCTCTCAAAACCCAATCGTTTCACCTCTGAATATTCTTGTTTGGTCTCACACACGAGTTTTGGGGGACATTACACCTCTAAACCATAGCAGTGAGTAAGAGGGAGAGCTGAGTAAGAGGGAGGGCTTTCTCTCTTAATCACTACAATGTCTTCTTCACAGTGAGAAAGTCCTTTCCTGTGTCTAACCTGTCACTCTCCTGCTGCAGACAGCATCACCAGACCTCTCCATGGCTTCAGAGGAGCCATGAGCAGAACCAAGGCAGGCTCCAGGCTCCCTGCGAGCTGCTACCCCCGGCTCCTTCTCCTCCCATGCTCTCCACGGGGCCTCCTTACACCAGAGCCCAATGACCACCTCCCCATTTGTGATTCCCAAGGCCCTCACACCCAGGGGCTCCTCCTGCACCCAGGACCGTTGAGGTCATGATGGTCATTGGGCACCTGCTCTGAGCTGGGGACTTTGCTGCTCCATCTTGGATGCGCCCTGGGACCCAGAGAGCGGCTGGCATGCCAAGGGCACCGGCCAGCAAGCGGCAGGCACCAGCCCTCCCACCTGGTCTCAGAATCTGTGCCTCCTGTACCTGCTGTCCTCCCACCTGCTGGCTCTGTCCCCAGTGGGTCCCAGGTGCCACCGAGCGCTGACCCCATTGAGGCTCTCCTGGAAGTGTGCTCCATGATCATCTCATTCTGTCCTTGGGGTGAGAAAGGGCTCTTAGGCCTGCACATGAGGGCACAGGTGCAGAGAGGGGTCCCCAGAGCTGGTCACCAGGGTCACTGTCTGCCTACCTCACTCCGAGTCTTAACAGGACACTCAGCAATGACCTGCTGCTTCCTCTGCTTGGCAGCCTCACCCCCATCCTGCACCCGATTCCATCAGGGACAGATTCACTCTTGGTTTAAGGGCCCAATCAAGGCCCACCTCCCCCGGAACGCTTTCCCTGATTTCCCCTTCAGAGCACCCCGTCCTGGGCTCAGTCCCTCCCGAGCACCAATCTCCTGCTTCCCTGTGATACGGCCATAGGCTGGCCGGGTCAGGCATGGTGGCTATACTCTGGCAGGAACAGTGGGCACAGGGAGGGGGCTTGAGAGATACAGGTCTGCAGGGCCTTTGCACATGACCCACCTTGGTCCTCACCTGTAAGAGCAGCCAGTGCCCATCACAGGCAAGGAGACTGGTTGTGCCGGGGATGTGCCTCAAAGACTGAGGCATCCAGACTCTTCTTAGTGGCTCACATCTGACCTGGAACTATGGCTTTGGAGTCTGTCACCCTTAGAAAGTTTGGTTTTGTGAGGACCTATAGCCCCAGGGTCTAGGATGGTGCAGAGCAGGCACTGAAGTATAGCTGACCAAGTGGGCAAAGGGACGGCTGCTCATAGTGAGCTCTGGGTGCCCGGGAACTCCACAGCTGTGGGCGAGCTCAGCACTTGCGACAAGGACATGACTGATTCACCAGCCAGCAGATCATGAGCAGCACACCGTGGGCACAGTGGCCCTCAGTGATGCTCATGCCGTCTGCCCCAGCTCAGCCCTTGTCCTGCCACCTGGTGGACCAGCGCCTGCTGGCTGCGGTGTCCCCTTGGGATGAGTGACATTTCCAGTGTCCTCTGCACTGTCCTTCCTTTCATCCTGTCACTTCCCAGAAGAGCCGAGGCCTTTTTGTCCTGAAGGAGGGGCAGAGGGAGATGCAGTGGCTGGGGCTTCAGGGGATGAAGGAGTGGGGGCAGCGCTGGATGGTGATGGCTGCAGAAGGCAGCGGAGCGTGCGCTTGAACTCAGAAGGCGGGTGAGCAGGGAGGCGGGCCTGAGGTCAGGAGGGGTGGACATGCGTGCTCGCTGTGGAGCAGGCGGAGACCTGCCCAGTGGATGCTCCGCCCACAACAGCCCACTCAGCTCCCAGCAGCCAGTGGGAAAGGCCTGGGGGCTCTGCAGGGGCGAGACATTTACTGAGCGCCTGTTGTCTACCAGGCCTTGAAGGTGCAGCTGAAACTCAGGAAGGCCAGGTTGGGACCTCATGGAGCACTGTGGCAGATCCTGCCCTCCCCGGCCTGAAGTGTTGACATTGGGACAGCGTCACATCCTGGAGACAGCTGAGTTTTGTCCTAGCTCTGTGTCACTATGCTGTGTGACTTTAGGCAAGGCACTTTACCTCTCTGGCTCTGAGTTCCTGAAAGACACCTGCCTGTCTCCCCGCCCCTGTGCCCCTCAAGCCTCTGTGGCTCATCCCCTTCACTCTCTCTCTCAGAATGGAGCCTGGCAATGTGTGAATGTTATTTTCCTCTCATCAGATTTTGCAGCCATCGGTTAGAACAGATGACACTAACACTTAAGTCTCTCTGGTGTCAGCAGAGCAAAAATCCCTTCTGTCCCCCCTGCAGCTAGAGATGTGGCTTCACTGCTGCTGATGACCCAGGCTAGGGGAGCATGGGAGGCCCTGCAGAGAGTCTGAGGCCACCACAGGAATGTCCTGACCCCACGCAGTACAGACCTGGAGCCCCCAGAGGAATGGTGTGCAGGGAGCGTGGGGGTCAGGAGAGGGAGCCTCTGAGCCCTGGATGGAGGTGGGTGTGTGTGGCTCCAGCCCTGCCTCCACCCAGCCACCTCTTGCAAGCCCTTGTCACCCACAAGTCAGGAGGGGGCGGAGTCTGCAGCTCTCTGAGAGGCTCCTGGAGCACCAGTGAGCTCACGCCGGACGCCCTGGGTCTGCTGGGCCCTTGAACTTGGCTGGGTTACCCTGTGGTACAGCAAGCAGAGAGGTGGCCTCTCCACCTGTAAAGGTCAGGATTCTATGAAGCTAATGTCCCTGACAGCTTGGGGACCGGAGTTGCCCTCAGCCCAGGCAAGGAGGGGACTGGAGGCTAAACCCTGAGAAGGCGACTCCTGAGTCCCAGGGGTGTCCTCAAGCCCTCGTGGTCCTCTGAGACCCTGGAGCGGGGGACCATGGAGAAGCAGCAGGGAGAGGGCAGCCAGTGGGTCTTCTGGGGTCAGGGACCCAGAGGGGCTGCTTCCTGCCTCAACGCCTCTGGCCAAGTCCCTGGAGCCAGGCTTGGTGCCCCCTGTACTTCTCACGTGTCTTTCTCAACAATAACCATAGATTGTGCTGGGACCTGGGTGTCCTGAGATAAGTGGAAACTGGCCCAACATCCAGCTCTGTTCCTGTCCCCCCACCACCTGGCACGACATGTCTTTCAACACTTGGCCCCAGCAATCACATGACCCCAGGGTATGACCCTGGAGCTGGCCACTCTCTGGGGGTCTTGCAGTGCAGGTGAAGTCTTATCCACTCTGCAGCCCTCTGGAGCCTTGGGGTCCAGCTTGCCAGGAGTCCTTGGCTCCTGCTGTCCTCTGCTGCCCATCTGTGATGACCACCCAGAGAGCTATCCAGCCCTGAGCTTGATGCTGGCGATGGAGCTGTGAGTGAGCAGAGCCAGTCCCTAAGTCGAGGGCCACACAGGGTGGGGCACAGCTCAGGAATGTTTCTGGGGTGCAGCTGGAACAGCACCCAGGTGCCGTGGGTAGGTAGGGGTGGGTTGGGCGGCACTCACCCTTCTGCCCCCTCAATCATCCTCTCCGCTGGGGCGATGGTTAATTAACATGTCAACGCGGCCAGGCCATGGGGCATGCATGCGTGGTCAAGCACTAAGCTGATGTTGCTGTGAAGGTACTTTTGGGATGAGATTAATATTTAAATCGGTAGATGACGAGCTCTCCCTGTGTGCGTGTGCACACACAGAGGTGTGAGATACATTAATGTGAAGTGTCATTAAAGGATCTCGCAGAGAAGCAGCAGCAGGGGAGCATGTGCAGCCTGTGGGACACACGCACACTCACAGCCCTGGTGCTGCTCCCTGGAGAGCCTGCCGACACCGTCATCACCAGTGTCCCCATCGCCACTGTCACCATTGTCCTCATGGTTCCCCCTGGAGCCCTGTGTGGCCCGGGGAATGGGCATCTGAGGCCTGGTGACGGCCTCATGACCCGCCTCCTCCCAGTGCCCCCAGGCAGCCTGGTTATTCTCCCCTCTCTGGAGAAACCAGGTAGAAGCCTCGCCCAGGCCCTGTCCAGTAACTTGTGGCCCTGGAGGTGGCCCTGGGTCTCCACAGCCAGCGTGAGCTTGTCCACTGTGACTCGGCTCCCAGCACCTCCCTGGGGGTTTCTCAGAGGCCGACCCTCAGGGCTCCTCAGGAGGGAGGCCTGGTGGGTGGGACCCCAGCTCTGCACACCCTGCCTGGCTGAGCCCCGAGACGAGTCCCTCCCCAGCTGCTGGGCCTGCTCCTCGGGTGTGAGGAGGCTGGACGGGGCGTCACCCGGGCTCCTGGTGTGCTGCAGAGCTCTGCCCAGTCTCCTGCCACCCTCGGGCCTGGCCTCTGCTGTCCCTCCTGCCCTTCCCTGAGACCACGGGCTTGTGCGACCAGTGCTAAGGTTCCCGGGCCCTCGGCCCCCACCTAAGACGTGACCCTGTGTGTCCCCTCAGAGCCGTCTGAAGTCTTCTGGCCATCCAAAACGACGTCCCTATCTTTGTCCAGACCCAGGACCCTCATGGAGTGACTTCCAAGGACCAGCTCTCTCAGCCCCACCTGTGGGAGGCAGGTGAGAGGCCCCTCTCAGTCTCCCCCAGCGCAGCGCCGCAGGCGAGTGACAGGGGATGCTTTGCTCACCACCCCAGAGGGGATGGCCCCATTAATAAGGGTCCTTGTTTGTGGCTATAAAATTTAAGCTCCGCTTCTCCCACTCAGTGGCTTCAACTAGTTTGACCGGATGAAAATGGACATGGCGGAGATAAATCAAAGAAAATCAATACGTAATAAAAGTTAACAAGAGAGCAAAGGCATTAGTTCAGTCACAGAGGGAGCCAGGAAGGTGTCCCGTGAGATGCTCTGAGACCAGTCATGTGCCTGTGCATGGGGTGGTGGGTGCAGAGTGGGGGGGTGCTGAGTAGGGGGAGGGAGGTAGGGTGCAGAGAGGGCAGGGAGGTGGGTGCAAAGTGAGCTGGAGGTTGGGTGCAAGGTGGGCTGGGCAGAGGTGTAGGGTGGGCTTGGGGAGGTGGGGTGTAGAGTGGGCTTGGGGAGGTGAGATGAAGGGTAGACTGGGAGGTGGGGTGCAGGGTGGGCTGGGAGGTGAGGTGCAGGGTGGGCTGGGAGGTGGGGTGCAGGGTGGGCTGGAGGGGTGGGGCCTGGGCCCCCAAGGAGGCAGAGTTCCTCAGGGCTCCTGGAGGTTCCTGGCTCCTAGGTAGGGGCGACCTGCAGGCCTGGTCACAGCTGGTGCCTCTGGACGTGGTGGGAGGAGGGGGAGGGGCGGTGATGTGGAGCAGATCTTGGCCTGGCCCCTGAGGGGCCTCAGCCTCATGTAGACATTGAGGAGTCACTGAGAGCCGAGCTCCTCCTGCTGCTCAGTGCTCAGGTGGCTTCTTGGCTTCATAACAAGGCTGATCTCAGAGGGACAGACCCCGGCCTTGGCCAGGCCTTTCATCCCCTGGGGAAGCACCCAGAGCAAAGCTGCTCCTTGGGCCCTGGCAGCTCGTCCCCAGCTCTGACCACCAGTCCCATCCCACCTTGTCTGTCCTGTTCCCGGGCTTCCCCCCAAGTCTGCCAAGTGGCATCTGAGGGTCCCTTAGGGCGGCTGAGGACAGGCCCTTCTGGGAGCATAACGAGAGATGACGCCCACAGGACTTAGAGTGAGCCTGTCACATGTGACCTTGGCTCAGGCTCCCCAGCGCCCTGTGAGCAGGTGCTGTTGACGTCCTGGTGTGTGGATGGAGACACGGAAACCCCTAAAGAGGTTATATCACTTGTCCGAAGTCTCTTAGGTCTTAGGTCATGAACCCACCTTCCCACACCCCACAACTGCCTCCCATGGCTGCTGGAAATGCCTCTGTGATGATCCATTCCTCTCCTTGTTATATGGAAGGGAGGCCCAGAGATGGCGAGCCACTTGTCCAAAGCCACACAGCACATTAGTGGCCTAACCAGGTTTCTTGATTCTTGCCCAAGTTTCCTCTACCTGCAGGCTGCTCTGGCCACCTTTACCTCAAGCACTGGCAGGAAGGTGACCCAGATGCCCCAAAAGGCCAGACACAGGGAAGCTCAGGCAGGTCTGGAGGGCACCATGATGTGGGGGTGCCTATAGCAGCTGGCAAGCAGCCCAGGGGCCCTCCTGCCCACCCAAACATGGCACAGAAATACCCTTTGAAAATGAGAGTCCACTTGGAGTGACAGGTTGGTCATAGTTATTGCTGCCACTTTATTAATGAAGTGTCCTGAATACACTTAACCCCGGGCATTTAATTTAGATTTATAGGGATAATTTAGATTTATAAGACCAGTAATTGTGCATTACAGAAAGTGCCATTGGTTTCATGGACGACATTTATTGAAGCATATAAAGAAAACTACAGGAGGTTTAATTACCCGAGTCAGCCGCGCTGCCAGGGAGGCCGGGCGGTGGATCCTCCTGGTCTCTCAGGGCCTGGGCGTCTCCTGGGGTGGGATTTCCTCCTCCCCTTGATAGTTACTTCATAGATGCAGACACCTCACCATGGAGGAGGGACACTCCGTGTGGCCACTGCCTCCTGGCAGAGTCCCCGGCGTCCCGAGGGCTGACGGCTCCCAGGAACTGAGCAGTGAAAGCCCCTCTCCAGGGTCGTCCACAGCCCAGGTTCTCGCCCAGGGCTCCGCCCAGCCTGTGCCGGGAGCCAGGAGTGGCAGTGACGGGGTTCAGGCCCTGCAGGTGCTGGTGCTTGGTGGGCCTGGCCTGCGTCTGCATGGGGGGATGGTTCCCAGCAGCTGGGGGTGCTGTGGCCGCGACCTCGGGATCCGTCTTGCTTGGTCACCGGTACCCTGCAGTCCTGGGAGCTCTGCCCCCCATGATTCTGAAGAGGCCACATTTGCAAGGCTGTGGCCACCCTGTGAGCGGTGTGCTGGGAAGGTGTCGCTCCAGGTGGGCTCGGGCCCAAGCTCAGGCGGTGTGGGTGGGCGAAAACTGAGAGCAGCGGGGACTGAGCGGCCCTGGAGGAACCTCAGTCTGGGGTCGCAAGGTGCTGTCCTAGGACTAGGAGAGCTCTGAGCATGCCCGTGTGTGTGCCTGGGGATGAGGAAGGCTTGGTGGTCATTGACCCGAGCTCCCGACAGGGGTGGCACAAGGCCACATAGCCTCATGGTGACAAGAGGACAGACCTTGGAGCTGTGGCCAGCTTCACTGCCAGCACCACCTGGGGCTGCAGGCCTGTCTCCTTCTCCTGATCACACTCCAGCCCCCGGGCACTCACTGTGGCTCCATCCTGTAGTTTCTGATTGTGTCCAAGGATCCCAAGAAAGTGGGCAAGGACAGCCAGCTCAGGGAGTCCAGGCAGGGAGTCCAGGGAGCTGCCAGCCACTGGAGCGGCTGCCAACCAACGTCCTCCAGGCATCATTGGTGCACGAAAGCCCCAGCCCCGGCCCTACAGCGCTGATTGTCAGGCTCTGCTGTTTCGTCTCCAGGGTCCCCTGGGATGAGCTCCAGGCGTCCCCGTGGTAGGTGGCTGGCTGAGCACCTCTGGCTCTTCTCACCCCACTCCTCGCTCCGGCTGCCTGTACCGCCAAAGAGCTTCCCCTCAAGTTCTGCTCGTGGCAGAGCCCACCCTGAGGCAGGGAAGAAACAATGAACCCACAGCTACTTATTGATTATTACTTATTGATTATTACTTATTGATAAGGGCTGTGAAGACTAACAAAGCAGGTAGGTGGAGGGAAGGGTGTGTCCTGGGGCTTGCTGAGGGCAGGGCTTTCAGGGGTGGAATCTGGGCAGACTCAGCAGGAAGGGAGGAACCAGGCACGTGGAGCTGTGGAGACGGAGGGGCGAGGGAGCAGTGTGGCATTTGAGAACGTGGAAGAGGCTGGGAGCAGAGCAGAGTGGGCAGGGAGAGGGCCCTGGAGCCAGAATGTAATGAGAAGAGAGCCCGATATTCTAATCTAGGTTTGAGGGACGTCAGTAACTTAGTGGCATCCTCGTCCAGAGGTGACGTACAGAGGAGGAATGTCCAGTCTGCTGTTCTGTCCCTGTTCTGCCCCTTGGTTGCTATCTAACCTCAGACACTCTCGGACCCTCTGTCTTCTCTTCTGTAAAAGGAAAGTAATGGTGTGAGGGTGAATGAGAGAGTGCATGGGAAAGACTCAAGGTCACAGTACTCAGTAAGTGCTGGTTCCCCTGTGGCCAACTACATACAAATTGAGAGGTGCCAGGAGGGTCAGGTTCACCAGGCACCCATGTCAGTTATCCCTACAGCCTTGGGAGATGTGTAGCTTGACTTCGTCCCCCACAGAGGTCAGGAACAGGGGGATCTGGAGTTGGAGGGATGAGCGCAGATGCCACCTGCACCTGGCAGGCCACTTGGCCTCCTGGAGCCTCAGTGTCCCATCTGTAACATGGCATCACAGTAGCTGTTCCTCAGAGTTGTGCCACGTGAAGATTAAATGAGATGATGTTGACCATTTAAGTCCAACTGCTATTTGAGATTTCTCTGTGGAGTTCCTGGAGGGTGGACTGGGTCGACTGCCATCAAAATGACCAGCTCCAGGAGGGCGGGGACAAGGTCCATGTGTTCCCTGCTGCTCTGCTCCTCTCAGGGCGTGGCCTGCACACGCCCCTGTGTCTGGGGTCCTCAGCCCTGCAGGGCAGCACGTGTCTGTACTCCATTGCCGCCCTGGTCTGGCCGTACCCAATCATCTCTATACACTGTTAGATGCTTCCTGGGACTCAGTGTAGCTCTTTGCCTCTGGCCATCCGTCCACCTGGGCAGAGTGGACAAACAGTTGCGCTACTCCCAGTTCTGACCCCTGGGAGGACTTTCCTTCCTTGCAGTTTTTCAGGTGAGGACTGAGATGCTGCTGAAGTCCTCTTCCAGAAGGGGCCAGAACATCAGGTGGACCGTCCGTCACTTAGACTTAATATCCCTCCCTGCCTCATTTGACTGGTCATAGTGCACCTCACAGGAGGCTGCTGCAGTTGAGAGGAGAAGACATCAGAGATGGAGGGGTGGGCAGGGCACTTGGAGGAGGAGCCACCTGCACGTGTCACCTGCTGCCACCTTCAAGTTCTGCTGGGTGCAAACACACATTCATCATTTCCATTGGGGACAAGTAACCGCCATGCATGTCCAACTTTATGGCTCAGTGGGTCAAGTAACACCCTGCTCATGACGGACAGCAATGTCTCGTGGTCACTTGAGGCCCCAGAGAGAGCAAGTTATCTTTAGGATCGTGCAGAGATTTAGTCCAGAACCTGTGGGACTGGGCTGCGGGGACTGGCCCACGGGTTCCTTAGCAACTCCATCTGGCACTCTGAGGGTCATTAAATGCTGGAGCCTGAGGCCCAGTGGCAGAGTGGCCAGTGCAGCAGCCTGGGCTTCTGCAGGCCCTTTCTGTCTAGCTCAAAATCAGCAGCTTTATAGATTAATCTGTAAAAATTGTTTGCAGCATCATATGCTAAGGTGGAGGTGGGGGTATGCTGCTTCCAAGATCCAGAGAAGCCCACTGAGGGCCGTGCCTCTTATTGGAAGACAATAATATCCAAGAGTCCCCAGAATATCAGACCCCAGAACCTGCATTAGGTTCTGGACCTCTGCACTTTGATGGAGTCTCTCCCCCCCTTCTCAGGTGCAGCCTATCCCTGCTGGCAGGTTCAGTCTGTAGGATGTCATCGAGCTGGCCGATCAGCAGGGTGTTGCTTGTGATGCTAAGTGGTCAAGTCCTCCAGCCCAGATTATGTCCTAGCAGGGAAGTTGACACAGCCTGGAGGCAAGACGGGCCTCCTGCTGTGCCTGCTGAGTTAAAGTGAGCTCCTTTTGGTAGTTGCCAGAACAATAATTGTCGCCTGCAGTTGCAGGAGCTGTGCTGATTTTTACCTCCGGGAAAGATCTCATGTCTGGAATAGCAGATGCATTGGCAGCCACCCCCTGAGCAAGGTGGTAATAGCTCATGGTCACTTGACAGGAACCATCTCCTCTGCATCTGTCATGAGCATCTTCAGGAGAGGGCAAGTTCATTTCTCTGAACACAGACACGGAGGCTGCTGGGATGACCAAGGAATTTCTAGGCTTGGGGTGCTGGGAGGGATTTGTGGGCTGGAAGTGCTCAGATTTGCCTAAGTTCTCAGGAGCCTCCTTTTTTTTAGGCAATGCCTTATTGATTTCGAGGGTGAGGTTTGGGGTTTCAGCGTACAAGGCTGGGTTGCAATTTGGGGCCTGATTTCCAGCTGTGTCTTCTCTGTCGCTACCAAAGGCAGGACATTTCTTTAGGGCTTTCGTGGATTTCTGGATCTCTGAGGAGACTTTGATCTGTGAGTTTAAAGAGTTTAAAGCCTGGAACTTGTCATTTTCTTTCTGAAGCTCAGTTGGAAGCCGTCATCGTGCCCTGGGTTCTTTGTCATAGGCATGAATTTCAAGGCAGGGGCCACTTGGTGTGCCAAGGCCTGCCTTCAATTAGCCAGGTATTGCAGTGGGCCTCCTGGGTCTCCTCTCCCTCCACGATGAGGTTACCGCTGTGTTCAGTTGAGCCATTCAGCCATAGCCAATGGCATCTTCGTAGGTCTGTCTCCTGAGGACACTCCTGCTGCTCAGTGCTGCCCCTCTTGGGGAACACTTAGGAAAACCAAGTGCAGAGGAGGGACAGAAGCAGACACAGGTCATGAAGGGTTGCAAGGGCTGAGGGGACTGAAGGGAGGGGAGGGCTGGGGTGTGGCTCTGTGGGAAAGCACGTGCACACATGTGGGGGAAGTAACTCAGGGACCCAGGGATTAGCCCCTGGGAAGTGGCACCACCCCAGGGCTGGAGGAAGAGAGGGAGAAGCGTGGAGCCCATGGCAATCACCGGTGGACACATGGCCACTTCACTGCTCCTGAGATGCCCAACATCCCCGCTGCTGCCAGAGCCACAAGCCATGCAGCTGCTGCTGCTCCAAGGCCAGAGCGAAAGGGAGGAGCAGGCTTCCTGCTCCCACCCTCCGCTTCCCTTGCCTGAAGCTAACAGAACCTAGGAAAGGGGGCCAGGAAATGCAGCTGCAGGGTCCAGTGAGTCCCCCAGGATGGGACCATCCCGGGAGAGCAGAGACAGCTGGACACATGGCCAGCACAGTGGGTCAGGATTTGGCATTTGCACCTGACAAGTCAGTTCAAAACTAGCTCCATCCTTCCTGACCAAGTGACACAGAGACAGGGGACCTCACTCCCACATGAATGGAACAGGACCCACGGCATGTCATGTTGGCAGAAGGACCCGACTGAGGGGCAGAGAGAAGGCAGCGGGTGGATACCCAGGGCTGCAGGAGCCTGGCCGTGTGTCCAAGTTAAGTAAAGTGAAAGTGGCCGCCCTGGTGCCTGGCCCCTGATGCCGCTCTCTCAGTGGTTCTTGCTTCCCTTGAACTTCCTCGCTGACCTTGAACAAGTGCCTGCCTCCCAAGCTCTGTCTTCTCACCTGAGATGAAGGGGTCTGGGCTGAGGCTCAGTGGTGACATGCAGCGTCCTTTAGATGAACCGGGCAGATGGCAGGAACGTGACTATGTCTGAGTCACCCGCAAGGTGCCCTTCCCCGGAGGAGGTGCCCCCTGTCAAACAGCCCAAGCCTCAGCCTGCCTCTGCAGCTAACGTCACCGGTAGCAACACCCGCCTGCTCTCTGTTCCTTTGGGTGTGCTTGCTGTTGACACCACAAGAAACTGCCACAGGCCGTTCTGGAGGAAGAAGTCCCTTCAGATTATATCCATCAGGAAGATTAGATTTGCAAACTCTGGGGGCCATTAAGGGACTGGAGTTCCTGGGCTTTGAGAATGGCCTGGTTTGGGCTAGAATTAGGAATTAAAACCTATTGGAGCTCAGCCGCGGGGACTACTGGAGGTCCCTGCTGAAGCCAGGGTCCCTGGGAATTGCAGTAGCTTGGTGGTGAGTGAAAGGCTTCTGACTTTCCCATCTGTACACACTTACCTGCTGGGTCACTTAGATGCTCCAGGACTTCCTTTCCGCCTTTGTAAAGTCGCATTAACAATATGTCCCATAATTGACACATGTGGGCTTTGTCCCCCACCCTGCTTAAAGAAACTGAGCCTCCTGCACTCCCCAGGCCCTGAGATTCAGATCCTGCCAGCAGGGGACCTCGCACAGTCCCCTAAACACCTGGCACTGAACATAAGGGAGCAATTGGCTCTGAGGTTCCGAGAAAATATGTGAAAAGAGCAAGCAGCGTCCAGTCCTGGAGTCAGCCCTCCAGAAATAATGTCGGGGTGCTCAGCGCTTGTGCCCAGCCCGGTGTGGGGGCCTTGCAGCCGTCTTGTGCCATCTCAGCGGAGGTCTATACAGTAGGTGTGTTTAGTCAGCTTTATCATCACTGGGACCCAAAGACCTGGCAAGAATGACATAGAGGAGGAAAAAGTTTGTTTGGGGCTCCTGGTTTCAGAGGCCTCAGTCCATAGATGGCTGATTCTACTGCTCTGGGCCCGAGATGCAGCAAGACAGCGTGGTGGGTGGGTGTGGAGGAAGAAAGCAACTCAGGACATGGCCATCGGGAAGCAGAGGGCCCCCCTCACCAGGCACAAAGTATAAACCCCAAAGGCACAGCCCCTGTGACTCACCTTCTCCAGCCATACCCCACCTGCCTGCAGCTAGCACCCAGTATTCCCTGGGGATGAAGCACAGACGAGGTTAAGGCTCCGTAACCTGATCATCTCACTACTAAGCTCTCTTGCCTGGTCTCACACATGAGCTTTTGGGGGACACCAAATATCTAAACCATAATAAGGGTTTTTTTCCCTTTGCTTTTAGAGATAAGGAATAGTGATTCAGGGAGTGAGCATACTCTCCCAGGGTCATTTGGCCATTATGTGGCAAAGCCAGGACTTGAACTCATGTTCAGGCTGACTCCCAGCTTGGGCCGTGAGCCGCTCTGCTTGGGGCCTGCCTGGGTGATGTCCAAAGCCTGAGGATCTCCTCCCTGCAAGGCCACATGGCTAACCTGGGGCCAGGCATTGGCTTCCGGATGCTGTGAGATGTGTCAGGTGGTGGCCTCTTGGACAAGGTGCCCTGGAGCACAGGGAGATAAATGGCTCACCAGGCTCTGTCCAGTCCCCTGGGACCAAGCAGGTGTGACACAGACCCCCCTACTTCCCACCTCAGCCGAGACAATAGGGTATTTACTGGCCTCCTGCTGGGAGATTTCAGCTCTGGCTAAATGCAGGTTATAGGATGGAGTCAAACATGCTGTACTGTGACATAACTCAGTGCCACCTTCCAGCAATATGTCCCTTCAGAGGGAGGGATTTGTCCCAGCTGGACTCCGGAGCTCACTGAGAAGCACTGGAAACCATCACCCCTGCTTACAATGTGAGCGGCCCCAAGAAATGGCAATTTCTACAAATGTGCTTATCTCCCCTGAGCACCTGGGCCCAGGTTCCAGCAGGGAAATACAGTTTGGCTGGATAAGTGAAGCAGCAGCTCCCAGCCAAGAGTCCACGCAGACCAGGCCCTGCCTCGAAACCCCTGGGGGACGGGACACTTGGCCACGTCTCGTTTTCAGGGGGGTCAACCTCGGCTCCGTGGCTCTGTGGAAGGTCATTTTATAGATGAGAAGCGAATCTGGATCTATCCTGAGCCGGTGCCCCAGGGCTCTGAGCCTGAATCCAGCCAGCTCCGTCCCCCTTCCCAACGGCTCTGAGGAGCAGGCTGAACTCCATCTGAACCACCTCCCGGACCCACTCAGGAGTTGCGCAGGTCTGAGACTTAAGGGGTGATGGCCCTGTCCCTCATTTGCTATTGCTCCTGGGCAAATCTATTCACTTCTCTGGGCCTCAGTTTCTCTATCTGTAAAATGAAGAGTTTGATGATCTTTAAATGGTCTCCTTGTTCCTAGAAGCTGTGATGTTTTGGGCCTCAGTTTCCCCATTCAAGGATGCTCTACTTTCCAGGATGCTGTGACGATCCCGGTGAGGTCCTGAAGCTGATCCTCGGCTTGCATGTGAAATAAACAGAACCGAGTTGTTATCACATGCACGTGTGCTGAGGACAGAGATGGGTCCCCCTCTGAGCTGCTAGGCGTGAAGGAGAAACCCAAGTGCCATCCCCAGCCAAGTAGCTCTGGAGGCTGAGGGTGGGTTACAAATCTGTAGACCCCAGGCTTCTTCCTCTTAAACTGAGGATAGTTCTACGGGTCTCAGTTGTAGTTCTCAGAGTAACTGTGGGTCCACAGCATCCTGAGGTAAGGAGGGGAACTGGCTGGCACAGTCAGGGTCTGTTCCTGTGCCTGCAGCAGTGGCTTGGTGTACTCAACTGTGATACAGGTGGCACACATACAGAGGACACCCCTTTCGCCCAGGGTAGCTGTCCTGAGTGAGCACTAGGGGACCAGCTCACCTCCATAGGCTCCTTTTGTCCCTTGCAGCCTATCTGTGAGCAATAAAGTTGCTTCACTTAACCTGTTTTCTGAGCACTGCCCCCCTGCTGGGCTGGTGCACGTGGATTGGTCCTGGTGTGTGGTTAGGTGACCAGTCCAGCGTCTCCCTTCTGGATGGATACAGGTGCACAGTGAATGAGCTTCACACAGTGACTGTGGCCAAGCAGGAGCGAGGGGTCACTGCTGCAAATCTGGAGTGACGTGTGCTTCAGTGGGGGGCAGGGCGGCAGAATCTGTCCTGTTGACTGTGGGCCAGGAGGATGGAAGGGCTTGTTGGTGGAGAGGAGTGGAAGGACAGATTCCTGGCTGCACAGATGACAGATTGCATTTACCTGCTCTTCTCATGTTAATAAGAGCAGGAGTTATTTATGTCTGCCCAAGATCAATTATAGTAATGGAGATTACAGTCACAGGTTCATTGACTGGTGGCAATTATAATTATTGTAAAAAGAAGCTGAAGGCAAAAGATCATGTCAGAAAATCCGTCAGGAAAGACATAAGTGAAGAACCACAAGCAAATAACCGTCACGTGTATGAGAAATGAGGGTGACTGTCGGCCAGCTGGAGAGTGGGGTCCCCAGCCTTGGGGCACTGGCTGTGTGGGGGCCACCTAGGGCTCTCACTGGGCTGGGTGTTCAATACCAAATGAGCTGCTGCAGAAGGAACACCATCCTCCAAATCCCACAGGGGACAAGTAGTGGAGCGTGGATTCCAGCCCAGATGTGCTGGAGGCTAAGCCCCTGACCACTGCCCAGAGCTGCTGGCCAATGCTATGGTTTGAATATGTCCCCCAGAGTTCATGTGCTGGAAACATAATCTCCAGTGCAACAGCACTGATAGGTTAAGAAGTGATTAGAAGACGGGTTTGATGGCTCATGCCTGTGATCTCAGTGACTCAGGAGGCTGAGGCAGGAGGATTGCAGGTTTGAAGCCAGCCTCAGCAACTAAGCATGGCCCTAAGCAACTTAGTGAGACCTTGTCTCAAAATAAAAAATTAAAAGGGCTGAGGATGTGGCTCAGTAGTAGAGCACCCCTGGGTTAAATCCTGGGTACTAAAAAAGAAAAGAAAAGAAAAAAAAGTTGATTAGGTCATTAGGGTTCTGTCCTCACCATAGATTAATGTCATCACTGGAGTGAGCTCCTGATAAAAGGCTGAGCTTGGCCCCTTCCCTTCTCTCTGTCTTGCAGGTGTTCCTGCCCTTCTGTCATGGGTTGATGTAAAAGAAGGTCCTCACTAGATGTGGCCCTTGACAGTGGACTTCCCAACTTCCAGAACTGTAATAAATATATCTCTGTTTCCTATAAATTACCCAGCCTCAGGTGTTATGCTATAGCAGCACCAAATGGATTAAGATGGTCAACATCATGGACAAAACATTCCCAGGCCTCTAGGCCCTGACTGAATGGGGGCAGAACAACCCAAGCCTAAGTATGGCTACCAGGACTGAAGGCACCTTCCCCAGAGTCCTGATGGGCTGGACTGGAAATAGAAGCAAGGATTTGTCTTCAGAGCCAGAAGGCTGCACATGCTGAGTCTTGGTCCTGTCCTGTGCCCTTCCAGGACCCTGGGGTGTGAACTCTCTGCAGGCTTCCCATCCAACCCACTCAGGCAGGGCCTGTAAAGATTAAATGACCAAGAGGAGATTAATTAGGCCGCTGGGCAAGACTTTATTGGAATACACGCCCTCGGGCGGAATCCACTCGTCCATCAGAGCGTGTCTGGGAGGAATGGTGCTGGGGCTTCTGTGCATAGAGAATTTCAAGAAAGCCTGGTCAGGAAGGGGAGGGCTTGAGGGCAGGAAGAGAAGGCCAGAGTCCTTCCTGGATAGGTCAGGAAAACCCGCTGATTGACAGGAGGCGTGTCTTCTGGTGGCGTCAGCATCTGGCTTGCAGCTCTGCTTTGCAGCTGCTGGCTGGTCCCCCTAATTGGACATTTTGGACCCTGACCCGACCTAACAGGTTCCCTCCTGCCCAGCTGCCAGAACTGGCTCCTCTGAAGCAGCTGAGACCACAGGGCTGTGCCGAGACATGGAATCAGGGGCACATGCATTTTCGAATGGGGATAAAATATTAGCTGAATATTTGTCCTGGATGTTTCCTCCTGAGTTACTGCACTCTGAGCTGACAGCTGTGTTATGGCATAGACGTATCACATGTGACAGCTTATTATATACATAGTCAGCTGCTCACACCCTTGAGGAAGCATCTACACACACACACACACACACACACACACACACACACACACACAGAGGAAGAGGACATAGAAGAACCCTAAAAGACCCTCCAGGGACATAAAAGACCAAAATTCATGAAAAGTTCTTTTCCTGACATCCTGAGCCCCTCAGGATTGACTGTTCCGATCTTGTTCCTTGGTCCTCTTCCCTCCCTCCCTCCAACACATCTTGCCCTGTGGATTCTGTCCCCTGAATGCCGGGAAAGTTTTTGTTTCCCCAGGTGTTTCCCCAGGAGTGGAATTGCTGGGTATTTGCTAACATAGTGTTTAGCTTTTTTTCTGAGGAGCCACCAAACCGCTTTCCACAGTGGCTGCCGTATTCCATATTCTCCCAGCAGGGCCCAGGCTCTCTGTGGCCGTTGTCTATGGTTGTTGCTCAGAGCATCTCACTGTGACTCTCATGACTAATTTCCCTCATGACTAATGACACTGGGTATCTTGTCATGAGCTTATTGGTGGTTTGTACATTTCCTTTGGAGAAATATCTAATATTTTGACCTTTAAAATTGGGTAGTTTGTCTTTTTACTGTGGAGTTGTAAGTCTTCTTAACATGTTGTAGATACAAGTTCTTGGTCAATATATGATCTGCAGAACATGTTCCTGTTATGTGGACTATTTTTCACTTTCTTGATGGTGAAACACAAACTTGATAAAATCCAGTTATAGGTAGAATTGTTTTCTTAATTTCATTTCAGTGGTTCACTATTAATGTACAGAAATATACTTGGCTTTTGTATATTAATCTTATATCCTGCAACCTCGCTAAACTCCTTTATTAGATCAAATAGGGATTTTTATTGTGTGTGTGTGTGTGTGTATTCCTTAAGATTTTCTGTATACAGGATCATGCCATCCTCAAATAGAGACAGTATGACTTCTTCTTTCCTTTCTTGATGTCTTTTATTTATTTCTTTTTCTTGACAACCTGCTCTGGCTAGAACCTCCAGTAAACTGTGGAGTAAAAGTGGCAAGAGCTAACATCCTAATCCGGGTCTGATCAGGAGGGAAAATCCATGACACATGATAGGAGCTGTGAAGTTTTCATAGATGACTTTCATGAGCTTGAAGAAACTGCTTTCTATTTTTTGTTTGTTGTTGTTTTCTAATCTGGAAAAGCTGTTGGATTTTGTCAAATACTCTTTGTGCATTATGGAGATGATCACATGGATTTTGTCCTTTGATCTAGTACTGTGGGATATCACACTGATTGATTTCCATATGGTAAGCCAATCTTGCCGTTGTTGGAGCAAATCCTACGAGGTCATGGTGTAGAGTGCTAATCTGTTTAATTTGTTAGTATTTTATTGGGATTTTTCCATTTTATCAAAAAGGATATTGTTGTTTAGTTTCCTGGGCCTATGGTAACTCTGCTTAGTTTTAGTATCAGAATGAACTGGACAGAATGAATCAACTTCATCAATACGGCTCACCCGAGTGCTCAGGGCTGAACCCCAACCAGACGGAATGTCTCCCTACCCACCCACCATGTTCCCCATTCCCACTGGAGGAGCTGGTTTTCCAACATGTGTTTCTAGCTCCCTCTCCTTTGTTCCCCTGGCTTGTTCTACTCCAGGGCCTGCCTACTGCTCACGCTCCTGTAGTATTATCAAGCTGCCCCCAGGCCTCTCCTTTCCCCGTTTCAGTCCCTCTGCAGAGACAGTTTGCCAAAACCCCAGTGAGTGCAGGCCATAATCCTCACCCATCTTCCTCATGGCCTGCATTTCCTGAAATGCAGAGATTCCAAAATGAATTCTGGGTACCTTTCATCTCCCAGGAGGGCTTCTGTGTCCCCAGGTGCCTGGAAGTGGCGCTGAAGGTTACACTCCTTCTTGGAGATTCCAATGCAACATTTCAAACCTGCACGCGTACGTGTGACCCTCTATGATGTGTCTGTGTTGCTATGTATACAAGAGCGGCATCCTCCTGGTCTTGGGGTATTGTCACTGCTGCCATCTCCCAAAGGATAAGGAGTGAGGCTGGGGACATTTCCTGGGAGTCAACTTTACTCCAAGGCCAGAAACAATTGCTCCTTATTTCATATGAAAACCGTCAGGAGTAGGCTGTGCAGAGACCCCTCAGGAGCTGCTTGGCCCTGGACTAACTTGCGCACATCACCTTGCACCAATCTGCCCCTCCTGCCCCTGGCCCTCAGCTCTCAAGCACAGCATGTGCATGCACACCAGGGGCACGCCCCACACACTCCGCGGGCTGTTCACACAGTGCAGAACGGGGCCCCAAAGCAGAGAGCCTGGTGCCATGAGGGCTTTGTTCTAAAGGACACAGGAAGGCACAGAAGCCAGGTCTTTCTCACCTTTCCTGCCCACCTCTGTCCCGCCCTCTGCCTCTCTTGAAGTAAGCCAGGGACATCAGAGGCCTCTTCCCCAAGGCAGCTCACAGAAACTGGATCCCTTCTCCCCCAAAGCCAGCCAGAAAACCTAGAAGGCCACTTTCTCCCTGGAGGGCCCTCCTTACAGAGGGTCCTGCCAGACCCCCCTAGGAAGGGAAGATGCACAGAGAGGCGAGGGGCAATCTGAGCAGACAGGCCTGGCTGGGTCCCCTTAAGTCTGCGACCATTTGACCACTCACATTTCTGCACAGCTGCTCCTGCTTCATGGAACCAAAGCATTAAAGCAGACAGGTTTCCTGGGATCCTTGTTTCGGAGGCTCTTGTGTCATGAAAAACTTCATCTAAATGAATTTATTATGCTTTCCTCTTGCTAACCAATCTTTTATCATAGTAGTTAGTGTTGGCTGTTGACCCTTATCATGGCTGAGGAAAGGTCTCACACTTCCTTTCACACGCACACGCAGCCGCTCCCCCTCCCCCCCATTGCTCAAACAACCCTGTGCTGGTCTGGTCACCGTTCCCTGGACAGGGCACAAATATCCATGCTGGTGGCAAGGGGCATTTACTGAGCACCTACTATGTGCTAGATGTACATAGCCTTTTATAAGTGCCATCTCCCTTCTTCTCACCAACCCTTTGAAGCTTGCTTTACAGAGAACAGAACAGGCCTGGGGAGACGGCTTGCGGCATGTCATTCATCATAATTTGTGGGTTTCGGGAATGGATGGCTTCATGTTCCATGGCTCTTTCCTGCTCCCTCCCCCATTGCTCTGCTGAAGAAGAACCTTGTAGCTATTCGTTGGGACTAACGGGGTGAGCTGATCTCCCCACTGAGGTGTGAAGGTGGAGGGCTGAGACCCCAGCTGGATGGGGGGAAGGCCTGGACAATTTCTAAGGCCCTGGATCAGAGACTATCTGGCCACCATCCTGTGTCATGTCGCTGTACATACAGTTGATGCTTATTTGGGGACCAGCAGGGCTTCTCAATCCTTCCCACAAGGTGCTGCTATGCTCAGGGGGACCTTGAGAAGAAGCTGCTCCGTCATGTAAATATCTTCTAGGTCATTCAGCCCTCTTGAAACTTAAATTGCCACTTGGGAATGGCCAGGAAAGAAGGAACAAAGGCTGTTTCCCAAGTGTGGGGGATGCAGAAACCCCTAAACCTCATGGGAATCTGGTCGCCTGGCTTGCCAGGTGAGTTCCTCTGAGATCCTCAGTGTGCTCATCCATGAGACAGGCTGGTGAGAGGCTTCCTCACCACGTGTCCCTGAGGACTGAGAAGCTAAGGCCACGGGGGTTCAGGCTGCGTTCTGGGCACAGGTTATGAGCTGCTGCTGGCTCTGGTCTCTATGGTGTCTGGCATCTCAGACTCTTGCCCAGGGTCTCTGGACACTGATTCCTGGGAAACATCAGGGGTCTGACCGCTGACTCAGAATCACCTGGGGGGGCTTTCTAAAATGTGAGTGCTGAGCCCACCCCAGGAGAGTCTGATTTCTTGCTGGAACAGGTCCGAGGACTGTGTTTTAACAAGACTCTCGGGGGAGTCTGAGACTCGGCCAACGTCGGCCACCTTGACTGTGGCCCAGGAGTCTAAGTGTTCACTGTCAGCAGATGCAGGCACTGCCCCTGCCCCGAGTGAGGACCAACTCTGGGTGAGTCCTCTTATTATGAAACGGATCTGTAAGATCCCCCTGAAGCTCATGTGTTGAGATCATGATCCTCAGTGCAACACGGCTCAGAGGTGGACCTTTAGGCAATGATCGAATCAATGAGCTCATGATGGGTGGATCCACGGGATAGATTAATAATTTGAATGGCCTTACTGGGAGGTGGTGAAAGGATGGGTAATGGGCTGTGGCTGGAGGAAGTGGGTCACCGGTGACTTTGGGGGAATTTTTCTCACCCCAGAGCCTAACTGAAGCCGAGGGAGCCTCCAAGAGCCTAGAGGCTGTGCCCTGCAGCCCCAGCCCTTCCTGTGGTCTGGCTGTTGCTCAGGGCCGGCTCTCCAGATGCAACTGCAGCTGTCAGTCAGCATCGTGCCTGGCCTGGCTCCCAGGAGGTTAGTGTGGAAGGTACTGTTCCCACTCTGGTCACCAGACAGCCCTATTGCTTTGAGCCAGGCCTGTCCTGGGTGCCAGGGTCACAGGTATGGATTGGATAACACCCTTTCCCTTGGGGAGCTCACAGCCTACAGTGGATGAATCCCAGAACTAGGCCCAAAAAGTTGGTGTGACTCAGCTGCAGGCATCACAGCCAGGCAGCAGGGGAGTGGGGACAGACCCAGGGTTCCTGCCTGACCAGGACTCACCATCCAGTCTCCAGGCCAGTGTGGGGCAGGGGATCTTGACTCTTGATGAGGACTGTGGACAGAGTGGGAATCCATAAGAAAGGGTTTGATCCCCCTGCCCACTCTGGATTCTAGGTAGCTGATTTTCTAGCTCTATTAAAGTCTGTCTTCTAGAAATAATACCCTGGACAATGAGGACCTTTCCAGATGAAAGTGACCACAGATTGGCTTAACAAACCAGGGAGTTGCTGGCTTGGCTGAGCCAGAGCTGTGGAGGCAGATGTCTCAGGGGCAGGGTCCACCCTCCTCCGCCACTCACCACTGAGATCCAAGCTCAGGCTTCCCCTCTGCCAGGATTCCCATGGCCCCTCATCCCTCCACCATGTCCAGCCTCCTGGGTGAGCTCTCCACACTGCACCCTGGGAGCTCACTAGTCCTTGAAGCTTTGGCTCTGGACAAGTCTTAATGCATCTCTCTGTTCCCAGACTCCAAGCACTGCCTGGTCAGAGCAAGAACTCAATAAACATTTGTTGAATTAATGAAAATGCCCGCATGGAAGACATGACTTCTGCGAATCTGTTTGCATTTAACAACAGACCAGCCTCGAGCCACAGGAATGGGGTAGAACTTCAGGTTCTGGTGAGCTGGGGGCAGAAGCTCGCTGGTTCTCTGTTGCTAGTGTCTAGGGGGGAAGTGGCCGCCTGGGCAGATGGGGTTTTTCTTTCATGATTTTCCAGTGTGAAAATAGTCATGAGGGCTCCTGAAAAACACCATGGAAACGAATATACTTTCCATTGACTTTCTGGGGGGTGGAAACTGCTCTATCCCTGTCCATTTTCCCTGGGTGGCTGGCAGAATGTTCCTTTCTCACCTTCTGGTGGCCCTCTCTCCATCTCAGCTCTGATCCCACAGCCCCTAAGCCCCACCAGCCAGCCCAGCTTTGCTGGCTGCGGAGACACTAGTGCTTATTAGGTGGTTAAGCCCCATCCATGTCAAGTCCACTGGCCTGGCTGC
Organism: Xerus rutilus; assembly: GCA_028644305.1. Taxonomy (NCBI): domain Eukaryota; kingdom Metazoa; phylum Chordata; class Mammalia; order Rodentia; family Sciuridae; genus Xerus; species Xerus rutilus. The sequence continues at coordinate 19,787,691 of CM053400.1, read as the reverse complement.
TTCTCCCAGCTGACCTGGGGTTTGTTGGACCATCTGGGCTCTCCCTGGTCCCCCTCAACTCCAGCTCCACACCTTGACCAGCCTCTCTGTCCTCCTGCTTGCCCCCTCCAGCCTTCCTCCACTCTGCCCAGAGCACCTCAGCCCCACACAGCAGTTGGGTCCCCCCACTGCCCAGGTGCTGGGTGCCCGCAGGTCACAGAGGCTCCAATATCAACTGGGTACGCACCAGCCACACAGAAACACGAGCATCAGCCAGGGACACATCAGGTGACCCGGCCTTGTGGAGGCATGGCATGGCACCTGGCTGATGTCTGGGTCTCTGTGTGGCTGGCAGAGCTCAGCTGAGGACCAAGGCTGGAGTGAGCTAGTGTGTTTGAAGAACAGGAGGAGGTTGGTGTGGCTGGAGCCCAGTGTGGGGAGAGGGGGAGTGGGTCAAGGTAAAGGACAACTCGGGGACAGCTGGGGAAGGGTTTAGGGCCTGTGCCAAGGAGGGGAAGCCACAGAGGGCTGGGGGCTGAGGAGAATGTGATGTGCTTCAGTACAGGTTCCCCCTGGGCTGTGGGAGGACCTGAGGGACCACGAGGAGCTGAGGCTGGCTGGGAGGCTGGGCCTGGCTGTTTCTGCCCTCGGGCCCTGGACCTCACCTTCTCCAGGTCTGAGGTCTGCCTAGCTCCGAGGACCTACCTCCCAGGACTCAGGCCCTGCTCCTGAGCCTGTGCAGTGACCAGGCCTCTGTGTCCTCTCCAGCCATGAACTGAGCCCCAGAGTTCAGGGTCTCCCCTGTCTTCTCACTGCCCATCACTGACATCTCCCTTCTTAGACACAGTTCACCCCAGTTCACTTCCTGGGGTCACCTCTGATGCACAGCATGGAACCTCTTATTTGCCCATTGGTCTGAGAACCTCAGGGCCAGATTGAACCCCTAACCTCTGCCTCAACTTCTGCCCTGACAGAAGGGGGTGCTCCAGCCCCCCAAATCAGAGGGAACTGGGTTTGAATCCTGACTCTGCTGTGTGATGTGTGTGAAGTGCCTAAACCTCTCCTGGCAGCAGTGTTCTTGCTTGTGAGATGGAGATAACAACACCTGCTCCAGAGGCGGGTGGGGACTCAAGATCACAGGTAAGGGCAAACCAGCAGCTCCTGCCCTGCAGGCCTCAGGCTCACTTCATCCCTTGCTCCCCCACCTCCCTCCTTGTGGGATGTGGGAGGAGGGAGGCGGGACTCCTTCCCTAAGGTGATGCTGGAAGTCAAAATGTCAGGGTCTGTCATCTGGAGCAGAATTCTGGCCATGACATACCACCCATTAGATGAGGATGACAGTGCCCACCTCAAGTGGTGGTATAGGCACAGCTGGGGTGACCTGTGAGGAGCACCTAGGACAGTTCTTGGCATGTTGTGACCACTTGACAAAGTCCGTCTGCTGTGGCTCTAGTGGGGCCTGCTCCCCGCCCCACCCCGTCCCCCTTCCCACCATCCCTAAACATCACAGTGGAGTCATGAGGGCTTAAAGTGACAGACACTTTTCATCCCTCTAAGTGTCGAGTTCAACACCCATGTTTTGCACGTGGGGAAGCCAAGGTTCAGGACAGGGAGGGCCAGCCCAAGGCAACATGTAGGAGGCAGAAGTGAGACTGAACGCCATGTCCACGGACCCTCCCACTGCCCACTTTGGGGCAGTCTCTGCGGAGAGGAGGGAGCAGAGAGTCGGGACCGTTATTGCTGCGTGTGACCTCTGTGCAGAAACAGCAGCAGATCCCGCCAGAGCCAAGCGCAGGAGGGAAGCCCACGTGTGGGGCTCAGGGCAGCTGCTGCCCAGCGGGGTGAGTCCCACCCAGGTGGCGTGCTCACTGCCTGGCCTGGTGCTCTTCCTTTCTGCCAGTTCATGAAGCAGTCTCACTCTACCCAGCCCCAGACGCTGGCAGCGCTGGTCACGCAGAGCTTTCTGCCAGTCTGGGGAAGTCCTGGACTTCACTGCCATAGTCACCTTGGTCCCAGCATCGGAGTGAAGTTATCAGAAGGTGCAACCCCTTTCTGCTCCTCCCAGGAATGGGGAGCACTGGCTGGTCTCACAGGGCACAGCACAGTGGCACCTGGTGCAAGGATGTAGCCCAGGCTCTCTAATGAGGGTGTCAGGAGCCCCAAGGTGCAGGGTGACCAGCTGGTCCTGGTTACTCTGACCTTGCCAGGGTCAGCACTGAAAGTGCCTCATACCAGGAGCCCCTTCAACCCTACTAAGGATAGAGTTGACTAGAGAAAGCAGTCAAGATAATGGAGACCTAGGGGGAACTGAGGCCTCCCGCATCCTGCCCTCACCTGGGTGAGAGGGCGCAGGTGGGATTACTCTGATACTCTCTGGGGCCCAGGGCTAAGCCCAGCCAGGCCACCAGCCTGCTTCCTGGAGCATACAGTGTGCAAGGCCTCAGGAGCCCTCCTGGCTGACAGATCCATTACACAATTCAAAGCAGAACAATTCAGCCCAAACGGTAATGAAGCGGTGGTTTACATGTGCTCGCTTGGCGGATTTCATGCCACAAATGAATCGTTTTTAAAGAGCTATATTGTTTCGGGAGTTCATGACTTTTCTAGATGTATCTCCCTTAACATATCCACCACAAGAGTGAACAAGAGGTACTCTCATTGAAAAGAAAGGAAGGAGGAAAAGGGTGTCAGCTAGGAGAGAGCAAATTCTGCTCTCAGCAAGCAGCTTGAAAAGAAGCGCTGCGTTTTGGCAGATCGCAGGCGGGAGCGCCTGTCCGCTATGTGCTCGCGAAGGCAGAGGGAAGGAAATGCTGGTGTCCGCCATCAGCCAGCTGGAAGAAAATGACGTTTTCAGGGATTTGGCATGGTACGTGGACAATTTTCATCAACACAAAGAATCCATTTCCGCAGTCAGAGTTCAGGTTCGACCTTCCCCAGGGCATTCATAAAGCTGATTGGGAGACCTGAAGCTGTCGAGGGGCAGGGGCAGGGGTGGGACCATTAGGGACCTCCATGTGGGATTCTGGAAGGGCCATCTGAGCCGATGACAATTGTGGGAATGATAACTCCTCCTGTCAGACTCCGTCTTCCACCTGAAAGGCCCCTGCACACCTCCAGACCTGGTGATGAGGACCCCGCCAAGCTGGGCCCTGCAGGAGGACCTCGGAGTCCTCGGAGGGAGGAACTGTTGTCACCCCATTTTGCAGATAAGGAAATAGGCTGAGAAGGAGAGCTTTCTAGGGTTACACCACTAGGAGGCAGCAGAGCAGAGGTCATGCCTGTGATCTCAGGGCTGTCCTGGCCTGGGGCAGTGAGGGAGCACCTGCATCAGGGACCTTCGTTTGTCCGCCATTGGCCGGGCAAGCTCTGAGTCTCAGGTTTTATCACTCCGCACTGCGGTCCGTGGAGGAGTTGTTCTGACTCCATCCCCAGCTCAGAGCTGTGAGGTAACTGGCCCAGGGCCTCAGAGATGTGTGTGGAGCAGGTGTAATTCCACCTGCTCACCCTCAGCCAAAGACCTCTCCAGGGCAGGACAGAGGTCCTAGGGTGCAAGGCCTACTGGCTCCTTTCAGGCCCTTCCCAGTCTTGCCCCTGGCCCTGCCCTCATCTGGTGCAGTGTCCCAGCTCCCTCCTGGGTGAGCGCTGCCCAGCCTCCTGCTGAGCTCACCCACAGTGGCCCCCTAGTGTCTCTGCCAGGCAGAGAGACAGCCCTGCTGATTGAGAGTGGGAGGTGACCTGGCGAGGGTGGGGTGGTGCATCCTTTACAGCAGCGGCAGCTTGACCAGGTGCCTCTCAGAGGTGGCACACCTGGCGACAGCAGGGAGTCCCAGCAGCCTCAGAGCTGGCCCTGGGCTGTGATGTCCAGGGGCCTGCTGCCCTGATGGAGGGGTGGCGGTGGGGAGATGCGGTCCTTCATTCATTGTGGGCTGCCTGGGATTTAACCCCTTAGTCTCAGACTTGCTGTGTGAATTTGGACAGAGCTCCTCTTTAGACTTCCCGTCCCTGAGGTTGTATGGCCACCCCGCAGGGTTATTCCAGGAGCTCCCTCACCCCAGTTCTCTCTGAATTGCTGACCACTCAACAAGGGGTTCCATTACATTTCCACCACCCAGGGTGTTCTGGGCCTTCGAGAGGTCAGGGAGGCGGAGAGAGCCTGAGATCCAACTCTGTGCCGTGGACCTGGCCGTTGTGTCCCCAGCTCTTCCGGGGGGCCCTCACCCCTTGCCCTTCACAGCCTGGCCCTCCAGCTCCAGGGCCCTCCCGTCACTGCTGTGTCTGGGTTCTGCTCTCTCCACTCTGTCCAGGAACTGTCTCCACACCAACCCTCACCCCAGCCCAAGCACAAGGTTCAGAGCGCAAGCAAGTCCGGAGTCCAGCCCGAGAGACCCGACTGCAGGACTCGCTTCCCGCGCTCACTGTCCGGGAGAGCCACCTGCATGGGCCCTGCGCGCCATGCCAGGGCAGACCCAGCCTCTGGCCCGTGTGCTCGGGTCGCCTTTAAGCAGCTCGTCCCTGGCCAGTGCCTTCCTCTTCTTTCCCAGCCTCCCCTAGTTGGCCCGCTTCTCTCTCTGCCGCTTCTCTGTCACTGCAAATGGCTCTCAGTTCAGCAAGCGGGTCTCTGGCTTTGCGTGAAGTCCAAGTTCTCTGGCCCTGGAGGAAGGGCTCTCCACTCTCCCTCCCTCCCAGCTGGCCACTGCGTCCCATTGTCTGAGCCATGAAGGAAGGTGGAATGTCACCTTGAGTGTGACAGGAAGGTCTCTCCCTGTGACTATAAATGCACTTTCCACCAGGTGAACAGCCCCGGGAGCCACTCACCACGGGCACCCGTAAACACTCTGCACGGTCACCCCGGACTGAGAAGCCACGTGATGTTGCTATAATAACCGAGCATAATTCATGACCACAGAGCCCCTCCTGTGGGCGGGGGCAGAGCAGAGCCCTTTCCCAGCACCGTCTCTCACTCTTCACTGGAGCTCATAAGTGGGGACCATTCTGTACACAAGAGTCACTGAGGCTCACAGAAGTAAGAAAGTCCCCAGTCCACGTGGCTAAGAGGTAGTGGAGTAGTTTATGACCTGGCACCAGTGGATGAGCCACCCCTGTGTGGACCTGGATGTCCCCTCCCCAACAAGTCTGGCCCATGGGCATGAGGGACACATTCCTGTTTCACTGATAACATAAAACCCGTGTCCACTGATGAGAACCTTTCCGTGCCTGGGGTTGCCTGAGCCTCTGTGAACACAGCTCCCTTGGGTCCCCAGGTATGCCCAGTCCAGCCTGGTTTAGTGATGGACCCCAAAACACATTTATCCATGCCCCACTCCAAGCCCAGGAGCTGTTTGGTGGAATGACCATCCATGAACATCTTCGTTGAGTGTCCCCCCATCCTGGTGGCTAGGACTTGCAGACCTCTGCTCCTTCTTCCTATAGTCTCACGTGCCCATTTATTCACTCTGCCCCATGTCCATGCCCAGCCGAGAAACCAGACTTCTCAGCGACAGAGGAAGATAATAAGCAGAGACCCTCCCATGATGAGCACAGGGCTGGGGGCGAGGGGAGGGCAGAGGGCAAGGCCTGGTAGGCAGGGAGGAGCAGGGCTCTGTCCTTGGAGCCCGCCCTGCTCCTGTGTGGCTCCCCCAATCTGTTCTCTCTCCTCTAGCCTCCTCTGATACCACCTCCAGAGGGGAGCCAGGTGCTCTGTCTAAAATTCATCACCATCAAAATGTGGTCAGTGGTGGGCGGGGCCTCACAGTGTTGGGAGGGGTGAGGGCAGCTGTGCTGGCCAGTGAGCGCTCAGATGGGCGGCTGCTGTGACCGGAGTGGAGGGTGGCTAGTGCCCGGTGTGCGGTGGGCATGACTGCACGTGTCTCTAACAACCCCTCCACTGAGGTACTCCTGGCCACTGAAGACACTGTTAGGCCTTGAAAATAATTGAAAATGCTTGGCTGTGTCTGGCCACTCCCACAGGCTGTAGGTAGGGCTGAGGAGAGAGGGAGGAGGGGACATCAAATCGGCTTTGTCCAGAGCCCAGGACGTGGCTGGACACCGGAGGGAGGACCAGGCTCTGCAGGCAGCCCAGGGTCCCTGGAGGTACAGCCTCTCTCAGGCCACCCTGTGTGCGGAGCCCAGTAGGGCTTCTCTCAGCTTCCTGGCCCGCCACCACCTCCTTCCCCAGGACAGGGGGCTGTCCCAGCCCTGCCTGTCCTTTCTCCTCAGCCCCTGCTCCTGAACCTCACCATCCCTGTTGCCCAAGGTGCCACGTGTGGCTACTGTGTCACCCTCCTCTCTGACCTGCCCATCTGCCAGGGCCCACCTCCACCCGCCTCCTCCAGCAAGCCTCCCTGACAGCCTCCCCTACCCTCAAGGTTAAAGTGGAGCGTCCCAGAGGCCAGCCTCACCTGGGTTGGTCCAAGCTTCCCCAGCCCTGCTGAGGGCTGCTGTGAGGGGTTTGCTCCCCGTCGACAGCGAATGGAGCATGGTGTGCCCCCGCTGAGTGCCGAGAGGGCTTTATGTGTCCCAATCCTGAGTCCACCAGCACCCAGCAGCCCAGGTCAGGTCTCTACCCCCGCCCACCCCAGCCGATCCTGCGTGAGGACACTCAAGTCCAGACAGAGGAAGCTTCCATGAGTGGAGAGCTGGTACCTTCTGCAACTCTTGACTCTTGCCAGGACCCTCTGGGGCCTCCGGAGCTAGCTAGTCCTACTGTGTGCACGGCTTCGGGAAAGGCCTACTATGGTTTTGGGGGATATAATAGGAGCTCAACAGGACCTATTGTGATTCCTGCATTAGAATAATAACAAATACCAACGATTCAGTGCTGGGCTA
>CM053400.1:19745655-19780387 GCA_028644305.1 Xerus rutilus | reverse complement strand
GAGTGTGTGGTGTCCACTTCAGGCTCCCAGGGAGCTCCAGGGCTGCCCCTCAGGCCTGTCTGGAACCAGGAGTGTGTCTTCAGGCCCCTGGCACTGTCACTTGTACCTGCATTCCATTGGCCAATGCAAGCTGCATACCCCATTGGTGACCTTAAGGGCAGGAAACGTGCTGTGCCCGCCAGCCCCCAGAGGAAGGGGCCGCCAGACTCAGCCCCCTCTTGCAGGATCGCAGAGCGCCAGCCCCCAGGAATCTCCAGCAGGGTCCCCCAGTCCTTTCATACTGGGTAAACCTCCCAGGTGGCAGTTTCTTTCCAGCCCACCCGCACAAGCTTTGGGCCTAACTTGACTGTCCCCTCCCCTGGCTAACAGAGGCCCATCTATTCTAAACATTTGTTATTGTCATTTTGTCTTAAATGTGATAAAATTCGTCCCACCTGGCGGGTGAGCTCCAGAGAACAGTCTGTAAGGGTCACAGCAGCCCTCCTGCAAGAGTGTGCCCCAGGCCCTGCCAGTTGTCCTCCATGGGCACCTGCAAGGCAGGGCTTGGCCAAGGAGGCTGGTCTGCCTTGGAACATCTCCTCGTCCATCCAACAGGGCTGGAGTGGGCAGAGCCTGCAGCTCAGGGTGGAGGGAGGGCTCCCTGGAGGAGCCCGTGCAGGCCCCTGGTGCAGGCAGGAGCCGTGGGTGATAGTTTTCCTTTAGTGTAGAGAATAGCCCACCCTGGGGTGATTCTCAGACTGGGGCACTGAGAGGCAGGGTCCACTCTTTTAATGACACCAGGCAACAGGTACAGAAGAGGTATCCCAGGCCACGCTGAACTCCCAGCTGCCCTGCCACGTCCTTATCTCCAGGCTCCATCCGTGCGACCCTGGTGGGGGCCGCTGTTCACCCATAGGCAGGCCAGTAGGAGCCCACGCTGGGGTGTTCTCACCAGAGCCCAAGGTGGGGAGCTCGGAGCTCGAGCGCTCTGCCATGCAGTCAGGACCTTGAGGCTTTTCTGGTGACCCTGAGCTTGACTTAAGGGAAGAGGCTGTTCTGTTGTGTTATGGGAGCGGGTAGTTGATCCAAAGGATATAGTTTGCTTCTGGAAAGAAGCAAAGAGACAGAAGGAGAGTGAGAGAATAGGAACATGGGACAGTGGTCCCAGTTACTCTAAGACTCGGCCCTTAGGCATTAGTTACACGAGATAAAACATTTCCTGGTTTGCTCAACTCATGGTTCTGTCGCTTGCCATCAGAAAGCCCTAGCCATCCTGCTGTGTACGTGTAAGTCTCACATACAGGTAAGCCTTCAGCTCTTTTTAACTCAGTTTTATTCACTTTATTTTTAACTTTCTCACTGCCTTAAACATTTAAAAAAATTGATGATCACATAATAATTGCACGTATTTAAGGGGTATGGCCTGGGGTTGCAATACATGCATAAGTATGTAGTAATCAAATTGGCATAATTGACATTTCCATTTCTTTATCATTATTTTGTGTCTGGCTCCTTTCTTCTAGTTATTCATAAAGCAAAGAATTTGTTAAGAATAAGCTCTTGGAGGGCAGAGACCGGCCACTGCTTGGTGTGGTCGGAAGAGCTGATTCCGGGCCCAAGGCTGCCCCTCCCCAGCCAAGCACGTGGGGCCTGTGAGCATCAAGGTGGCAAGAAAACTCAGAGAACGTCGGACTGAATGCTCAGGGTCAGATCCCAAGACCAGACTGCAAAAGAGCAACAAATTCTTGGTAGAACTCAGCATTTCCAACCGCAAATGAGGCTGGGACTGCTGAGGACCTCTCTTATTAAACGAACATGTGCAATGTAAGGAGCTGCTGCAGTGCACCCTGGGAACTCCCCAGGTCTGGCTCCAACAGTGGAGCAGACGTCACCCCTGCTCTCATCTTTTGGTGTAGGGGAGATATCTGCTTCACTTTGACCTTTAACCCTCCCATGCATAAAAGGGAGCTGGAAGGGCCTTTTGGTGGTGGATCCTGGGCTGTAACCAAAACAGGACCACAGCCTGGAGGCTTCACCATGCCTGCACAGGGGCCAGCAACTCCCAGGCCGAGGCACCACCTGGCCGCATCTTCCAGCCGAGAGCGCTAATCACAACTCACCTGAGGCTCAGGGAATGATTACCTGTCAAGGTTCATTTGAGCTATTGGCCTCCCAGAGACCCCCACTCCCCACCAGACGTCCCAGTGGCAGCAGAGGAGCTGCTTCCTGGGAAATGAGAGGGAGGAAAATTACTTTCTTTGCACTTTGCCATGTATTGGGACTGGCAGCCACAGAACAGCTTGCGTCCTGCCAAGCCCGATAACAGAACTGTCATGGTCTGTGGACACGCTGGCCCTGGGAGGTGGACAGGGAAGATTCCAGGAAATTGTGGAGATTGCCTGCAACAAGGGCCACCTCAAATTAGATCACCTCGGTAAGTGATTTCAGACTCCACAAATTGCACCCTGAGCTTTTCTTCCCCTGATCCTCAGCAGAGTCTGACACCTTGCCTCCCTTAACTCTGAATCCTACTCTCCTCAAGATCATTACCTTTAGAGATAGCCAGATCTGGCTTGAATCCATGGATGACAAGTGACTGGTGTGTGACTATAGGCAAGTTACTTCATGGCGGTAAGGGAAAATGGGAATGGTAATTATTTTAGTTGGGTTCATTTCTGAATTAAGGCTGAAAGGGGAGTTTATAGTCTCATGGGAATTCAGGTCTGGCTGGATCCAGGTGCTCAGATGAGGTTGTCAGACATCCATCACATGCCATCTCTTGGCCCTGCTTTCCTCTGCATGGACTTCACTCTCAGGAAGATTCCCTTAGAGGAACAAGTAGCTCCAGTAAAAGAGTATTTTGCTTGCCCAAAAATTCCAACAAAGTCCCAGAATGAAGTCCCATTGGCCAGGCTAGTTCATGTGCTCTCTCCATGCCGGAATCAAATGAGCCTCGGAGTAGATGGTGGTGGATCCCATAAAAGCAGAGCAGCTGTTAGTGGAAGGAGGAACAGGGGACGGAAACCCACAGTCATTGCCAGGTGCAATTCTACTCCCCTGGGTCTGTTCAGCTGATCTAATCTTCCAGCAACCCTACTAGGTAGGAAACATCATTGTTCCCATTTCATAGATCAGGAAACTGAGGCACAGAGAGGTTTTATAATGTGCTCAAGCTTGTTAGTGGTGGTGCTGAGATTGGAACCTGCAGCATTTGACTCCAGGGACTTTTCTAGGTTGGAATGTTATTGTTCTTAGCCAAAGGCCACTCGAGAATTTACCGAGCAGTGTAGATCTGTCGTGATCTTTAGAATAAGCTGCTGGGTTCCCAGCAGGACCTGTGGCTGATTTAGTGGCTCCATTGGAAACAACTTTCACAGAGCCGGACCCATGTTACAGACACGTCCACTTCTGGCCGTTGGGCGTGATTTCTCTTCTCAGGTTTGCTTTTGGTACAGCCCCAGCTATGGTCACTGCCCAGGAGCTTGTCTGTGGTGGCTGCGGAGGGGAGGCAGGGTGGGCAGCATGGGCCACCTGCCAGCTGTGAGGACCACAGCTCAGCTTGTGAGCCTCAGTTCCCTCACTGAAGCGGGAGGGCAGCCCACCCAGCGTGGCTGTCGTGAGGGCTCAGTGAGGCGACATGGATGGTGTGTGTGCCTGACCCAAAGTCAGCTGCCAAGAAACATTGGCATTATTCCGAGACCTTGAATTCAGACCCCAGTATCCTGGTAATACAAAGTTCAGAAGCAAAACTTGGCGTCTGATTCTCTATTTCTCACTGAACCACAAACAGGACATGGAGTCCTGAGGTGCAGTTGTAAAGGAAGTAAATAGTCACAGATCTGGTCCCAACAAGCGGACTGGGATTCTCACGGTTCAGCTGGGGACGGGGGTCCAGCGGCTGGACAGAAGCCAGGTGAGGCTGTGGAGGGGCACTGAATCCTTGCTGGGTGACCTGGGTTACAAACAGGGAGAAGACCCTGGGTTTCTTCCCCAAAGCCTGGGTTGAGGGCTCACAGCCAGAGTAAGAGATTGGGCAGCCCCCAACCCCCCTATGGAGGCTGCTTCTCAGTGCCCTGGGAGGGGACAGAGGAGTGTCCAGGGTGAGGGACGGGGGTTGATCGGCGGGGCCTGGACGTGTCCTTCTCACTGGAGTCTCACCGAGTGGCAGTTCAAGGCCATCGTGTCGCTGTGAGCATCACAGGGGACAGCTCAGGGCAGAGGTCAGCCCTGGTCTGGGACAGCCAGGGAGGGCTGGGGCAGGTTGAGGGGGCGGGGAAGAGTGCTGAGGGGACGAACAGGCCTGTGGTGCCTGGGAGGTGGTGAAGACAGGTTCCCTGGCCACTCGTAGAGAGGCCTCAGGGTCGGGAGGGCCACGGGAGTCTGCATGTTCATGGAGCCCTCTCCACTTGTGGCACCAGGCAGTGTCATGGTGGGTGATCCTGAGGGGACCTCAGCAGGGCACTAATGGGGCTTCAATTCAATGGGGGATGCAGAATGGGCCAAGGGTCCTACAGGACAGGAGGCAGGGGCTGAGGGTGACCCTGGCTCATCACCACCCCTCTCTGAGCTTCAGTTTCCTAATCTAAGTTGGGTGACGCCAGTCCTCTCCCAGGAGTGGGGTGAGGATTAGATCAGGGCAGGGCACGGCCTGGCTCCGGAGTCTGTGCCTTTCTTGTCACCTATACTCACCCTTCTCACCTCTGGGCAGCCAGACCTCACTGTCTTGAGGTTTTCTGGGGACAACCCAGCTGGTCCTCTGCTCCAGCACCACCTGAGACCCTCTAGGGTGGGTGGGCATTGCAAGTGGAGCCAAGTGCCCGCCAGCCCGCCCCAGGTGGTATCTGGAAAATAAACCATTTTCCTAACGGCCTAAATGACAAAAATATTGCTTGGGAAGTGCTGCTGCAACGGAATCACCAGGACCTTTTATCACTAGTGCCAGCGTCACATGGTAGCCAGCTGCGAAGGAGCCAATTATCATAATTAACTAGACCTTTCCCAGGTTCCTGGCACACGGCCTGTCAACAGGAGCTACTGGGTCCAATAGGAGCTGCCTGTGGAGTCTGCAAAGGTGGGGGGGATCCACCCCACGCCTGGGCACCCCCAGGGGGGATGTGGAGAAACCTCTGCTCCCTGAAGCTCCATCAGGGGAGGCAGCACCCACCCCAAGTACTCTTGGGTGAAGCTTCTGAGGTTATGAAAAAGGAGGCGATTGGGAAGCACTTGTGTGTTCAGGGTAACAGCAATTCAATGTGGTGGCGATGATGGTGGTGATAGTGATGGTGGTGATGATGGTGGTGATGGTGGTGGTGGTGATGGTGATGATGGTGGTGATGGTGATGGTGATGGTGATGATAATGGTGATTGATGGTGGTGATGGTGGTGATGGTGGTGATGGTGGTGTTAGTGGTGATGTTGGTGATGGTGGTGATGGTGGTGATGGTGGTGTTAGTGGTGATGTTAGTGATGGTGGTGATGGTGGTGATGGTGGTGATGGTGGTGATGGTGATGGTGGTGACGGTGGTAATGACAACAGCTCTCATGTACTGAGCTCCTGCTGAGTTAAGACCCATGAGCCCATGTAACCCCATTAACAAAGATGACCACATGACTGATCATCCCAGCTGGGACAGTTCAGAACATGCCAGGGACGCTGCTAATAAGGACCCTCTGGGGCCCTGGACAGCATGGCTCTTTCACTTGCCTCTGGTCTCAGCTCAGATGGTAGCTCTTCTGAGTGCACCTCCTGACCATGTCTCCCCTTGCTGCCCCTTTGCTCTGTTCCCTGTCCTCGTTCTCATCCCACAATGTATTTCCTGTAGTTGGCCTGTTGTGTATGTGTCTGTCGCCCTCTCCACTACTGTGTGGGCTCCGTGAGGGGAAGATCTGACTCTCTTCTGTCCCTAGTGTGTCTTGGGTCCTAGACCAGTGCCTGGCCATAGTAGCTGTTCATCAAAGAATGGGTGGGTGGATGAGTGGACAGGTGAATGAATTCATGAAAAGTTGTGAAGTAGAGGAACAGGGACATAAATCCACATTTCCTCCTTAGAGGTGGGGTAGCAGCTCTCCTGGAATCTTCTGTGATGCTGAGTCCCTTCACAGGTTAAGAGGAGGATGCAGCAGGGGCCCAGAACTACACAGTTAGAACTGAGGGTCCCGTGATGTGTCAGAGATGTCCACATGTTGTGCAAGACGGCACGCTGGTCCCCTACATGGTGGCATTATGCTGCCTGGGCCTGAGGAGCAGCACCCGGCAGGACAGAGGCAAGCAAGGGTGAGAAACACAACCCACTGTAACTCAGGGACCCGCCCCTTAGTGACAGCTGCTGGTGTTGAGTGGAAACCTGAGCAGGAGAGAGCTCTGCCCCGAGTTCTGTCAGTTCTATCCATTGCTCTGCCACCTGGGACTTAAGGACTTATCACACTCAGTGTCTAGGGCAAAGTGAGTGCTGCATGGAGCCTGTGGTCAGGACCAGGAGGGTCACAGGGCAGACCTCCAGCGTTCTGGAGCAAGGCCATCTCCTCTTCCTCTTGAGAAATCCTCTGTGCTCTTGAGAAATTGCTTCTGGATTGTCTCTGGGCCTCAGCAGAGACTGAAGTCTAGCCCTGAGATATTAGGCAGTGGTGCAGCCTGCACCGTCCACGGTGCACTTGAACTTGGTATAGTCCGGTCCTCAGGATGTGCACCGTTTATCAAACAGAGGAAGTATGTAAGAGAAGAGCTCGGGACATCCGGAAAGTGCATGGAGTTGCAGGGGCAGGTGGCCTGGGTTTGCAAAACCATCTTCTGCCACGCCTCTTCCTCTCCTAGTCCCTGCACATGTCCCTGGGGTGCTCCTCATGGCCACATTACTAGAAGGAAAGGCCTTGAGACTGGTGTACAAAGGAGTCTCACAGTGTGCTGGCACCACCCTAACACGGATGGCTGCCCTGCCACAACTTGGGGTGACCCTGAAGGGCTGTGGAGAAAGGAATCCTCTCAGAATTTTGAAGAGTGATTTTTTCTTTTTTGGTCCACCGTGTCTAGAGTGCAGGTGGCCACAGGCGGAACCTACATGGATTCATGCACGTTTCCCCATGGTTTGGCCAGACGGTCAGGGGCTTGAAGGAACAGAATTGGAGACTGGAGATGAAGAATTCTGGGGAGGAGATGTGGCTGGATACAGACGGCGAAGATTTGTGTGTCCTGTGTGAAGCTCACCAAAGGGCACTCACTGACTATGGGACCTCAAATAATCAGGGGGGCAAAGTGACTTTGCACAGAGCCCAGTGCTTGTTCACACAGACAAAGTGGCCTTGGTCGCATAGATGGTGGCCGTGCATGGGCTCATTGGCAAAGCTGAGGGCTGACATGGCCAGGGGCCAGCCAGCGACCTGGGGCATCATGGAGGAGCCGGAGACTTCCTCCCAGTGACAGAGGTAAGCTCTGGACATGCATCTGCCTTCCCTGTGCATGTGACTCTTTGAACATCATCACCAGTGACCTCCCGGCATGCCTTGCTACCACCATGGCCCTCCTCACAGCTTTGCTTCTGATTGAGGAACTTGTGTCACAGCAAAGTGGGCAGCCCTGGGCTGGCGTCCAGTTCCCAGTGCGTGGCGATGCTCGCTCCACATATCCGGAAGCAGCTGGCCCAACCGCAAGGCGGAGGGGGCTCCCTGAGGACTCAGGGAGGCGCCCCTCAGACCGCACCCTGGAGGGATGGGGTGCTCTTGTAGAATGAGGGGTGAGCTCTGATCCCCAGACTGTGCGTATTGCATTCTCTCTGCCATAGCTCTGGGCTCAGGGGACAGGGGGTGGGGTGGACATGGCTCCAACCCCTGCCCACCTGATAGCGCACTAGCAGTTTTTACCCCCATCACCTTGTGGCAACGTGTACTCTGCTGGCTTAGAGGGCTGAATTCCTGGAGGATGTGACATTAGTAAACGAGAAGAGGAGACCGTGCCTGGCCATTTTTGACTGATGCTACAGGCAGGGAGGAGGTTACTCTATCTGGAATGACCGGTCCCAATTTGCAAGAGGAACCTGGGTTGCTGCTATGCTTCTCGGTATTTCCACGTCCCACAGGAAAGGGCAGATGGGCAACCTCAGCAAGACGACCCCACTGCTCAGCAGCGAAGGCTCGGGTCCCTCCCCAGGTAAAGAATCCAACGCCAGAGCTTTGTGCTGGGTGTGGGGCAGGCAGGGGGCTAGGTATGAGTGGCGGGCGAGGGTGGCCATCCATATCAACAACAGGCTCAGGACCCCCTCGGCAGGGGAGGCCCTGGGGGAGTTTTGCCCATTTTTAATATTTTTGCTGTGTATCCGTGTGGACTTACATCTGCTTGTCAATTCCGTCTTCTCTTTCCTTCTTCCCATTTTTATTTTGTATACCAGTTTTGGAAGTTCGCTGGACAATGTGGTCTTCAGTAACAGAGTAGCCATTGGACGGTGACAGCTCTGGAGAAGTCCCTTCCAGCTAGCAAAGGGCACAGTGAATCTTGGGATCAAGTGCCCCCTCACTTTGCAGGAAGATCTTGCTCACTTACGAGACCGACGGTAGCCTCTCGCTAGACAAAAATCTGGAGCTTCCTTGCTGTGGTGTGGAATCCGCATGTGCATGTGCGTGGAAGCCAAGCAGGGTGGACCCAGCTGGCTGCAGATGTATTGCTTCTGGGCTCCAATGCACGCTTGGTCATTCTGTCTGTGGAACTGGAAATGGGTGCCAGTCTATAAAGAGCATTCATTTTCCAGTTGGCATGATGTTAAACGTGGTCAGTAGAGGGCAGAGGAGAGACGCTGCATGAGGAAGGAGGTGTCTCTCCTAGTTCTGGGCCACCGCAATAGGACTGGCTTCCCTGGCCCAGGTCCTGTGGCACAGGTGGCTTCTCTGACATCTGCTGGCTGCTGTGCAGTGGTGTCTCCCAGCAACCTCCTCAGGAGTCTTTGTAGCCAAGTGTCTTTAGCAATTGACTCCTGTAAACAGCTTTTTCTGTTACCCTAGAGAGTGGATTTCTGTCAAGTTCTGAAAGGCAGATTTCAGCAAGTTCCTTGCATGTGATATCGCGGTAACTTCTTGGACAGTGGCTACCATCTGAGTCCTCTCCAGTTGGACCTGGTCCTCAGCCCTGGGGCCCTTCCTAGATGCCCTCTCTAGCCAAGGGTAGTGGCTGCTCCTTGTCTTGGTGCTTTTTGTTTTCTACAACATTCTCTTCACTCTTTACTAGCTAAGATCACGTGTCTCCAATACAGAGTTTGTAGTTAATAATTCTTTGTATAAAACTTCTCTGTTGAGCTGGGTGCGGTCATGTACACCTGCAATCCCAGCAACTTGGGAGGCTAAGTCAGGAGGATCACAAGTTCGAGACCAGCCTCAGCGACTTAGTGAGACCCTGTCTCAAAATAAAAAATAAAATGGACTGGGGATGTAGTTCAGGGGTAAAGCCCTTCTAGGTTAAGTCCTCAGTACCAAAAACAAACAAACTTCCCCTTTGAAGTTCCTGGGTGGCTTCTGTGTCCTGCTGGGCCCCTCACTAACATACCTGGGCTGGTGTTCCGACAGCGCTGGTGGGGAGGTGGGGCAGAAGGCTTGTAGTTGTTTGCTACCTGGCAGAGTGTGTCCAGTTCTGCCAAGGAACTGTGTGACCTTGGGACTGTCCTTTTCCTCATTTGAGCCTCTTCTTCAAGTGTAGGACCTCAGGCTGTCCCAAGGCCACTTTAAAGAGAAAGAGAGATGAAGGATATAGTGTTGCTTTGAACCAGTGCTTCGGGCTCTGAGAGGAGAGGGGGCCCCTTTGTCTCTCCTCAGAGTGCACAGGCTTCCTGAGATGGTCCCTAAGAAGGTCCCCCCCGTCCACCTATCCTCCAGCAGCCTGCTCATCCTATGTGGTGCTTAATTACCGAGCTCAGCCAAGCAGGCAGATCGTGCAGAAGTCGGCGACTCGGCTGTTAACCCCTCTGAGCCACTCATGGGGAGTTGGGGACGGGAGGTGGAGCGTGTTTCCTCTGGGGTCCTCAGAGTTCTCTGCCCCTCATTTCACCTCTTGTAGATCCCTGTGGAGCATCTGTGAGCTGAATGCATGGGCTGGGGGCTGGGTTCTCAAGGGAAGTGCAACAGATCCCCCGCTGACCACTTGGAGATCAAAGTTCAGTAGGAAGAGTAGCCACTAACAAAACAGTCATCCAAATGTCCAACACCCTGGGGAAGAGCTGGGAGGGAATTACAGGGTGGCACAGGAGGGGCTTGGAAGGGCCCTCTGCACCCCAGGCTCCTCATGGGTCCAGCCTGCTGTAAAGCTCTCAGCTCCGCCTGGTCCAGCCTGTGCCCAAACACTGGTTTTTACTATGAGTGATATTTTGAGTTTCTGCATCAAAAGCACCAGTATTAGTAGAACTCACGGTCCTCTGTTCTGTGTGGCCTCAGGCAGGCTGCTATCCTTGCTGGTCTCAGTTTTCCTGTGTGCACACAAGGGGTGAGGGACCACAGGGTCAGGCTCAGCCCACGACAGGACCAGGCCCCACTGCAGCTCTGGCCCTCAAAAGGGCCACTGACCAGAAGACTGCAGGGCTGAGCCATCTGTCCCCTCTTGGTGCCTCTATCACCTCCAGTATGGTAGGCCAGGCTTGGAATGAGCACCTGGAAGGGGTGGTCCATATATGTTGCAGAAGACAGGCTCAGAGATACCGAGTAACTTGTCCAGCGTCACATAGTGCCAAGAACAGAATCAGGATTCAAATCCAGGTTGAGCTGCCCTGAAGCCTGAGTTCCTACTAGTCAATAAAACGTGTCAATCTGGACTAGTATCCACTCTCCAAAGGGCCAGGACTTCTCAGGGCTGTTGGCAGAGTCATCCAGAGGCAGGGGGCACCTCTTAGAAGCTGGGCATGCTCACCTGGTCTTTGATTCTGGCAAACTCCTACACATCCCTTAGAACCCAGCTAGCCAAGGCCATGTCCACTGCAGCTCCAGGACGCAGTCTCAGTTTGGCATGGAGTGGGCCCCAGAGGATTTTCTCGTCCTTCACTCACTTGTTCACTGAAAGCCATGCACCGAGTACCCTCCATACTCCAGGCTGGACCTCAGGGGCTGCGGCGTGGAGCAAGTCCAATAAAGTCCCTTCATGAGGAGCCTAGTAGACAGACTCACAAATCAGTGTTGAATCATAACTCCCGCTAAGTGCTCTAAAGGAAGAGGAATGGATTTGAGAGAGAACCCCAGGAGGGAGAATCTAAGTTGGCTTGGGGGATGGTGGTCAGGAAGGTTCTCTGAGGGAGGGATGTTGAAGCAGAAAGAGCTTGAATGACGAGGAAGAGGCGACCCAGCTAGGAAGGGGGGGACACAGTGCGGGGCCCATGTCAGGAGCTGGGGGCGCAGGAAGGGCCAGGATCTGACTTGAGGACAGGAGGCCCTGAAGGGGTTGGAGCCAGGAAGTGATGGGGCCATATTATCATTTGAGCCTTGATAGTCCTTGGATCAGGACTCCATGGGGACCAGCGAGGACGGAGGTTGGATGTGTACCAGCGAGAGGCTGTGGGGTCATGGGGCAGGGAGGGCTGGGCCAGACTGGGGCTGGGAGGTGGAGAAGGGAGGCTTGGGGTTGGACTGGGCCGCTGTAGGATGGGGAACGTGGCCCCGCAGACAGAGGCCATGGCCTTGTGTGTGTGTGTGGGGAGGTGATCCATCCCCCTGGGTCCCTCCAGGACCCTGTTGACCAGGCTCTCTCAACATCTGGTGCCCCCAGCCCTGTGTCTGCAGGAACCTCGGTCCCATATGTGGCCTGGAAAATGCCAGACCCTGGGTGGCCCCATGCCATGTCTGGGGACAGGGAGTACCCACCCTGATGGGCCTGAGTCCTGGTCAGGGGGAGCCAGGCTGGTGTCCCTGCACTGCCCTAATGGGGTGGGTGACCTTGGGTGAGACCCTTCCCCCACCCCTGAACCCCAGGAGCAAAGGGGTCTGGGCCTTGGTGACACCCTGTGAGGTTCTAGGGCAGGCCCTCGGGTCCCCCTCGCTGTGAGGACGGAGGGGTTAATGCTGCCCTGCTGATCAGCTGCGGAGCGGCCGCCCCCCTCCTGTGATTAATTCAGTTTGGTAAAGCGGCGTTTACGCTGGGAATTTAATCGTCATTTCTGATAGCGAAGGAATTGAAAAATAAATTGAAAGTGTCAGACGAAGCATTAGGGTGGGTGATGGAGTGGAAGTGGGGGCCGCCCACCCACCTCCCCCTGGGGTGGTTCACGGGCCCAAGAAATTAGCCCAGTTTCTGTTGGATCGAGAGAATCGCAGGCCGAGAACCCAGGTGAAGGGGAGGGTGGGGGAGGGGCAGAGAGA
The DNA here is from genome assembly GCA_028644305.1 of Xerus rutilus. NCBI lineage: Eukaryota > Metazoa > Chordata > Mammalia > Rodentia > Sciuridae > Xerus > Xerus rutilus. The sequence goes on along the minus strand of CM053400.1, from coordinate 19,768,096 downwards.
GTCCGGTGGGTGGGGGCAGAATGAGGCACCCTGGTCACTGAGGGGGAGATGGCCCAGGGGACAGGGACCTGTCCAGGATACCATAGGACACCAGGCCAAGCGAGGCTGGGATCCAGGCCTCCCTCCTCCCAACACCAGGCCGGGGAGGACACAGGTGGGCCCTGGCTCTGGGAAGCGGGAGGCTCTGCCCCACCCAGGGTCCCATCTGGGGAGGGACCTGCCCTCTCTCACTGCCCCTCTGCCTCAGGGAGGGGTTGCCCACCCTTGACAGTAAGGGGAGACCCTCACTGACGGACGTGGGACCTCGGGTCTCTGTGAGTCTGCAGGGACAGGGGCCTCAGTCACATCTGACTCTCTCTGTGGGCCCCTGACCCCAGTGAGGACCAGGACTCCCCACCAGACTGGACGTTTCTAAAGGCAGAGCTGTCTCTCCCATCCAACTAGGTGAGCTCCTGTCTCCTCCCTCAATCTGGGGCTCTCTGGGGACCAGGGACAAGGCTCCCCTTGAGCGTCTCCCCTTTGGTTCTCTTCTCCCCCACAGTGGCTGGACCCCAGAGTGGGAGGAGTCTGTGGAAGTCTCAGTGGTCAGTCAGCTCGGCCGGCCTGGGAGGCCCTGGGGAGGCAGGAATGATACCTGGGGAAGTGTACTGAAAGACAGGTCCCCTGGTGTCCTCAGCCAAGGGATGACTCGAGGCACAGACTGCACATGAGTGGTTGCCCTGCAAAGAGCCTCTGGAAGGAGTCCCTTGTCACTATCTAGACGTGAAAGGAAGGCCAGGGAGGAAAGGAAGGCGGGCCGGGTGGCCCAGGGGAGGTTCCTGAGGGCTTGGGAGGAGGTGAGGCTGTGGAGGCTGGAGAACTCGGGCGGCTCTCTCACAGTCTTGCCACCACGAGGAGGACTCTGAAGTGTCTCCTGGGAGAAGCAGCTCCTGGAGGGTTTTGGGCAGGAGAATAACACCACCATTATGAGTTCAAAGGTCACCCTTGCTGCTGTGGGACTGGAGTGTGGAGGTACAGGACGAGCAGGGGACCCGGCAGGAGCCACTGCAGGTGCAGCCTGCACCAGGGCACCGTGGAGGTGGAGGAGAGAAGCAGAGGAGCCCCGGATCCATCCCTGAATACATCCCCTCATTACGAAGGGCTACAGTCTTAGCTGCACATAGGGTCTGCAGAACTTGTCCAGCAGGAAACGCTAGCTCCTTCTCCTTTAAGTAAGTCCTTTATCTTCTAGCTTAGAGTGGCCCAAGGAGCCCAGCTCTGTCCCCATGATGGCGTGTGATCCTGGGTGGTCTGCTGCTGTCTGTAAGCACAAAGTGGGGTGTGGGCAGGGTCATCTGAACGCTTCCTCCTCATGCAAACACACCAGGCTTCTGGCGCCAGGCCCCTGCCTCCCTTCCAGCCTGGCCAGGTTTCCCTTCATCCAGCTCCTCCCACCCTCTCCTGCCACCTGTCCTTGAGGAGCCAGCCCAGGCAGGCGGCTGAGCTCAGTGCTGCTGCGGGTGGAGGAGAAAACCTTCAAGGTGGTGGCCTCAGGGAGGTGGGCGCTGGCCAGCACTGGGGCTGGAGGGGGCATCGTCCTGGGCTTGTCTGTGGTTTTAGAGTTTACAGTGCGGGCTAAGGCAAGAGAGGGAAGGGCTCGGGCCCTGGGCAGGGAGGAGGGGCAGCTGTCAAGTAGTGGACAGTGCCCAGGTCCCCAGGCTGAGCCAGCAGGGGTGAGCAGGAGTGACAGGCACAGCTTGTCCTGAGTAAGTACACACACTACCCCTGGTCTTCAGGTGCTAGGTAAGGAGCAGCTCCATCAGCTCTCTTTTCCATCAGACTCCGCCATTATGATGAGCTAGAAGCATTCATTCTAAGCCAGGCCTTGAATCCTGTGTAGTGCCAACCGAAGCTCAGCACACCTCGACCTCAGGTCGCGACCTTGTCCCCACTGCACTGGGAGGCTGAGCTGCTTGCTAAACCAGCTCAGGGGTCCTGCGGGTGAGTTGGAACCCAGTCTGCTGGGCTCAGCACCCCGTGCATGGCCACCGCGTTGCACCATCTGTGTGAGTCCCAGTTGGCTCCAGGTGGGGATCATAGTCCTCATTTGACAGACAAAGAGGGTCCTGACCTCAAGGTCACACTGGAGTCTTGCTGTAGACTCTGTACTCCTGAAGGGGAAGGGTGCTGCCTGCCCTGCTTGGGCTCCCTCCTCTGCCCTGGCCCTTTAGAAGGAGACCAGGAATTAGGGGTGAGTCCCAGGACCCCAAGTGGTCATCGGAAGGATTTTGAGAAAAAAGCAAGGGACCCAGGTTCATGTCCCAGACTGGCCCGAGTGGCTTGTGGCCATAGGACTCACAGGAAACTGCTCGGAGCCTCGGTGTCCTCCTCTGTGAAGTGGGGCAGCAGTTTGCTGGGAGGAGAGAGCAGAGGGAGGTTGGGTGCTTGGCACACAGTGGGTGACCAGGCCTGGCTGGCTTCCCACAGCCATTGAAGCTAAGGCTCCTGCGGTGGGGCTCTGGCACGGGGGCCTGATGGTCCCCTCCAAGGCAGCAGAGGGCAGCGAGGGGCCAGCGTGGGGCCGTTCTGGGCACTTGGGCTGAGCAGCCTGTGGACGCCCCAGTGAATTCTCACCTCTGTGGTTCCACGATGGCTCCCATTACAGTGCCACCTGTCCCAGACACCACCCCTGAGAGAACTGGCTGGTCTTTCTAGAGGGCACTCAGAGCTCTGGCCGAGCCAAGCACCAGAGACCTAATGGCTGGGCCCTGATGCTGTCACCTGTGCAGCCATCGCACTGTCCTCCGACCCTGCCACCCCTGGGGAGACAAGTCCTGACAATGAACCTTCAAGGGCTCACCTGTGCTGAGACTGGGCCCAGCTCAGCACAGTGTCACAGTCTCCCCGGGCCAGCAGCAGTCCCTGCGCCCACCTGGGCGTGAAGGAGGCGGGGCCTGAAGAGGGGAGAAAAGCAACCGGAGAGTGGAGCCCTGAGACCTCGAGGACTCTCGCTGTGACCCCTGGGGACAGCCCTGCACCAGTACCCCCTCCCCAGGGACACTCCACCAGTATTTGTCACGGAACCCTCCTCCCTGCCCTCCCACGTGGCTGCCTGCCCCTGCCACCTCCTTCTCCTAGGTCACCACTCACGCGCACGCCTGTGCACCTCCGCGGGCATGCGCATGCGCCCTCCCCCTCCATATTCAGCCCCAGACTGCCTTCTGCAAGAATGTCCCTCTCAGCAGCTCCTGTTTGCAGTGCGCTGTGAAGCTCATGGCCAGGCGGCCAGTCGCCAGCAGAGAAGAGGAGGGAGGAGCGGATCTCCCTTCACGGGCAGCAGGACCCAGTTTTCCAGGTGATAAGCACAATAATTACAAATGCCGTCCACCCTCAGCGCTGGCAGGAGGCTGCTGTGTGCCGGCTGTGGACACAGAGCTCCTAGGTCCCCATAACCAGGTGTGCGCTCCCCACCTCCCTGCTCCAGTCCTGTCCGGATTGGACCAGAGGAGGACAGGGCCCTGGGAAGGGGAAGCTGAGAACTGTTTTCCTGTGGACCGTCACCTGCATAGCCCAAGTTACTCAGCTGGGTTCTGAAGGCGAAAGGGACCAGGAGGTCTCAGCTTTGTCCCATGAGCTAGTGTCCAACATGTGACTTTATTGGGTTCTGTCAAAGTATATAACTTGTCTGCTCTGGGCCCAGCCTGGCCTGACCCGCAGGGTGATCTTGGCTATGTCACCCAGCCACTCTGCTCGGTCACTTCTAAATGCCTCCAGGAGCTGCAGCCACCTGACACCCACCACAATGGATACTCTGAGAGGGCAGGGCCTCGTCTCCACTGCCACCCACACCTGTCCTCAGTGCCCAGACCAGGGCCTGGCACACAGGAGGCTCCCAAGAAACATTTGTTCAAGGACTGCAAGTATAAAACACAGGACTCACCCACGAGGTAGGCGCTCCTATCCCCATGTAGCAGAGGAGGAGACTGAGGCTCAGAGAGGTGAAGTGACTCACCAGAAGTCACCAGCTAGTCAGGGGGCAGGAACGAGGCAGAGGAGGGTCAGGGCTGGAGCTGGGGAACAGCTTAGAGTGTGGGAGGGGCAGCCAGAGCACCTGCACTTAGAGGATGGATGTGTGTTTGGCCAGGCTCCAGCCACCCCCTGGGAAACCCAGCCAGCCGGTCTGGGGAGGGGTGGGGTCGGGAAGGAGCAGCTTCCTTTGCATCAAGGTGGCCCCACCCCCAAGTTCTTGGGGGCAGGAACACCAGGGCCTGGCCAGTCACCAGGAGGCTGGAGCAGAGGTGGGTGGAGCAGGGCCAGGCCTCGCTCCCTATGGCCTTCCCACATTGACTGCTTCCGTCCTCCCAGCAGCCCTGAGTGCAGGACTAATCATCTCTATTGTGCAGAAGAGGCAGCTGAGGACTAGAGAGACCGTATGACTTGCCCAAGGTCACACAGTGAGTCAATAAAAGATCCAGAACTGACCTAGATCCTGACCCCTAGTCCAGGGTGCTGAGTCCTGACCCTTGGCCTTCCTCCCAATTGCCCTGGCCCAGGACCCCTGCTGCGTGCCCTGCCCCAGCCCTGTCCTCTTATCTCTGCCCCACTAAAGCCCCTGCCAAGGGCTTGCTGAGGGCTGGCCCAGGGTTACTGTGGCCTCCCCAGCCCCCTCCCTAGCCTCCATCCCTGAGCCCAGGCCCTTAGCCCAGCTGCCCCTAGACACTGGGGCTTGAAGACACAGGTTATTTGGACTGGCCCTATCCCCTGGCAGGGGTAGGAGAAGAGAGCACTGGTCCCTCAGTGGCCACCCTGTGTCCTTGCCTCCACCCCAGGAGCCGCCCGGTCTGACTCTGGGTGCTGCCTCCTCCCTGTGGCTCTCACTTGCCTCCTGCCTCACTCTCCCCTGGCAAACTCTGCATCTGAATCTGAAGTTTGATTTACAGACTCCCAGGGAAGGAGGGCGCCGCCTGCACCTGCCACTCCTGAGGCCACAGCGCTGACTGCAGGGAAACTGCTTCCTTGGAGAGACCATCTCAGCCGGCCCTGGCTGCAGCCTGGGATCTGCTGAACCTTCTCATTCCAGGGACCTGCCTGATGGTTTTGGGGAGTGACAGAGGCAGAGGGAGCCTTGAGGATCCCCAAGCAGTGCAGAGCACATCCAGACAGGGTAGTTGGGAGGAAGAAGATGGACTCGGGGCTCATCAAGGGCCTGGGTTTAAATCCCTGCATATCACAGCCAAGCTGTGTGACCTTGGACAGCTTGATGAACCTCTCTGGGCATTGATTCCCTCATCTATACAACATGACAAAAATCAATGAGGTTGGTGACAACATTTGCCTCCCAAGGTGACGAGGCTCAGATGAGGGGTGTGTGTGAGTTCTTGGCACACAGGGCTCCAAGCAAGAGGAATTCTCCCCTCCAGGTCACTGAAATCTCGCTTTTCCTGACAAGATCATCTCCTCCAGTGTCCCCCGACTTCCATGCCCCCCCCGACTGTGTCTCTGTGCTCAGGGAGGGCAGGACCTGCCATTCTCTCAGGCTCTTCCTCCTCCGTGGTGGAGAGCAAGTGCCCAAGCCCCCTGGCAGGACTGGCCTGGCTGCCAGGAGACAGCGCGGATGGCCAGGGATGTTGCCTCCCTGCTGATGAGTCCACAGACCTCGTGGTGGACCCGGCCCTTGGCAGGGTAAGGGGGCTCCGGGGCCACACCTCTGCTGCGCTCTGAGGGGTCAGCAGAATTCTTTAATGTGTCTCATTTTTAGAGGGGGCGGAGGGACTGGCGGGGCTGCTGGCCTCCTCAGCACAGAGGACTGGGCAGGGCGGGGCCGGACCCCCAGAGCTGCAGTGACGGGGTGGCATGGTGGCGGGTCCCAGCACCAGGGCCGGCTCCCTTCTCCCCGGAAGTCATGCCCAGCACCCCGACTCTGGTCCAGATGACATCCTGAATCTGATTGGAGAGTTTAACAAAAAATCCCTCATCCATTCTGAGTGCTGTGCTGCAGGGAGGAGGGACCCCCAGGGCGCAGAGGACCCCCAGAGACCTGGGCTGCTCCTGGGCCCGTCCAGGCAGGCAGCCCCTGCATCCCGAGCCTCTCACCTGCACAGGGCAGGTGGTGCGTCCTCCCTCCTGGCCTCTGTGGTTGAGCTGTAAGTGAGGCCATGAGAGTAAGGCCCTGGCGGGACCCGACACACTAGGTCCTCTGCAGACGATGGCTGCCGTTAGGTTGTGGTAGGAAGAGTAATGGCTCCCAAACACGCCTGCTCCCTCACCTGGGCGATGTGAAAGTGTCACTTTGTATCACATGGGACAGGGCTGCAGGTAGAGCCCAGGTTGCTGTGTTAGCCCATCTTAGAGGGAGAGGACAGCTCGGATCCTCCAGGGCCCGGGGGAGTCACAGGGAACAGAGCGGAAGGAGGCGGGAGGGAGGTGCTGGGAGCTGGGGACAGCAGTGTGTGGGGCAGACAGGCTCACTCCCCCCCCCCCCCCGCCGCAGGACTCCACAAATGGGGAGCTCATGACCAGTGACTCCACTGGAGCCTGAAGGTCTGTGTCAACCCTGAGCCGGTCCCTGAGGAAGCAGCCTGTGACCAGCATCCTGATTGCACTGGGGGCCTGTGAACCCCAGCGCTCTGGTGTGACTGGACCCAGAGGCCCGCTTCTGTGAAATCTCCAGCCTGTGGTCTTCAAGGCCACCTGGCTGTCCTCTAAAACTATCATATCAGCCCCTGGACAACAGCCACCCAGTGGCACCCCTCCTTGGGAACCCTCCCCTTGCAGAAGCTCCGCTTTCTTTCTGTTACTTTAATAAATCCCGTGACATCACTGTCACCCTTCATGTCTGTGGATCGTGTTCTTCAAATTCACAAGACAAAGAACCAACGAATCCTGGCATCTCAGTGCAAGTGGTGCCAAGTGAGCAGGGCTTGAGCTGATGTGGGCCCTGATGTGGAGGGACTGCGTCCCTGGGGTCTGGACCAGCCAGGGAAGGGCTTCCCCCTTGGAACCTCCAGAAAGGGGACATTTGGATTGCAGCCCAGTGAGTCCCATCTTAAACCTCTGACCTCCAGAACCCTGAGATAATGAATCTGTTTGTTAAGCCACTAAATTGGCAGTGATTTGTTTCAGCAGCAAGAGGAAACTAATACATATCCCAGCCCCATGAGGGCAGAGCTGGGCAGGGTGTGGAATTGGAGGCCAAGCTGCTGGATTCCATATCTGCCCAGCCTGCGCCAGTACTGACTTGAGGAAGCACCTGACCTCTATGCTTTGTTTGCCATCTGTAAAAGGGATAGCAAGAGTTCTAGGATCTTTGCAAGGATCATATGGGACCATATTTGTAAAGATCTGGAATAGAGCTGGGCACAAAGAAAACCCTGGGTGAAAGTCAGAATGTTAGGAATATGAGGACAGGTTCATTTTTTAACATTGATAAAAGCCATGTGCCATGAGCTGTCCTTTTTGGGAGAAGGGTATAGTGGCTAGCAAGAGCTTCTACCAGCGTCCCCAGCCCTTTTTATTTTGAGACAGGGCCTCACAAAATTGCCCAGGCTGGTCTTGAACTTGTGATCCTCCTGCCTCGGCCTCCTGAGTAGTTGGGATTGCAGGTGTGCACCACCACACCCAGCTTGAACTGTGCTTTTAAATTGGAGATGGAAGGGGGCAGATGTGAGGCCGGTGTGTTGGGCAGACTAAGGTGAGATCCTTAGTGCATCATGTTCTCATGCCCGATTCCCTGACCCTCGGTCTCCTCATCTATGAGATGGAACAACAACAGCCGCTACCCCCGAGGGTGTTGGTGCTGTGAGGATTGAAGGGGATGATCCGGGTAAACCCTAAGCCCAGTGGCTGGGACATGGTAGGTGCTCAGGAGAGACGGACAGCTGTTCTTATGCTGGAGCCAACAGGACAGAACGTGGAGCCAACAACAGCTACCGGGATGCAGAGGCGATTCTCAAAAACCGCCTGCTCACAGTCACAGTCGCTGCGCAGGCAGTGGATCACGCCCTGTCATGTGCAGGCCAGTTGTCCCACCCCTATGCAGAGCATGTGGTCTCTCGAGAACCGAGGGCTCCTGGCGGCCAGCACCAGGAGTTCTGGGCCCCCAGGTTGGGAGCCCGGGCCTGGCTCCAGCCAAAGCAGCGGGGGTCCTGCCATTCCGTCAGGGCAGCAGGGACAGGAGCCCCTGGCACCCAGCCTCACCCACTCCCTCCCGCTGCAGCCCTGCACAGGGTCCCGCAGGCTTGGCCCCGTGCAGCCCTCCAACCCCGCAGGCCTGGGGGTTCCTTCTCTGCAGTGCGCACATCATGGCCTCGCAGGAGAGGCCGAGAGGCTGCAGTGCAGCTGGTTCCCTGCCTCCCTCCACACGCAGCCCTTAATGAGCACAAGCCTCTGTTTTGCTGGAGCCAAATGCAAATGAAATGCATTCCATGGTATCGTTTAATTAGCTTTGGAGGTGAAGTGGGTGTGGAGATGAGGAGACGGAAGGGAAGAGAGCCGGGAAGGAGAGGGCGAGGAAGCAAAGGGGCAGGAGGGGGCCGCGGGCACTGCCGTGTCGCAGGACTCCAGTCCCCGTGGAGAAACAGGACAACAGTCCTGCAGGGCCCGGGGGAAGGTGCCGGGGTGCAGACAGCCGGAGCAACAGGACGAGCCCCGTGGGTCCCAAGCAGGGGGAGAGGCGGGCACAGAGCACGGAGCCCCTCCTGTGTGTGCACGTGCCTGCTGAGAGCAGGTGCATACGTGCGAATGTGCCTGTGCACAAGTGTGTGTGCAAGAGAGCGAGTGTGTGTGACGGAGTGTGGGTAAGGATGTGTTCAGACAGGTGTGCAAGTGAATGCTCAAATGGGCCTGCACGCATGTTCTGTGACGCAGGCAGATGTGTATCTGAGTGTGAGAGTGCACGTGTGCACACAAGTGTGTGAGGCAGTGAGACTTGTGTGTGAGCGTGTGTGAGTGTGAGATGTGTTCATGTGAGTGCATGTGAGTGCTCTTGGGTGTGAGCATGTGAGTGACGTGCCTATGGGCGGATGCGTGGATGAGGGCGGGAACGTGCCTTCGTGAGTGTGTGCGGCCAAGTGTGCGGATGCAAGAATGCCTTTGTGGGCGAGTGTGTGTTTTGAGAGCCTGGAGGTGAGAACAGATGTGTGTTCCCGTGAGCATGTGTGTATATGTTTGCGTGAATGTGTGCCTGCGTGTGCAAACTCACCCTTGCTCACGATTGTTTTGAAATAGTATTTTAAAAGTGTGAGCTGAAAAGTGACCCATGAGGCTGAAATGCTGTGTCTACCACCTCTTGGCTGGTCCTCGGGCACATTACTTAACCTCTCTGGGCTTGTTTCCCTATCTCTAAAATTGAGATCTCAGAACGCCTACTTTGTAGGATGTTGGAAGGGCTGTTTTCACTAATAGCTCCCAAGCTCTTAGAACATTGCCTGTACGTATTTGGCTCTCCATATATTTTAGCTGTAGAAAAATAAAAGTTCAGAATCAAAGGGAGGAGATTGAGGGGCCCTGACCTGGATCCGGGTCAGAGTCTTCTCAGAAGGGCGTCATATGCTGAAACCTGAAGCAGGAGTTGATGTGGGTGGGCGGTGGGCTTCCTGTTATTTCTTTACCTGACCCACACCCATGTCCCCTCTTCTGGAAGGACCACTCCAAATTTCCCTTTGAAGATGACCCTTGCTCATTGGTCTGTTGGATGGGGCTGACCCAGCCTCTGACTCCTGCCACCTAGGCCTGGCCATTTCGTTATACATCCCCTGGCTAGTGATTGTTTCAGGAGTGGGCAGATGACAGGGCAGGCCAATGAGAGTCACACCAGAGAGTTTGCTAAAACTGTTATGAAAGAGGGCCAAGTATCCAGGGTGACATAAGCCTGACACTGCCAGGGGCCATCTCACTTACATGGGAGAACGTACCCGCGAGTGATGTCAAAGCAGAACAGATGGGAATACTAAGCTCTGAAAGGATACCATTTGAATTCCTGGATCCAGCCACACCTGAAGCCATCAACTCCTGGATTTTTGTGTTGAATGAACCAAATAATCCTCCTTTTAATTCCTTTTGTTAAAACTAGAACCACTTGTTATTTGTCTCTTCATCTGCAAGATGGAGTGATATTGCACTTTCCTGGAAAAGGGCACAACAGTGAGAAGGCTCTGAGGAGGGGAAGATCGTCACTAGTTGAAAAGCTAAAGAAACACCAGCATGGCTGAAGCAATGTGAGGAGTGGCAAGTGGCTGTGTGTCACGGCTCAGAGTGGCCCAAAGTCTGAGCAGCTAGGCAAGTTGGGGAGGGAAAGGGGCCTCCATTTCCATGTAACTCCCATGCCTGACTCTGTCCTCCTTCAAGTTCTGAATCTAAGACCTAGAATAAATAGGGCTTACTGGAAACAGGAATACTACCTCACCTAGTCCAGTATCTTCTCAATGAAATTTAAAAATTTTAAAATTTTTAGATTACTTTGGTTCATTTTATTATTTTACTGAGTTTACCAAGTCATACGTGAATTCATTTTCTTGTTAAAAGGACAAAATCTACTACTTTGGAAAGAGCAAACTGCCTCATTTTGCAGAGCGGGGATGGGGTCCAGGTAGGTCACACAGCTCACCTAAAGTCATGGAACAAGTTGTCAGGTTCCTGGGGTCGTGGAACCTTCTAGGTCCTTTCCATCTTATGTAAAAAAGCCCTCGGGGATGATAATACTCATGGCAATAACAGTAACTGATGTCTTAGCACTTACCATGTGCCAGCTGCCACGTTAAGCAGCTCACTATTATGAATTAGCCCTTGCCACACTCCTATGAGGTCACTACCATTATTTTCCTCATTTGGCAGATAGACGGCCTTGGCGCAGAGGTCAAGCGACTTCTCCAAAAGTCCACAGCTCGTGTGACACAGGCAAGACTTGAACTCCAGGAATCTGGCCCCAGCGCCCATGCCCTCACTTCTGGCAACAGAATCAAGTTTGAAAGAGTGTGTCTCTGGTGACCAAATAGACAGAAATGGGTGGTCCTCTAACTGTCCCAGACCTCTCCATGGTGCTGAAACTCAATCTCACGCTGCACTGGCTGATCCAGGACATCGCAAGTCCCATCTGGGTCTCAGCCCAGTTCCCCAGCCGCCTCGGGCAACTTCATCTGTCAGTCATCCCAGATGCTCTCTCCTTCCTACTGAATGGACCCTGAGACTTCAAATTGTGAAGAAGTCTACACACACACGCGCGCGTGCACACACACACGCACACTCATACACACACACCAGTCCCTATGGAATCCTGGTTCCCTTTAAGCTAGGGCTATTTGGAAGGCTAGAACATACTGGAGCCCAAAGCGCCTTTCCTTATCATCTGACCTGACTCTCTATTTTTTCTGCTTATTTGGTAGCATAGAGATATAACTTGCATGATATAAAATGCAGAACTGTAGTGCACCTGTGTGGTGGGGGAAACGCAGCAGTTCTTTTCCCCCTCACATCCACGCTCCTGCCTCGTGGCACTGCAGAGCCCCCCACCCAAAGGAAGTCTGTTTCTCCACCTCTTCTGTCTGGGTTAGCCAATGGACGTGCTTGGGCCAGTGGGAGCCCTAACAAGCGTTAGACAGACAGAGGCTCCAAGCACCTTTGCCCGGAGGGGATTTCTCGCTCTTGCTGAACTGGCAGAGGTAGCAAAGAGTTGCTGGAGGTGAGAAGCTACAGGGAGGAGAGAGGAGGCACCTGGCTGATAGCTTCCACCTACCAGAAAGGTGGGTGAAGCCATCCCAGGTCATCCTGGTGCAGCCCACACCTGGCTAGTCCCAGACCCAGGGGACGTGAGCAGAGCTAGCCTCCACCAGACCGACTGCACAGCCAGCCTGGAACAGCGAGCTAAAGACACGGGTGTGATTTAGCACCAAATTTGTAGTTTGCTGCACAGCAGAAGCTGATAGAGCTGGCTGCATGGATGTTTATGAGGGTGTGTACCATGTAATCAGGATCAGCTCAAGATCTTGAACATTTCCCATATCTCAGAACATTTCTTTGTTCCCTTTGCAGTTGACTCCTCAACCCTGAGAGATATCCACTATTCTGGCTTCTATCATCATAGAATACTTCATTTTAATGGAATCATGAAGTAGATTTTTAAAAAATGTGATCCTGTGGATAGAACCCAGGGGTGCTCTACCACTGAGCTACATCCCCAGGCCTTTTTATTTATTTATTTTTATTTTGATACGGTCTTACTAAATTTGTGAGGCTGACCTCAAACTTAAAATCCTCCTGCCTGAGCCTCCTGGGTGGTTGGGATAACAGGTGTATGCCTCTGGCTCTAAAGTAAATTTTTTGCATGTGTTTGTTTGTTTTTTCCTGAACAGGTTGGGATTTTACATGTTTTGTGTGTGTTACTAGTTTTTTTTTACTTTTAAAAATCCTGTGTATTTTCAGCTGGATGCGGTGGCATAAGCTTATAATCCCAGCAGCTCCGAAGGCTGAGGCGGGAGTTCAAAGCCAGCCTCAGCAACTTAGTGAGACCCTGTCTCTAAATAAAATACAAAAATGGGCTGGGCATGTGGCTCAGTGGTTAAGTGCCCCTGGGCTCAATTCCTGGTACAAAAAAAAAAAAAGCAGTGTATTTCCATTTTTATCAATCTCTAAATGCATTTATTCATTCTCTCACAGACATTTGGGCTGTTCCTTTCTTGACTGTAATGAATAGAGTTTCTGTGAACACACAGGCATTCGTGATTTATGGATAAATGGACTCAACTCGATTCTCTTGGGCACAAATCATGAGCTGAATCCTGTCCCCTCCCCAGACTCGACTGTCCTAACCCTCAGGAACTCAGGATGTGGCTGTGTTTGGAGACAAAGCCCTCAGAGGGGTAAGTCAGTGAAAGCCAGGCCATATGGCGGGGCTCTCATCAAATGTGAAGGCACGGGGAAGATGGCCACTTTCTGCCAGGGGAGGAAGTTTCAAATAAACCAACTCACTGACACTTTGATCCGAGACTTCAGCCTCTAAGCTGTGAGACAATCCATTTCTGTCCCTCCGGCCACCCAGTCTATATTTGGGTGTGGCCTTCTGAATGAGTAATACATCCACCCAGCGCCAGGTGCATCTTAGGTGGACCTCACGCCATCTTACAGGGACGATGCCACCATGATCTCCATTTTACAGGTGAGAAACTGAGGCTCACAAAGCTTAACCAGCTGCCAGGGTGGTGTAGTTAGCATTATTAGGCGTCTGCACAATTGACTTGTAACTCAGCACCAGCTACCCGACCACTTCTGTGAGTTTGAACTTGGCCTCTTCCTGTGCCCGGTGAGCTCATCAGGCCGAGGCCAGGCCTGCCATTCACTGTTGCGCCCTGGGGCCCCCCACAGCCAGCCAGAGCTGGACACTGCCTTGGGTGCTGGAGTCTCGGCCCCTCCTGTGGTCCCAGCGCTCTGAGGCGGAGGTGAGGGTGGTGCCAGCAGGCCACTTGCCTCTCTGCTGACAATTTGGGGAGATGGTTTCCAGGAAGAGCAGCCGTGATTAACTCAAATGAACTGTAAAATTGGTTTTGGTTTAAAGGCTTTGCTTACTGAAGTTTCAAGGGGTGAGAGGGGTGTGGAAAGGAGGCCATGGTCCAGGAGCCAGCAGGGACATCATCTTTGTCAGCAGATCCTGTCAAAGCATCTGCCACACACTGGGTCCCACGCTGGGCACTGGGGGTCAGAAACAGGAGAGACCCAGGGTGGCCATGGGGGGCTCGCAGACCTGGCCTCACCTGACGGGGAGTGCTTGTCTGGGGAAACCCAGGAGTGTGGAGGAGGGCAGAGGAGGCCGGACGGGAGGACAGCGGCACGCCGTGAGCTGGGTTCAAGTCCCAGCTCCGCCACTCCCCAGCCGAGTGGGCTCGGCCAGACGCTTCCTGTCTCTGCCTCGGTGTCCTCATCTGTGGAAGGAGTCCAGCTGCCCAGGCCTGCAGTGAGGGCTACTTGAGGACCACGTCAGGCCCCCATGCAGGGCCTGGCACAGAGCAAGAACTCAAGGAACAAGCAGAGCCTGTTGAGAGGGAGGCAGGGGTGGGGGAAACCGGGCGTCCAGGAGATGGACAGGCAGCTTCAGGGCCTGCACCCAGCTGGGCTATGGGCTGGGGAGTGAGATGGCCTTGGTGAGGGGAGGGGCTGGGGGCCCCGTGGCCAGGTCACCTGGGCCTCAAAGTCCCTCATGTCTTTCAGGAGACCTGGGAGCCACAGCAGGGGCCTGGGGGAGTCTGGTCCAGGGGAGTTGTAGGGGACCTGGGCAGGGACCAGGGACATCTGTGTCTGGAGAGGACAGGGTGCCCTGGGCTGGGCAAGGACAGTGGGGACAGGTTCAGAGGTGAAGGAGACTCCAGGGGACAGGGGAGGCACAGCCAGGGCGGTGGCTTCTGGCTCTGGCAGCAGAAGGAAGGTGGTGCCCAGTGGGGCCAGGACCCAGGAGGGACAGGCGTCTGGGACAAGGTTCTCTGCCACAGACCCTGTGGGAGAGGAGGACCAGCCTGGGCCAAGGAGGAGGGACAGGGACCCCCAGACCCTCCAGCTGTCCTGAGGCTGAGAACAGGGCCAGACCCTCCCTGAGCCTTCAGCGGGTCCCCCGGGGGCACTCAGGCTGCTGTGGAAGGTGACTGCCATGTCATTTGGGCGTCTTTCCTTTGCACACAGTGATCACCCCTCTCTGCATGACACAGGGAAGGCACGGCTCCCCCTGAGGAGAGAAGGGACAGGTGGGTTTCCTCTCATAGCAGGACAGAAGCCCAGGAGAGAGGGGACAGACAGAAGAGGGAGAGACACTGACCCGTGAGGGAAGGGAGAAGCAGAGAGGCCAGGGGAGTCCTGGGATGTGTGCCCTTCCCCCGGCCCTGTCCTGGGTGGGGGCTTGTGGGGGACTCACTGGGCCTCAGATGGTCCCCTCCTCTGTGCCTGATGTTCCCATCTAATTAATCTAATTAAAAGTTAATCAAGTCATGGGGACCTGTGCAGCAGGGTGAGCAATTAGGAAAATTACCTCCCTGCAAACAGCTTAAATTTAATTTTTGTTCCATAATCTAAAAGCCAAATGGGAACAACTGGGATTCCGTCTGCTCCTGTCCTGGAGCCAGGCATTCTCTGGGGTGGGGACAGCAGCATGAAGAGAAGGTCAGGCTTCAGCCTGGGGATGGGCTGGGGGCCACAGGGGACCAGCTGAGGGTCACTGACACTATCTGGTAAGGCCATGCCACCTGGAGACCGTCCTCCAGGGAAAAGCCACGCCCACTCAGACCCACACTCTGAGGCTTGGACACCTGTCCATCTCCGTGACTTTCACATCGCACCTTCAATTCTCTCTCACACACACAACCCAATCAAGCCTGTGCTCCCTTGGGGCAGGTGTGTGCACACGCATGTGTGTGCATGGGCTCACACACACGCCGTCTCCCACAGCTGCCTGACAGGTGGGAGCCCTGCTTCCTTCTGATGCCGGCCCTGCTCTCTCACCAACTCGTTGTGAATTTCAAGGTGCAGCGGCCAGCCAAGCTTTCTCTGAAGCTGGAAGTAGACTGAACGCGTTGCCTGAATGAGTCAAATGGTGTGACTCATTCCCTCATGCCAGAGGTGGCAACTGTGCCCCAGGAGCCAAAGCTGCCTCGCCACCTGTTCTTGTATGGCCTATGTGCTAAGAATACTTTAAACTTTGGTAAATATTTGCAAACAATCCAGAAAGAAGAATATTTTGTGACATATAAAATCATACAGAAATCAAACTGCAGTTTCTGTAAATGCATTTTTATTGGAACATAGACAAAGATCATTTGTGGACATTTTGCTATAGTTTGGACCTGGACTGTCACCAGAGGCCCTTGTGTTGAGGGTGAGGTTCCCAGCTGGTAGCACTATCGGGAGGTGGTGGCCACTTTAAGAGGTGGGGCCTAGTGAAAGGTCGCAGGTCACTGGGGGCGTGCCTTCGAAGGGGATTAGATGACTGCAATTTTTTCTCTCTTTTGTAGCATCCTGGCCAGGAGGCAGGCTCCTTTGCTCCTCCTGCTCTCCTGTCTGGATGTGGTACCTTGCCGGAAGCAACAGTACCTTCCAACCAACTATGAATGGAAATCTTCACACTTTAATCCCAAATAAACTTTCCATCTTTATAACTTGATTATTTCAGGTATTTTGTTATAGCAAAGCAAAGCTGACTAACACACATACTGTCTAGAGTTACTTCCAGGCTACAATGGTGAGTTAAAATGGTTTGCAAAGCCTGTAATCGTTACTCTCTGGCTCTCTACAGGGAAAGTTTGCTGACTCCTACTCCATGCTAATAACAAACACTTGTTTTAAAAACATTTGTAAAAGATACTATTTTTATTTAGCATCCAAAACACAATATTTGAGGATTTTTTATGTAAGACCTCTGTTAGGATGATCATAAATTACATTACAGGAAAACTAAGGAATATCTACATAAGTAGACGTATCATATTCCTAGAACAGAAGATTCAATTTTATTGACATGAAAATTCTACCCAAATTGATACAAAGATTTAACAGATGTGCACAAAACCCAGATTATTTTTTGTAGAAATTAAAAAGCTAATTAAAATTACACACAAATGCAATAGAATTAGAGTAGATACAATGTTCTTTAAAGAGTACCTGGAGGGCATGTCCCATCTGGTTTCAAGACCATGAAAGTATAATCATCAAGACAAAGTAAGAAGACACAGATGGGTCAACGAGACAGAATGGAGAGGCCCCAAATGAACCCACCTGCCCCTGTTGTCCAAGACTGAGGTGGTTCCATATTGTGCACCTAGACCCTCACCATAGGCTGTGTTCAGAAATGATCGTCCTGAACATAAAAGAAGACACGAAAACCATGTTAGGCAAGCATCTCCTTCCTTTGAGTAGAGGCACACACGAAAGTATTACCATAGTAACCACGAAAGGAAAAAAAACGGTAATAAATTGGACTTCACCAACAGAATCACCTTCTGTCCTTTAAGATATCATTACCTAAGACAATGCAAATCACAGACTGGGAAAAATTGTTACAATACATGTACTCCTGACAAAGAACTCCTCTCCAGAATATACACAGAACCCCTACCAACCAGCCATGGAGAGAAAACTCCACCAAGGAGGGAGAAGACTTCAACATTCATTTCACATTAGAAGAGATAGGAAGGGTCGGGGCTGTGGCTCAGTGGTAAGAGAGCTTGCCTGGCATGTAGGAGGCACTGGGTTCGATTCTCAGCACTGCATATAAAAAAATAAAATAGAGTTTCATTGACAACTAAAAAAAAGAAGAAGAGATGGGAAATACCAACACACACACACACACACACACACACACACACACACACACACACGGAATATTAGTTATCAGGCATCTGTGTCCTGAGTCCAAATTTGGACAGACAGACTGAGGAATGTGGGGCAGGTGAAAACCCTGCCCATGTCTGGAGGGAATGCAGACGAAGACGCCACCTTGGGAAGCAGCTTAGCAATTAGTTATAATGTGAAACACACTCGCACCATGACTTTGGAATTCTACTTTTAAGTATCCGCAAGTAATGCAACCCTTCGTCTACAGCGGGACCACACGGCTATGGGCTATGGTAGTGACGTAATTCATAATGACTCCAAACTGGTATTAATGCAATTGTCCAGCAACAGGTTGCTGGATAAACAAGCTGCTGGTTTAGTCATATACTGGGCTACCATTGAGCAATCGACAGAACAAACTAAATCAACACAACGGAAATAAACACAAGTATAAACCCTAAAACATCATGGTGATGACTGCCCTGCCCTTCTATTACATGGTGATCTAGAGCATGCAGAATTGATCCACAACAGCAGGAAGGGATGGCGGCAGAGGATTGCCTGAAGTTGAGCATAAGAGAGATTACTGGGGTCACACAATGCAGTGTCCCCTTCCCAAGGGACATGTTTGCTTCGTGTCTGTAGGGCCCGTGTCCAGGAGGTCCCAGCAGGACTGAATCACGATGCCATGATGCTTGGATTCTGCCTTCCCTGCTTCCTCCTCTCCCACCCACTGACCCCTCTGGCTGTGCCTCTGTGATCAGCACCCAAGGAAGCTGCCCACATGGTGGAAGAGTAGCTGAGCAGTTGTGGGGTTCTCAGTAGCTGTGTGGTGGGGTGCAGCCTGCTGCCAGGGGGGACATGCACCTTGCACATGTGTGTGTGTTTATAGACATGAGCACTTGACCACCAGTGATATGGCAGTTTATCAGTCTGAGTCATGCCGGCCCCTCCTTTTTCCTCCCCTCCCCTCAACCTGTCCAGGCAGGTCCCCTGAGCATCACCTGAACCTCCACTCTACAGCTGCTGGGGAGGAAGCCAGGTGCCTGAGGGTGGCCCTCCACGGACAGGTGGCTGCCTTGGGTGGTGATCCCGGGAGGCCCAGCTGAGTGGGGCAGAGGGCACGGGGAGAAGCTGGAAAGGCTGGATCCAGGCATGGCTGCTGCTGGCTCAGTCCCACCTGGACTCTCTAGGGGACCCTAGAGAACGTGTGTGTGTCCCCAGGGCGAAGCTGGGTGTTAATCTACTCGCTTCCATCCTTCCTGGTGAGGGGTCTCTGGGCTGTTGAGGCCCTGGCACTCGGGCTGCCCGGTCCCTGGGCTGGTCACTATCAGGACCCTGGAGAGTGTCCCCCATGGAGCAGAGGAGGGGGCAGTGTCTGGGGAAGACAGTCAGTATGTTGATCCTGCACCTGGCCAGGTGAGTGCAGAGGGGCCCTGGGGAGGTCAGGTGGGGTGTCCACAGCTCCACCTGGGAAGATGGCCTTGGTCTGAGGGACCTGGTGCTGCTGAACCAGCCTGGGGCGTCATGGCTGCTCCTGTTCCCAGTCCAACCCTGTCTCGGTTCCATCCCACCAGGCACCCAGGGCTTCACACTAATGCGAGATTTGCTTCAAATTAAACTTAATAGGAGGAGAGTAATTATGCGGACTTTTAAAATACTTGGCAGTAAATACGTGATTAGATATTTCAGGATGTAAACTTATCCATTTTGCGTCCCAAGGGAGGGGCTGGGGAGGTTCGGGCAGGAGTGGAGCCGCCCTGGGGGAGTGGAGGACTCAGCAAGGGTCTGAGGACCTCTCAGACTGCACAGGAGGAGGCCCGGGACAGTTGTCCAGGGGAGCAATCTCACAACGTGTTTCAAAAGCCTGAGAAATGTCTACTCTTTGACCCTCTGAGACCAGAATCTGTTTTCAGGAGGAACCCAGAGATGGAGACAGAGGTCTAGGGGCAGAGTTGGTGACGCCAGCATCAGCTTAGCTGGGAACAGTGTGAGCGCCTGGGAATGGGGGTTAGTACAATTACAGAGCAGTTACAGGCTGGACCTCTGGCCAGTGATCATGAGACCTTCAGAAAATAATTCCTGCTGGGAAAATGCTGATAAAAACAAGGCAGGAATAAAAAAAGGCATGTAAATCTGGTCATAAAGTAAATCTCTAATTTTGTTAACATAAGTATAGGAAAAATAAAACCCAGAAGGATGAATACAAAAACACAAGCAGATGCGGACTCTGGGTGGGGGTTCATAAAGGATTTTGAATTTCTTTATTTTGTATGTTTAAATATTCTGTGCAAGTTATGGCTAAAATATTATTTCAAAATGGAGGTAGTTCCAACAAGATCTTGACTTCCCTTTCCCAAGAGGATAGTGGTGGTTAAAGAAATGTGAATGAATGTTAAAGCGTGCCTTATAGGAAGACTTTTGGATGGTAGCTTAGCGTCTAGCAGAACGCTCTTTGCTCCTTTATCTTCTCTCTTCCTTTTACTTCCTGTCTGGAATGCAGCAGTAGTTTCAGGAGCTGCAGCAGCCATTGTATGATTAAGAAGCAATCTTTAAGATAAGATTGCACACTGCGGATGGTAGAGCAAAAACAGAGGGCATCGGAGACTTGCTGACAAAACATGTGAAGCTAAAATAACACACGTGACCTTCCCATGTCTAAAAAATCTTTAAATGAGAGGAAATATAATTATCTTCAGTTTGTTTATACTGTTTTTTTTTTCCATAGCTAATGACGTTTCTGAAAGATACACTGGAAGACAGTCAAGGATGACCGAGATAAGACAAAACTGTAGCAGAATCTCAGTGCAATGGGCAAGAACATAACAACTTCTATTGGAACAGGGGACAGTGGAGGGCTGGGCCAAGGTAAACTGAGCAGGGAAACCCCTAAGTAGAAATAATCCTTAGTGGGACCAAAATGGCCTGGGTTATGGGGCCCTAGTTGTGAGGCCTGTGTGCATCAAAACCAGACAAGAACAATTAGAGGGGGAAAAGTCTATTTAGGGCTCAGGTTTTCAGAGGTCTCAGAGTCCATAGACGGCCAACTCCATTGCTCTGGGCCTGAGATGAGGCAGAACATCATGGTGGAAGAACATGGTGGATAGCTCAGGACATGCACCAAGAAGCAGTGAGAGCTCCACTCACTAGGGACAAAATATAAACCCTAAAGGGATGCTCCCAGTGACCCACCTCCTCCAGCCACACCCTACCTGTCCATAGTTACCACTTGGCTAATCCATATCAGTGGGTTAAGTCACTGATTAGGTTAAAGCTTTCATAACATAATCATTTTGTGTCTGAACATTCTTGCATTGTCTCATACATGAACTTTTGAGGAACACCTCATAGCCAAACCATAATACCAGCTTAGTGTTGATTCCCCTTGATGTCTGAAAGGGTTCCTGATCCTCTACCCCCACCCACAAGGCTGCCTGAGCATTCTGGCCTGTCTTCAGCAAGAATCCTGCTAGGCCAGTGTAGCCAGAATCCCCGGAGACCCCCAATCAACCAACCCCCACCCCGCTCCCTGGTTATAAACTCTCGCTGGCCCCTGCTGGGTTTGGAGTGGAGCCTAATCTCTCTCCCATTGCAGAATCCCCCTGCTGTGGTCCCCACATCTGTCACAGTGGTCCTGGATACAGTCGGCCTTCCATAGCTATAACAGTGTCACCAAAGCATCGTTGTGGCCACCAGGGCTTCCACTGCTCCCTCTGGACATGGGCCTCGTGGGGAGGGCACCAGGCAGGGAGTGAGGCTGTCAGGAGACAGGGCCCTGCTGGTCAGCGATGGGCCACCTGTGGAGTACCTCCTCACCTGCTTAGACTCGAAGTTACTACCCTCGTGGCTGGTCCTCAGGCCATCTCCCACCCTGATGCTTCAATTCTGTCTTCAACAACTACCACCACTGTCTGAATGGGTCCCTCCAACTTATTATGTTAGAAACTTGATCCCTGAAGTCCCACATGCGTGGTGTTTGAGAAATAGGACCTTCGGGAAGTGCGTGGGTCTCCAAGGCAGCAAGGTCATGATCAGGGCGATCCACTGATGGGCTGATGGGCTGATGGGTGATGGAGGAACAGCTTCGCTATGACGTGAACTCTCTCTGCCTAGCTTGCTGTGCTGCCGCATCCTTCCCTGCACCACCTGTGGACTCTGCAGAATCCTCACCTGTAAGAAGGCTCTCATGAGATGTGATCTCTTGACCTTGGACTTCCCACTTGCAAGAAATCAATTTTCTTTGTTTATAAATTACCCAGAATGTGATATTTAGTTACAGCAACAGAAAATGAACTAAAGAAAATATCAACTCACATGGTAACACCGTCATTACTGATAACATCTCCACCACCATCACCACCATCACCATCACCATCACCACCACCACCATCACCACCATCACATCACCACCATCACCACCATCACCATCACCACCATCACCATCATCATCAATCACCATCACCACCATCACCATCACCATCACCACTACCACCATCACTGTCACTGAAGCCAGAATTAGAAAGACAGTCAATGTGGATAGGTAAATTGAGTCAGGCCGAATTGAGGAAGCAATTTGGGTCTGGAAAGTTGGAGAGGTATTGAGTGCCTTCAGAGCTCCTCCTCTACCCTTATCAAGATAAACTGCCTGCTCCAACCTGTTGCTAAAGTAGCCTGTTCTAGGGATTATCTCTCCCTATAGGGAATTGTTATTTACACACTCCTTCCTGCCCAGATCCCCCCACCTAGGCCCTTTCCCCTATCTGTGTGCTTTTTCACCTTTTTGGCCATCCCACCAAACATCCTGGGCCTGGTCACGCACACAGGAAAGAGAGAGATAAGGGGAAGAGAGCAGGAGAACAAAGGAAGTCTAGGACTTATAAAAGACAGCACACGTGTATTTCTTGGGATACCAGGACACCAGCTATGGTCCCCTTCTCCCTCTCAGGAGAAGTCTATGTCACCCATTTCTAAATAAACCCTGCTTAAATGCTTGCCTTGGTGTGCTTCTCTAATGTTCAAACTTCAGTATGTGAAGGAGCAGAACTCGTCACTGGAAATGAGCGGTATCATTACCACCATCACAATCACATCACCATCACCACCACCACCATCACCACCATCACCACCATCACCACCACCACCACCACCACAACCACCATCATCA
>CM053400.1:19677816-19745555 GCA_028644305.1 Xerus rutilus | reverse complement strand
ATCACCATCACATCACCACCACCACCACCACCACCATCACCATCATCACCACCACCATCACCATCACCATCACCATCACCACCATCACATCACTATCATCACCATCACCATCACCATCATCACCATCATCACCACCATCACCATCATCACCACCATCACCATCATCCCAAGGAGGCCATCACTGTCAGCTTCCTGCTCCTGCTTATCTCAGTGATGTTCCTCCCAGCAATGTTCCTGATGGGGCAGCTGAGGTGGGATGGGGTGCTGGGAGCAATGGAAGCAGCAGGAAAGTGCCCAGAGCCCGGGTTGGTCATCTCCATGACTGACTGGTGGCAGCTCTGGGTTCCTGGTGGTGCTAAGCCATCAGGCGTCAATTGGTCTGATCTCAGACTTTAGCCCTGCAGTGGCCAGACGAGGCCTTGTTCCCAGAGCAAGAGGGACACCAGAGCTCCTCAACTCAGCATCTGCTGGGCTGGACAGCTTCAGGTGCCTCCGCCTGTTCCCTCCTCTATGCAGTTTTCCAAGCCATAGAAATTCTTGGTAGAAGCCATGGCTTCCATGTCCCTGCCTGAGGGAGGGCCATGGCCCTCTGCGTCCAGGTGTGGCCCAGGACTGGCCCTGCTTATTCTGTAGGCAGTGTACATGGTGGTTTCCTATGGCCTGTGATCTGCACCAGAACCTCCAGGCTCCTGCCAGGTTGGTGTCTGTAATCCTCTATCTTGGCCCTGCAGGGAGGGCTGAGAGGACAGCCAGATGCAGCAGGGGTCAGTGTGGCCCGGCCAGTGGGTTTCCAGTGTTGGATAAATTCTTAATCCAGGTTGAGTGACGTAGGCTCATGAGAGGGTTGACGATGGGCTGTGTCCTCTGGCCCAAGGAGGAGCAGGCACAGACAGCCAGCCCGTGTGTGGGTAGAATCAGTACCTCACAGTCGGAGGAGTCTCTCCAAACCAGTTCACCTAGAGACAGGAGCCATCTTGCCCAAGGCCAAAGGGCAAGTGTGGCAGAGCTGGGTGTGACTTGGATCCCCACCTGCTGCCGCTGCTTGATCGCTAAGTTGCCTGATCCTAACAATATGGCCCCATTTTACAGATGAGATACTGAGGCCTAGAGAGGGCAGCTGACCCCTCAGGGTCTCACAGCTGGTGGGGCCTCTCCACCTGACACCAAAGCCCGAGCTTCTGTGTTGCCACAGAAAGAGCTAAACCCTGTTCCAGGTCCCCCATGGTATGACAGGCAACTCCCTGGGCAGCTTTAGGTGCCTCAGAATGAAGCCCAAAGCCTGGGGAACTACATCTGAGAAGGCCTGGGCACTCTGCTGGGGTCTCCTCTGTCCTCCCTGGGACCAGGCCTGTGGGGTGACCAAAGCTAGTGCTCCCCCTCCAGTATTACTCTTAGCCTGAGTGGGAGTCCAGGCTGTCCACAGCACTGTCTCCAGGATCAGTCCAGCAGAGCTGGAGGAGGGTGAGTGATTCTGGGGGCTTTGGCTGAGCAGGCCCAGAGGGTTGGGACATGGGACCTAATATCTGGACTCAGGAAAGCCTGTCCTGGAGAGATGGTACTGGCTCCTGCTCCAGGACCTGGCCTGGAACCTTGACTGGCTCCCTGGCATCATCCTGGTCATGCCCTGAAGGCTCAAGGGCTATTGGAAACCCCTGCCCTGCCCTCTGCCCAGGAGTCACCCTAGACTGCGTTCCGCGCTCAGAGTGGAAAGTAGGTGGGGCCTGGCTGCTGGCCCTTCAGGGGCTCCAGTGGAAGAAACATGATGGTCCCCTAGAGAATGAAATGTCATTATCATTCAGAGGAATGAGGGGCCACCAGTCCTGCAGCTCAGTCTGGTGGGACAGACAGACAGGGAGAGGGAGGGATCGAGAGGAGAGCATGGAGAATGTGCCCAGGTGCCCGCCTGCTCACCTGGGGTGCCTGGGCTGCTGAGGCTGGGATCCGAGGTGGCCCAAAGCTCAGGGGCCCTGAGGCCTCCTCCCAACCCCTCTCTGTAAAGGAGGCTCTCTGAAGGTCCTGAGTGTCAGAGCTGGACAGTGCCCCATGGGGCTCCCTCCTCTGGGCAGGAACAGGTCTGTCATGTAGAGAAGCTGCTGGCACAGCCCTGCCCTGTCCTGGATGCCACAGACATCTCGTCCTAGCCACAGGGGTCCTGTTGACCCAAGAGCGAGGGGACCTGATCCTCGGATGGCCCAGGCTGCTCAGTGAGGGGCCACTGGGTCTGTTGGAGGGGCTATGTGCAGGCAGCCCACCGATTGCCAGAGAGGTGCAGCACGGAGTCTCAGAAGCTTCCAGCTAGAAGCCGGAAGGGCTCAAGAGTTTCATTCACTTACTCAAAAATATTGATTGGGTTGTTTCTAGGTTATTGTTTCTGCAAATGAAGCTGCTGTCAGCTGTCTCCTGACGCATGCGCACAGCAGCCCCTCTGGGGTGCGCTCTGGAGCTAGAGCCACTGCGGCATGAGGTGTGGGCCTCGGGGCTTCAGGAGACACGCAGGATGAATCTGTTTTCCAAGAGCTGGTAGCACTCCCCTGCAGGGAGGGTGTGGGGACTTTCTGCCGCTCCCCTCCTGGGTCACAGAGCCACCTTTTCCCAATGGCAGGTGTGAGACGGGGATTCTCAGGGTGCTATCTTTTGCATTTCTCTGATGTCTAAAGAGCTTGCGCAGATTCTCAAACCATAAGCCCTTCAGGCTTCTTCTTGAGATGCCTATTCGTGCCCTTTGCTTACTTTCTACTGGTTTCTTAGTCTTCTTAGGAAGTCTTTCTGTATTTAGGATGGAGTCATTTATTACTTATGTGTTGAAATAGCTGCTTCCACACCGTGGCTTATCTTTCCGGTTTATTTGCGGCGACATCGGATGAACCAAAGCTCTTTGTCTAAAGTGAATCAAAGTCATCAGTCATTCCCTTGATGCTCAGCACTTTCTAAATTTTGGTGAACACCTCCTTTCCCAGGGGAAGACATCATAGTAGTCTGTATTTTCTTTCAGAAGCAAAGACATGAACATCAAAATATAGGACGGTGGCCACGTCTCCGTGTGGGGGACCCTGGGGTTTCTGTTACTCGTCTGCACTGTCCTAAATCTCAAATTGCATATCAGTGGTGCTCATTGTGCGCTGCTGGTTTGTGACGTGTAGTCGAATAGGTACATGGATAGACAGGAGGACGCCAAGTGCAGATTCTATTGTACATCTGGAAAATTACACTGTAAAAAGAAGAGATTTAATGAAGTAATAAATGAAAGATCCCAGCACAGGGCCCAGCTATGCGAAGAATGCCAGCTGAAACCGCCCAGGCTCGTTCCAGCATTTGCTTCTGCTGGGGGACTGTGCCAAATGCTTTGCACATGCCGTCTCCTTAAGTTCCACGGTAGTCCTGTGATGTTTTATCCCATTTCACAGATGAGGAAGTAGATGCTCAGAGAGGTTAAGCAACTTGCCCCAGGTCACACCAGAGTGAAGGGGATCTGAGAGGCCAGCCTGGGTCTGTCTGGCTCTAGAGGGATCCCTGTGAGCCACCGCTGGGACAGCAGCTCCCTTCTCCTCCTGGCCCACCCTCCAGGCTCTGGGGATCATGTTCACTCACCATGGCCCAGGGTGGAGCCAAAGCGATCTTGCGGACTGGTAGGGAAGAACTTTTGTGGCTATGACCTTGATCACCTTGAGGGGCAGACAATTAGGAGAAGACCAGAGAAGGAAGGAAGAGGAGAGAAGGTGGGGAGGGAGGGACAGGCTAGACCTCAACAAACCTTAGGGAGATTGACAGCCAGCCATGCTGGCTGGACAGTGGCCCCAAGAACACCGTCACCAAAGGGTCACAGGCCTGGAGGCGTCTCTAGTGGAGTACCACAGGGCTCTGTTCCCACCCAGGGCTCTCCGCCTACTGGGAAGAAGAACTACACAAACACCCAGACCACAGGAGACAGAGCTGGGAGGGACCTTAACCCTCTCTCTACCTCTGGCTGGTCTCAGTGAGATTAGGCAGATGGAATTTAACACAGATGCTTTCAGAAGTTCTGCATTTAGGTTCAGAAATTGCCTGTTGGAGTCACAAGGGAGGGAGAACCACCTGCCAGTAACCCCTGTAGCCCCCGAGAGGGATGCTCAGCGTGAGGCTAGAGACTCGGCAGCTGGGGAAGCTGAGGCTGGGAGACAAGGTGGGCAGCAGGTCAAGGAGCCGCAGGTGACAGCCTGTCATTCCTGGGCTAGCCGGGGCCATCTGGGCCTGCCCTGCAAGGGAGGGAAATAAGCACAGGTGGGCAGACTGTTCTGGAAGGCTTGCGGAGGGCCCATATTTGTGACCTAAATGGAGCTGATTTAGTGACAACACAGAGGAATCATGGGTGGAGAAAGTGAAGCCCAGTGCCCCTGCACACACTGCCACTCAGGCTCCCTGCTCTCTCCTATGGGCCCTCGCTGGCCTCCACTGAGTCTCTGCAATGAGGCTGCTTCATGGCCTAGTGTGTGGCTGCCTGGGCACGGGGCTAGGGGTGTCCGAGCGAGTGCAGAATCCTGCCCAGTGTGCTCAGTAGTAGGACAGCGGAGACCCTGCCCCACCCTGAGTGCTTAGTGCGGAGGCCCCCCAGAGGCTGTGGCCCAGGAAATCCTCTTCTGGTTAGGTGACACCCAGGATTCCTGGCCTTGAAATGCTGGGCCTTTCTTCACAAGCCAGGTGGGCTTCCTGCCTGGCTGATGGGTGCCGAGCCTGGGCAGAGTGGAGGGCTCCTGCCCACCCGCTTTAGGCCATGGGCCAGCTCACAGATGGGCAGAAGGTGGCCCTGGCCAGAAGGCAGTTGGCCAGTCCAGCCCTGAGGGCAGGGGACAAGACTGGATGCCAGAGAAGGACCTTGGGGGACAGGCAGGGGATGAAGCCCCACCAGGCAGGCTGGGGGTCAAGGGAGCATGCTGATGGTGAACGGTGACAGGGACTGGAAGAAGGAATGTGATCAGCACCCCATGTCGGGGAGGCCGCAGCTCTGAGGCTTAGGTCTGCTGGAGCTGAGGCTGCCTCACGTCCCCAGACTTGCTCAGGACCTGCTGAGTCCCAGGCTGGCCTGAGTTGTGGAGGGTCAGGGATCTAGGGACACCCGAGGCCAGGTGCTAGCCTTTCCATGAAAGCAACATGTAGTGCCTGCACTTGTGTGTGAGTGGTGTGACTGAGAGTGTGAGAGTGTGTGAGTGTGAGTGCGGGTGTGCTATGTGTGTATGTGTGGGTAAATGAGTATGAGTGTGTATGTGTGTGTGAGTGAATGAGTGTGTATGTGTGAGTGTATGCTATGAGTGTCTGCATGTTGTGTGTATGAGTGTGAGTGTGTGTGTGACAGTGAGTGTGGAAAATGTGTCTGGATGTGTGTATATTTGAATGTGAGTAAATGACTGTGAGTTTGTCTTTGTATGATTGTGTGCATGTGTATATGTGTGTGTGAGTGGATAGTGTTTGTGAGTGTGCACCCTGTGAGTGTATGGCTGGTTTGGTGTAAGTGTGAGAAACTTGGAGCATTCAAATGTGTGAGTGTGTAAGGGTTTGTATGTGAGTTTGTGTGTGAATGTGAGTGTTCTTAGAGTGTGTGGGACTACTGAGTGTGTATGTGTGAGTGTAAGTGTGTTTTGAGAGCGTGTCTGTGGGAATATGGAAGTGTGTATTTATGTATGTGTAATTGTGTGTGTAAAGTATGAGAAAATAGAGTGCATGTGAGTTCGTGTGAGAATTAAAGTGGAAAAGTACGAGTGGGTTAGATGAGGTGTGAGTGTGCATTTGAGACTATGTCTGAGTATGTTTGTGAGTGTGTACATGCTGTGATAACAAATTGTGAGTGTGTTGGAAAATGTATGTGTTGGAGTACATTTGAGCGTGTGTGAGGTGTCTGTGTCTGTGTGATTGTGTGTTAATATGCCTGAGAGAATGTGTGATGGAGTGTGTCTGTGAGTGTGTGAGGGAACACGTGAGTGTAAGTGCATGTTGTGAGAGTGTGCAAGTGAGCATGTTTGTGTGTGTATTCATGTGAAAGTGTGTGGATGTGCTAGTCCATGCATGTGTGAGAGAGTGTAAGAATTTGTGTGAGAGATGGTGTGTGTGAGTGTGCATGTGTGTGCAGATATGTATGTTTAAGTATATGTGTGTGCAAATGTGTATGTGAGAGTTTCTGTGCATGTACTTATGTGAGTATGTGTATTTCAGTGTGTGTTTGGGTTTTATTTGTATGTGCTACTGTATATGTAAGTGTGTGAGACTGCATGTGTGAACATGTGTGCATGTGAGACTGACGGTATGGGTGGAAGCTTGTGCATATATGTGTGCATTCTGAGTGTTCTGTAAGATACTATGTGAGTGTGTAATACATGTATGTTGTGAGTGTGCATGGGTGAGTAGAAGAGTGGATGAGTGTGTTTGGACGTGCATAAGTTGTGTGTATGTGTTGTGAGTGTATGTATGTATGCTGCTTACGAGTGTGTACTCATGTCCATACACATATGATTGTGTGTGACTGTGTTAGTGTGTGTAGACATGTGTGAGATAATTTGTGTGTGTGGGAAGGATGGTGTGTGTGTGATTTTGTTTAAGTGTGTGTATGTGAGTGTGTCAGTGTGTGGGCATGTGTGTGGGTGTGCATGTGTATGAGTGGTTGACTGTGTGACAGTGTGATTGTCTCTATGTGCGTTCGATCTGTGAGTGTGAATGCCGAGTGATTGTGTGTATATGAGTGCATTTGTGATTGTGTATTTTAGTGTGTGTGTCTGAGTCTGAGTGTGTGTATGAATGTATGTTATGAATGTGTGCATGTTTATTTTTGTGTTAATATATGTGAGAATGTGGCTGAGAACGTGTGTAGTATGTGGGGGTGTAAATGTGTGAGTGTCTGCGGGTGTGAGACTGTTTTTGAGTGTGTTAATGTGAGCACATGTGAGTGTGAGAGTGTGTACTTTTGTGGATGCATTTGTAGTTTTGTGTGAGTGTTTAAGAATGTGTGAGAGTGTGTAAATCTGTTATTAGAGCACATTGAATGTAGGTGTGACTGTGAAAGTGTGTGGTTGTTTGTGTGTAAGAATGCATGGGTGTGCACATATTAATGTAAGAACATGTATGATTATGCCAGTGTGTCTGAATGCATGTTTGATTTAAAGTGTGTGTGAGAGTGAAAATATGAGTGTGCATGCAGGTGTGAGCATGAGTGTATGTGAGGGTGTCTGTACATGTGTAAGTGCATGTGTGAGAATGTGCAGGTATATGAGTGCTTGTAACTGTGTGCTTGGGTGTGAGTGTGTATGTGATGTGTGATGGCATGTGTGAGTGTATGTGTGGGTGTTCATATGGGTGTAAATTGTGTCTATGTTCTGTGAGCGTGTGTGCTGGTGATGAGTGTGCTTATGATCATGTGTCCATGTGTTTGAATGTGGATGTGTGATTGGATTGAGTGTATACTTGTGTTTCAAGGTTATTGTGAGAGATGATGTGTGTGCATATAAGTGTATTTGAGTGTGTGAGTGTGTATATTTGTCTATATGAGTGTATCTGTGAATGTGTGAGAATGTCTGAGTGTGAGTGCATGTGATTGTCATAATGTGTCATGGTATATGTGTGTCTGTGTTTGTGAGTGTATGTTTTGAGTGTATTTTTGTTTGTGCAACAGTGTTTGAGAGAGTGTGTTTACATGTGTTTAAGCATAACAATGTGTGGGGATTAATGTGTGTGACTGTGGGCAAGTGTGTGAGCATGTGTGAGTGTGTAAGTGGACATGTCCTGAGAGTGTGTGTAAGTGAGCATGTGGTTTTGAGTGCATGATTGTGAGTGTGAGAGTGGTGTGTTTGTGTTTCTGTCTGAACTTGTCTATGAGAATGCGATTGTGTGTATGTTGTGAGTGCATGAACGTGTGTGCATGTTTGTGAGTTTGTGTTCTTATATGAGCTTCTTTTTGAGCATTTACATATGTGAACATGTTTGAGTGAGCATGTGTGTGAATGTGTGTCTGGGTATGTACGTGTGAGAGTGTGAATGTATGGTATTTGAGAATGTGAGTGTATGTGTGTGAGTCTGTGTGTGTGAAT
The DNA here is from genome assembly GCA_028644305.1 of Xerus rutilus. Classification (NCBI taxonomy): domain Eukaryota; kingdom Metazoa; phylum Chordata; class Mammalia; order Rodentia; family Sciuridae; genus Xerus; species Xerus rutilus. The sequence goes on along the minus strand of CM053400.1, from coordinate 19,737,510 downwards.
GTGAGTACATGAGTGTGTGTGAGACTAGGCATAGAATGTTTGTGTGTGAGTCAGAGAGAGTGTGTGTGTTGTGAGATTGTGAGCATGTGAATTTGTCCCTGTGTGCATGTATGGAAGTGTGTGTGTGCGTGAGTGTTTCAGCATGTGTGAGCAGGTGTGGAAGTGTGTGGGGGCAGGCCCAGGACTCACCTGCGAGGCTGGGGAAGGAAGGCGGGGCCTCCTGCTGAGGCGCCTGTGGTATAAAGGCAAGGGACAGAACTGCACCGAGTAGCTTAAGCACCGGGAGTTGATGGGGTCCTGTGGTTGAAGGTCCTGCCTGGCAGGAGGGCTCTGCCAATGTCATCAAACTACTACTAGCTCTGGTTGCCATCACTGGGGGCTTCACACCTGGCCAGCTCCAGTGTGGACACTGGGCAGTCCCAAAGTCCAGTCCCGGTGGCTCTGATTGGGCCTCCCCTGAGCCAGTCAGATGCAAGATTCTGATTGGCCAGGCCTGGGAGCCATTCCTGGTTCTGGGGAGCAGTGATTTCTGCAGGACCTCTGAGGACTGTCCCGGCTGAGCTGTGGTTCCCCAAGGAAAAGGAAGAGGGGTGTTGGTGAGGTGGGGCTCAGACACGGGGCCATGGGTGCCGCCAGTGTAGGACGCTTCACCGTGTCTCTGCATCCATCCCTCAGCTGCCAGGGGCAGCCGCTGCCACTGGCTCACAGCTGGACTCTTCTGGAGTCTTGACCTCAGCTGAAGTAGCTGCCTGTGACCAGTTGCAAACACTGGGACGGCATAAACCCATGACTGATGGCACCAGGTACAAGTGACCCATCTCATCTCCCAAGATGGAGCAACCAGGAGGTGCCCGAGTTGCCCCAGAGCTCCCGTGGCTCAGGCTGGGGTGAGACCGGAGCAGAGCCCAACCCTCCCGTGCCGCATGCCACCCCATCACCTGAGGGAGCTCCTCAGTGACCCACATGTCTCCCCATGAATTCTCCCCTGGGCTCTGCTTTAGGAAGCCCGTCCTGCACCAAATACCTGGAATCCCTGCCTGGAGCAGCCCCCCACTCACACCCGCTGTTTTATGGCTCACGTTCTCCCTGTGGACCACCCAGAACCATGTCCCCAGGCTCAGAGGAGGGCAAGGCTGGCTTCCTGGGGTCTTTCACCCCCAAACTCCTGCACTAACTCATCCCAATTCTTCCCATGTCTGCTCCAGGTCCTCATGAAATCCAGCCTCTCCATATACTGCCCACGTCTCCCTGCTCCAGGTTTGATTAACAGAAGCTACAAACAAACCGCAGAAATGAGGAGAAGCAGCGTCTCCCCGGGGCAGCCACGGTCTATTGGCAGACGGCAAATTGCTTTGCAACCAGTATTTTTATCTTTATGATTATTTTTTATTTTTGTATAGGTGAACAAGACTAAGCTAATTAGTATATTTTTCTTTCCTTCCTCAGCTCTTGGACTACAATGGGGTCTCGGGGCCCCACCGTGGATCGGTTACCCAGTTTCCACGAGGGATTTGTCTTTACAACTGAAGTTCATTAAATGGATTTACAAGGGAGGGAAGGCTGGGATCCCACTAAGAGAATCCTTTTCCATTTCTCCTCTTTTAATTACACGGTTATCTCCCGGACCAAAGCTCTGTGACAATGGAGAACAAGAGTCTCAACTGTCCCCTCTGTTCCAAGTGTAAATTCAATCAAGATGGAGCAGACAGGTGTACAGATGGGGCTCCTGGGCCGCGATGCTGTGCTGTTTCCTGTCCAGAGTTGTGTGTGGCTGGCAGGCTTGGCCATCATAGCTTGGCTGGCTGCAGGAGAGTGGCATGGGAGGCGCCACTCCGCTCCCTGGGAGATAAAATGTGTGGATTTTCAACAGGACAGGCTTGGTTCTGTTGAGCACCTTGAACATGCTGGGGCTTTACCTGATTTTCTACTTTGACCCTCAGATGCCCATTTTGCAGACTGGTTTTATAGACAGAGGAACAAAGGTGGACAGATGTGCACAGGGACTGGGCCAGGTCCAGGGAGTGAGGGAGATGTTCAGCTCTTTACAGATGTTAGCAGAGGCTCAGAAATGCCCAGGCCTTGCCTCAGATACTGGGATTGAGGCTGGAATCAGAAGCCAGGCCTAGGCCCTCCGCCATTTCTGCTATTTCCACTCCCTCTTTGCTGCCTCTGGGAAACCTCCCTGGCCCTTACTTTCCACATCTGAGAAATGGGCCTGCGGACCAGAGAAGAGAGGCTCACAGGCCCCCACAGGCTTTGGTGTGCTGCATTCTGAAGAAGGGGTGTAGGGATCCTCTGGCCCGCAGAGGGGCACAGGGGTGACCAGCATGGGCTGGTTCCAGCCCCATCATTGGAGGTTCCTGAACAGGCAGAACAAAATCCCCCACCAAAGACTTGGGAGGGGACACTGACTTCCTTCTTCAGCTGGGCTGTCCTCTCCGTCTGTCACTCTGGGATGCCTGTGAATGTCCTTGGGTCCTCAACAGCTCACTCCTATTGAGGCTGAGCGAGGGGGCTGGGCCGGAGCACCCCAAGGAGCATCCTCTCTTCCCTGTTTCTACTTGCAAATGGCCTAGATTTTGTCCCCATGTGGTAGTGTCCACCAAGCCAGATGGACTGAGGAGCACTCCCTCTCCAGGGGGATGGCCACTCACAGCAGGAGAGCCCACAGGCCAGCCGGCAGCTGACCTGCCATGACTCCAGTGCTGAGAGAAGAGGCTTTCTCAGAGGCCACAGAACACAGTGGGCATCGCAGATGACTGTGCTCTGGCCTCGTGGTCCCTGCAGAGGGATGAATCTGCTTGGTGGCCACATGCACGGAGGGTCCGGCTGCAGCTGAGGACCCCAGGCCACAGGCTCAGCACCTTGGGTAGCAAGGAGCAAGGACAATGGACCTTGGCCCCAGGGTAGCACACAGTCACCTCCCAGTCACACTGCAGCATCGTGACCTGCTTAGTGGCCTGGGTGACCAGCTGAAGACACTGCCAAGCACTGGTCAGCCCCCACACTCGGGCATGTTTGGCAGGGACATTTCAGGTGCTCCCACTTACACAAAGGTAGCCAGGACCCAGGGTGCAGTGGTGAGGGGAAGCCCTAACAGAGGTCACTGAGGGTCCCCCAGTAGTCCCTCAAGCCCCATGGAGAACCATAGACTTTGCCACCCCAGCCTGGTGTGAGGTGGCTCTGTCTCTGGTGTGCTGGGAGGCAGTGGGCATGTGTCAGCACCTCCAGTGCTTGGCTGCTCAGCTAGGAGATGAGGAGGGGAGTCCCATTCCTGAGGTGGACCCTATGGAGGGAGCCGAGGCAGAGCGCAGCAGGGGCCCGTGTGTCAGGGATGGGACTAGCCTTCATGGCTGGGTCCCTTCCAGACGGCGGCATCATCTGGTCTGAGCCCAGGGGCTGCACCTCATTATGGGTTCCCACCAGGACTTGTGGAGGATGGGTAGCTGTCCCCAGTGTCTGCAGGGGCTTGTTTCCAGGACCCTCAATGGATACCAAAATCCAAGGAATGTGAAGGCCCCAGATCAAATGCGTATTCCCAGTGGGCCCCACCTCTGCCAGGCCCGGGCTGAGACCAGCTGGAGGAGCCCCTGGCAGAGCCCCTCCCCTCCTGTGGCCTCCTGACCCTCCCTCTGCAGGTGGGGCTGGCAGCTCTGGGCTTCCCCTGGGGGCTGGTGAGCTGCTGCCCCAGCCAGTGCCTGGTGCAGAGTAGGTACCTCATCCCTGCACTAGCAGAGGCTTGCCACTCTCTAAAGTGGCCCTCGGGAGGGTGTGACCATGGGTAAGTGGTTTCTCAGGGTGAGCTCAGCTCTGCCCCCAGATGGTCCCCACTCTGTTCCACTTCTCTTCCACCAGTGCCCGGTGTCATGTCCTCAAGGCAGATGTTCAGCAAATTATTTGTTGGACAGATGAGCTAGCAAAGGGGCTCACGGTGCATCTGCATCTCTGGCCCACCTCAGCTGCGACACGGCAACCACATGGAGCCCCACAGCAGGGAGCGCAGAGGTGCCTGCTTCCTCCTGGGCTGGCATGGCACCCGCCGCAGAAGGGTCCCCGGCGGCTGGCAGAGCAGAGGGGCTGGTGCGAGGGCTGGACCTCTGCCCCATGTGACTCACAAGCTTCTTCCTCAGGTGGAAAAACAGTGTCCCAGGAGCCGCCTCCTCGTCACCTCTGTCTGCTGTTACTATAGCAGCCACTGCAGCTCCTGGGGAGAAAAGGTGGAAAATGGGTCAGATCAGTGCCGAGCGGTATGGTGCTGCTCTGTCCCCTGATGGGATCTGGCTTCACAAGGCATCCGCTCCACATCAGAGGCCCCTGTCTAGACCCTGGATCAAAGGCCAGCCGCCTCTGAACCTGTATGCTGGGCCTGGGAGGTCTGCCTGTGGCGCTGGCTCAGCAGGTCCCTCCTTGATCCTCCTACTGTAGGTCATGCTGTCGCTGGCACCAGCTCCTGTCAGGTGTCCTGAAGGTGTCCCTCCATGCCTGTATCCAGCAATTAGCTCATGTGCCCAGAAAGGGCCCCGGGCCCCCTGCTGGCTACCTGAGACCTCACCTTTGAGGAGGGGTGGCCTCTATTTTGGAGGGCGAGTCAGAGAGCAGTGGAGCTTGGAGGAAGCTCCTCTCCAAGGCTGGATGGACAGAAATCCTGCCTCTGCCTCAGACTTGTGGTCTTGGGCTCATGTTCAACCTCTCTGAGCCTCAGTTTCCTCATCTGTAAGTAAGACGTTATAATGAAACAAGAGTCCCCGCCCTTCATGCCGTCCACACCCAGCCAGCCTTTCCCCGCAGCCGCAGGAGTGGGCTGCCTCTCCATCAGGGGCGGGAGGCCCCCATGTTCCCCTCCCTCTACCCTCTGCCGCACCTGCATTTATTCCACCAGTTCTTTGCAGGAAAGGCAAAGTCCCCCCTGTCTTGGTGGGAGACTCACCAAATAGGCAGAGCTTGGAGCAGCTGCTGTCTGCATCCTGGAGGTGGGGCGAGCGTAGTGACCTTCGGGGCCCTGAGCTCCAGACTGGGAGAGGATGGAGTCCTCTGAGCGAGAGCCTGGGGCTGTGCATGCTCTTATCCTCGCGGGGCGAGCCCCCCGCAGCTCACGGGAGTTCAGGCCAGGCCAGGCAGTATTCCCAGGGGGCTCCTCAGGCGCAGAGCAGAGTGGCTTGCCCCCCTCCATGGCCAGGTCTGCCGGAGCTGGACTCCAGTTCGCTCTGCTGCCCGGGCCTCCTCCCTGCTCAGGGGGACTGAGTTCAGATCCGGCTCCTCCACGATCCAGCTCTCCCTGCCTTTTCCTCATGCCCCCTCTTTGGGAACCAAATTTCTTTCCAGAGAAGCCTGAACAGGGCCTGGCAGGACAGTGCTGCTCAGAGGCCCAGGAAAGCAGAGTGCAGCAGACCAGACGGTGGCTGTGGGAGGGCCCACGTGGAGCAGGCGGCCATCAGAGGAGGTGACAGACCGAGTGGCAGCGAGCCCTGCTTCCCGTCCCCAAGCTGCTCATACCAGGCAGATTCACCAGAAATCTTGGCCTCCTCTTCATCAACACAGAGGAAACCCATGGGGCCCACACAGAGTGGTCAGCAGAGGGCCAGCCGCACAGGCCTTGGGCTCATGACACCTGAGGCTTCAGGGCCGTTGACCCACTTGGTCTGTGGAGGTCATGGACAGGAGACACTGGGGTGAGCCAGGCCAGGAGGGGGCTGGAGTTGGGGTCTCGCAGGGACCCCACAGGGGAGCTTGAGACCCTCAACCCCACCTCCTTCTACATTTGATCTCAGCCCAGGGCTGAGGAGGTCCAGCCTCCTCCTCCTGCCGATGCTGAGGGGCAGGGAGGTCTGGAACCAGCCTCCTCTCACTGCGGAGGATTTTCAGATCTTGCCGTCCCTCCCGCGGCATCTGCGACACACAGAATCTTGGGATCAGGGGTCACACAGACTCGACTGTGCCCAAATGGAGACTTTGAATTGCAGAATCCCAGCACCTGCCTTTCACCGAGTCCTAGAACTACAGGACCACAGATGCATGCGGAGAATAAGAACCAAAGACTAAGAACTGAGGAATCCCTTGGGAAAACGGCAACCCGGCTCGCACCTGCGTGGCCCTTAGAAATGCGGGGTGGCTGGGTGGAGTGGAAATTGGCACCAGGGTCAGAATCTCAGCCCGGGAAGGGACCCCAGTCCAACTCCACCCTGTCATGAAACCCCCTCCTCACAGTCCCTTGAGGAAACACTTCTAGGACCCAAAGGTCAACCCCTGGTGGGGAGTCTGCCCCACTGTTGGACAGATCTGCTAATGCTGAACCCCAATATACCCAGTGTGGCCACCATTCCCATCTGTCCTCACCCCTGCCAGTCGCCATGGGAAAGCCAGTGGACCTGATGCCTTTGCAGAAGCTGAGCTCTGGGGGAACTCGGGGACCATCCTGACCTGGAATCAGAGTTCTGTCTCCCTCCAGGGCAGAGCTTGGCCCCAGGCCAGGGAGACATAGGCAGGTGACAGTCCAACTCCACCCGACTCAGCTCATCAAGGCAGGAGCAGAAGGCCGGCAGGACCCTAGGGAGCCAGAGAGGGGCTCCCTTGAGGAGGGCCAGTGAGGGAGAGAGGAGGATGGAGCACGGAGAGGGGTGGAGAGTAGGAGCTGCAGGGGACCGGGGAGCGGGGGGAGCTGAGGAAGGAGCAGCGTCCCCTGGCAGAGAGCATGCCCAGGGCCAGGTGCTCATGGACCAGGCTGCTCTGTGGGCCCAGCATCAGTTCTCCCAGCCCTACCACTGACCCCTTGGTGGCTTTGGGCAGGTGACTCAGTGTCTCTGAGCCTCAATTTCCCCACCTGCAAGATAGGTTAGTGAAGCCCCCTCTATGGTCAGTGCTGGCCTGCATGGGGACTCACCACGAGAGGGCACTTGCCTGCAGGAAGGCCCTTGGCAGGACGAAGTACAGTGTCCCTCCCTCCAGCCTTGGGCCTTGGGGTGGGCAGGATTTCTCCAGGTGGAGGTGTGAGGAGGGCCTTCCAGGTGAAGAGAACAGCTGTGCAGATCCTGGGGGCCTCAGCACGTGGGGGCGCTGGGGCAGCTGCAGGTAGTCTCCTGGGGGGCCAGGACATGGGTGAGGCTGCAGCCTGGAAGGGGCAGTGGCCTTGGTGGGAGGGCAGTGGGAGCCATGGCAGGCAGGGTGGCCTTCTGCAGAGAACCCACCCTCCAGCTGGGGACAGTGCAGCCACCCAGCCTCCTGGGACCCACCAGCCAGGCAGAGCAGAGAAGTGAGACAGACTGAAGCATCTTAGAGAGAATCATTGGAGAGACAGGATCTGCTCGCCACCAGCCAAATCCCAGCCCCGACCACATGCAAGGGTTTGATCTGAGCCCAGCACGGGGACATTAGAGCAGTTTAGAAGGATCTGACAGGGTTTTATTCTGAGACTGAGTTTTGTTAAGTTCACTTCAGATGTCAACTGCAGAATAAAGGAGCAAGTCTCCCGATGAGCCTGGACCACTGCACCAGCCCAGGGCAGATTTGGGGAAGCAGCCAGAGGCATGTCGTGGGGCCACCAGAGTCTGGGCTGGTATCTCAGTCCTGCCACCAAGAGCTGTGTGACGTGGTGTAAGTTACCTAACTTCTCTGTACCTCCCTTTCTCCCCCGGGGAATCAAGGCTGATGATGGCAGATGCTCTTCAGGGCAGCAGATTGAAGCAGGTGTCCAGGGCGGGACTGCTGCTTCTCAGGTGCCGGGTGGCTCCCTCCTCCCCCACTCACTCTGCTGTCACTCAGGATCCTCCTCATCCCTCAGGCAGAGCTCACTCTCCATCTTCCAGGGGCTCCTCCTTCCTCAGTGCAGTCATCCTCTCTGTGTCCAGGCTGGCTCCCCACCACTGTCCAGTCCTTCCCCAGAGCAGGGACTGCTGGCGCATGACCCTGGCCTCTGCTGTGAGCAGCCCTGGTCCATCCCCAGTCCACAGAGCTGGGCAGTTTACAGGACTGGGTGTGACCTTGTTTGGGTCTCAAGGCCCCCAGAGCCCAGCCTCCTTGCTCTGGTCATTCTGGGCCTGGGCATTAATGGGTGGACTTGAGGGTCAGAGGAGCCACCCACTGCAGGGTAGCCTGTTGCCTCTCACCCTTGTCTGCCCCCAGAAGTCCTTCCCCTGCCGGGCTCTGGACCCGGAGAACTTTTTGTCTCTGATGAGTTTCCCCGAGAACAGGGGCCTGTCATGTGCCAGCTCCTCAAGACCTTGGCTTCTGCTGGAGAAGGTGAAGGTGGAGAGGCACAGAGGTCCTGCGCTTTGCCTGTGGCTTGTCCCCTGAAGGCTCATGGGTGGGAAGGTCAATCCCAGGTGCAGGGTGTTGGGAAGGGGTGGGGCCTTGGGGAGATGGAGTCCAGTGAGAGGAGCTAGGTTGCTGGGGCCTCTGCCCTGGGAGGAATGGGCAGGTTCTCAGTGGCTCCAGTTAGCTCTCTCCAGAGTGTGTGGTCATAAAAGAGCAAGGCAGGCCTGGCTGCTGTGCTCCTCACACGGCCTCTGCCAGGATGCCATCTGCATGAGGCCCTCGCCAGAGGCCTAGCAAATGTAGCCTCTGCTTGGATTTTCAGCCACTAAAACTGTGATTAAATAAACTCTTTTTTCTTTACAAATTGCTCAGCCTCAGGTGTTTTGTGATCCCAGTGGAAAACTGATATGAGAAGGTGCAGATGAACATGGTTCATGTCCCTCGAGTCCCTCTTTCAGACCAGGAGAAAAGGGGCGTGGTACAGTGCTGGTCCCAGCCAGGCAGACTCTGCCATCCTCCGAGGTGCCAAGATGGATCGTTCTGGAACCTGTCCTCCGTGCTTTGTGCTCTGAGGACATCCTGAGGCAAACGCGCAGGAGGGTCGCTGAGTGAGGGGTCCTTGCCTGCTTTTGGCCTGTGCTCACGGCTCTAGAGTCTTGGCATGTCGATCCGCGCAGGTGAGCAGAGGCAGGGTCCAACCCAAAGTCTGCCGAGCTTCCACCTGGATGGGGCTGGTTTCTCTGCTCGCCCTTCCCACTGTAATCCTGAATTTCCAGGGAGCTGGGAGTCGATGAGGAGAGAAGGACCCTTAGAGCCTGAGGAGAGAAGGACCCTTAGAGCCGGAGAGATCCTGGTTCCAATCCCTGCCTTGCCTCTTTCTGCTGCGAATAGTCTTGGGCCAGCCCTGGGGGCTCTCAGGGCCGGACTCCCCGTCTCTACAATGGGAACGATGATTCTCATGACCGCACGGGCCTGGGTGGCCAGGGAAGCAGGCACGCGGTGACCATGGTGTGAACATCTTCACTGTAGGAAGCGGCCTGGGCCCCCTAACGAATGGCGGCTGCTCCCTAATGGAGCCCTGGCCTCTCGTCCTTCCAACATGGCATGTTCAGTGTGTGACCCTTGCTGAGCACAGTCCTTCCTCTGGGGAGAACTTATTTAGTTGAAGTTGGAACAGCCTGGAAGGTCTAGTCTACATAGCAGGCGTACAGTGCACCTGCGCAAAGACCACACCAGCCGTGCTAAGAGGACGGGGCTGAGGGGCTCCAGGCCCAGCAGGGGCCTCTGCAGGGGGGGGCTGGCGCGGGGGAGGCGGCTGGTTACCCGAGGCCTCAGAAGCGTCTTTGAGTGGCGGCTCTGAATTGGATGCAACTTAGCTGGGCTCTGTGGGTGGGGGTGGGGCTGAGCTCCAGGGAGCACCTGCTGTGCACCAGGACCGCACCTGCCGCACCTGTCAGCCCCCACCCCCACCCCCACACAGACACTGTGCTTCCCCTTTTCTGGAGGGGAGTCTGAGTCCTGAGGGACAGACTGACTCGTCCTGGCTCACTCAGCTTGTTAAGCGGCAGGAGGGAGATTTGAACCTGGGCCTGGTTGACCTGAGTCCCTGACCCTCCCTGGCTCCGGGCAGGAGGGACATGGTGCATGGGGGGGGTGGCAAGGCATTGTACATCTGGGGGCGGGGCCTGCAGACAGACATGGCTGGTGGGCGACTGACGCTGACCGGGCTGGCTGTGAAGGCATGGTGCACTCGCTGACCACCCACGCGGCCTGTGACCACCATTTCCTTGGCCTGCAGACTCTGCTTCAGGTACTTGCAATGCAGTGGAGTCAGAAACCCCACCTGTGGGTCTAGGGTCATGGTTAAGAAGCCAGGCCAGGGACTCTGCACTCCTCATCTTGGCAACAAAAATGATCTGCTTAAAGCCGCCCACACCGAGTATCTCCATTTTTATGGGTCAGGAATCCAGACCTGGTTTAAAGGGTCTCCCAGCTCAAGGTCACACGCAAGGTCACGGGCAGTGTCAGCCAGGGCTGTGGTCTCCCTGGAAGGCTCAGCTGGGGAAGGATTTGGTTCCTGGCTCTGACTATGGCTAGGATTTGATTTTTCCTGGACTGTTGGACTGAGGCCTTTGGGGCCTCATTTCCTCACTGGCCGCTGGCCAGAGGCTGCCCTCTGTTCTCTGTCATTTGGGCCTCTCCAATGTGACAGTTTGCTTCATGAAAGCACCAAAGGCAGGAAGATAATAGAGAGAATTCCAGCAAGACAGATGTCATAGGCTTTTGTAACCTAATTTCAGAAGTGACACCCCATTGCTTTTGGCATATATTCTTTTCATGAGAAGTGAGTCACTAGGTCTAGGGGAGGGGATCACACAGGGACACGAACACAGGAGGCAATCGAGGGCTGCCATGCAGATAATTACAAAAAGTAGGGAGGAAGGTGTTCCTCTGCTGTGTGGCCTCAGGCAAGTTGCACCACCTCTCTGAGCCTTAGTCACCTCATGTGCACTGTAGGGGATAGTGATCTCTGTCTCCCAGGGCAGTGGTGTGGGTGGGGGGAGTAAGTGAGATGACCCATGTAATGGGCAAGGACAGAGCCTGGCAGCTGTTATAGCTGCACAGGGGCAGAGTTGAGGGAGAGAGGGGACATGAGGGAGGGTATAGGGCAGTCCCATGGATCCCACCTGCTGCCTTCCTTGGGCTCTGTCTCTCCTGGCCAGGTGCAGCCTACTGTCACCTCCCACCCCACTATGGCAACATTCTGTACCAGGCCCTGCCCCAGGCTCCCTTTGATCCCTCTGACGGAGCCACCTTGCACACACCATGGCATTGTGACCTTCACTGCAAACATCAAACCCACAGGTAAGAAAGCCCAAGTCCCACGGCCTCTCCTGCTCTCAAGTTAGAACCCAAGTGAGCCTAACCTGCTCCTCCATCCTCTCCTGCTGCTCCCCCGAGTGCCCTCCTCATCCCTGTCTCTTCCAGGCAGGACCAGGAGATCAGAGGAGCGCAAGCCAGGAAGGACCTTCACACTCTACAGAATGTTCCAGATGCCCGCTCAGTACCTCTGAGGCCCAGGACCTCCTGTTCTTCTGGCAGAGAGGAGCCTGCCTCAAGTTTCACCTCCTCATCTTGGCTGCAGGCAGTCCACCTGTCCCCTGACTTTCTGCTCTGCCTGGCAGGGGCTCTGTTAATACAGGGCCACCAGAGTTCTCTCAAGTCCAATGCTCCTTAACATTCAAGAATTCATAGCCCGGACTGATTCCTGTTTTCCAGGGAGCAGAGAAACACTAATTCCCTCTGGTCTCTTCCCTGTCTCCCCTGGAAGTCTCCACCTCTGAGCTCTGTGATGAAGGAATTAGGTCCCCATCAGGGAAGGCGCCACGGTTCTGAGCTGGCTTCCCTGTGAGCAGGAAGGGAAAATGGGGAGAAAACAGAAGCGTGTGGGCGAAACGGGGGAAAACAGAGAGGAAGCTGCTGTGCTGAGGAGGGAGCACAGGCTTTTGAGAACACACAGAGCTGGGCCTCAGGCAATGCCCGGGAAGGGACCGTCGGTGACCGTGGGTGAGACCAATAAAACCTGCGGAATTGGATATTAGTTTTTCCACCTTTGATGTCTGGACACAGAAATCTCCATGCTGCTCAGCTGGGGTGGAAAGTTGATTTGCTCAAAGAAAATAAAATGTGTCGCTGAGTTCTGCGTGCCCTGGGTACAGATCGGGGAGCTCGGCAGTCTCCCTGCAAACAGCCTCCAGGCCTGCTGCTGTTTTCCAGGGCAGTCAGAATCAATCCGAACTTTGACTAACAAAATGGGCCAGGTTTTCCTGTTTGGCAGCCTGATGGGGGGTGGGGGTGAGGGTGTTGGGGGCAGGGACGTCCCAGGCTGGGTGACCGTGGCCTCTGATTGTTTCCAGGGCTCACCCTCCTGTGGATGGAAATGCGGCATGGGACAGATGAACATGGATCTCACCAGCCCTGAGTCCCTCTGCACCCGAGAGAACTGTGTTCTTCGCAAGCTCTTCCCCTCATGGAAGAGGCGCCTGGTGTCTGGCCTAGGCTCAGAATCTGCTGCCGCCACCTCCACTTGGGAAGAGTGTTGGGGACATGCTCTCAGCTGCCTCCAGGGAAGGGAATGACTATACCTCAGACACATTGGTGGCTCAGCCCCGGTCAGCAGATCCAGCTGTTGTCATATAGAGATCACAATGTGGCTCTAGAAGTCGGAAGCAAGGGAGAAAAGATGATTTCCTGCAGGAATGGGGAACAGGCAGAGAGGCCTCTATTCTGGGTTTTGAAGGATGAATAGGAGTTTTCCAAGCCAGTTAAACACAGAGGGGCATTTTGAGAGGAGCAGCAGGAGCAGCATGCACTCAATGGTGGGGATGGGGCAGAGTTCAAGTGTCCAGGAAGCCATTGTCAGGGTTGTTTGCGGATCAGGGGTGAGGCTGGGCCAGGTGGAGAGGCCTTGACTGTTAAACTTGGGGATCTCTGATCCTGCCCCACGCCTACACAGGCTCCTGTGTGCCCTTCCTTGCTCCTGCTCACAAGGCCCGGGCTGGGCCCTGTGCCTGGCTCCGTCAGCCCACGGCAGTGTTTTCTAGACCTCCCCTGCTTGCTGCTGTGGGCCTGCAGGCGATTCCTGCTCTGCCCCAGCCCACCCCCTAACCTTGGACTGTAGAGGCAGAGCCTGGATCTCACAGTCACCCAGACCGGGGTCCCACCTCCCCAGTGCCTCACCTCTCTGGGACAGTTCCCTCATCTATAACTTGGGGATCATATCAGCGCATGAGTTGGTGCAGGGCAAGCGGGCTGGGCTGGGCAGGGGAGGGCTGCAGGAGCAGGTAAGGTGTACCTACCTGCAGGGGTGTCCCTAGGAGCCAGGCCAGAGCCAGGTTATAGAGAAGGCGAGCTCAAGGTTCAGGGAGGGCAGGGGGTGGGGGGTACTGGATCATGGAAATCCTGTTTGCCCACAATACTGCTCTTGAGACATGGTGGGCGTGGCCTCAGCACAGGGGAGGGATGTTGCCAGGTCCCATGCCAGGCCAGGCTGAATGAGGGTGGACAGTGATCTGCCCTGGAGAGGGACTGGTCAGGCATGGAGGCATAGGGCCAGAGGGGGCACCACTGAGCTGTACCCTGTGAAGCCACCAGGAGCTGGAGGGGGATGAGTTGGGAAGGGTGTCACCGAGCCAGGACAGGAGGGGACAGCTAACGGCCACCAGGAGCTGGCCCCTGCCTGATGCTGGGCCCCTTTCATTTGGTTTCTGTTCTCGTGGGCAGAGGGACTTTCTCAGAAGGATCGTTCTCTTCTGCAGTCTCCTCTGTGTCTTGGACTTCCTGGTTGCAGCCTGTAAGGGTCTAATTCGTTCGTTGGGTTTCTTGGATTATTGTCCCTGTGACTACTGGAATGTCAGTCCCAGGAGAGCGGGGCCCATCTGTCTTCGTGGTTGTGGTCCCAGGGTTGAGCACTGCTGGGGACACAGAGGTGTTCGGTGGGTGCGTGTATGGAAAAAGGGCGGGAGGCAGATAGACAGACAGAACAGAAACCACAGAACAGAATGAAGGACCACTCTCAGTTTTAACATTTTGTTTCCACAGCTCATAAATATAAGCATGATTAATTGTGGCTCTGTGTATTAATTGTGCACAGCAGGGCCAGGCCCTGCGCTGCAGGTTGCCACCTGTGGTCCTATCTGATCCTCATGGTGACTCCCAGGCGAGGTGATAGTGGTCACCCTTTTATAGGAACTAAAGGGACCAAGGACCATAGAAGGAGAGTAACCTGCCTTGGGACTCAGCAAGTCAGCCCAGCCAGTGGGACTCCAGGTCCGTGTGCAGAGCCACAGCCTGTGTGCCAGCCCTGTGCCGGGTGCTGCTTCCAGGAGCCCAGGGTGGATGGGAGGGTGGAGGCATGGAGAGCTAAGACCCAAAGCGTGTAATTAAAAAGGTCCCTGTGCTTCTGTGGCTGTGAGGGGGGCGTGGAGTGGGGCAGGGCTGGACGTGGCACCAGGGTTGAACATTCTGTTCAGGAGGCACTTTAAATCTGCACCCAATACATCCAGGTGTGTGTGCAAAGGATTTCACCTGGGGTCTGTTCCTTACTCCCCTGAGACTTTGGGCACAGGTGTCAAGTCGAGCATCTTCTGCCGTGGGTGCTACCATGCCTCATGACCCTGCCTTTCCATAGAGGACTGGCCCTTTTTGGGGGTGGTGGTGCTGGAGATTGAACTCAGGGGCACTCGACCACTGAGCCACATCCCCAGCCCTATTTTGTGTTTTATGTAGAGACAGGGTCTCACTGAGTTGCTTAGCACCTCGCTGTTGCTGAGGCTGGCTTTGAACTCACGATTCTCCTGTCTCAGCCTCCCAAAGTGCTGGGATTACAGGCGTGTGCCACCGCACCTGGCTAGGACTGGCCCTTTTTGAGCCTCAGTTTCCCTTTCTGTAAAGTTGGAGTGATACTAGTCCTATTGCATTGGTGACATGAGGTTGCAGGTGACAGGATAGGTGCACTCAGCACAGTGCCAGGCCTGCTGTTAGCTGCAGGGTTCAGGACCCCTTATCCAAAATGCATGGGAACCATGCGTTTTGGATTTTGGACTTTTTTTGGATTTGAGAATATTTTCATAGGTGCATGGAGATAGCTTGGAGGTGGGACTCAAGTCTGAAAGCAAAATTCATTCGTTTCACGTCACTTTGTACACATAGCCTGAATGTAAATTTATACGATATTTTCAGTGTGTCTACATTTTGATTCCAACCTGTCATGTGAGGTGAAGTGTGGACTTTTCCACTTATAGTGTTGTGTAGTGCTCAAAAAGTTTTGGATTTGAGAGCATTTCAGATTCCAGATTTTCAGAGAAGGGATGCTCAGTCTGTATTATCAAGGTGATTGTCCCTGGGCCAGGAGCCCCAACTGTCCTGTTCATTGCAGTGTCTCTGGGCCCATCCTGGCCTGGGGCATGGCGGGTGCTCAGTGCTTGGGACTAGAGCCCTGAGACTCCGCTGCACGGCTGGATGGAGTCTCCCTCATGTCCCTTCTCCCCAAGAGACAGCAGCAGAACCATGTGACTCTCAAGGAAGGAACAATTTTGTGGGATTCTCTATCTCTCCTTGCCTTCTGCCCTGATCCATTTCATTATTGACTTCAGCGGCTTAACATGCTGCTGGTCTCTGGGAGAAGCCGGTGGCAAAATGACAGCGAGTCAAGGTCCCCGTGCCCTTTGCTCCGGCTTTTATCCATCCAATTTCATGCTACTGGAGCCCTGGCCGCCACTCAGCTGGAGACACATTGGAACTATATTAAATCAGAGGATGCAGGCAGGTGACAGGAGAACACTTGTCACCCACCTCCTGCCTGCCCCCCAGGCGCTCAGGCCTCTGGCCAGGAGGGACCATCTTCTCTCATCTTGCAGAGCACGGAGGGCCTGGCTCAATTCCTCAACTTTTCTCCAGTCACTTGTGTGGCACTAGGAGTGATTTTCTCCAGCTGAGGGGGGCCGTCTGGGCCCCAGTGCTGACCACCTGTGCTGCCCCTGCTGCAGGGCAGTGCCAGGACAGAGCCATTAGAACCGACACTCCAGTTATGGGGTGGAGGGGCAAGTAATTGCCATTTTTAAGCTTTATAAGGACATTGTTCCACATTTTTGCTAGTGACTTGGTCTGCTTAGGCTCTGCCTTATTGGGAAGCATGAACCACAGAAATTATTTCTTCTACTTCTGGAGGCTGGAAGTCCACGATCGGAGCACCAGCAGGGTCCAGTTTCCGGTGAAGCCTCTCTCCCTGGCTTGTAGAAAGCCACCTACTCTCTGTGTCCTCAGACAGTGGGGGAGGAGGGCAGCACACTCCCTGGTGCCTCTTCTTATAAGGGAGTGAATCTCATCACAGGTCCCCACCAGCATGACTCCTCACCCCAACCTAATGACCTCTCAAAGACCCCATCTCCAAACGCCATCACACTGAGGGTCAGGGTTTCAACATACGAAATTCCTGAGTGTGGTAGGGGGAAGGGCCCAACTGGACCCACAGCAGAAAGTAAGGAGATCTCACTGGTAGAAATTCAAAAGCTGCTCCCAGGCGCGGTGGCATACCCCTGTAATCTCAGTGACTTGTGAGGCTGAGGCAGGAGGATCACAAGTTCAAAGCCAGCCTCAGCAATTTAGTGAGGCCCTAAGCAACTTGGCAACACTCTGTCTCAAAATAAAATATAAAAAGGGCTGGGGATGCGGCTCCGTGGTCAAGCACCCCTGAGCTCAATCCCCCGTATCAAAAAAATAATAAATAAAAATAAATTTTAAAAAATAAAAAAATTTAAAAAACTGTCCCTTTGCTTGTCCTTGAGCTCAACCCACTTCCCACATTGAACACTGGAATCATAATGATCATCTTGCTGTCTTGTGTCCCCCATGATAAGTGTTTGGCTATCTTGATTCAATTCCCTCTCACACCCACCCCATGAGGTAGACACTGTTTTCAGGGTGGGGAAACCAAGGCTGAGAGCAGTGGCGTGACCCTGACGTGTCCCTTGATAATCTCAGAGAGCTTCATCCCAGGTGTGGGTGATGCCAGGCCCCCACCCTCCAGCGTGGCCTGTCTCTTCCTGTGCAGAGTCTGTCTCCTTTCTTTCATCAAATAGGGAAAATCCGTACATACTCATTCATACGTTGCTTTTCATTTGCGAACATCTCCCCTTGTCAGTCTGTTGTCTTTCCACGGCTTCCTGGTGATAGATCCCAATAGATTCCATCATTTATTTTGGTCGGTTCCCTGCAGATGTATTTACATTTCGCGTTTAGGTGGCTTTTTATTTCCTATTAAAAGCAATATTATTTACCATTTCCTTTCCCCTCATTCATTTAAAATTATTTCTTATGTAGTCATAACGTACTCAGTGCCACCCTTCCTGACAACTTGTCCCCAGATTCCACCCACTGCCACAGTCACCCTCTTATCAGCGTCACCCAGCTGCTGCTGACGTTCCCTGTGCATGCATGCACACATGCTTAGCCGGGGACGTTCTGCTCTGTGTTTCTAAACAGATAAAAGAGATCATATTATGTGCATGTGTGTATCTGCTCTTCGATCACTTTACCACAGATCATAGACAGTCTTTGTACATCAGGACATACTGGGGAGCCTCAGTGATTTAATGAAACCATGTATTGTACTTAGAAGTTTGAGGCCACTTTTCAGAAAGGGGTGGAGATAAGTAGAGAAGCAAGATAAGCTCAGAGGAAAGGCCTGGGCAGAGTCCTGGCAGTTCTGTCCAAGAGATCTCCAGCTTCTTCCTCAGCCCTGGGGCCACTCATCCCCATTAAAGGCCTCAGCTGCTGCACTGGGGTCTCTCTCTGCTGTGCAAGGTCCTGAAGGACTCTAAGGTGGAGCTTGTGAAAATTCTAGATGGGCACAAAATATGTACCGTGGTGTCCTATGACGTGGTCCAGGCTGCAGACCAGAGTCAACTTCAAGCCACGTGCTCCACTCTGCCCGCCTTGTTCCCTAAAGCATGAAGCTGGCGTTGTCATTGCCTTGATTCAGCAGCTGCCCCTTGCTCTTAGGAGCCTGGCAAGCCGGGCTTCGCAGGGCCAGCTCTGAGCCCCTGGCTTCCCACGCCTCACCCCTGCACATTCTCCCTCCTCTAGGTCTTGGCACTCCACTTTATTTTCCGTCTCACCCTTGTTCTCCATTTCTTTATCTGGATGACTGTCCTCCAGGCTGGCAATTAAACACTGCTCCCTCCAGGAAGCCCCAGCTACCTTCCTCTGAGCTCAGCACCACCTAATTGCATGACCCTCTGTGTGGATTCTCCGGAAGACAGGAGAATCTGCACAAAGGAGAGCTTAGTGCTATTGTGCATGTCACCATGCCTCTCGCTCCTGGCACAGGCTCAGTAAATGTCCCTGCATCTGCTCTGTAGTTTTCTCAGGTCAGCGGGCACAGGAAAAGCATCTTGGAACCTAACCCTGACTCTAGACACTGTATCCTGCAGGCCACTGGAAATGAGAAGACTATTATGCATTTCTCTGGGCTCTTGGGAAATAGATAGTGAGCGTCACAGTGTTTGGCAAATGCATTATGCAAATATTAATCTTCCAAGGAACGCTGGGTCAGTCAGACTCTCTAGGCAAAAATCCTGACCAATCTGATAGTGTTTCTTGTTTTGGGTGAAAATGTAGACCTAGGGTACAGAGCAGAGGGGAGGCAGGAGTGCATGTGTTATGAAATGCTACCCAGTGCCAAGGTCACATCAGGTGGACTATACGTTAATTTTCTGCATTCAGAGCTTTGCAATTTTTGTTGGACTTATTATTTGTCTTAGAAACTTTTCATTTTTTTCCATTGCAAATGGCTTCTTTATTTCTTTCTATTGGTTTTGAATCTAGCAAACATGTTAAAAGCCCCCTCATTATCTGTAGACTTTTGAGCTTTCCAAAGACAGAATGTGCAATAAGGAGAGTTGTGCCTCCTCCTTGCCAGTCCACATACCTTTCATTTCTCTTTCTGGTTAAGTGTTCTAGAACAGACATTCACATAGCAATGGTGTGACAGCCACCCTGGCTTTGTTTCTGATCTCAAATAAAAAGCTTTCCATGTTTCACCCCTAAATATGATGCTAGCCAGACCTTTTTATATTTTTATTTTTGGAATAAAAGTAGAATATTTTTTGTTCCTTTCCTTCCTAGTTTGCTAAGAGTTTTATCATGAACAAATGCCAACTTTGATCATATGCTTTTTCTGCATCTGTTCAGAAGATCATCTATTTTTAAAATATCTCCAATGTGATGAATTACATTAATTAATATTCCAGTATTAAACCGACATCACAGTTCTAGGAAAAAAACAAAGTGGTCATCATCTTATTATCTCATTTGTTCACTGCTGGAATTTTCATGCTACATTTTAAAAAAACTTTTGCTCTTTACATTTTTTTTTGGTACCAGGGATTGAACTCAGGGGTACCCACTGAGCCATATCCCCAGCTCTATTTTGTGTTTTTACGTAGAGACAGGGTCTCACTGAGTTGCTTAGGCTCTTTACCTTTTTAAATGATTGCTCTTCAATGTTCCATTTCGGGTTTGACTATGGATCCAAGGTTTTGTTAGTCTCACAAATGCAAGTGTTTTCATGAGCTCTTTTTTTTTACAAGTATGAGAGAACTCAGTTAGAAAACCACCTGGATGAGATATTATATTTGTGGGAAGGTTTCTAGTGTTGATCTAATTTCTTTAATGGTTGTAAAATTATGGAGTATTTGAAATTTTCATTTTGGTAGGTATATTTTTCTAGGAAGCTAAAAGTCTAGATTTCTTTTGTCTCTCTCTCTAATTTCTGCAGTGATTTCCCTTTTCTGTTGTCTATATAGTTTATTCTCACTCCCTTGTTCTTTCTGTTCAATTTTCTCTGTTTAATTTTTTTTTCAGGGAGCAAACGTGGGGTGTTCTGTGGAGTCTATTACAGGTTGGGCTCAAACTCTCTGTGCCTTTGTTTTGTCACTTGACACTGAGACATAGAGTCACCATCACAGAGTCACTGGGGTCCACAGGCCTGCCGAATGTAGAAGGCCAGAGGATGGGTGGAGACCAGAGCAGTCTCCCTAACTCTACTCTAGACGACACCTCTGATTTGAGGGTCAGGATGAGAACGGTTGCCTGGGATCCTTTTCAGATATTTGAAACCACCAGCACCACTTGGGCCTTCTTAGGTGTGTGATGGGTGACCTCTCAACATCAGGAAGCTGGAACCTGCACCTTCAGCTCAGGCTAATGCCGCCATTTTTGAACAGGTGTCCCGTGAAGATCCATGAAGTTGGATTATGTATGTGCCCATCACTTGTTACCCCACTTCCAATCTCCCTTCCCTAAATCTTAAATCCCCTCCTTCTTTATCCCACATATACCCCTAAACTCTATCCTCAGAAAGGCCGATTGCAGGCTTGGGTCTCCCTGTCCATGTGTGGCTGCTTTGCGAACAAACTTCCTTTTCTGCAAAACCCTTTCTAGTGAATGGAATACTGTGCAGGAGCAATATGGGCCTGCTTTAGTCACCATGTCCTTAGAGGGCTCAGAGGAGACTTGTTGGAGACAGGGCTGGGGGAGTTGATGCCCGTCCCACTGGATTTGGCTCAATGAATCGGTGACATATTTATTGCATATTTTTTAAGGAAAAAAAACGAGGTCTGGGGATTCCTGTATACTTCCCTCAGAAGCTGCACGCTCCAGGTCACCTATAACAGCAAAAACTTGAGAACATCCAGATCAACCCCATAGGAGGGATTCAGTTAATTAAACTGACTCACCCGCTTGGCAGAATGTTCCTCAGTGAATAAAAACAGTGATTACACACACAACAACATTGAGATTGCTTAATGCTGTAATGTCAAGTTTAAAAAAGGAAAACCAAAACACATCAGGGTACATAATTATACATATGGATCAATAATAACTATGTCCAGAAAGCCAAAAGAGAAAGGAGGGTGGAAAAGCAACCAGACTGAAGTGTCAGAAGCAGTTGCTTTGGAAGGGTTGAGAATATGCATTTTTAAATTTGGTTATAACTAATTTTTTCTTTTAAAAATGTACTTTATTATTTAGAACAGCTTCAGAAAAAGAAAGGATAATACGGAGGGTCACCATATCATCTGCATCCAATTTCCCCCTATTATTCCTATCTGACATTATTATGGCTTATTTGTTACAATTAATAAAAAAAATTTACACATTATTGTGAACTGTGGTCCATGCATTATTCTGAGTTCCTGGGTTTCTATCTGATGTCATTTTTCTTTTCTAGGATCGCTTCCAGGATACCACGTTATGTTTAATCTTTGTTTTCATCACTGTTACCGAAAGTCCTGATGAGAACAATTGAGGAAATGTTTCTTTTAGCTCATGGTTTTAGAGGACTCAGTCCACAGACAGCCGGTGCTGTACCTCTGGGTAGGGAGATGAGGCAGAACATCATGACATGGAGGAAGGAAGCTGCTTAGGACATGGTACCAGGAAGGAAAGAGAACTCTGCTCACCAGTGACAAACTATAACCCCCAAAGGCGCACCCCCAGTGACCTACTTCTTCCAGTCACGCCCGACCTGCCCACAGTGACCACCTACTTTATCCCTGTCGGTGGATCCATGCACTGATTGGGTCAAAGCTCTGGGAACCCAGTCATTTCACCTCTAAGTTTATTGCATTGTCTGCCAAGTGAGCTCTTGGGGACACCTCATATCTAAACCCTAACTTTCTTTGTGTCTCCTTAGGCTCCCTTTGGCTGTGACAGTTACTCAGACTTTCTTTGTTTTTGATCTTGGCAGTTTTGAGGCGTATGGCTGGGTGAGTGGCAGGTGGCTTTCAATTTGGATGTGTCTGATGCTTTTCTCATGGCTAGAATGGGGTCCTGGTGTGGGGACGAAGACCACTGGAGACCATTTCCACCACCCGGTACGCGCAGAGCCCACGTTATGGTCGACTCAGTGCTGTTGATGCCGGCTGAGGCGGTGTCTATGGGGTTTCTCCACCATGAAGTTAGTGTCCCCCTCCCGGGACCCCCAGGGTGCCCTCTGTGAGGGTGGGGCACCCCACACCCGTAAAAGCCTTCATGGGAGAGCTGTCTCTTCCCTCCCACTTATTAATTTATTCCATCATTTACATCAGCATGGCCTCCTGGATGTTTATTTTGGACTCTGGGTGCCATCCAGTATCACTTCATTTATTTTGTTACCTGGGGCTGTCGGCCGTGGGTCCCTTAGTCCTGCCTTCATCGGCGTGGGTTCTATTTTCCGTCTGTCGTGTTTTGCTCTCTCATTTTCCAGCCATCCAGGGTGATCTGGGCTCCTCTGGTGTTTTCCATCCCAGTGCCAGAGGCAGCCATTTCTCCAAGGAGCCCTGGTTCTTTTTACTGGAAAGCCATACGAGAGACCAAGATCCGGGCTACAGCTGTGTTTCTGGCTCGGAAGGGGTCATTGCTGGAGAGGGTAGGGGATGCATGCATGTGTGCTCCCCAGCGTACGGGACTGTAGCCACGAACATTCTAGATGCAGCTATCAGTACCACGTTAAACACTGGCATTACGACTTTGTGCAGATGACTCCAAATCCGGTTCCTACCCGTGGATCTCTGTAGTCTGCTGCCCTTGCTTACATGTAAAATCCCCATCTATCAGTGAGGACCCTGGCTCCACAGTCCACCACCCACTGACTTAATTGTTTGACTCCAGCTTCTACCTGGAGCAAGGTATCAGAATCATTCATTCACACCTTGGCGGGAACAGCCTCCCTCGTGGATTAGAGTGCAGTGGCGATGTGACTCTAGTCCTCAGACACCATCATGCCCAGGGGTGCTTAGACTTACCTCCCCCCTCTCTGGCCCCTTCCTTTGTTTCACCCATTTGTGACATGTTAGATTATATCACAGTGTGTTCCTCCCTAGGAGCCTCTGATACCCTTACTGATATTTTAAAGTTCAAGTACATTCACGTTTATTCTTTGTGTTGCAAAGTTCTATGAGTCTTGACAAATGGATAGTGTCGTGCAGCCAGCACTAAAATCCCCCTCCCCCTGTCCTTCGCCTGTCCACCTATGGGCAAACACTGGGTTTTAAATACATTCCCTTTTCCAGAATGTTGTTTAACTGGAATCACACATCACGTAAGCCTTTTGGATTGGTTTCTTCCACTAGCATTCGCATTTAAGATTGACCCACATCTTGTGGTGGCTGATAGAACCCATCCATCTTTTTATCTCTGAGTAACACTCCATTGTAAGAATGTACTAGCTTGGTTTTCATTCACTTATTTCAGGACATATTTATTAATTGCTTCCAGGTTTTGGTGATTATAAATAAAGCTGCCATAAATATTTGCACATTTTTGTGTGAACATAAGTTTTCAGATCCTCTGGGTAAATACCCAGGAGCATGATGATAGGGTGAGGCTCTGCATAGCTTTGTAAGAAACTGCCCAACTCTTCCAAGGTGGCTGCACCACCACACCTTCCGCCAGTACTGAGTGAGAGTGATACTCTGCATCCTCTGGCATCTGGTCTTGCCAACTTATTTATATTTTTACCTGTTCTGATAGGTTTGTGGAGGAATCTTGTTGTTGGTTTTCAAATCTCCTGGGACAAATGATGTTGAGTGTCTATTCATGGCTTTACTTCCCATTTGTCTTCTTTGATGAGTCTCTTTCTGTTCGATTCTTTTGCCCACTCTCTAATCGAAAAAAATTGTTGAATGTTGAGAGTTATTTACATATTTTGGATCCACATCCTTTCCCAGGTATGTACTTTGCAAATATTTCTTCCTGGGCTGTGACTTATCTATTAATTCTTTCAACAGTCTCACAGAGAGCAGACAATGTTAATTTTAATAAAGTCAAACAGTAATATTTTTCTTTCATGAATCAGGCTTTTCATGTTGTATGTAAATACCCGTCTCCAAACTCAAGGGCATCCACATGTTCCTTTATGTTTTTTTCTAGGAGTTTTGTAGTTTTGTGTTTCACACTTGGTTAATTTTCATGAAAGATGAAAGGTCTGTGTAAAGTGCATTTTTAAAAATACGATGTGCGATTGTCCTGGCACTGCCTGTGGCACAGGGCATCCTTGTTCATTGACTCGCTTTTGCAATTTTGTCAAAGATCAGTCATTAATTTTGGAAAATTCATGGCCGTTGTTACTTTGAGTATTTCTTCTACTCCCTTCCCTCCTTCTGGTACTCTGATTTCACCTGTATTACCCATTTGGAAATATCACGATATTTCTTACATACCGTGTTCTGCTGTATTCCTCTTCCCTCTCTGCATTTCAGTTATTAAAGTTTCTGTTGTCTTATTTTCAAGCTCCTCGGTCCTCTTCCGAGATGTGTTCAGTCTACAGATGAGTCTATCAGTGACACTCACTCCTGCTTTCAGTGTTTTTAATTTTTAGCGTTTCCTGTTGATTCTCTCTTAGAGTTTTTACATCCCTGATTACAATGCCCATTTATTCTTGCATATTGCTTATTTTTCCATTGGCTCTCTTTACGTATCAATCATAGTTGTTTTAAATTCTGTCTGTGGACAGTCCTAAAATCTGTGTCTTATCTGAGTCTGATACTTAGGATTCTTTTGTCTCTTTAGATCCATATTTTTTCTTGTCTTTTAGCATGATTTGTAATTTTTGTTCAAAGTCAGACATGATATATCTAATAATAGACACTGAGGTTAAAAAAAAGCTTTAGTAGTGAGCTCTTATTTTAATCAGACTTGATTTAAATGTTGAGTGTGTTCAGTTTTTGATGTAGCTAAAGGTGCTGGAGGCCAAAATCCCTCTATTTATTTATTCATTTATTTATTTATTTTTGTCTTCTTTGATGCCTCTCAGATCCTTAAGCACCCCTCCTTAGATGGGGTCCTTGTCCCACTTACAGGCTCCTCAGCTGTAAGTCACTGTCTCTGTACTAGAGCTCTGTCCATGGGCAGTGAAGTGTGGGCGGGGCAACTAGGATTGACCTCAGGTTTTTAGTGGGACTAAATTACTGGGTGGGAGTTTGGTAAATTCCTTGCCCACAGTCATGATAAGGCCCTGTTCTCCTGGAGGAGAGGCCTTTGTTTTGGAGAATAGTCTAGACTATTTCCTCAATGGTGTCTTTCCCTATCCCTGCTAGAACAAGGGGGGATTTTTGTTGTTTTCATGGCCCGGAATTTCTCAGTTTCAAACTGGTCCACGCTCAGCCTCCAAAGGCATTCAAAATGACTCCTGAAGGATTCCTACCCATTTATGGCTCTGCTGCTTCTGGGGACAGCTTAATGAGTAAACTGGTTACAATGGTTAGGTCAGAGCAGGGACACCAAGTTGGGGATGGACCAACTTACTCTCTGTGAGTGGGGATTGAGTCATGTGTCACCAGCCACCACAACTTTGTAGAACAACAGTGACATTTTGAGTCCCCAGGGATTAATGTCAATTCAGAGTTAGTGTCTAATTCCTAGAGTGGATCCCCTTTCCCAGTGTATATTTAAAACATGGCCACAGGTCCCTTAGGAGGAGGCGTGGAGGAAGACAGGTCATCCTTGCAATGGTGATACAGAATTCCCTTCCAGGTGCTGAGTCTCCCCGGTCAAGGCCTCTGTGAACCCACCCAGGCTGTGGATGGGATTTGTTTATTTTCAGCTAGACCAGGGTATATTCTAGTAGGCTGTCCAGTTCTTTCCCAGTTACCACAGTTAACTGCTGCAACCATCCCTGAAGAAAGCATTGACCACTGAGCTCCCTCTTGATCTTTCCTTGGATGCAGGTGTCCCCACCTGGCTTTTGGCAGTTGACTATCCCCTGGCCTCTGTTCCTTCAAGTCCCATCATTCCCAGTGAACCTGGTGAAACCCTCTCAACAGCAGTTTTCTTTGAGGTCATTCTTGGCTCCAAAAGGAGAATGACTGCAGAGATTTTCAAGGATTCCTCCACCAGTGGATTTCTTGAGTTCCTTGGAGTTCCTAGAGCACAGAGTTCAGGGGTGGAGGTTGCTCATGAATAACCACTTATAACATTCCTGTCCCTATAGGTGTTGGAATCTCCTCCACAGCACCCCAGGAAAGCTCTGGCTTCTCATATATAGCCCACTATCAAATACAAGTTTAACCAACCAACTGACTAGTCAACCAACCAGCTAACCAACCAACCAAGCTGGTAGGGCTCCTTCCATCTGTACAAGCTAAACCTGGACTTTCTGGACAGTGCACACGTATCAGTGAGTTAGGCTCAATCTTAAATTCTAATTCTTCCTTAGACTAGGACTACCCATAGAGTTTACTCCTTTCCCTATTTCCAGGTTTGTTTCAACATATACCAGCAAAGTCTGGCTTTTACTGTGTGAGCTATTTCCTCCTGGGTTATAGTTTGCATCTGCCCCTTTGAGTCATGCTGAGGTTTTATCATAGCTGTGGGTCTAGTGGCTGCAAGGGGAACATGGGGGATCTTGAGGAAAGGGAGCACCCCATTTAAAGGTATTTGGCCCAGGTGAGGTTGTCACAAGATATTCAAGCAGAGGGAAGTCATTTCTACTGTCCAGAGACACCCTGAGTGACTGGGAGCTTAAGATATGGGTTTCATAAGGATCCAAATAAACTTCCTTCCAAGTCTCAGGATCCCATTCTTTCCCAGGAGAAATTTCCCCAAAGATTAACATTCCCTTGAGAAACCCGGCCAGATTCCACAAGTTCAGTGGATGCTGAAATTCGGCAACCTGCACAATTAATTTTGCATTTGATGCACAGGCAGTATTCCGAGGCTGCAAGAAAAGAGATTTGTTTAGGGCTTTCATTGTTGGGAGTTAAACAACTGAGCTTATATTTTTATTCTAAATGCTCCAGTGCACCCGGGAGAAGACACCGCCACTCCTGTGGTGATGTCACTGCCATACAGACAAGAGCAGCCCAGGGGCTCTCCACTGGACTCCCCTCTTGACACTCCATCACAGTCAGCCACAGGAGATTGATAGCTCCATTGCTCATGCTGCCACTCATGCAACGGGACACTAGCCCCATTTCCCACCCGTAGAGCTCAGTCAGCACTGAGCTCAAGCCCAAGGCCATGGCCAATCCAGTCCCAAGAATCTGATCTTGGTGGGTCTGTCTCCTGGAGTCATATCACCTTTTCATCATCCAAGATCCAAAGAAGAAGCAAGAGACTCATTGACCTTGAGCAGGGGACTTTAACATAAATGATTATTAACTGTAATGGGGGACTGTCCACCAGGGAGAAGACAGAATTCTAAAGACTGCAGGAAGAGCAGGTGCCCAGGGAGCCCTGCATGTTGGCTTCTTCCTAAGGGAGGAGCAGATCTGGAATTGCCTTCCAGCCCCTTTGCCAGCACCACCAGGGCCAAGCTCCCTGACCTTGACAGAGAGAGTGTTGTGGGGCCATGGGATGGTGGAGGAGCTGGCTGGGGTGGAGGAGCTGGCTGGGGTGCAGGAGCAGCAGCCAGGGAGGTGCCACATGCCTGGGCTTGCTGGCAGAGCTCCTGTGGGTGAAATCCAGTGAGTTTCTGCAACACTGGCCATCGCTTACCTTGGGGACAAGCAGAGAAGAGCATACTGGAACCCGAAAGGAAAGCCTTCCAGCCCCCACTGTGGACAAAACTTAACACCATTCCAGGTGGCAGAGAAGAGCTTCCCAGGTTCATATGCAGGAAGTGAAGGACTTGGAGCTGAGAGGTGATTAGGGACATACTCAGGTACTTTACACTACTGTGTGAGCTCAGGAAAGTCACTTCCCTGCTCTGATCCTTTGTCTCCTCATCTGTGAAAAAGGAGAGTCACCGCCTTCCAGGTGGATCACTGTGAGGATGAACAGAGATAAGCATGTGAAATGCTGGGGACACAGTGCTTAATGAAAAGGAGAGAAGAGAAGCTGGTCATGGGCCCTGCTCCACATGTTGGGGTCTGCTCTTTGAACCTCTCCACCAGTAGGGGCTTCCCTGTCTCTTGTCAGGGTCTTTCCCTCAGCTCTGGAGCTCTGACCCAGGAACCAAAAAGAAATCAGGGGAACGCACTGAGAGGAGTAGACAGGCCTGGAGCCGACCCTCCTCCTCCTAACTCACGGTGAGTGCTTGGGCAAATCACCTGCGTTCTCAGAGCCTCAGTTCCCTCCTTCATCATCTGCCAGATTTCCACCTCATGACCTTGATTGTACCTAGGTGTGCTGGGAACAGCCCTGATCTGCTTCTTGGGAGAGCGGGCTTCCTTCCCGCCCACCTCTGTCATGAACCAGCTGTGTCCTTGGACAGAGGTCTGAGCCTTGTTTTCCCACCTGTACAGTGAGGGGGTCACACTGAATGGTCCTCCAGGCATCCCCCATCCTTCCACAGGTCTTCAACTCTCAGATTCTCCAGTGTTCATCCTCGCAGACCAATGCTCCCCAGCAGCACCCCCTCCTGGCAGTAGGGCCACGGCAAACAGCAGCACTGCAGAGCTGGCCTGTCCAGCAGCTTGTGGTCAGGCATGCTGGCTTCTGTTCACTGCCTCCCTGATTTCTCCAGCATATGGTTTAGATAAGCAGTACCCCCAAAAGCTGGGGTACAGGAGCAGCAGCCAGGGGACAATGCAAGAAGGTTCAGAGATGAAATGACTGAGTGAGGGGAGCCTTAACCCAATCAGTGTATTAATCCCGTGATTGTGATTAACTGGGTGGAGATTAGGCAGGTTGAGTGTGGCTGGAGTAGATGGGTCCCTGGGTGCGTGCCTTTGGGGTTTATATTGTCCCTGGGAGGTGGAGCTATCTCTCTCTGCTTCCTGGTACCATGTCCTGAGCTGCTTTTCCTCACCACACCATGATGCTCTGCCTTACCTCGGGCATAGAGCAAGGAAGCGGACTGTCTAAGGACTGAGACCCCTGAAACTGTGAGCATCAAATAAACTTTGCCTCCTCTGAAATTGTTCTTGTCAGGACTTTTGGTCACAGCAGCAAAAAAGCTGATTAAAACACCAAGCAAACATTCCACGCCTGAGAGTCATTTAGGTACCAGCTTCTGTTGTGAGGGGTGGAAGCTTCCACCTGTCCCCATTCCAGCCTACGTAGTCGGAAGGGGATAAAGTAGTGTCCCAGACTCGGGGACCTCAGCTCTGTCCCCTGACCCTACACCACATCCAACTTCTGCTGGGACTCACAGACTGCAGGTAGGTGGTTAGAGCAATTATTAAGGACTGGACGGGCCTGAGCTCAGTTCCTATGTGGCCCCCCGGCAGGATGTGCGTGGCCCTGCACAGTGATAGCTCACAGTTCCCAGCCTCCTCCAGCTGCACCCATACCACCCAGACACCACAGGGAGAGGAGCCCTGGAGATGAGCTCCCTGTGTCTGTCCCCTCCCCATGTCTATTGGCAGGAGCTGCTGCCTAAGCCTTCTGGTTCCACAAAGCAGCGACCTTGGAGGCAGCTTCCTGGGCACGTTAGAAAAGTTCTTGTGCCTGCAGGAGGCTTGCCTGCTTCAAGTTCTGGGCCCAGTAACCGCTCTGCTACCTGAGGCCTCCCCTCCTCTCCAGGCCACCTGTGGAGCTCCTGGGTCTGGTTGGGAAGGCGTCTGTCACTCCAGGGTTGAGAGGACCAGCAGCTGCTCACCTGGTTGGGCTTCTAGGCCCTGCACTGTGGCCCCCTGCTGCTCCCCGACTCCAGATAGGAAGTGGATCTAAGGAGACAGAGACTCCAGGACAGTTTCCTTGGGGCCTCTGCTGGCCCCGCCCAAGCCCAGCACAAGCCTTTGATTTATGAACCTCGGGATTTAGGGTAGATTTAGCAACTTGGTTTCCCATTGATTTCTGGGGGGAAGGAAGCAGGATTTACAGCTGATTCAAGTCTGTGGCCTTGCGGAGGCTCTGCACACGGGAGGCAGGGGCTGCAAGTTATTGATGTGACCTCCGACCCTGGGGAGGGAAGGATAATGAGGTTAGGAAAAATCCATCTTTGTGGGGTTCGTCCGAGGCCCTTGGAGAGGGAACTTCTACTTTTGATGCAGTTACACAGCTCTGCAGATGCCAAGGGAGGGATCCAGAGAAATGAGATTCTCCTCCCGGGCTCTCAGAGGACACTCAGGCTTTGCTCAGGGATAGAAGTTGTGGAAACACTCCGCAACTTCAGAAATCTGATGATTTTGGAGACCTGGAGGCTGGCTGCACGGCCCACCCCTTCTGCAGGCCCCAGCAGTCTCCATCTCCCAGCAAGCCTGTCAATCAATGACTGACAGCCTGTGAGACCCAGAAGGGAGGAGAGACCTGCCTTGGCTGTGGGCTGGGAACCATCAGCCCTGGGCTTGAACTCAGAAAGATTCCTCCCCTCACTGGCTGTGGGGCCTCCGGTGAGTTCCAGCGCAGCCTGGGCCTCAGTGTCCTGACTGGTGGGACATGAGATTTCCCTCTGGGAACTGCTGGGGGAGCCGAGGGGACGGGTGTGGGACAGCAGCAGCACAGCAGCACAGCACTGCGCTGTGGTGGGATAGTGGGGGGACGTGGGGCCAGGACATGGACAGATGTGAGGTACAGAGGCGACTCTGGCAGCGTGGTCTCTGTCACCCCGGACTGGGGCCTCAGCCTCCCAGAGCCTCAGTCTGCTCACACATCACGTGGAGATAGAGGTGTTATGATTATAAGGGACAATGCAGGCTAAGTGCTCAGCACCCTATTGGGTGTGTGGCCAGCTGTCACTGGACGCTTTACTGACCCTTCTCCTGGTGGCCATGTTGCTGGGGCAGAGGCTGCGGGCCTGGCCCTGTACCAACAGGGACAACAGTGAGGGGCTCCAGATTCTCCCATGTCCGTGCTCAAGAGCTGGGGACGAAGCCATCCCATAAATGCTGCAGAGAGGAAGCTGCACAGCGGAGTATGGCTCCTGGCCCTGCAGCGTCACCTATTTTGGGAACTCAAAGAGGCCACTCAGAGGCTTGGTGTCCTCATCTGTTCTGGGAGAGGATGATGAGGACCTCAGAGGTGACTGAGGGACTACTACTTGCCTGGCTCCATTCTGTTATTTCCCTGGACTGAGCCCCCAATGACCCTACGAGACATACATTGTTAGTCTTAGTTTACAAGTTGGGAAACTAAGGCACATGAGGGAGATGCGTTGCCCAGTCAACCAGGAGAGGTGGGGGTGGGGCTTGAACCCCAGGACCCTGGCTCCAGGGCTTCTACTCTGGCCTGTTCTTGGGGTTGCTCTGAGGATCCCCTAAAGTACATGGGCCCTGCCAGCTGTCCAGTGCTGTAGAAATGCAGGCGTGGCTGAGGAAGGGAACCTAGCAGACATGGCTGCTGTCTAAACTGTTGACTCAGGTTCTGCTGTGACCACCTGCTGTTCAGGGGAGCGTGGTTGAGGTCAGCATCCTGGGACGGTGGGGCCTGGAGGGTAGACAGGAGGGTGGGCCTGGGTAGACTCTGCACCAGAGGTGTTGGGAGACCCCATTGTGGGCCTGGGAACAGGAGGAGGGACCAGGGGAGGGACTAGGTGAGGGGCCAGCCCGTCCTCACATCTGGTGGCCCAGGACTTCCAGAGTTGCCTGCAGCTAGAAGACGCCAGGCCCGGGCAGCTCTGGGTTCCCAGGACCCTTCCTGCCCTGCTGGCTGGTTTCTGGCTCCTTCATTCAGCTGCAGGTCTCAGAGTTTCCATGCCCCGTGTGCAGCTGGGTCTCAGGCCCCACAGTCGAGACTGAGCTGTGGCTTCCTCTCGCCCCTCACGCAGCTCTATTGACGTGCCTGCCCTCCTTATTTAGCTGGGGATTTTTTCCATGAGCTTCCATTGATTTCCAGGCAGAAATATTTCCCAGTGTGCCCTTGAATGGGAATCCCGCTTCTCGTGGACCAGCACTCGGTGGGAGCGTCTGGCGCGGGGGCCTGTGTCGCTGTGAAAACAGCACCAGTTACTTACCCAGCACAACGCTTTACTCCTTCCTGGTCCTCACTGGGGACACCTGTGTGCCTCCTTCAGGGCTCTCACTGGGGATGTCTCTGTACCTTCCTGTGAAAGCTGTGTGGAAGCCTTTTAGTCTGTTCTCTAATTGTTCACTGGCAGCCTGACCCAGTTTGTGGGGTCAGAGGCCTTTAGTGTGAGGGGTTCTGTTAGAGCTCAGGCTGTGGCTCAGAGGGTGAAATTCCCTCCGGTGTCCCTCTTTTGGTCTCCCTTCTTGTCTGTGGGTTTTATTGGAAACTCCTTAAATAGGGTCTGTGGCTTGGAGTCCTTCTGCCTGTGACGCAGTTATCTAGTCGCCCTGTTGCTGGGTAGTGGTGTTGGGCTGAAGCTTTCTGCAGGCCTCCAATTAGGTCTTGGTGTTTTAGTGAGTCTGAGTTGGACTTTTCCCTCCTCCAGGCCTCGTTAAAGAGAACACCATGCTAAGGCATGTTTCCAAACCATCATTTCCCCCTCCCCCTGTTGTAAACAGGGGACTCAAAGAGGCCGCTCAGAGCCTTGGAGTCCTCATCTGTCTTCACCCTGAGAATCTCACGGAGATCCTGGAGGTGGAACTTCCAAGCGTGGGCAGGGCCCTCCGTGGCAGCTGCGGGGCTTTCAGCTGTCAGGCTAGGCTGCCTGAGCCCCCCGCAATCCGTTATTTACAGTTTACAGTGTTCCTGTGGATTCTGGCCCCAGCTGTGGACTTCTGTTCCTGGGCTGAGACAGGTTATCAGGATCTGTCTGACTTTTCAGTTTTCAGAACACCAGCTTGCCTTGGGGACCTTAATTCTCTGGTAGATTTAAGAAAAAGTTATTGATTTTCAGCTTGCTCAGCTTTGTTTTTCCCATTTCGAGGGCAAAAGTGAGGACTCTCGAACTGGGAAGAAGTCAGTTTCCCCGTGATTATTATTTTTTTTAATGTTGAGTTTGGAGAGATTTTTTTTTAGCATCTTCTAGATAACAGTCCTATGTTTTGCATGCAATTTGCGAGTATTTTATCTCAGTCTGTAGCTTGCCTTTTCATCCTCTTTACATGACGTTTTATAGAGCAAAAGTGTTTTAATGTGAGTGAGGTTGAATTTCCTTTGATGGGTAATGCTTTCAGGTCTACTCTAAGAACATTTTTCCTAGTCACAGATCCCAGAGATTTTTCTCCCATGTTTTCTTCTAGAAGTTTCATATGCTTTTCTGTTTAAATCCGAACTCCATTTGAATCAACTTTTAGGTTTGAGGCTTAGCTTGTTCATTTTCGGCCCTGGGTGTCCAATTGCACCAGAACTACTCCATGGGACAAGGCCATCCCTGCCCCACTGGACTGTTTTTATACCATTGTCAAGAAAAAGTTGAGCATGTTTGTGTGGGCCGAGTTCTGGCTCTGTTCTTTGTCATTGGTCTGTATGTTTATCCTTCCCACGTTGTCTCTATCAATACACCCACATCATACACCTTGACATTGGGTAGGGTCCTTCCTGTCATTTACTCTTCTCTGTCAAGATATCGTTTTAACTATTTCAGGGCTGTGCCTTTTTATATTGATGTAAAAATAAGCATGTCTATGTCTACAAAACACCTTACTTGTGTTTTCATAAGAATTGTGTTATAATTACGTGTCAGTGTGGGGAGGATTACTATCAGTTTTGCTTTGTGCCTTTGGAGGCTCTGTTTTTGGTGCAGACATGGGTAAGATGGCTATGGTTTCTGGGTGAATTTCTCTCTTCGTCTATTCCTTCACTTCCAGCTTCCTGTGTCCTTGAATTTAAATCAAGCTCTTAGGAACAGCATGTAGCTGGGTCATGATTTTGATCTTCTCACACTCTGTCTTTCCATTGGTGTATTTAGCCCATTTACGTTTAAAGTAATTACTGATACATCGTCACTTAAGTCTGCTAATTTATGGTCTTTACTCTGATTGTTATTCTTCTTTTCTTTCTTCTTCTTCTTTTTTTTTTTTAGTACCAGGGATTGAACTCAGGGGCACTCAACCACTGAGCCACATCCCCAGCCCTATTTTGTGTTTTATGTAGAGACAGGGTCTCACTGAGTTGCTTAGTGCCTCGCCGTTGCTGAGGTTGGCTTTGAACTCGCGATTCTCCTGTCTCAGCCTCCCTAAGTGCTGGGATTACAGGCGTTCTTCTTTTCTTGCACTCCTGTAGGTTGGTTGAACAGTTTTTTGGATTCTATTTTATTTGCTTATTGATTTTTGGCACATCTTTTTGTATAATGGCTTTTTCCCCTAGTCGTTGCTCTTATAAGTCTGAATACAATTTGTCTACAGGTATCAGCAATGTTACCACTTCAAGTTAAATATCCAAACCTTATTTCTATTTAGGTCTCTTTACTTTTCCACTTTTATCCATTATTGTCTTTAGTATTGAATAGTTTTATAATTGTTTCAGCCATCAAATATGTCTTATAAAATTTGTGAGAAAAAGAATCGTCTATTGTTTGTATCCATACCTCATGCATCTGTTTTTTTCTATTGCTGCTTCTTCCTTTCTGATGTAGCAAGAAATTTTCTTCTTCCATTTCCTTTCTGACCAACGAACTTTCTTCAGTCACCCATAAGGGTAGGTGTGTTCATAACAAATTCTCTAGTTTTTCTCTGTCTGAGAATTCTTTCTTTTTCTTTCATTCCTAAAAAATAATTTCACAGCATGTGGAATTTGTGGTCGAGTTTTTTCTTTCTGCAGTTAAACATATTGTGCAGTATTCTTTTTACCTCCAATTCTTCAGACAAGAAATCTGCTGGCATTTGAGTGCATGTTCCCCATTAGGTAATTGTGTCCTTTTTCTCTAGTTGCTTTTAAGTTTATTTTCTTGGCCTTTAATTTTTAAAAGTTTAATTATCCTGTATCTTGCTGTGAATTGTGTGTGTGTGTGTGTGTGTGTGTGTGTGTCTTCTTTCAGATACTGAGCTTCTCAGATCCGTAAGTTTGGATTTTTCACCAATTTGGGGAAGTTAACAGTCCATTATTTCTACAAATGCTCCTTCAAACCTGCTCTCTTTTTCCATCTCTGATGATGTGAATGTTGAATGTTTTCATGTCCCACGAATCCCTGCGGATCTGTTGACTTTTTTTCAGCCCTGTTTTCTATTGTTCAGATTGACTGAATTTTATTGTTCTCGTTCTAATTTCACGGATTCGATTCTGTCCTGTCTACTCTACTCTTGAGCCTATCCAGAATACTTTTATTTCTTTTATTGTATTTCTCAGCTCTGTAATATTATTTTGCATCTTTTTTATAACTTCTTTTTTCCTGAGATTTTCTAATATTTTTCACTTGCTTTAAGATACTTTGGAATTGATTATAATCATTCGATGATGGATGCTTTAGAAACCCTTGTCAAATAATTCCAGGATCTGATTCATTAAGGGTTTTTAGCATCATTGGATTGGTCTTGCTCATTTAAGCTGTGACTTTCTTGATTCTTGCTATGATGGTAGCGTTTTCTTGCATCGTGGACTTCTTGTCTACTTGATCAAGAGAGCCTGGGCCCTACTTACATCTTTCATTTTGATAGGCAGTCACCGTGTTTGGGGTGAACCCACTGGTTCTTTCCCTGCGCTTGTGAGCTCTGGTTCTCGGGGAAGTTTAACTGTCAGAGACGTTATTTGAGTCTACTTGGTTTATCTAGCACCATCCTTGTCCCCCCTGGCCCCCTTGGGTGTGTAGGGATCTTTCAGGTGCCTTGATGGTGTACAGATAAGACTTCCCTAGGGTTGCCAGGTCCCTTGATGGGAAAGGCCTTTAGTATTGTCCTGCTGCCCTGGTGCCTCGGGCAGGGGAGTTGAGCTTTGGGCTCCTGGGTACAAAAGGCTTTCCTGGATGGGGGCAGTTTTGGGGTGTGTGTTTCTTTTTCTGGTTCTCCCAACCCATCGCAACCCTAGGTGTTCTAGTCATGTTTTTCACTGCTGTGACAAATAGACATGCAAGAAAAATTTTAGGGGAGGAAAAGTTTATTTGATGCTCATATTTCAGAGGTCTCAGACCATGGGCAGCTGACTCCATTGCTCTGGGTCAAGGTGAGGCAGAACATTGGGGTGGAAGGGTGTGGAGGAAGAGAGCAGCTCAAGTCATGGAAATCGGGAGGCAGAGAATGCTCTGCTCACCAAGAACAAAACGTAAACCCCAGGGCTGTGTGCCCAGTGACCTACCTTCTCTAGCCACACCTCACCTGCCCAGGTAACCTCTATCAGGGATTAATACACTGATTAGGTTAAGACTCTCATAACCCACTCATTTCACCTCTAAACCTTCTCGCATTGTCTTAAACATGAGCTTTTGGGGGATACTTCATATCTAAACCATAACACTAGGAAAGTTTGGCATGATTTAAAAAAATTATACTTTCAACTATTTCAGATAACTCTACAATGTTTGCCATAGAGACCCTCAGTCCTTTTTTGAGAACATATTAGATCATACGAACCTGCACGGTTCAAGTAGGGGCAGAGAGCAGGAGTGCTAGAGGATGCATCTGTTGGCAGGAAGAAATGAGAACTGTACGTATTGAGTGGGCCATTTCTAATTGGTCTTCTTGGGATGGCTGGCTCTGTGTCAAAGGGCCAGTTACTTAACCTCTCTGAACCCTAGTGAAGAGCTTTAGCAGCTGCACTTTGATATAATCCCTGCCCTGCCACTCTCCAGTTGTTGAGATGTCAAATCCCTCAGTTTCTCAGAGCCTCAGTTTCCTGTCTGTGCCACGGAGGTAGAAAATACCCTCCCATCTAGGTTTGCTAACACGATGCTGATGGACAATTCTGGGGGCGGCAAGGCGCACCTGGTTCCAACGCGCAGGGACCAGGTGTCTGGAACGCTGTCCAGCTCCCAAGTGATATCTAGACTCTGGGAGCATCAACAGCTTTGAGAGAACAAAGATGCTTGCTTTGGTGTCAACGATGAGATAATCGTGATGCTCCTACCGGTACTAACAGAGTTGTGTTTATAAAAACAGGACTCGCCCAGACCAGACTGGATCCAGATCCTGACTCCAGCACTCACGCCCTGGGAAACGTGGGGTAAGCTACTTAAAAGGGGCACAGTAGTATTACCTGACTTACAGTCCAGTCACGAAAGGTTCCTAGCATGGAGTCCAGAGGGCAGTCAGCTTGGTGATTGCTGGCTGCAGTTTGTCACAGAGATGGAGTCTCTATGTTTTGTTCAAGGCTGTCTCCCAGCATCTCTGGTACCTGGAGTGGAGCTGGACCCCCGTGAGTGTTCTGCCTGAGAGGGCAGGTCCTCTGCGTTTCCTGTCCAGGGCTGTGTCTGGTTCGTGGTGGTGCCCCCAGATCTTGCCTGTTCTTGACCGTTTGGAAAACTTCAGGGTGGATTCTGGATTCAAAATGTGCCTCAGCTACTTCTGCTGTGCAATGTCACAGAGGCACGGAGCTCTTCATTGCTGCCTCTCTCTGATTACCTCTCTCTCTCTCAGCTGCCTCTGCTCCCCACCAGCTCGTCTGTCCAGAGCATCCTCCACGGTCTCCGTGATCAGAGGCCAGGAAGCCGGAGAGTCCTCTTCTGAAACTGGAGTCCTGCTTCTGCTGGCTGGTGGGCTGTGCGGAAGCTGCAGCTTCTGCAGCAGAGAGACACGCTGCAGCTCTTAATGGCAGGCTACCTCCCCACCCCTTGTTGCAGCAGACCCCAGAGACTCATCACCAATTTCTTCTTTCTGGTGTCTTCTCTCCCAAATTCGAAGAATGAAATTCACAGACAAGGATGAATGAGAGTAAAACTAGGATTTATTCAAGTGTGAATTAAAACAGAACTCCTGCCGGGCAAGAGGAGATCCTAAGGGGTCCTGGATGGAGCGTGCTGTCTAGGGGTTTATATAGCACTCGCGTCCAGATTTATGCTAATCAGCATTTATGCTAATCAGCAGCACTCATGTTATGGGTTAACCCTTGAGTGGGAGCTTCCATTCAGGTCTGCCCCATTCTGTTTTCTCACCGCTCGCCTGCAATCCCAGCCTCCCAGGAGTTTGAGGTTGGTGGATGCTAGGGTTTCAGGCTGCGGTGCTCTGTGGAACGGGTGGCCGGCCTGCCTGGGCAGGGCCAGGCTGCCTCAGGTGACCAGTCTGTGTGTCCTGGCTGCTCCACAGGTCCATGCATCTTCTCAGTGGGGATTAGTGGGCCGGCTGTGTGCTTAGCAGCTGGGGAGCCATGTCACTTCTAATAAGAGCCCCTCTCTTCCGCTTCTGGGGTTCTTAGGGCCCATTCAATGTCCATTTCTCAGAAAAGGATGCTGCCACCCTGGGAGAACCAGGCACTTGCCCTTCTCTCTTCTCAGGCAGGGGTCAGGGTCCTGGGGGAGACTTGGGTGCTGGAAGGGAGGGGGCAGTGCCAGGACCCACTGGTGTGCACCTGCTGTCAAGATGGTTGTCCCAATTCTCAGGGTGCCTTTTGGCTCAGACTCACCCCCAGATCCTCCTGCGGCGTCTTGGTCCACTCAGGCTCCCTGAACAACGTCCTACAGACCAGGAGGCAGAGGAGCCGGTACTGGCTGTCTCACAGCTGAGGGATTGGGCCCCTCCCAGGCCTCTTTCCTTGTGCACACACTTGGATGTCTTCTCTTTTGGGGGTCCCCAAATCCTGTGGCATTAAGACTCCTCCTTACAACCTTATTTAACCTTAATCACTTCCTCAAGAGCCCTGTCTTTAAGTAGAGTCATATTGGGGGTTGAGATTTAATAGGGAATTCGGGGGGTCACAATTAAGCCTATAACAGGGCATCACAAGCTCCAGAAAATATCTATGCTATGGGGTTTACTTATCCCTGGAATGAGGTCCAGTGTGGCTCTTTCCTGTCATTTCACCCTTGGAGAATGAGACTCAGGGAGGGGCAGTGACTCACCCAGGGTCACACAGCAAGTAGAGAGCAGCTCTAGAGAACAGCCTGAGATTTCTCACACTATCTATCTGGGCCTTTTCTGATGCTGGGCTGTCAGGATGGTCAGATGGGGCTAATGCATGGGCTTGCATAGCTATTGGGCCCTGTGTCCGTGAGCGCTGGCAAGCCGCGGGGCCCAGGGGCCACAGGTCTGGCTCCAGCTCCTCTCAGCCATTCCAGTTCCAGGAGGGCCCTGCCTGCATCCTCGGCAACTCTCACTGCGCCTTCCCTCCAGGTATCTGAGGCTCGGGGCAGCTGAGCACCGTGGAGCACATTCCCCGCGTCTGGGGGATTCATCTCCGGCACTCCCTGCTCCTCCTCACCTCTGCTGTCCTCCCACCTTCTCTTCCCTCCCCAGGACCTCTGACTGTCCCCTGGCCCCTGCTCATGGGAGAGGCACACGCCACCCTTACTATGCGGCCATGTCCCTGTGGTTGACAGGCCACCAGCTCTGGAAGAGGGACATGGCTGTTTGCTGGGAACAGAGGAGGGACCAGCCAAGTCGGCACCCCAGGGCTCAGGGAGGCCTCCTGGAGGTAGAGAGAGCCCTGGGTTAGGGGCTGGGCCTGGAGCCTGGGGACATGGGGAACAATGGAGGGGGACAAGGCAGGGTGGTGGGTGGGGCAAGGGCACAGCACACCTGAGTTTGGAGCTTGTCAGACTGGTGCTGGGGAGCCATGGAGGGTTGGGGAGGGGGAGGGACGTGGCCAGAGAGGCAAGTCCTTCCACAGATAGCGGCCTTGAGCAGGAGATCTGTGTGTGCCCCTGTTGCTCCTGCCCCTCAGCCTCCACCTGGAGTTTTCCAGAGTGAGACTCATCCTCTGTCCTTGCTGTGACCTCAGGGCAGCTGGACACAGTGTCCCCAAGTCCTCCAGGCTGTGACTCGGAGCCCCCACACTCCCTCCTTTGTTGTGTCCCTGTGTTTGTGTCTTCGGTGGCCCTTCTTGGAGTGGAGCTGACTCCATCGATACTCCTCCTTCCCACCAGGATTTATTGAGCACCTACAGTGTGCCTGGCACTGCTCTGGAGGCCACAGCTGAGAACAGACCAGACGGCAACCCTGGCCCAGAGCCTCAGCCCAGGAGGGGCTCAGACGGTCACCAAATAACTAGGACCTTCCCCAGGATTAGAGTGCCAAGGACAAGGTTCCCACTCTGGAGACTGCGTCGGAGTCTGGCCTTGTTGGGAAGCTGGGAGGGCTTCCTGGAGGAGGGGACAATCAACCAAGGTCTGAGAGGTGAGAGAGGAAACTGCAGAGGAGGGAGTATGTGCTCCAGGCCATGGAAACTGCATGTGCAAAGACCCTAGGTGGTCATGAGGTGGGTTCAGGGCCTGAGTGATGGCCCCTGAGGAGCCAGATGAGGCTGGAGAGGGAGGGTGGGTCACACAACATGGAGGGAGGGTCGTGAACCTGCAGGCGGCTTGGCTGTGCGGTGTGAGGAGGGGCAGGAGGGGTGGGCAGGGCTCAGAGGTTCCCTGATGGAGACAGAGAGAAGGCCCCAGCACAGCCGGGACCTGGGGAGCCAGTTTTAGGGACAAGGTCGTTGTAGTCACTGGCTGGGCCTCTGTGACTTTTTCTTCTTTCCTCCCCAGGTGGAGGAGTCCCCTTCCTTCCAGTCTGACCTCTTGTCTCCTCCCTCCAGACCTCTTGGTTCCCGAACATGTGTTCAGAGTGAGGGCCTTTTAGAGACCTCTTGGGCATGCCTCGGAGGACAAGGCTGAGAAGAAGGCCTGAGAGGTTGGGGGCTTCCCAAGAGCACACAGTGAGCATGGGCAATGCTGAGGAGTGCCCCAGAGCAGGGCCTTCCTGTCCCGTTGGGCCTCGCCCTTGCCTGCTGGACTACATGGCTCGAGTGGAGCCTCTGGGCTGAGGCCCCACTGCTCCGCCACCTCCTGAGCCAATAGTCAAGGAGCCCTTGCGTTCACGGTACCGTTCTTTCCAAAAGTTCAAAGAGAAGTTGATAAATGGGTCCTGTCTTGTCCCAGGAGATTATAGATTTCCTTGTTCTTTATTATAGCTTTTCAGTTTTTACAGCCCTCACACACGGATGCCCCTCCCTGGGGCAGCCAGCCGGTGATCCTGGAGGAGTTTGCTCCTGCTGTGCCAGGGGCACCTTTCCAGCGGTGGCCTGGGCAGTTGTGCCTGTAGGACATATGTGGAGCCTGCCCTGCGGCCGAGGCAGCAGCCTCTCAGGGCGCTGGGTCCAC
Organism: Xerus rutilus; assembly: GCA_028644305.1. Classification (NCBI taxonomy): domain Eukaryota; kingdom Metazoa; phylum Chordata; class Mammalia; order Rodentia; family Sciuridae; genus Xerus; species Xerus rutilus. The sequence continues at coordinate 19,696,769 of CM053400.1, read as the reverse complement.
CCTCTCCACTCATCCTGCCACCCTGTCCAGGAGGTGGTCAGCTCCCTGTCACTAGCAGGGTCACCAGAGACCAGGCAGCACTTGTCAGGGAATGAGGACATCAGACACTGGGTTGGTAGGGAAAAGAACATGGTTCTCTGTGGTCTCCCCACCAGATCTTCTGTTTTAGATTATCACTGTGACCAAAAGACCTGATGAGTAAAATGTAAAGGAGGAAAAGCTGACCTTGGTCATGGTTTCAGAGGTCCAGTCCACAGCTCCAGGCCCAGAGGGAGGCAGAACATCATGGTGGAGGGCACAGAGGAGGAAAGCAGCTCAGGAAATGGCAACGAGGAAAAAGAGAGAGTGCTCCACTCGCCAGGGACGAAACATAAACCCCAAAGGCACAGCTCCAGGGACCTCCTTCCACCTGCCCACAGTTACCACCCACGTGGGTTAATCCACTGATCAGGTCCTGCCTCTCATAATCTAAGCAGCCCACCTCTGAACAATTTTGCATTGCCTCACACATGAGCTTTATGGGGGAGACACCTCATAGCGGAACCTTCATTCCAGCCCAGCAGGAAGTGAATGAGAAGGGGAGGCAGAGGGGAAGGACACGGGGAGGGAGGAACCTGTGTTTTGTCCCTGGCTGCGTCCTGGCCCCAGAGCTGTGGGTCTGGTCTTCCCGCTATCCCCAGGTCCCCCCACCTCTCTCCAGGATTCGGCTGTGCCCTTATCCCGTAGATGAGAAATGGGGACCTCAAGGTTGGGCAAGGCAGTAGCAGCGAGTGGGGGCTTCAGTCCAGGCCCACCTGGCTCTTCCCAGGAGCTTCCTGTCTTCAAGAGCACAGGCTGTTCTGAGCAGAGAGCTCACCAGCCTCCAGTCAGATGCTGGGCTGCCAGGTCCCGAGATTCCCCATCTCATCAAACCCTGATGGGGCCCCAGTGGTAGATACTGTGACCCTCACTTCTCCCATGAGATGCTGAGCCTCAGTCCTGAGCCTGCACAGGGCCTGGCCAGAGAGGTTGTCCATGTGTGGTGTCTTTGAAGCCAACGCCCTGACAGGGAATGGTCCAGGCCCTCTGTCCTGAGCACGGGGTCTGCAGGCCCCATACCGTCTCCAGAGTCCGACCTTTATGCTGGGCAGCTCGGCTCCTCGGCTCCTTTCCATGGAGGACCCCTCCTCTGAAGATTCAACCAGGAGCATAGACCCTGAGCTGCCAGCACTGGTGAGGGTAGGATTGTCCCCTTCCTCATGAATACCTCTCCACACTGACACTGCTGACCCCTAGCACGCCTTGGTGGACGGAGAGGACGATCGAGGAGCCGGGTAGTCCTTCTGGAGAACCCCATGCTGTTGTGTGGAGACATCCTCAGGTTGACCCCTATCTCCCAGCACTCCTGCAGCCACCTGAGCCCTGACCCATGTCCTGTCCTGGGGCAGCTATCCTAGACCTGAGGTCAGGACTCCTTAGTCTCTGCTCCACTTCCTCCCCTGAGGCCAGCTCCTGTGGTAGAGCTGAGGCCCCTGGGGCCCTGGCTCCTCCTCTACAGTTCGCCAGTCCCTCTTCAGCTTCCTGCACCTCAGGAGCGTCTGAGTTCCTCGACGGCATGTGCCAACTCTGCCCCAGAGCAGCCTGGGACCCACACAGCGTGGCGTCCCCAGCCTGGTTCCAGGCTGCTGGTTTAGAATTTATTTCATGGGGGTGGGAGAAGTTTAGCAATGTACATCCTTAAGAAGTTCCTGCACACTTAGGGAGACTGAGACAGGAGAATTGCGAGTTCAAAGGCAGCCTCAGCAACAGCGAGGCGCTAAGCAACTCATTGAGACCCTGTCTCTACATAAAACACAAAATAGGGCTGAGGATGTGGCTCAGTGGTCGAGTGACCCTGAGTTCAATCCGAGGTACCGAAAAAAAAAAAAAGAAGTTCCTGCAGTGATTCTTTTTTTGTTGTTGTTCTTTTTAGTTATACATGACAGTCAAATGTATTTCTGGCAGATTATACATACATAGAGTATAACTTATTCTATTTAGGATCCCACTCTTGTGGTTGTACATGATGTTACCCTGTTCATGTATACAAAACAAGGTTAGGAAAGTTATGACTGGTTAATTCTACTCTCTTTCCTATTCCCCCCCCGCCCCCTCCCTTCATTTCCTTTTGTCTAATCCAGTGGATTTCTATTACTCCCCTCCCCATCCTCCCCTGTTTTGGGCTAGCATGTGCATATCAGAGAGAATATTCGGCCTTTCATTTTTTTGGATTTGGCTTATTTCACTTAGCATGATATTCTCCAGTTCTATCCATTTACCAGCAAATGCCATAACTTCGTTCTCTTTTATGGCTGAGTAATATTCCACTGTGTATACATACCACATTTTCTTTATCCACTCATTTATGGAAGGACACCTATGTCGTTTCCATAGCTTGGCTATTGTGAATTGAGCTTCCATAAACATTGATGCGGCTGCATCACTGTGGTATGCATATTTTAAGTCCTTTGGGTATAAACTGAGGAGTGGGATAGCTAGATTAAATGATGGCTCCATTCCACATTTTCTAAGGAATCTCCATATTGCTCTCCAGAGTGGTTGTGCCCACTTGCAGTCCCACCAGCAATGTATGAATGAATCTTTTTCCCCCACATTCTGACTGGAGTGAGGTTGAATCTCAGTGTAGTTTTAATTTGTATTTCTCTAATTCCTACAGTGATTCTTACATATAAGAATCTAGCTGAAGCTGACGAACAGGCCCGGGATGGAGCTTTGCAGCCTGAGCTGGATGATCCAGGCATTTGGAGGTTTCTTCCTAAGCCCCCCCATCTCCAGGCTGCCAGTTTCCACTGATTTCCAAGCTCAGCCCCAGGCTCTGTACATGTCCCATGCTGTGGGCCTCTGCCCTTGCGGTGCCTGACTTTTCTTCTACGTGTGCATGTCCTCACTGTGCAGTCCTTAGCCATCCAGACCTCCAGGGCTTGTGTGAGGACCCAGGTTTTGCACGTGGGCGCCCTAGTCCTATACAGACCGTCCACGGCTCATCCCTCATGTACTCACAGCTGTTGGGTCTGGGACTGTCTGTGGCTGGGGCTGCATGGAGGGACAGAACTGGCGTGGCCCCGGGCTCTGTGATAGCCATCCTCCTGTGACTATGGCTGTTCATGGTCCAGCTCTGTCTGCTCCATCAGTGGGGGGGGCTCCTGGTAGGGTGGGGGCACACCTGACACGCACCTGGGCACAGCCTAGCTGAGTATGGTGGAGCATGCCTGTAATCTCAGCAGCTTAGGAGGCTGAGGTAGGAGGATGGCAAGTTCGAGGCCAGCCTCAGCAACTTAGTGAGATCCTGTCTCAGAATTGAAAATAAAAGGAGCTGGGGATGTAGCTCAGGGGTAAAGCGCACCTAGGTTCAATCCCCAGTACCAAAAATAAACAAACACCTCTGCTCATTCTGAGAGCCAAGTTCTTTAGGCCTCTGAAGGCTGCACAGGTTTCCCGAAGCCCCTGAGAAACACAGCCATCCCTGGGGTCTCACCCTAAAGCCTCTGTGAGCAGGTGTCTGTGGGGCCCTTGTGACCATTGTCCAGGGGTGAGGCGTGGGTCCCAGAGGTGGAGTGTGGTTGGTGGGGGGGAGGAGAGAAGAGAGCATTTGGGATACAAAGCACAACTAAGTCACACTGCATGCTCAGTGCCAGTGTGTGCTGGCCCTCATCCCAGGCTCTTTGTTTATTGACTTAGTACTTCGGACAGCAGCCCGTGTTGAGTGTAGCTGTGACTTCCATTTCTGAGATGAGGACGTTCAGGCAGAGACAGATTAGGAGACCAAGCCGTCCCTTGAATCCAGGGCATGGCTCTTAAAGGAGAGCAGCTCCTGGAGCTCAGAGCCAGCCTGGCACTGCCCATGGCCCTGTCTCCCCTGGTGTGGGGTGAAGGCCTGGGCAGAGGCAGGCACGGCTGCTGAGTGATTGACAGAGGCGGGGGCGCTCAGGTGTGTCTGAGGAAAAGGACATTCAAGTGCAAGATCTCAGCCAAGGGAGGCATTCAAACTGCCCTCGGCACAGACAATGCAAATCTAAGTGTTGAGCCTGAAAAATCCTCCATTCAAAGGACCTGGGGACAGAGAAGTGGGGGCTGGAGCAGGACGGGGCCACCTGGCACTGTCAGCATCTGCAGAGGTGCTGCCGCTGTGCTCACCAGGGAGGGGCAGGTGCCATGGACAGTGGCTCTGGGGCAGGCAGGGGACTCCTCCACGGTGGGGTCTCAGGCCCTAGGCAGCACCTACCCAGAAGGAAAGGTCATCTCTGAGCCATGCCTGCCATGGTGTGAGGAAGCCACACGGGTGCAGGAGATACACACAGATCTGGGCTCCAGTCCCAGCCCTGTCCTTCCTGGCTGTGTGGCTGGCAGGCCATTTCTTTGAGTCTTGGTTTTCTAGTTCATGAAGTGACTAGTTGGCCAATCTCATCTGCAGGGGTCCCTGTTACCGCCTGTGCACCTCCTGGTCGGGGGCAGCGAGGGGGCCTGAAGGGAGAGGGGGCCTCACAGCTGCTGGGACTCGCTGGGGCTGGGACTTTTCTCACCCTCTCTCTCCTCCTCTTGGCTCTTCCTGGCTGATGCTGCCGTGAGCCCCAGTTTACAGACGAGGGCACTGAGGTCACAGTCTCAGTGCCAGCAATGGGCTGACACCAGAACAGGGACCTGGCCTGCCTGACCTCAATGTCCCCATCTTTCTGGTGACCTGGGCCAGCCCTGCTCCTCCTGGAGCTCCTGGTTGTGTGTCAGGCGTGTCCCGTGGGGTCAGGTGCAGCAGCCACGTGGTCCTAATGAAGTGCAGCTTGTCCAGCTGGCTCCGTCCCCCTCCTCCTGGCTTCTCCCTGGGTACCTGGATGCAGACTCAGGCATCATCCAGCCTCACCTGGGGCAGGTGCTGCACCCACAGGGGTTCCGGGGAGGTCTCTGGGAGCCCAGGCCAAGCAGGGAGGAAGTGAGAGGGCGAGGCTGGCACTAAGCCTGTCTGGGGGCGTTTGGAGCCCCCAGGGGAGCTGAGTCCATTAAAGGACCCCTCTGGTGGCCAGAATGTGACCCTGACCTTTTCCCCAAAGCCCCACTGCCAGGAGTTCCTCTTGCTGAGCCCCCTCCCTGCCCCTCCCCCTCCCCACCTCTGCCCTGTCTGCAACTTGCTCATGTCCCCTTGGATGTCTGGAAAGTCCCCTGGTGACCCATGCCTGAGGGCTCACCCCTCCCATCCCCTGCCCTCACGTGGGCACTGTTTCAGAGCAAGGCTCTGGAGTGGGACAGGCTCGGACTCCATCATTGACAGCATCTGTCACTGGCCCTGTGAACTGCAGTGAGCTGTGATTTTCATCTCAAGTCCTTTTAAACCTGCTGTTCCCTCATCTCTCAAATGGCGGTTGGAACATCTGCCTCACGGTCCCCATGAGGACCCCCTGCACAGTGCCCGGCTGGGGGCTGGTGGCGTGTGCTCAGTAAACAGCAGCATAATGTGTCATTTCTACAAATGTCCTGGGCACCACAGCCCTGACGCCACTCGACAGCATCAAAAGTCTGTGCTCTAGCCTGGCACTCCTAGCTCTGTCACCTGCTCGCCCGGCTCCATCTTCTCCGGTCCTCCCTCTTCCCCTCAGAGCAGCCGGATTCAGAACATTCACTGTTCTTCTCACACGTCTGACGCATTCCTGGAGCTGCGTGCTCTGTGTGGCACTGTCTTCCTCACTGACCCCAACGGGCCCCCTGCCCATGAGCCCGGGACCTAACCCCCCTCCCCTCTGGGCTGGCTCCAACCCCAACTCCTCCAGGAAGCCTCTCGGCAAGCCAAGAGGACCTGCTCCCCCTTGAAGTTCATGTCCCCAGCTCAGGGACCCACTGCCTCCTGGAGGCTGCCCTTTCCTGACTCACCTCCACCCTCCCTCGAGCTGCGACTCCATCAGACGGGGGACAAGGGCTCCAAAGGCCTCCCCAGCAGGCTCAGTGCCAGCCTCACCCTCACTTCCTCCCTTCTGTGGCCTGGGCTCCGAGAAACCTCCCTGGAACCCCTGTGGGTGCAGCACCTGCCCCAGGTGAGGCTGGATGATTCCTGAGTCTGTGTCTCAGGGTCTGTGGGTCTGGAACATGGCCCTCTGTGGTTTGCAGACTCCTGGACACTCTGACTGTAGGATTTTTGGGGTCAAAGCTGCTCAGGCCTAAGACTCAGGGAAGCCAAGGGGGGACCTCGGATGCTCTCGTCTATGCTCCAGTGAGTCAGATTCTGTAGTTCTGATTCAAGGCGCCATCAGAAGGCTCCTGTCTAAATCTAGGTGGCCCAGAATCCTGAGTGGGTTTGAATCTGGCCCACCATTCTGCAGTTGTGGGGATTTTGATGCTCTGACCCTCCATTTCCTCATCTGTATGGTGGGTTGGTGACAGCGGGTACACTCAGGAGATGCAGTTCCAAGTGTCAGGTGCATGGTGGGCACTGAGGATTGGGCTGGAACCATGTGTCCCACAGGGCCTGGCAGGGTGTCATGTGTGGGCCTGGGCACAGCCGGTGAAGTCTTGCTCTCCAAACATCTTATGGCACGCGCCTCTCCTCCTGATGACAGAGACGAGGCCTGTGCACCCAGATGAAGAGAGCTCAGTGACTGAGCTCATTCCACACACTTTGGCTGTAGTTTTTGCAATCAGAGGTGCGACAGCCAGGCTAGCACGAATTTCATTTTCCTTCTTCACCGTTTCATGGATAAAGGGTTCTTTTTATCATCATAGGGAGGTTTTAAACATACTCTTTTCCCCCTGAAGGTTCGTTCACTTTAGTCTGTGAAATAAACTGGCAACAAGGGGGGAGCGGAAGAGGAGCACACAGGTTCACTAGGCGTTTCATGAGCCCGGGAGTTAGGCCACAGAGCAGGCTCAGGAGGGCAGGGTGGCCCAAACCTCCACGAGCTCGCCCAAGGGACAGCCTGGGCTCTGCAGGCAAGGACGTGGGTGGCTGGGAAGGTGGGGAGGAGGTGCCAGGAGAGCGGGGGCTGTCCTGTGAGCCAGATGAAGTCTCCCAGTGACACCCACTGTGGTCCTCCCTATCTGAGCCTGGCAGGTGTCAGACGCCCAATCTCATCTTCTAGGCGGAAAGGGGGTGGATGTCAGATGGAAAAGGCTGTTTGTACCCTCCGTCTACTAATGCAGAGAGATGTCGGATTTTTACAAAGACAACTTTTCCCAGCCATTCCTGTCTGCAAAGGTCTACGATTTCTCTGAGTAATCAAATTGCAATATGCCAAAGAAATATATTTGGGGTGGGAGGTTTTACTCTCCCACAACATAGATCTTAGCAAATTCAGCAGATGATTTCTTTTCTTTTCTTTTTTTTGGTACCAGGGATTGAACTCAGGGGCTGACCACTGAGCCACACCCCCAACCCTATTTTGTGTTTTATGTAAAGACAGGGTCTCACTGAGTTGCTTAGTGCCTCGCCGTTGCTGAGGCTGGCTTTGAACTTGCGATTCTCCCATCTCAGCCTCCCAAAGTGCTGGGATTACAAGCGTGTGCTGCCACCATGCCTGGCTGTATGATTTCTTTTCTCTCCATAAATTGAGAACCTTCACCTCTTCACTGAAAGGAAGTCCTTTATGGCTTCTCTTGGGATAACTCAATAGCCAGCATCACTACTGTATGTTTTGGGGCCATAATTAAGTGAGATAAGGGTCACTTGAACACAGGTATTATGTAGGACAGTCAATCTAATAACCAAGAAGACTACAAAGTGATCAACAGGTAGGTAGCATATACAGTGTGGATACATTGGACAAATGACTGATTCACATTCTGGGTGGGATGGAAAGGACTGCATGAGATTTCTTTCCTCAGGCTACTTAGAACAGCATGCAACTTAAGACCTAAGCATTATTTATTGTCATTACTACTTTAATGGGAATTTTTCACTTAATATTTTGGACCACAGTTGATCATGGATAACTGAAACCAGGGAAAGTGAGACCCTGTGTTATTGTTGAGGTACTCCTACCTAACACTTGGATAAAGAAGAGAGCTATTGTGTTAAAATAGAAACACTGAGGGTTTTTTTTTACCTAGTAAATCTTAAAATCTGGTGTGTTTCTTACACTTATAGGACATGTACATCTAGACCTGCCATGTCCCAAGTGCTTAGCAGCTACATGTGGCTGGTGGCTATCAGATAGACAGCACAGGGCTGACAGTTCTCCCTTAGATGATCTGGGACTCCATGTAAGGACCTGGGCTGGTATGTAGGTGGTAGAGGTGAGCTGCCCACACAGCACAGTGGATACGAACAGAGGCTCTGGAGTGATTGGGACCTTAGTTCTATGCTTGACTCCACCTCTCCTCGCTCAGGTGCCCTTGGTCAGGTGACCCCATGGGTTATTGGGAGGATTAACTGAAATTTTAGAGGCAAAGAGCTCAACACAACCCTACCTGGTGGGGCTCAGCAAGTAGCAGCCACTGTTACCATAAATTATCTTTGTTTCTTTGTCACCCTGTGGCACACTGACTCGTGTTGGTGACTGTCTCCTGTTTATAGACCCTCAGTCCTTTCTCCAGGAATGGCAGATATGCAGGACAGCAGCTGCCTCAGGACATGGCTTGCTCTGCCAGGTGGGGGAATCCCAGTACATGGAGCCCCTCCTGGGCCCAGCAGCCCTGGGTCCCAGCCCTGGCTGGGCTCTAGGCTGGTGGCACTGGTGTGGACAGGTGACTCACCAGGCCTACGCTTCTCAGCCTGGGTAGGACTAGGGGACGTCCAAGGTAACTGCCCGTCTGAGAACATGGTCACCACAGCAGCGTAGAGCACGGGCAACGTTTACACAGACGCTTCAGGTTGGGGATAAGGAGCTGAGATGCATTTGAGAGGGGCTCTGCCCTAGGTGACCTGGCAACCTCTGTGAGCCTGTGTCCTCCTCACAGTGCCACACCGGGGATCAGGACTCAGTCAACGCTGTTTTCCCTGAAGTGGTAAACAAAGGCTTTCCAGGGTGAGGCCCAGGTGGCTCCACCGTCCTGCTTTAGGAGCTAATGCCAGTCTGGAGGCCCCAGCCACAGACTTGAAACAGGCCACAGACTTGGGGGACTGTGCAGGGAAGGGTGTCTCTGAGGGCCTCACCAAATCCCAGAGGGGTCAGAGAGTGCTGGTCCCACACGGGCCGCTGGCAGTCTGCTCATCAGCAGCTGCTGGCCTGGCCCAGCACAGGCTGCACATGTCCCCCATGAAGCACAGCACAGTCGCGACTTCCACCACCTGCCACCCATACTGCAGAAACCCTTCAGGGGGAGGTGGACAGGCTGGGTGGCCAGAGGGCTTTGACAGGAATGGAGGTGGGCGGGGCCTGGGAGTGTGTGGCCAGGGGTCAGCGTGGGGCCCCTGCTCTGTACCCCAGAGAACACAGACAAGACAGCTATGGGCTGCAGGGTCCCCCCAGGGTGACTCGGGGTCACCTGCTATTGACCCCCATGCTCTGTTCCAACCATAGCTTCTGATTTTTGCTTCCAGCCCTCCCCCTCCCCTTGCCAACCTGCCTCAGAGACCCCTGATTCATCCATCCAGCAAAGTCTCTTGGGGGTCCACTGCATGCTGGCTCTGACTGGGCTCTGGGGTAGGTTGGCATGGCTTCTGCCTGGCCCTGCTGTTGGGGAGGATGGGCACCCATGCCCTACTGTACTAGCTTTCTCTCTCGTCCTTCCCTTCCTTCCTTCTTATGTTCCTCCCATGAGGCAGGAGGACAAGACCAACCCCCCGCCCTGTGTGCACAGGCACACGCCACACCTGCAGCCTGACCTCCTCACCTGCAGTCTGACCTCTTCACCTGCAGCCTGACCTCCTCACCTGCAGCCTGACTGCCACATCCACCTGGTGTCCACCAACCTCTGCCTCTCGGAGGCCAGAGCAGCCCAGGCCTCTACCTGTTGCATGGGTCCCAGAAATTGAAAACTGAAGAAATGCTGAAACAGATGAATTTAAATATTTACATTGAATAAATTAGCACGTCCATCAACAGTGTGTGAGGTGTGACTCACCAGATAATCTGAGGTTTCTTTTCTTTTCTTTCTTTGGTACTGGGGATTGAACTCAGGGGCACTCCATCACTGAGCCACATCCCCAGCCCTATTTTGTGTTTTATGTAGAGACAGGGTCTCACTGAGTTGCTCAGCGCCTCGCCGTTGCTGAGGGTAGCTTTGAACTCGCAATTCTCCTGCCTCAGCCTCTCTAAGTGCCTGAGGTTTCTTTTAAAGAAGTGGATCCTTCCACGCTCAGCAGAGTGGATGGGAACTGGGACCCACACTAGAGCTGTTAGATGAGGGCTTCATCTTCCTCTTGTCACCCTGTCCCCAGGCTGCTGGGAGAACCTTACAGAGATGGCATCAGAAGGCAGCGTTTGAGTCCTCGAAGCACGTGGGCCCTGGACACACACGTGCCCCCAGGCATCGTCGCCTTCCTGGCACCACACACCATCCTGGGAGGTTGGTGTGGTCGTCATTCGAGGTCACAGATAGAGAAGCTGAGGCACAGAGATGGAGAGGACCTGAGGATCGCACAGAACAGGTGGGTGGAGGAGTCGGGATCGGGTCAGCTGGTCCAGGGGCAGCGTCTCCACCCTACTGCTGAAAACCCAAGGGAGCTCTTCCTTCACTGGTGCCTCCAAAGCCCCCCATCTCCTTCAGCCCCAGGCAGCCTCCTGGGACCACTGTTGGCAGAAGGCCTCCTGCATGTCCTCCCATCTGTGGGCTCCAGGACCTGCAGCGCCTCCAGGGGGCAAATCTCATCAGTCCCGTGGTCTTCACTGAGGAGGCCCCTGAGGGTCCCAGTGGGTGAGTCCTGGAGGCCTGCCTGGGACTCCACTGAGCACTTGAGGGCTGTCCTGGGAAGACAGAGATGACAGAGGGTCTGCATTTGGGGACCTGGCAGCTTCTGCCGGAAGGGTCACCCTCCCACATGGTGGGGGGGACCTGGAGGCCTGGAGAGCAGGCATGGCTGGCCTTGACCCTCAGGCCTCAGGGCCTGCATGGCAGGGCTCGAATGCCAGCTTCCCCAGGGCAGGCAGACCAGGGAGCACCCAGCAGGGACTCCACCACGTCCACCCTGGGCCCTGCCTGCCCAGAGGCTCCCCAACTCAGGACATTTTCCACAGTGGGAAATGACTCCCAGTGTTCCCAGAACTTCACCTCCATTAAGCTGAGCCGCGAGCCGAGCGCGCCTGGTGGACGGTGCTTTGTTTAATACCTTGATCTCACTTGTCTGATAGAAAAACGAGTTCTGTCAAACTCTTTGAAGCCAACTGTCAAAATAAAGTGTTTGGGGAGATAGATCTCTTACTCTGGTGGCAAAATTCATTTGAAATGATCCTTTAATCCAGCCTCCCTGCCAAACCTGGAGCTGACATTTTGAAGCCTGATCACCCCGAACACTTCCCTGCCCGTCCCCCACTGCCCCCCTCCTGGTGCCCTGTCCTCCTCAATTGCTTATAAAATAATGCAGGGGGGGCTGTGGCTGCATAATTATGCTACGTTTGGTTTCTCAGGACAATTTTTCAGGGAGAAGTGACAGCACAGAGCTTTGTCTTTCAGTGTCTGCGTGGGCGAGGGAAAGGCGCTGGCTGTCAGGGCGTGGGAACAGCGGGGGAGCACTGCAGGGACCCCACGTCCCTGCACGGGCCTGCGGCTGCACCCTTTCTCCAGTCCCCGCTTTCCATGCTGCACCCTATTCCTCCTACCAGATCTAAATCCTGCATTTGGGCCCAGCACTTTACAGTTTGCAAAACACTTTGATGATGGTTGCTTATTTATCAGTTGTGCTTTTCTTCCTATTGTCAATGCCATGGTCATTTGGATTCGCTGTGGGCCATGACTTGCGTAATGCTTGGGAGCTGCAAAGACCTACAAGGCGCTTCCCTCACCTCCTGGATTCTGGAGTCCAGGCTGTGGACAAATGGCTGTGATGCTATGTGGCAAAAGTGGTGGTGAATTTGTGCTCGGCACATAGCAGGCCCTTCTCTCACTTGGGAAGCGTTGGGAAGAGTGTAGCAGAGAGCTGAACAATAGTGACTCTGGTGATTGGAACTTCAAATGCTCTCAAATAATCAAACATCCGGAGGAGGTGATTCCAGCTTGGTCAGATGCGCAGGGATGTCAGCAACAACCTGGGCTTCCTCTCTTTTCTCTTGACCATCTTGTCTGCGTTAGTTTTTTATCCTGAGCTTACTGCCTCATGGTTTCAAGATGGCTGCTGTGGCTCCAAATATCATATCTCATGCTACAGCATGTAAGATAAGAACATTGTGGGAAGAGGCAGAAAAGCATTTCCCAGAAGCATTCCCTCCACCAGGGCACCTGCTCTCACACTTCAATGGGCAGGTCTGGGTCCCAGCCTGACCCCTAAAACAATGCCTGGAGAAAGGGGCTGGCTGCCAGGCTTGGCTTCATCCCAGGACAGGAGGAAGCCCCCGCGTCTGAGCCTGTGGCTGCAGAAGGAGCCCTGGGTTCTGGGAGGAGGGAAGGAGGGGCAGGCACGTGTGGCCCCGCCTTCTCCCCTGTGTTTGCTGATGAGTGTCCTGGCAGGTGGGTTCTGGGTGGTGGCCAAGCCCAGGGCCTGGGGACAGAGAGCCTTGCTCTCAGCCTCTGCCCCTGAGGGCCATGTGGCCCTGGAAGTGACTGACCTCCTGAGGCACAGTGGCCCCCATGGGGTGGGGATCCCGACAGCACCAGGAGCGTGGGGAGGTGACGGTGACGGAGTCGTGCGCAGGCACCTGGAATGTGGGGGGCTGACACTGTCCACTACTGCGGTGCTCAGGCCATCTGTGAAATGGGCCCGGAGCCCATCTGTCCCAGTCCCAGGTGACACAACAGCACCGTGAGCTCATGCGTGAGCACTTCCTGCGTGAGCTGGCACCTTCACTTGATCCTCCTGCCTCCCCAGGAGGAGGCCCTGTCACCCTGCTTGCAGCTGGGAAGCCGAGGTGCAGGGAGGGACCCCAGGTGGAGTAAGGGCAGGGGCGCCAGGAGGTCACCTTCCAGCCTGAGCTGGACCCTGGGCGGAGCCGGCACAGCAGGTGCCCAGGTAGCCCCGCCTGCTCTGATGAGTGTCACCTGAGCCCTGGCTGGTGGCTGGGCTGACCTCTCTCCTGGCCTTGTTCCAGGGTCCAGAGCCCGCCTGTGGCGTGGGGAGACACGCCCACTCTTCAGCTGTCCTTCGCTTTCTAAGTTGATGAATAAACACGGCCTGTGTTCAGCAGGGTGCCTGCTTCTTGGCGACGTCCATTCTTTGGGGGAAATAATATCTATTCTAAATGCTCAGCACAGAAAACAAGCGCACGCTGACGCTGGATGACACGCTCTGTATTAATAGATGCACGACGTCTGCGGAGCTCACTTCTGACGATCACGCTCCTACAGGCACGTCGCAGGCTGAGGCTCCTGGCTCCTGGCCAGCACCGTGCTGCACGCTGGGGCACCCAGTGTGACCCAGCCTGCCTGGCCCTGCCAGCTTCCCACAGAGATGGCCTTGGGATGGAAAGAGAAGGTGGATCTGGGAGGGACCCCAGGGTCAGCTCACAGATGGGGAAACTGAGGCTGGTTTTACCGCTTACTCTGTGCTGGGCGCCATTGCTTCTGGGTGCTGGGTACACAGCGGGCGTGTGCTAGGGACATAAATGTGTGACCACAGCAGGTGGTGCTGAGCACGGTGACCCCTTCAATGGATGGAGAGGCACTGCTTTCTAAATAGGTTACCACCTTTCCTTCTTCCCTGGGCTTTAGCACCTCTGACCCTCACATTCTGTGACTGGGACGCCTGCCCCAGTCAGACCCTCAGACCCTGGCTCTCCAAAGCTTCGAGTTACCCCACGACTTCCTGTCTAAATCACCCACGGCCTCTCCCTTCTCTGGAGCCCATTTCAGACCTTCTGAGTTTATGATGTGTCACATGTTATCAGCCATGACAATGGCAATTAGAACAATTAGGCCAGGTGATAAACTCCAGCTGGATGGGTACCCTCAGCGAGTCAGGGCCTCGCCTGTCTCGTGCTGAGGAGGCCACCTGTCAATCACCTCAGCAGCCCAGTCCCGGATCATGGTCCGGAGGGAACGGTGCTGCCCGCTCTTTAGACCAAAGGCTTTGGCTGACCCTGGTGTCCAGCCCTGTCCCTTCCATTGCCTCCAGGAGACCTGGGGAAGGCCACTGACCTCTCTGAGCTCATCCTCCTCCCATGGGAGCTGGAGATAACAAAGTGACCAGCTCAGGGAGGACCCTGTTGTTACTGTTCTGTTGTACAAGGCAGGCAATTCTCTGTCCCCAAGGGCATTGCCATGCACCCAAAGGGCCTGGTTTCCCGGGCCTCTCGTTGTTGGAGCAGTGAGGAGACCAGGACCGTGGCCTGCAGCACTCACTTGGCATGTGACTCGGACAGGTGGCTTGACCTCTCAATGAGCCTCACCATCCTTCCCCTCTGTAAAATGGGCACAATAGTACCAACCACAGGGAATTACTAGGAGGATTTCCTGAGGGTGCATCCACTGGAGGCTGATTCCCGGGCCCAAATGACATTCCCAGGGTACTCTGTACCAACCATGGGTCCCCTGGGTCCCTCAGATCCTCTATAACATGGAGACTGTGGCCGTGTCTGCGGAGCAGGATGCTGGGCCCCTCCAGGTGCCGTGTCTGGTGCAGGGGCAGCCCCCGTGTGCACTGGCTGGCATTGCTCTTATTTTTTGGCTTGCAGAAGAACACCCCATGGCACCTTCCTGTCTTCTCTGTCTTCCTCTGTCAAGCAGGGGGAGGTGGGGGGGTGGCAGCAGCCTCCTTTGTGGACTAGAATTCACGCAGAGAGGAGCTGAGCACAGGGCCTGGCATCCTGATGGCCATGCCAGCCTCGAGGGAGCACCAAAGCCTTTCCTTCCCTCCACCATTGCACTTAGAGTCCAAGAAACCGAGGCCAAAGACACTAAATTAAATGTCTGGGAACAAGACACTATACCCTTGCTAAATTATGCAGGGCGGACAATTAGAGAACAAAACGATCTATAATAAAGAGCTAATTGGGCGGGACAGAGGCGGATTGTCCCAGCAGCCAGAGGAGGGGGAGAATCCGCAGCCTGGGACCAGGGCTGCCTTGCCAGGCCCAAGGGCTCTCGTTATAATATTGACTCCCTTAATGTGAGAGCTTCCAGCAGGTGAACCCTTGGGGCCACACTGAAACCCTGTCCAACCACCGCACCTCCTGACTGGTTGACTTCTCCCTGCCTCTGCCCTGGCTCTGTCCACTGTGGTAGCAGCCAGAAGAGTCACCCTGGGAGAGCAGGGCGGGGCCCTCTCTTCTCCCAGCATGCCAGGCTCCTGCTTTACTCAGGCACTGTCCCTGGGTCAGTGGCCCTGGGCCCTGCAGTCTCCAGCCCTCATCTCCCTCTCCCCGCACTGCCTGCACTCCAGCCTCAGGCTCCTTCCAGGACCCTGAGTGCCTGCAGCGGCTGCTCTTGGCTTGCCTGTGACTGCCCCCACCTCCAGCCTCCTCCGTCTGGTGCTGCCCCACATCACCTGCTCTAAGGCCCCTCCTGGACCCTTGTTTACACCTGTGACCCCGAGACCCCCTCACCTCCCCAGTCCCCTTTCTCTGCAGCTTTTCATGCAACTTCCACACTCTGCAGCTCACCATTTGGGGCTCCCTGGTTGCCCCTTTTAGAACCTGGGCCCTTGGGCACAGGAGAGTGTCTGTTGCCAGGGCGGCAGCAGCACCTGGTGGAAGGTGCTGGAACAGAAGGGGCTTAAGCACTGAGTATGCTCTGGGGGTGAGGGGGTGGCCCGGTCCTCAGGAGGCTTCATCTGATCCCTAGGTGCACTCAAGCGCAGCTGGCGCACGATGTCCCAGTCTCAAGGGCTATACAGCCGTGGGATCCGGGTTCCCCACAGGCTCTGCCAGGGTCCCAGGTGGGGGTCGAGCATGCCTGAGGAGCTCGCATGTGGGTGCCACGCTGTGCAGTGTTCCAGAGAGGGCCCATGGACGTCCAGGAGTGCCAGGCGACCCCGCCACCCACTGCCAGGACCAGTCTGGCTAATTTGAGGGGAACAGGCCTCTCTGGATTTCACCTGCACTCGGTGCTTGGAGTCTGAGCTCTCAACTGGGTCCCTCTTGGAGCTGCTCAGACACCAGGGACAGGGATGCTCTCTGGCTGTCCATGCCCCCTGGGCCTCCCGCCCTGGTTGGCTCATCTGCCTCCTCCTCACCCTCAGGGAATCACAGCCCTGTCCTCATACCCTAGGACTCACGCACTGCTCCCAGTAAACCCAAAGAAGGCTGCCCAGGGAGTCAGGGACCTGGCTGCCTCAAGGTCCCTCAGCCAGGAAGCCCCTTTGTGGGAGCCAGGGAGCAGCGCCCTCTGGTGGCGCAGATGCGAGAAGGCAGACGGGACACGTAGGGGGTTGGGGGATCTCAACATTTAGTCTCCAGGACAGACTTCTTGTCCAGCTCCACTCTGGGCTGTCCAGCTTCCCCCAGTAACTTTCCAACAGTCCCCCTGGACCCCTAAGTCATTGCACCCAAACCTGTATGGATCATCTGCCCTCCCCGTCCCTCTCCCCGCTTCCCCCAGCCTCAAGAGGCACCCCCTTCCATCTGGAGACCCAGGCCACCTGAAGGGTGGCTTCCCTCACTTGAAAGCACTTTGTACTCTCTCAGTTTCAGGATCCCTGGAGTCTGGTGACACATTCCTAGGCCTGGGTGACTTCTCCACAACTTTTTGCCTAAGCTACGCTGTTTTTCCGTTATGTGCAAAGAGCCCTGGTTCAGACACCAAGGAAACCTGTTTCCTTAAGAAACTGATTTGTCTTTAAAAAGCACTCTTTCCAACAATGATGTATCTCTCAGTCACATTCAGAAAGGACTCATCAAATAAAAGGAATGCAACTTTTGCAAACCTGTATGGAAATTAAACCCACAATCTGGGCTCGCGCTTGTTTGACAAGTGATAATTAAGTGCTGACAATATAATTTCAGTTTGGACGCAAACATGTTTTTCATTAAGAAGTAATCAAAGAGATCCTCACACTGGGGAACCTGGTCTCCTCTGCGGGATCTCAGCTCCTCAGCTGAGAGGGGCTTTGGGTCCTGCACTGAGTGTCTGCTGCCCCCTGCCAGGTGGGGCACGGAACCCAGAGGTGGCACTAGGATTTCTATGCCCCAAGACCCTGGGGCAAGTCCCAGAAGGCAGCTCGGCCAGCTCCTCTCTTACTGAGGGCCCATCCTCCTGCCCTGAGGACCCCAGCCCTGAGTGTGCCCGGAGTTGGCTGGCAGGGTCTGGGTGCTGAGCCCAGCTTCAGGGAAGGACAGGACACTGTAGACTCTACTGTATCCCACATCCTTCAGGGGTCATGTCCACTCCATTTAATGGAAGAAGAAACTGAGGCTTCAAGATATGGAGTCACTTGTTCAAGGCCTCGTGGCTAAGGAGGGGCTGGACATGTGCACTTGTCTGAATCTGGAATCACCCCACCCCCAGGGCCACCCCAGTTCCCTTCCTCTAGTGAACTTGCCTATTCAGTGCTTCAATGTCCCCATCTGTATGGGGACAATACTAGTGCTCTCCTTATTAGGTCCTTTGAGAAGGAAATAAATTGATTAAACACTTACAATAGTGCCTGACACATGCAAGGCCCTTAGACTCACTTCTGTTAGCTCCAATGCTTATTAAATATAATCAATATTAATATTAATATCAACATGTGGATATTATTAAGCAAACTTCTTTCTTCCAACACATGGAAGCAACACATGTCTCCCTTTAAGCATCTCTGTGAATCCAAGCAAGGTAAAACTAGAGCAGAATCCTACCAACACTGGGGAAGGACATAGGACACCGAGATCAGAGAGGGTCCCAGAGGAGCAGCTGAGAGAAGGCTGGTGCTTCCCCAGGAGGACAAAGAGGCAGCCAACTCTGCACAGCAACATGATAGACAGAAAGCCAGGGAACAATATTTTAGTGTCAAACAAAATAAGCCAAGTAGCCATATGCTGTGGTGCACACCTGTAATCCCAGCAACTCAGGAGGCTGAGGCAGGAGGAGTGCCAAGTTCAAGGTCAGCCTCAATTTAGCAAGTCCCCAAGCAACGTAGAGAGACCCTGTCTCAAAATAAAACATGAAAAGGACTGGGGATGTGGCCCAGTGGTTAAGCACCTCTGGGTTCAATCGTCAGTACCAAAAAAGAAAAAGAAAAAAAAGCAAAGTAGAATTCTAGACCTGGCTAAGTTGTCATTCAAATTGAGACGCACTTGGAAGCTCTTGAAGCTGTTTGTGTTGGTCAGCTCTCTGATGCCTTGGGAAAAACAACTTAAAAGAGGAAAGGTTTATTTGTGTTTATGGTTTCAGAAGTTAGGATCCCTGGTTGCCTGGCTCTGTTGCCTTTGGGGGGGGGGAGCACATCATGGAGGGTTGTGGGTGGCAGAGGAGGATCCAGGAAGCCAAAGAGAGGAAGGGGCAGGGCCCAGCCCCTCTGAGGGCACCCCCCACAAGGTTCCTCCACGGCCCAACCTCCAAGTCCTAGTAGCACCGCAGGGTGGCTCCCCAGCCTTTAACACCTGGCCTTTCGGCAACATTTGAGAACCAAACCATAACAATCTTGTTCAGAGAACTAATAAATCACTCGGGAAGAAAAACAATGGTCCCAAAGAGGAGGGGAGCTAACCTGTGACGGTGAGCAAAGGAACAGGGAAATGTGGGGCAAACCGAAGGAAATAAGCAAAGCCAGTGCTAACAGCCGTAGCACGCTGAGCAGGGCGTGAAAGAAGACCCCGGGCGGATCACAGAAAATCAAGAGAGAAGAGAGATCAAAGCGAACACATTCAAAGTGTTTGTGTGGCTCCGAGGAAGGGAGGGGAGGGAGATTGATTTACTTGAGAGTGTGTTCAGTCAAGTGTGCTTATTATGATTTTAAAGCTGATCAATTAAAGAAGAGAACAGACAGTGCA
>CM053400.1:19596304-19677316 GCA_028644305.1 Xerus rutilus | reverse complement strand
AAAGAGAATAAAATTATGGCATTTGCAGGTAAATGGATGGAGTTGGAGAACATCACGCTAAGTGAAGTAGGCCAATCTCAGAGAACCAAATGCTGAATGTTCTCTTTGGTAAGTGGATGCTGATCCATAATATAGGGGAGGACACAGGAAAAATGGAGGAACTTTGGTCACAGGGGTGGGAGAGGGAGGGGGCAGGGGGACAGTAAAGACGGTGGACTATGATGGACGTCATAGCCCTAGCTTTATGTATGACCGCATGTATGCTGTGATTCTACATCGCATACGACCAGAGAAATGAAAAGTTATGCTCCATCTGTGTACAATGAATCAAAAGCCACTCTGCTATCATGTAAACCTAAATAGAATAAATTAATTAATTAAAAAACAAAGCAAAACATCAAAAGCTGGGAAGCAGGATGTGGGGTTTCCTCGGCCAGGGCTCCTTTACCCCCAGGCTGCATTTCTGTTTTTTTTCTGTTTAGTTTTGCTTCCATTGCTTAAAAGCCATATTTTAAAAAGCCTAAAGTGGCTGTCACTTTCACTCTGACATGGTCTCTGTCCTCTGTACGGATGTGGCATTACGTCTAGTTCAAAGTCCCATTGAGTGAGTGTGTTACAGGAAGAAAGGGTTTGGTTTGGGAGAATTCGAGCTACATCATTTGCCTCCTAACCTTTATATCTATATTTTTAACCGTGAGAAAGAAAATAGCTTTTAAAGGTTACCTTTCCCTTAAGAACTATCTGGATGTGTGTAATTTAAGCTCGGGTGGAACGTGTGAAATGTTAGCATTTTAACACTTACAGCATCCTGCCCTCTCGGTCCTCCCCAGTGCAAGACTCATTCTTGCACAGCTTACTGGGTGGTTTCTCTGTAGCAGGAGGGCTCCCCTCCCTCCTCAGGCTCCCAGTTCCACCCCTTCCAAGACGTGGGACTCATTTGGGAAATTCTGATCCAGGTTTCCCAGCCCCTTCCCTGTGCAGCTCGTCTCCCGTGGGCCTCCTGTGCCCCAGGAAATGCCTCATCTCCAGCCCTCACACCCTCATCCTGACCCCATGTACCATCACCCCCTGCAAGGATTTTTGCAGAGATCGCCCAATCACCTGCCTCATTACACTCTGTGTCCCCTGTGTCCCCACCTTGTTCTCCTCTCCACTGAGTGGTAGGACTCAGCCTCTAAAGCCAGGGCCACCACTTCCTGTGGCTTCCATCTTCTTAGATTAAAGCTGGAGTCCTTCCCTGGCCCCCAAGGCCCTGTGACCTCTGACCTCACCCACAGGGGCCTCCCTGCTGACCTTGAGCGGGTGCCTCTGGGTCTCTACGCCCTGGTTCCCACGGCTCACAGCCTGCAGGCTGTCCTCGAGTGAGTCCACCCTGTCCAGCTGCACCCCTCCTCACCCCGCCCAGCCCTCCACTCTGCTCCCCCATCACTTGCCACTCTCTGGCACATTCCATATTTGGACTTATCTACCTCATTTGCCGGCTGCCCCCGGAGAAGGCTTGCTCCGTGTGGGTGCTGAGTTCCTAGGGCTCCGAGACGTACTGTGTGAATGGATGGAGGGCTCACGTTTGGTGTGTGTGGGATGAGGGCTTCCACTCAAAAATAAGTCAACGCATAAATGATATAATGGCACATAGGGATGGGTGACATGAAGAATCAGAGGCAGGACTGTAATGCCATTAGGTTGGCACCCTGGGAAAGCCTCTGGGAAGAGGTGGCCTTGGGGCTGACAGCTGGAATTTGCCCAGGGAGAGGCTGGCTTTCCCAAGATCTAGCAGGAGGGGGGCGGTGGCGAGGTCTTGGGGCTGCAGTGCGGGGGTGCTAGGCTGTCCTGAGTGCCTGAAATGGAGAGTCCCGGGTCCCGTGCTGACTTTGCCCAGGGTTTGGCCCACTGTGTGGGGTCACTCTTCCTGTGTCTCCTCCACCGGGTGTCAGAGCTACTCGGGAACCACACAGGGCCTCATCCATCTCTAGCACCTTCCTAGGTCTGCATGGTAAGGCTTCTGCAGAGTTCTTTGAATGAATCAAGGATGTTATTTCCAGGCAAGGTAAGGCACGCTGTGGCTGGAAACAGAAGAATGTCCAGCACTCAGAGGTCCTGGAAATAATGTAATCCACTAAATAAACTCAGAAGAAATGAGGCCCGAGGTGGGCAGGCAGTTGCCCAAGGTCACTTGGTGAGCCAGGGCCAGAGCAGGGACTCTAATACAGGCCCTGTCTTCGGTCCTTCCCGTGGGATCACTCTGCTGCTGAGGGGACCTAGGAGTCTTGGCTCTTCTGACAGGAATCCAGCTGACTCAGAGATGTGGGGCTCTGCAACCAGGGCTTGATTAAAAAAGACATAAAAGTTAGGATTTGCAGCTGATATGACATATTTCCCCAATCCCAGAGGCGTGCCATCCTTGAAATGAAAAAACGCTGCACCAACTCCAGTTCTTCACTCTACGTTTTCCCAGCCCATCAAAGAGCTGAGGACAAGAAGCAAATCCCAATCCTAAATATGAAAAAGAGAGCAGCCTGCAGGGAAAGGGAGACAGGGCATCCCTCACCTGGGGTGGGTGCACTACACGCAGCTAAGGAGAGTTCAGTCAGAATTGAGAAGACGGTGAAGGTCAGGGGCAGGTGGGCCGGACAGCGGGAAGCACATGGAAACCGCGGGTCTGTGCCAACTCTCAGACTCTCTCTGTCTCTCTCTGGACCCTCAGGGGATGCTCACAGGAAAGGTCAGAAAGAATCCTAAAGTGAGCGTCCCTTATATTTCAGACACAGAGGAGTTGCAGAGTCTGCCTGGATCTTTCTCCCCTGTGAAAGAAGCAAAGGGGAAGGTGGAAAGGGGCGTGGGAAGCACTGCCCTCGAGGCACAGGTGGTAAAGGCCCAGGGAAGAGAGAGTCCTCCTCCCTGTGGGCGGGAAAGGAATACTTTTAGGTCCTGGAGCCTCAGAGGAGGAGGGACAGGAGAACCAAGAAGCCCTCACCCTGGGATGCAAGCAGACAGGGCTTCCCTTGGGCCCTTGGGCTCCATCAAAACCATAGACAGCACACTCCAGCGTCCCCCGCCCCAGGTTAATAGGCTTCCCACAATGAGCAAGTCAAAATGGTGCAGGGAGAGGATCAGGGAGGGAAAGAGAATATACAGACCCCTTCCAGGCCCAGGCAAAGGAAGGCCTAAAACATGGCACCAAGCAGGGGTTTGGCCAGCAAGCCTGTTGCCACCCTGAGCACAAGGCCCTGCCACAGGCACTGTCAGTGACCATAACAGTAACTACTCTCAAACCCCAGCCCGGCTTCCAGCTCGATAAAGTCAAACCCACCACTAAAGGCTGGGCAGAAGAAAAGGAGCGTCCAATTCCAAACACGAACAGCACCTTCCTCAGGCTCCACTACCCATGCCCAGAGGTGTGAGTTTCAGTAGGTGCATCAAGAGGCATGTCTAGCCAGGCACGGTGGCGCAAGCCTGTAATCCCAGCACTTAGGGAGACTGAGACAGGAGAATCGCGAGTTCAAAGCCAGCCTCAGCAAGGGCGAGGCGCTAAGCAACTCAGTGAGACCCTGTCTCTACATAAAACACAAAATAGGGCTGGAGATGTGGCTCAGTGGTCGAGTACCCTGGAGTTCAATCCTTGGTACCAAAAAAAAAAAAAGAGGCATGTTCATCACATGAAGACTGTCATTCTGACGCAGCCCACACACAGACACTGGAGCTATTAGACAGGAAACTTAAAATAACTCTGATCATTAGTAAAGGACAACAGGTACAATCCTACAGGTAATTTCAGCAGAGAGATGGAAATTTAAAAAAATGAAAATATTTAGGGGTTAAAAAAAAGTAACAGAGATGAAAATTGCCTCCCACAGATGCCTCAGCAGACTTGGAACAAGTAATAAGAGAATCAATGAACATGAAAATTGGTGACAGGAATTGTCCACACTGAAACAAAAAGAAAAGAAAGCACAAAGGAAAAAATAAACAGAAAAGAATGTCCAATACAAGTGGACAATGCCAACAGTTTGACATTGATATTATTGGAATTAGAAAAAAAGATGAAAGAAAATGAGGCAGAAAGAGCATTTGAAAAAAAAAATCATTACCAAGAATTTCTCCAAATTAATGAACCAAAACAACTGTATATCCAAGGTAGAAGAAATATACCCCCCAACACTTGGGCACATCATATTCAAACTTCTGGAGAAAATAAGGCAAAGGAAATATCTTGAAGGCAGAGAAAAGAAGGAAAAATACACCGAGAGAAAGAAGAATGCCAGCAGACTTCTCATCAGGATCCATGAGAGCCAGGAGACAATGGTGCCCTGAAAGCACAAAGAAAACCTGTCCATTCTGAATTCTACACCAGAGGAAATATGTTTCAAAAAGGAAGTAGAGATTAAAAATTTCTCAAACATAATATGTAGAATTTTAAAAAATATTTTTTTAGTTGTTGATGGATCTTTATTTTATTCATTTATTATTTTTATGTGGTGCTGAGGATGGAACCCAGTGCCTCACGCATGCTAGGCAAGCGCTCTGCCACTGAGCTACAGCCCCCGCCCCTGTAGAATGTTTTTGAGCAGAGCTACTCTATTAGAAATGCTGAAAGTGTTCTTTAAGCAGGAGGAATGTGATGCTGAACAAAATCTTCAATCTATGCAAGGAAATAAAGAGAGCTCTAAACATAAGTACACTCCCCAGAAAAAAATTTTTAGTTGCCCTAAAAAGTAACTGCTGAAAGCAAAATCATGTGTAAAGAATATGGAAAATAAAGTATGACAAGAATCACATAAAGAATGTGAAGGAGAAATTGGGACTCTGACACTAATACGAAATGTAAAGAGGTTTAATATCACCAGACGATAGATTCCCCTTAAGAGTGTATATTGTTAACCCTGGAGAAACCAATAAAAATAGAGTGAGAGCTATTAAAAAAGTTAGGAGATGAGATAAATTTTAATAACGAGAGATCAATCTACCCAGTAGAGGGGGAAATGAATGGATTGAACACAAACAACTTCATCTGTGGGATGATAAAAGAGGGCGGGGCGATAGTGAGAGGCTTTGCTGCAGAGACACAATCTGGGCACCTGTTCCTTGATTGGGAGGACGTGTCCATGTTTCAGTACACCCCTGAGAAAGAAGCTCTTATCAAAATCTCTTTAATTAGTTTGGTGCTGATCAACACAGTCATGAGCAGAAGTCTCTCATCCAACTGCTGGTATGTAGAGCTGGAGGGTCAGAGGCCTAAAACCAAAGGGGAATTGGAGGTCATTAGGCTCATGGCCTGTTAGCCTCCACTCCCTGCCAACCTGCCCCAACACAGGGGGACATTTGGGGCATTGTCTTTCTTCCCCAACTCACCATCCTAGAGACATAGGACTTAGAGATATGGCCCAGAGAAGGGAGGGCACCCAAGGCCCTACAGCAGAGTCACCTCTCTCCTTCTCACTTTAACTCTCTGGGAATTTCCTAACCCATAGGAAGAGGAGCAGCTAGACACAGCGCCCCCTGTCTGAATCTCCCAGCTCTTGAGTCATAAAAGCCAAGACACACAGGCTGAGCCAGAGGCCGCCTGGTTACCCTCAGTGGTGACTCCTGAAGGAGACTCCAGGCCCAGCCCTGCTCCAGGACATTGAAAGCCAAGGAGAAGGCACAATTAGCTCCAGAAAATCCCTACGAGAGCAAGGCTTCCTGCCGTTCTCTTGGCTGACAGCCCCTGGCTGCCCACAGCTGTTCTCCCCAAAGCCTTGGGGAGCTACCAATAACAGGCATCTTGGGAGATAGGACTATAGCACAAAGGTCTACAGGATTCTCCAAGTGGCCATTGGGTGGCCACTGGATGTGGTCCTTCCTGATGAGGTCGTGTGGCTATGTCTGTGCTGGTGTGGAGCTGTGCACATCAAAGATACAAAGCTCAGGCCCTCCCTGTCGCCACGGCCTCTCCATCTTCCCAATGGGCAGCTTGCCAGGCTGGCTGTCCTGCCTGGAGGCAGAGTGGCCAGAGCCCTGGTGCTCACTTAGCAGGTGCTGGACAAATTCGGTAAAAGAGCCCTGGGAGCCCTGGTGGGGTCAGGAGCTGAGACCTCGGTGGAGCAGATACCACCAGTTAGGGGACCTACCAAGAACGTGTGGGTGCTATGATTTAAATGACCCCCCTCAGAATCTGAGTGGAAACATAATCCTCATTGTGGGGTTGAGAGGAGGGGTCTTTGGGGAAGTGATTAAGTCACCAGAGTTCTTTCATCATGAATGGATTAGCGCCTTAGGGAAAGACTGGAGGGAGCCAGCTTGGGTCCCTTGGGTCCTCTGCCTCCCACTATATGAGGGGCTGCTGCGAGCAGATGCCATCACTAGATACAGAGGGGAGCCTCACCAGCCCCGGCGCCTGCTGGAGCCTGGGTCTGGGACTGTGAGAAACGAATTTCTGCTATTTGTAAACCACTCAGTGTTAATGGTCTAGATCTAAAAATGTCCTCCACCCAAAGCTTATGCTTTCAGAGTGGGATCCCCAGTGTAGACAGGTTCAGTGGGGGGCTTTTAGAGAATGAGGAGAGCTGTAACCTCCTAAGTGGATTAATCTGTTTGATGAATAAATAACGGAAAGTACTGCTAGGTGGTAACTGCAGGCAGCTGGGGTGTGGTAGGAGCAAGTAGGTCCCGGGGGCATGCCCTTGGGACTGTCTTGTCCCTGCTCCTCAGTCTCTGTCCCTCTCTCTGCCCTCTGGATTCCGCGAACTGGGCAGCTCATGCCCTTCTGCCATGACGCACTGCCCCACCTCAGGCCAGAGCCATGGAGTTAGCACACTGTGAGCTGAACCTCTGGAGCTGTGAGCCCCAAATAAACTCCCCCGCTCCAACTTTTTTTTTTATCAAGTATTTGGGTCACAGTGACAGAAAGCTGACTAACTCACCTAGTCTCTAGGCCTTCCGTTACAGCAGCACAAATGGATCAGGACAGGACAGTCCCAGAGTTATGATCCAGCTGGAATCAGAGCTAGAGAACAGATCAGCAGTAATTAGTGAAGTCAGACTTGAGGAGAGTAGAAGATAAAGTTCTTGATGTTCTTAATGGTTATATCTCTTGCATCTCAATTTAATTTACCAGTCTCTCTGAGGGCCCTCTGTGTTGTGCAACCATTATTGTTTTACAAACCCTAAATAAAACAGTATTATCCCAACTTACAACTGAGCATATGGAACCTCAAGGAGAGAGACTGGCCCACAGCTTCTCGGGTGGAGCGGTAGGCCAAATTTTAGCTAACTCCAAATGACTCATCTCCTCAAATAATCCCTTCTTAATGAGTGTGTACAGGATGTGTGACCTGCTCTACTACTATAATGTGATAAAGGTGAAGGGATTTTGCAAATGTAATGAAAGAAGCTCATGCTTAGTTGACTTTAAGTTAACCAAAGGGAAGGTTATGCTGGGTGGGCCAGGTCTAATCAGGCGAGGGTCTGTACATCAGACAGTAGAAGCTGTAGAGGCTCTTTCTTCACTGATGGCTTTGAAGACATAAGCTGCTGTGTATTTTACAGCCACAAGGAAGTAATTTCTGCCAACAACCTCAAGGAACTTGGAAGCAAATTTTTTCCTACTTGAACCTACAAATGAGAGTGGGGACTGGAGACACCCTGATTTCAGCCTGGTGAGACCCTGAATGGAGAACCCAGCTCATCTGTGCAAACATCTCCCCTATGGAAACAGTGAGGTCGTAAACTGCTGGGCTTGGGGTAGTTCACCAGGCAGCTGTAACATCACAGTTAGCAAGAGTAGGACTGAGAAGTGAACCTCCCCTCTGCCCTGTGAGGTCCACACTCTCTCCTGCACACAACCCCCAGCCCCAGCAAGCACACACACATTCTGTGTCTTCTATTTGTGGCTGAACCAGGCTGTAGAGGACAATTTCATTATGCAGCAGGCAGGATGCAAACAGAAAGGGTAACAAACCTGTGTGTTTGCTCTAACTTTTGGGCAGACAGGCACGGAACTGTCAGGGCCCAGCAGCCCATTCCTGGGGGAAGTAAATGCATTCATTCAACACATACCTAGGAGTGCCCACTGGGTGCTGGGCACAGGAGCACAATGGTGAACCCCACAGAGGTGGTAATTAATACAGATGGTTGAATTAGGCAACTTTCTGAACTATAACAAAGTACCTGAGATTATCAACTTATAAAGAGAAAAAGGTTATTTTGGCTCACGGTTTTGGAGGTTCCAATCCAAGATTTGTTGGTTCCAGTGCTTTGGGCCTGTGGCAGGACAGCATATCATGTCGGGAGTGTATGGTGGAGAAACACTGCTTACCTTATGGTCAGGAGCAGAAGAGGAAGAGGAAGGGGTCAGAGTCCCACAGTCCCCTTCAGGGGCTTGCCTCCAAGGACCTCAGGAAGTCCCCAGCTCTCAAAGGTTCTGGCACTTCTCAATAGGGCCACCGAGAGGACAAAAGCTGAACACATGGGCTTTGGGGGCACTGAAGACTCAAACACAGCCAGGGGTCAGCAGGACACCCAGCAGAACCCACGCATGGCTGTGACCTCTGCCCCACCTGAGCTTCTGCTTTGTTCTCTGGGCTGTCTGGTTACTTCACCACAGTTGCTCCTGGGTATTTTCATATCCTTGATCTTGGGACAGGGCTGAGGAGAGGGGGTAAACAGGCAGGTGGAGGACAGATCTCAGAGCCCCCTGAGGGTCTCTTCCTGTTCCTTTGTCTAAGAAACGAGCAGTTTAACACAGATTAATTTAAGCACCGCTCATATCTGATGATGAGAAAGACGTTGGTTAGATTCATTTTCTTAATCAACTACTTCAAGCCTTAATCAGCTCATCAGCTGAACCCATCAGGAGCAAACATGCTTCTTCAGGACTTTCCTAAAGGAAAACCAACACCTCATTAAGTTAAACGTATTAACCCAAGAGCAGTCTCAAGTCAGGCAGAGTAATGAACGCCATTACAGGGAAGGCGCAACAGTCCTTGGAGGGACCCGCCCGCCATCAGGAACTGTCTGCAAATGCGCTCAGCTATTGTTGTAGGATGTGGGGTCCTTGAAGGAGGGCAGGAGGGAAGGGGGAAGAGGAGGCCGAGGGAGAGGGGGCTGGTCCAGGCACGATGGCCAACACCTGACTCTTGCTCCTGATGAAATCTGGTATCTTCAACGCTAGAGAAAGGACAGGCGGCCTCCCTCCTCAGAGAGTTTGCTGTTGATTCCAGGAAGGGAAAACTTGTGTTTTGCCTCCAAAAGTGTGAAGAGAGGCCCGTCCTGGGTATCAGGAAATCTGGAATCTATTTCCCTCTCTGCTTCACAGCAGGACTGGGGATGGTTCCCAGCTCTTCTGTGTATCGGTGGACCAGGTCTAGTTTCTTCTTCTTTATCAAGTCAAACACTGTGTGAGGCACTTTCTCATGTGTTATTTTATGGAAGCCCTACAGAAACCCAGTTGGACGGATATTTTACCACAGAATCCTAGACGCCTTGGAAATCCCATCTGACTTGCTTGGCTGGGTGCCCTGGCTGGGCAGAGGCAGGTGTGGGCCTTGTGTGGTAAGACCGGTCCTGGAGAGTCACCTCCACCTTTGCAAGACAGCGCGGAAGGGACAGATGCTCGACTCTCAAGGCCAACTTGGTGAAGGGACCATGTATGGGATGTCCCCAGAAGTAGGGCTGTTGAAGGTGCAGAAGGAAAAACCCTGCCCAGACCAAGGAAATACCCTCAACTACAGAAAGGACTGCTGGGTGGAAGAGGGGATATTGTCCCCCGTGTGGGCTGATGGAAGCTACTTCCAGTAGTCAAAGCTGTCCTGAGATGGAGCGGGCCACCTCAAGAGGCAAAGAGCCCCCACACTTGTGGGTGTGCAAGCAGCTGACGGCTACTTGTTGGGGGCAGAGCATTGGGAGCGCTGGCTCTGAATTACAGCTATTGTGTATTTTTCAGGACAAACGGTTTCACCTGTGTGACCCACAGTTTTCTCATTTGTAAAGGGTGGAGTGGAAAGCCACCTATTTCTTGGGGTTACTGAACATTAAAGGAGATGGTTCGTGCAACAGTCTGTACGGCGCCTTCCTGGGAGCTGGTGGTGTCTGTACGAGCAACGTTTTATGTTTATTGAGAGGATTCTGGCACTGGATGGAGCTTGGAGTATTGCTCACCTCCGGTACTCAGTGTCTTTAGAAAAGACCCCTTTGTCATTGCTGGGAAATCAGGGGACTCTGCCCATTACCAGCCCCAAGTCCTCTCTCTCCTTCGCCTTCCTTGGTTTCTCTCGTCAGCTGGTGCAGTGTTAGGCCTCGTCAGTAGGGGGCGCTGGAGAGATGCTGCGAGGCTGTGGGAGAGGCTCCTGCTTCCAGTCCAGGTCCTGGTCTTCTTTTCTTTTGGCTCCTATGGCAGGACTGCCGGTGGCATCAGAGTCACCCGGGACTCTCACCTTCCAGTGAGTTCTTCTGTCACTCAGTGGGGAGATTCCTACCCACCAGCTTTGGCCCACTGTGTGAGGGAGCGCTTCATCTCTGTGACCAAAACATGGACACAAACAAACTTGGAGGAGGGAGGGTTTGTTTGGCTCCTGTTTTCAGAGGTTTCATCCCCAGGTTGGCCAGTCCCAAGGCAAAAACATCATGGTGGAAGGGCATGCTGAAGGAAAGCTGCCCAGCTCATGGCAACTGGGGAGGAGAGAAGAGAGACAGACAGACAGACATGGAGGGAACACCAGGAAGGGGCAGGGAAAAGGTATAGAGATAGTCCCTAAGGGCACTTCCCCAGTGACCTCCTTCCTGCAGTCAGGTCCCACCTGCCTACAGTCCCCCTCTCCTCCCAGTAGTGCATTCGAATTTTAACCCATCAAATTGGTTGATCCACTGACAAGATGAAAGACTCTCATGACCAGTCATTTCCTAACAGCCCAGTCTGGCCATTGATACACTTGGGGTGAAGTCTTCAACACATGAGCTTTTGGGGGACATTCAGATCCAAACCATAATCCCCACTGACTGTGGGTGGACACTCCAGCCTGTGGCACCACAGAGGACTCCTCTGGGTCAGGAAGCTTTCTGTCACTATGGCAAATACTGGAGATGATCAACCTAACAAGAGAAAAGACTGATTTCAGTTGGCCCTTCTGCTTTGGGTGGGGAAGCACCTCACGGCAGGTATACATGGTAGAACAAAACTGCTCATCTCATGGCCAGGGAGCAAAAGAGGGAAAGAGGAAGAGGCTGGCATCCCATAATCCCCTTCACGGACCATACCCCCAATGACCTAAAAACCTCCCACTAGGCCCCGCCTCTTAAAGGTTCCACCACCTCCCAACAGAGCCATCTGGGGACCAGCCTGTCACACATGCGCTTTGGGGTTGTTCAGCATCTACACTATAACATCTTCCTTTTCCCACTGACCTGGGACCACACCATTTCCAGCAATATCCCAGTCTTGGTCTCAGACAGTGTGACCCTCTTCAAGTTTGTTCCCTCCTGGAGTACTTACTCTGTCTTAGCCCTAGTGATGAGTCAGTAGCTACTCTCTACATTTTATATTTTTATATTTTCAAGCATTCTATTTCATTTCCTTTTGTAGTTAATAATTCTTTATATTATGTTTTCCCCATTTAAATTACTTGTGTGATTTCTGTCTCTGGCAGAGACCGCAATTGGTGGTACTCTGTGGAGATAGATACTCCCACCCTGGTCTGTTTCCAGTCCCCGGTGCTGTGTCACTGAGTGCCAGGATGGAATGTTTCCACTGCTCAGATATCATATGAGTGAATAACCTCCAAGGTACATGCGGTTGTAAACTATTATAAAGTAATTAGAAATTGATGAGTTTCGAGGGTTTATTGCCTTTGTTTTTAATGTAATTTATCTCATTGTAAGTTAATGTAATTTAATTTTTAATAGCGCCTGTGATAAACAACTGGCTGATACAATTTCCGGAACCTCACCCCTCTGCGGCTCTGCCTGGTTTGAGCCCGCTGTGGCACACTGCTGCCCCATGCCTGTCACCCCCTGGCCCCTGGTTCTTGATCTTGCAATTAGAGAAACAGAATTTGCCTAACATCTCAGGTCTGTAGAACATTCTATGTGGAGGCCAGGCGGATGACCCCCGCCTCACTGGGTCATCCCTCCTAATGTCCTATTATTTGACATTTGCAATTTATTTTTCAACTCTGTTATCATCAGAAATGATTCAATTTCCAGCATAAATCCTGCTTTACTAAGCTCAATTAATCACAGGGCAGACAGGCAGGAGCATCCCTGGGGTCTTTGCCTGAACATCAGTTACCCCTTTAGTCCTTGCTGGAGCCACCGTGGGAGGACACTGGGCTTCAAGGACCTCTCGAGAAGGCCCCTCGTGGGACCTAATCCCGTTGCCTGCCTGCAGTCTCTCTGCTGTGATGGGTGCAGGGCTCACTGCCTTCTTCAGGTCCTTCCTCCCAGCCTCCTGGCTGCCTCCAGAAAGGTCTTTGCTGGGTCAGAATCACTGGCCCTGCCTGCCCCCCCCGGGGGGGGCGAGTAGTGCTGAGGTGGGGTTTTGGTGTTCCCCCTGCCTGCTCCCCAGGTGGATGTGGAATGACAGATACTCATACAGGAAGGGGGCCCGGGAACCAGAAGGCTTCCACCAACATCCTGGTGACCTTGGGGAAGCGAGACACCCTCAGGGCTGAGGGCTAAGGGCCTCTGCTCTGCCCAGGACTCTGCGCTGCTCTGATGAGTTCCATCATCTTCTTCTGAACACACACTGGAGGTTTAGAATTGAAGACTTGTGAACCCCGGGTGACCCCTGCTGTGCCCCTCGATGACAGCCTGCTCAGTTCCCGTCTTCTCCTGGGCTCAGCTGAAGCCTCTCCTCTAGCTCTTGCTAATGGTCTAAGAATTTCTTGGCATTGATCTTTCCACATAGAATGTACCTGGGAGAAATAAAGTAGCCACCGAAGAATCTTAAACGCATTACACTCTTGTCAAGACAAGAAAAGTCGTCCTCTTGATGCCGGAACGGCAGACAAACAGATCTGCTGTGTGCAGAGCCGGGGCCCGGGCCGGGGCCCAGGCGGGGCCAGCCCTGTGGCCTGGACTCGCTGCATCCTGGGCCGTTTTTCCCCACTCCGTTTCCTACCCCAGGGAGTGGAGACGCCTGAGTCATCCTCCTGCCCCTCCGAGGGTGGCAGTTTCGCCTTGGGGATGCGGAAGGGGTCTCGTTTTCCTTCACCTCCTCCACCTGCTGCCTCCACCCTCATGGGCCATGACAGTGATTAATGGCCCTGGAGCCACTGGGCAAAGCAGAAGGGAACTCTTCCTAGTGAGAGGGCAAGGGCAAGAGGGGGGCAGGCAGGAGTTCCGGAGGCCGTGTGCCAGGACGGAAATGCTGGCCGCAGTGAGGAGGGGTCTAGGAAGGGCGAGGATTGCAGCTGTCTCCAGGGCCCGGGGCCGCCCTCTAACAGGGATTCCCAGCACAGGCTGCACAGGGCCCTCCAGGGCACTCCAGCAGCAGTGAGCGCCTGGGGCTGGACCCGAAGAGGAGATTGGACCCTGTTTTCTGAAGTGTCCCCCAAGACTTGGTGGGTGGATCCATGAAACGTGATCTCACTGCAGGGAAAAGACTTCAGAGGAAGGAGCTCAGGGGGAAGCCTGCCCAGCGGGCTGAGTTGGGGAATGGAGGCAGAGACCCCAGGACTTCTGAGACTTGATGCATGCACCCTCCTGCAGAGGGTAGCAGAGGCTGGCAGAGCTGGCCGAGATGCCTCGACCATGCACCTGTTTCCCAGGCATCTGCTGAGGTCCTGCTCTGAGCCGAGCTCTGGGGAAATAGCTGTGGAAGTCAGAGGTGGAACCCCCGTGCCCCCCACCCGCTGCCTTTGCCAGGCTTATTAGCAGACACAAAAGAGGTTCTCCTGGTCCTGCTCGTTGTCCTCCTTAGATATGCCTTAGGAAGACCAGATTGGGCTCAGTTCTCAGGCTAGTCTTGGGCTAGAACTTTGGGATGGGGCCCAGGAAGCCAGGGTCAGAGGACCTCACACCCAGAGAGCCAGAGTGGCATGGTGCTTGAGCTGGAGGACTGTCCCCCAGGACCACCAGAAGGAAGTGGGGGCCTGAACACTCAGAAAATCAAATCCCATCATGGAGGCAGAGAGGCTGTGGGTGGCCCATCCAAGGGGACAGAACACAGGTCGGGCCTGATAGGTCCAGATGGCACCAGGGGAGGGTCTCCCAAGAGATGCCCTCCTGATGTCCCTTTTGTGGGCCTGGTGGCACCCAGACTGGGCTGGCAGGGCTGCATCTTGAAGGCTAAGAGAGTCATCCCATCCATGTCCTCAGGCATCCGGGAGCTGCTGGTGCCCCTGGGCACTTCAATGCAGCAGCCCATACTGGACCCTTTGGTCCCAGAGCCCTGGACCTGCCTGTTTACTCTAGATCATGCTGGCACCTCTGCCAGGGCCCAGACCCTGCATGCCCATGTCGGTCTGTTCAGCCTGAGAGGGACTAATGGCTTCTTGCAGGGGCTGTGGGGTCTCTGCACCCAAGGAGGCATGAAACCTTCAATTATCAGAAGCAAGGCTTCTGTGCTCACCTGCCTAACAGAGTCTCTCCTTGAGATAATGACTAAAACAGGCATGTTAAGGAGGTCACAGCCCCCGGGCTCTGGAAGGGGGAGCGGGTGGTACACACCTGGAAGGAGGCCAGACCTCCAGGCAGAAGAGGCTGAGCCTGGGATTGGGGCGCAGGAGAGGGAACCCTGGGAGAACCGGGCACAGGCTTCCCATCCAGATCCTCCGCTTCTCTGCTGCGTGACTTGGGCGAGTCGCCTCCTCCCTTTGGGTCCATTTTCTCACCTGTAGATGGGGCACAGTGATCTGCTCATCCTTGGTGCAAATGGATACCAGGAGGGAGGAGCAGCGTGGCCAGTGTGAGGGGCAGGTGGCTGGAGTTGGGGACAGGTCTGCGATGAGCTTGGGCAAGTCCCTTCCCTTGTCAAGGTCTCAGCCTTCAGCTGCAGAATGAGTTGGTGAGATCATCCCTCTTTGAAGGCTGCCATGAGTCTTAATGAGACGGTGCCCCCAGAGCTGGACACGGTAAGCCCCCAGACAATGACCGCTGTCACTGCTACTGTGGGCAGGAAGGAAAGGACCGAGGCTCGTGCAGGCTCCCAGCACGTCTGTGGGACCAGGTATTTGTGCTCCCCAAATACCTTTCCTTTCTTGGGCGTGCTGGAGGAAAGACAGGGTAGGTTACTCGGGCTTGTAATTTACATGGCCTTTTCACAAACTCAGCCTGTCGTGGATATTAGGAGTGGAAGCTGCTAGGTGATAAAACGCAGTCTTCTCTTTGGAGTTACGTGGAATGATATCCTCTGAGTTCCAAGATCTCTGGAAGGTGACATTTCTGATTTATTGGTATTGGGAAATTACCAAGCACCTAGGAATGAGAAATTACCTACCATACATCTGCTGTGCCCCAGGGGACGGCCAGGCAAGGGGTACAATGTCACTTACTTTTCACAGTGACCCCGTGAGGTGGACGGTGTTAGCCCCTGTCGACATGTGAGGCAGCTGGACTCGTGCTGACATATGGGCTGCACTTGCACAGACAGTGGTCAGGAAGACACATCGAGGATGGCCTCAGGGTCCCCAGGTGTTCACCTTCCGTCCCGTGAGTCCAGGCTGGTCCACCAGAATACGGCGAAAGAGAAAGGGTTTAGCAAATGTAACAAAGGGGCCCGAATCCGTGAGTTCACCAAAAGGGAGATTGCCACAAGGAGCCTGCTGACGGAAAAATATCCACGGGGGCCAGGAAGTAGGACAGCCTGGGTCCGTCCAGGACGCTTTCTGCAAAGTGCAATGAACCAGATAGGAAAGGACCGCGTGGCTGTAGCTCCACTTTCAGGAGCTGCGCAGACAAGGCCAGGGTGGAGGGCACAGGATGGTGACCAGGGGCTGGGAAGGAGGCGTGGGCAGGTGCTGTTCAGTGAGCACAGAGTCTCCATTTTAGATGAGAACTGAGGCCAGAGACCCTCCTGGGCCTCAGGGAATGAACAACCTAGAGGCAGGGGAGTGTGGTGGCTTCAGGGCCTTAGTGGCCTCTAGTCGAGCCAGAGTGCAGGCTCCTGGGCTGCTGGGCTGCTGGGCTGCTGGGCTGGAGAAGGCAGCAGGAACCCGTGAGGAACATTTCTACGCAGATGAGAATCTTGAATTTTTATGGATGAGAAAACTGATGCTCAGAGCAGTAAAGTGACCCGCCCAGGGTCACACAGCTGGTAAGTTACACGATCCAGATTTAGACCTTGGTCTGCCAGACTCCACACTCCATGGACTGCGTACACTCCCATCCCGGCCTCCTCCTCCTGTCCACCTGCCCTGCTGGCCAAGCAGGGCCAGAACAACAGCTCCGACTTTCCCAAGGGGCTGGTGAGGAGGAAGAGCGCCTGGTCCCTCTGTGCCTGGGCCAGTGCCTGCTGCCCTCCCCGGGGAGGCCTGGCCATCGCCAGCTCAACCCCACACTCAATCGCTCAGCGGTGCCGTCACTAAGACCTGCATTGGGGGCCTCAGTCTCCACAAGATGTCATAATTGTCACAAAGCCTCTGCAGACACAGCATACCATGATTGTCACCTGAGCAAGCCCCCTTGGGGAGCAGGGATGGGGCTCCACGCAGTGTCTGCCAGGCAGGTGGCCATGGCCTCTGTTTCCAGGAGATAGTCTCCGACCTTTCCTTGGTGGGGTCCACAGGATGGTGCCAGGGAAACAGGAGCAGGAGGGACTAGAAAGGGGACAACAGCAGAGGATGGACCTGCAGGCCACAGAAAACCACATCTCCACAGACAGGCAGTGGAGGGAGGGGACATGTGTGTCCCCTGCTCCTCCTTCAGGGCCCTCAGGGTTCCACAGGGTCACGTGAGTGACCTTGGGGGGGTGAGTTGCCCTCTCACCTCCTCGGTTTCCCACCTGGAAGGCAGAGCTGAGGAGCCCTCTGTGACAGGGCAGCTGTGAGGGTCCCAGGGGCAGGTCCAGGGGGAGCTCCAGCAGCTGCTGGAGCAGTCAGTGGCCGTCACTGGAGTTGGGGACACAGATGAGTGTTGAGCTGGGTGGGGGTGATGGGGTCTAGATGCCCTGGGCCCTCTGGGCAGCAGGAGGGTGGGTGGACACCAAGGTGGACCAGAGGTGAGACTCAGGGATGTGGGCAGTGGACTTTCCTGCTCAAACAGACCAGATGGCCGTGGGGACAGCCCCAGCCAGAGGTGACAGGAAACGAGAGACTGCATTAGAGGAACTGGGGGCAGGTGAGTGACAGCCAGAAGGTCCAGCCCAGGGGTCCAGCAACAAAACATGTGGAGCGCGGGTGCCTTGCAGGCAGGCTGTGCCCCACCAGCATGGGGGCTGAGGGCGGGACAGGGCAGGAGAGGGCGGCCCCTGGCCAGGGCTGAGGATGGCATCTGGGGTCTGGGAACAGGACCGGGGCCTGAGTGCAGAGGGCCCTGGGACGTTCCCGGTGCCCCGTCAGACGCCCATGACATTCATTGTTTCTGGGACGGCTTTGCAGGAAGAAGAGACCAGACTTGGGAGCAGCTGGGGGTGCTAGGTGTGGCGAGGTCGCAGAAGCACTTGAAGTCATGCTGCAGGTGGTCCCAGGACGAGCTCCAGGAAGAATATCAGAGGAAGGAAGAAGAGAGGAGGGTGGGAGGGTCTGAGCGGGCACAGAGCCGACCCTG
The DNA here is from genome assembly GCA_028644305.1 of Xerus rutilus. NCBI lineage: Eukaryota > Metazoa > Chordata > Mammalia > Rodentia > Sciuridae > Xerus > Xerus rutilus. Next base: position 19,659,640 of record CM053400.1, on the reverse strand, counting down.
GGGAACAACAGTCAAGGAGAAATGGGAAGGTGTGTCCGGGTCTGCCTCCGCCTCTGCACCACTGTGTAACCCCAGGAAAATCTCTAGCCCTCTCTGGGCATGGTCTGAACATCTGCAGAATGAGAGACATTAACTAGGGGATCCTGAAAGCCCTTCTCAGCTCAGAGTCAGGCCTTGGCTCTGGATGGTTCTGGGTGTTGCCCCCTCCCTGCCTCTGTATCCCGACCCCTGCCCTTAAATATGGCTCCTGGCTTCCCAGCTCCAGTGCCTCTGCCAGAGGAAGGCGAGTCAGCCCCAGGGACTCTCTGTGCTGACTCAGCAGCCCTGGGGTCATTGTGTGACACTGGGTCTGGCAGTAACAGGGCTGCTGGGTCCATTAGAGTCTGAGGCTAATGTGCCCTTGCCCTTGGAGATGCCATTACAAGACGGTTTCGTCAGCTTCCTCTGTGGGGGGAGAAAGGGGGGAGAAGGGGCAGCAGGAGGTGGACCTGACCCAGACCAGCCAGGAGGGAGGCTGAGGCAGCAAGGTTTTGTGCTGTGCTCAGCACAGAGACTTCAAACTGAACGGAGACAATCTTTGGGCTCTTTCATTTCCTGTGACAGGAACCTCTGTGTAACCTGGGTTGAGTTCAGGAGGGTTTATTGGTTTGTACCAACAGAAGCTCAGAGAACAAGGCAGGCTTCAGGAGCAGCTTGACTCAGGGGTCCAAATGAGGCCAGCAGGGCCTGCTGCTTCTTTCTTCATCCTTTAGCATTTCTCTCCCATGCAAGGCCACTCTCGGGTCCCTCTTCCTAGTAGCCAGATGGTGGCCATCCAGATAGGTACCCAGTAGAAAAGAGAGCTTCCCCTTTTCTTAGATGGTCAACAGTCCTGGGCCACTGGCTCTGAGAGCCATACTCCTGTGCCTGGACCATCAGAAAGAATAAAGGGCTGGACTGTATGAATAGGCTTAGGCCACCCGGGATCCATCCCTGGGTGATGCTGGCCCTCCCCAAGCTACGTGGGCTGAGTTGGCCAGAGGGCACTGCTTTACCAGTAAGAAAGAGAAGGTATCAGGCCACAAAAACCCACAGGAGCCTCTGCTGGGTTTGGGTTAGGGTATAATAAAAGAAAATATACTAATAGATATAAAAGAGAAGGGGGAAATGCAAGCATTTATATGTCATGGCTGATTTTAACTCATTTTCCCAATACAAAGAGATTAGGCCTGCGGCTAACCTAGGTATAGAATCCTAGGTGTTTAGAATTGGCAGTATCTCCAAGACCATCAATCCAACCTCACTTCTTTATTTATTCAAACAAATAACTAAAAATTACATCTATTTATGGTATACCACATGTTTTAAAATATATGAGTATCATGGAATAGCTAAAGCAAGCTAATTAACATAATTTTTTTCACTTATTTATTTATGATGATAACATTTAACATCAATTTAACTTCACTTTCATAGGCAGCAAAACAAAGACCCACAAAGATGAAGTGACCGCATCAAAGTCACACGGCTCGGGGGAGACGGTGCGGTGGGAAGCACCAGGAATCCATCTCCCCAGCTAGATAACAATTTTGCTGGCAAAATCTGTCGGATGTAACTATTTTGGAACTCTGGAAGTCCATTTGAAAGCCTGTCATTTCCAGGGGAAGGCTTGGAGAGTAATTTCCGTCAGTTGCAGCTCTTAGTGGGGTAGCAGCGGCGCATCTCCCTCCCGCCTCCCTGTGCAGCCAGCTGCTACGTGTTCCTGAGGCAGCCTCTGTGTAGCTGGTGGGGGCCTGGGGAGCAGTAAGGATCTCGTCCTCCAAATATCGGGGATCTGTGCACTGATTGCTGATTGCCTCTTGTTTTGGTTTGGATAGGAAATGTCTCCCAAAAACCCTCCTGAGAATGCAGGAATGTTCAGAGGGGAAATGATTACATCAGAAGAACCGTGGCCTCATCAGTGGATCATTCCATTCGATGGATTAAATAATTTGAAAGTACTACTATACCGGGTGGCAAACTCAGGCAGGTGGGACATGATTGGAGGGAGGGTGTCTTTGGAGGTGTGCCTCTGGGGTTGATATTTTGCCCCTGGCACCTTGGCTGCCCAAGCTGATTGCTGTCCTTCACAACCCCCTTCCACCATGATGGAAGGGCCCCACCTCGGGCCCTGAGCAATGGAGCCAGCGGACCATTGACGGAACCTCTGAAACCATGAGCCACAATAAATCTTTCTTCCTTTAAGTTGTCCTCCTCGAGCATTTTGTAGGCAGTGACACTATGTTGATTAACACTCTTCTGATGTGCAGGAGTAGGCCCAGAGGTGGGCGGCCACTGTGGCCACCTTCACCACTATGCTGGCAAGCTCCTGCCGTTTGGCTACAGTGACTTTCAGGGAACTTAAAGTGCTGTCCCCTTGTTTCCCACTTTTGGAATCAGCTATTTAAGGACTAGAATATTTGAAAAGCAACTGCAAATACAGGGAAATTTCAGAAGTCCCTGCACAAGCATAGTCAGAGGTGCAGACTCAGAAAAGGGCTTTGAAAACCTTTAGATCCTGCCCATGCTGGAACCCTGGTGCACACATAACCTACAACAGTTTTGTTTTAAGAAAGTAAATTATTCAAAAGGAGAGAATTTGATTTCCAGAGCTATAATACTCCAGGATTCAAATGTCTAGTTTTAAACAAAACAATCCACAAGACAGACAAAGAAACAAGGAACTATTGCCCATTCCAAGGAAAAATTAAACCAATGGAAACTGTCTCTGACAAAGAAAAGATGGTGAAGTTATTAGATGCAATTTATCTTATTTTTTATTTTTATGTTTTTAGTGGTACTGGGGATAGAACCCAGGGGCACTTTACCCCTGAGTGACATCCTCAGCTCCTTTTTAAAGGGTTCCCCAAAGTTTCCCAGGGTCTCACTAAGTTTCCCAGGTTGGCCTTGAACTTGCAATCCTCCTGCTTCAACCTCCCGAATTGCTGGGATTATAGGTATAACCAGGCCCGGCACTAGACATAAACTTTAAAACAACAATTTGAAATGTGGTAAAAAGAACTTAATAAAGACATGGAGAAATGAAAGAAAACAAGGTATGCAGATACAAATAAAAATAATAGAAAATATAAGAAAGTTTAAAAAGAGGCCCTGGAGCTGAAAAGTATAACTTAAATGAAAATTCTGTTAGAGGAATTCAAAATCAGATGCTATAGTCTGAATATTTTTTTCCTCTAAAATTTATACCTTGAAACCTAATTCCCAATATGAAGGTATTTGGAGGTGGAGCCTTTGGGAGGTCACTAGCCCACGAATGGGGTTAGTGCTTTTAAAAAGAGACCCCAGAGAGATTTCCTATCACATCTACCATGTAAGGACACAATGAGAAGAGGCCATATGTCAACCCTGCAGAAAAACCCTCACCAGATACTAAATCTGCCGCCTCAGTCTTAGATTCACTGTCCTCCAGAACTGGGAGGAATAAATTTCTGTTGTTTATAAACCATATAATCTATGATATTTTGTCATAGCAGCTGGAATGAACTAAGACAGCAGAATTGACAAGGCCAGAAGAAAGAATCAACAGACTTAAATATAGGATGATTGAAATGATCAAGTCTGAGGGGCAGAAAGACTGAAAAAAAGTGAAGAGAACCTGAGAAACCCAGGACTGCCAGCAAGCTGACCGACACAAGTCGTGGAAGTCCCGGAAGGAAGACAGAAAGAGAAGGGAACAGAGAAGCCGGGCGCGGTGGCACAAGCCTGTAATCCCAGCACTGAGGGAGGCTGAGACAGGAGAATCGCGAGTTCAAAGCCAGCCTCAGCAACGGCGAGGTGCTAAGCAACTCAGTGAGACCCTGTCTCTACATAAAACACAAAATAGGGCTGGGGATGTGGCTCAGTGGTCGAGTGCCCCTGAGTTCAATCCCCAGTGCCAAAAAAAAAAAAAAAAAAAAAGAGAGAGAGAGAGAGAGAAGGGAACAGAGAAATTATTTGAAGAAATAATAATGACCAAAAAAGTTCTAAATTTGATCAAAGACACAAATATAAACATCTAAGAAGCTAAATGAACTCCAAGGAGGGTGAACTTAGAGACTCACACCAAGGCACAAAATTGAACCATTAAAAGACAAAATTTTGAAAGCATCAAGTAAGTTGTCACAAACAAGAGATGTTCAATAAGATTATCAGTAGATTTCTCATCTGAAATCATGCAGGGCAGAAAACAGCAGATCCATACACTCAAAGTGCTGAAAGAAAATAAACTATAAACCAAGAATCCCGTGTCTGACGAATCTGTTCTCCAAAAGTCAGGGAAAAATTAAGATATTCTTAAGTAAACAAAAGGTCAGGGAATTTTCTATTGCTCTATCTGCCCCAAAAGAATTGTTAAAGGGAGTCCTTCAGATGAAAACAGAAAGAAACTAGACAGCAATTTGAAGCTGTATGATGAAATAAAGATCTTGTTAAAGGTAAATATATAGCAATTATAAAATCCAGCATTCATGTAATTTTGTGTTTTAACTCCACTTTTTTGGTTTTCTACATGATTTAAGACATTAATATATAAAAATATTAATCTGTTTTGAGGACACAGTATAAAAAGGAATAAGTTTATGACACCAGTAATTGGAAAGGGGTAGAGATGGAGCTGAACAGAGGCAGTGTTCTTGGATGTTATTGAAGTTCAGCGATACAGATTCGAATCCGTGTGTAATAACTTTAGATATTAAGTATAATATCTATGGACATAACAAAGTAGCTATCGAATATACACAAAATGATCAGAGAATCAAAACATTTTGCTACAAATATTAAACACACAAAAAGAGCAACCCACGAAACACAGGCTAAAAGGTACGATAAGAAAACTAGAAAAAAACAACACGGCAGAAGTCCGTCCCTCTTTCTCGGTAATGACTTTAAATGAAAATGGATTAAATTCTTGAGTCAAAAGATACAGATTGGCAGAATGGGTTCAAAAAACATGCTGCCTGCAAGAGATGTGCTTGGATGTAAAGATAAAAACGGATTGAAAGTGAAAGGATGGAAAAGATGGGCAAAAGAAACCAAGGATCGCACAGGAATCGAAGACAAACAGATTATAAGTCAAGATCACAGAGCTCGTGAGCGGAGGACCCAGGTCTTCCCGAGAGCTCATGCAACAGGTTCATCTGCTCAGAGCTGCTGCAGAATTACACAAAGCACACAGGGCAGCCCGCATGGGGCCACAGTGCACCCTGCCCTAGGTGAGCGGGGAAAGGGTCCCTCCTCACCTCCCTGGATCCTCCTGCCCACCTCCCCAGCCTGGGCAGATGCTGTCTTCATTGACTCATCTAGCTGGGCCCCATTGGGGATCTTTCTCCTAGGATTCTATGGTTGTTCACACTCCTGAGTATGAGAGCTGGGGAGGTCCTGCGTGGTCTTCTAGTTGAAACCTTGCAACTGAGGCCCCGGGGGCAGGGCCATGACATGGCAGACACAGACATCTGGAAGAAAGGGCCTGTGCTGTCAATTAAATGCCCTCCCACCACATCACTGACCTTGCTGGTAGTGTGAAGTCTGAGCTGCCACCTCATGGCTCCTGGAGGGAACCATCCACCATCCTGAGGCCTGAATACTTCCATGCTAATGACCTGTCTCCCTGGAACAGTGTCAACTTCTGCAGGGTGTATCCATCCTCCTGTTTAAACATCAGACCATTGTGGGCCTGAGAGCAGCTGGGGCTTGTCCAGAGTCACACTGCTGAGCTGTCAGAGACCAGGACCAGCCCCCAGCCTCCCTGAGTTTCAGATCAGAAGCCTTCAAAGAGTTTCTGTAATTTTATTCTCCTTTGATCTTGGTGAGGCTGGTGTCTTTGGGACTATTGCCCTGGTTACAGATGGGGGAATCAGGCTCAGAGAGGTCTAGCTACTCAGGCTCCAACACACAGCTGGCTAGTGGTGAGGAGGGAGTGGGCAGGTTTCCTGGAGTCTAAACTGGTGTCCTGTGCCCTGCCTCCTACAGTTGTACACCGGGGATGACCTTCCACAGACAGTAACAGAAACCCATGAACAGAGGTGTCAACAAACGTAAGGTTTATTTTTTCTTACCTAATGGTGACTGGACTGTGGCTTCTGATAAAAGCCCAGCAGCTCTACGATGCACTGAGTTGGCCTCCTCCCATCTCTTCTATGTGTCCTCAGCACATGTGGACAGACATGAGGTCACAGCACAGACGCTCTGTTGCTGGGTCTTGTGTCCTGTGTTAGGACATCCAGTGGCTGGTCCACCCCAGAGTCCAGCAGGCTCTGGTCTTTCTGAAGAGCTTTCCCAGAATGCCCTGCAGCAACCTCTGCTCCTGCTTCATTGGCTGGGTCTGGGTCTCATGCCCCCCCAGGGAATTGTTTTTGTTCCCAAACAATAGGGGTGGTGCTGATAAGAAAGGGGAGGGAAATAACAGCCGGTGACCAGCCTGTAGTCTCTGCCCCAGTATTTGGGCTCATTTCCTACCTTCCTCGTCTCGCTGGAGTGGCCCAATGGCACGCTCACTGTCATACCAGACAGGGAGGGGTTGAGCCCAGGAGCCCCCGTGAGCTGTGCTGAGCCAGGCCTGCACCTGACACTGGCCCCGAGCACCCAGCAGCTCCCCCGAATCCGTGCTTCTGTCTTCTTGTCTGCCTCGCTCTTCTCCTTCTCCTGCCCCCTGGGCTCCCTAGACCTGCCCAGGTGAGCCCACAGCTCCCACGGGAGGAGGGGGCGGGGCCTGTCAGTTTCTGACCCCGCTTTCAACATCTGCTATCAAAAGTCCAAACTGAAACCACTCCACCTCTCTCGGTGTCCTAGACCTTCTAACATCCTGTCGATGGGACATTTATTAGGTTACCTTAGTGGAGGACATTTGGGGAGCATCTATCAGAACTTAAATGCGTGTAACCTTTGACTGAGCAACTGAAATCCTTGGAGCAGACCATTCATACTCAGGGCCCTGCCTTAGGCCTGCATGGATGGTCACCTCGTTTGTAAATAACGTCACAGCAAAAATTTGAGATAATCTCATATGTCTTCAGAGGAGACTTATTGCATGTAAGATGCCACCTCTCTAGCCATCATTAAAAGATGACACGGGCTCTATGCACGGGCTCTGGAGGCTGCTGTCCACCATATATTTTGAATTAAAAAGTGTGATGAGAAAATACAAACAGCATGCTGCCACTCGGCATACAAGTCTCAACCACTTGCCCGTGTGCGGATGAGCAGCTTGAAATGAGCATGGATGCCGGAGGCCCTGCAGGGAACCCTTTCTGGACGGGAGACTCTGGGAGCGGGACCTACCGCAGGCTGCCCGTGCACAAGATCACAGCCCCTCCTGACTGCTCTGCGTCACTGACTTCGCTTCTCCGGAGGAGTGAAAGATGGCCCCTCCTGATGGCTCTTGGCTGTGGTCACTGGCGTGCTGGCTGCGCCTCTCTCTCCAGGGCTCCCAGGATCCTGTGCATTCCTCCCTCCCTCGCTGTCCCTCCTGTTCCTTCCGCTGATTTCTTCTTGGCTCCTCAACCTGTAGACCTCGAGCTGCCTCTGGGCTCTGTCCTTGGTCGTCTTCCTATTTCCTCTCTCCCGGGGTCTTCCTGTGTCAGTCCTACGCCTGTGGCTCCCCACTGATTTTCGTCACGGCCCAATCTCTCTCTCAACCCCAGGCTGATATACCTATCATGGTTTATATGTGGATTGTCCCCCAAAGGTTCATGTGCTGGAAACTTGTCCCCAGTGTGACAGTCCTGAGAGGTGGTGAGACTTTAAGAGGTGGGGTCTGGTGGGAGGTGCATAGACCACTGGGATTAATGTCTGATTCTTCCAGTAGGTTAGGACTCTGGGGACCGGGTGGATCACCGTGGGGGCATGCCATCACAACACAAGCTCAGCTTTCTGGGCCTGCTCCCCTGCTCCTTGTTTCTTCGTACCATGTCGTCCCTCCCTCCGTCTCTCTCTCCTTCTCTGTCTCTCTCTCTAGCATGATCTCCTGCCATGTGATACTATCTGACATAAAGCCCACAGCAGAAGCCAATGGTGGCACCATGCTCTTGGAACTGTGAGATAAGTAAACATGCCCAGAACTGTGAGATAAGTAAACTTTTTTCCTCATAAAGCATGCAGCCTCGGGTATTTTGTTACAGCAATAGAAAATGAACCAAGATGACACCAGCCACCTGCTTGCCATCTCCCTCATCTCAGTTACGGCAGCTCCATCTTTCCTTTTGCTCAAACTGGAACCCTGGAGCTGTGATGGACCCTCTTCCTCTCACATCCCACGTCACGTGTATCAGCAAATCCCCTGGATCTTTTTAAAAACATTCCAGAGCCAACCACTGCTCATCACCTCTGCAGCTGGCTCTCTGGTCTCCATCCCAGTCCCTGTCTGTCCTCTCTGTCCTGGATTCTTGCAGAAGCTTCCTACCTGCTCTCCTGGTTTCCTCCCTCTCTGCCCAGGACTCCCTTTCTCACAGAGCAGCATTAACTTCTTCAATGACTTGCAGATAATTCAGTCTGTTTTATTCTCTGGTGTCCCAGAGCACCTAACTAACTTAGTTCCTGGCCAGAGGAAATGCCCAGTTAGCATTTGCCAAACATCCAAACAGATGAAGGCAACTGGTTTCCCTTCCCCTAGGAAGGAGGCCGAGGACCAAGCTATGGACAGCAGTGACTGTTCTTCTAGAAAGTTATGCAGGATCCCGAGTCCCCCGCCCCCCAAGATCAATGACATACTTGCAATAGAGACAGAAGTAGATGAATACTGGCAGGGCCCTTTCTGGAATTTACTCTCTCCAGAAATGTTATCTGTTCCTTTTTAGGTTTTGTTTTAAAATGGGAAGTGTCCAATGGCTTCTTCAATGGGATCAGAATTATGATACCGTATTATCAACGGCCACAGTTCCACTTGATGTCAGGAGAAGGAGCAGAGTCCAGTGTCCCAGTCCCTGGTGGCCTTCATCTTGCCATTGGAGGTTCAGCTGAAAGGAAGGCTGAAGCCTCCTCTCAGATACCACATGCCCTGCCATGGGTCAATGCTGAGCCCTGCAGAGAGCTGAGAGCCACGCCCCCGCTCAGGACAAGGGCAGGCAGCAGGGGCCTCCTTTCCCATGGAACAGGGGAACAGAGGCTCCCTTTGGGCAGACTGTCTCTCTGTCCCCAAATTTCCTACCCATCATGATTTTGAAAAAAAATCAAAGTCCTTTCTGAGGCTGATCAGGGAGACACCCCCAAACTATGCCATTCCCAGGATGTTCCCCCAATTACAACAGCAAGTATCTTAGGAAGTAGAGAGGGTAGATCACCTGCTGAGGCCTTAACAACTTCCCTTTCCTCTACTGATGATGTCGGAGTTGGCTTTTCTGGGGAGCATTTGCGACGTGTGCCCGTGTCTGCATCCACATGTATGGGTCCCAGCTTCAGGAGCCAGGGTTATTTGCTGGAGAAAGGGACTCCACCTTTTACAAAAGGATTTGCCACAGTCTCCTTTGAAGCGCTGTGCTCTCCAGGGACCAAGGGAACCAGCTTTTGATTTAGAGGCCTTTTCCCTGCATGCTCTGAAGAGAGTCTTCTGTGTAGTTTAACCAGCATTCTCGAAGTCTCAGGGGGGCGTGGGACACTGTATTTGGCACAGCAGGGAAGAGGATGCAGAAGACCTGACATCATCACCTCCACAGAGGAGGTGTCCCTGCCTCTTCTGTGACAATGTCCACTGAGCAGGGACTTTGTGCATTGACTAATTCCCACTGGGAGCAGAGACAGGAGGAGGTGCCTCTGGTGTCCAGGTGGCCGGGGTGGCCAGAGGGGCTGCTGCAGTCAGAAAGGGGTCTGGAGGGTGACAGTGAAGAGGCCACAGCCATGCTGCTTTTCCTGCCACCAACATCACTGTGCCAAACTCATGAAAGGGACCCTTTTTGAGTGATAGTTTTTGACACAAAGCCGTGAGTTGAGCTTGAGGACCCAGGGCCCGGTCATACCCGGAGCAGGTGGATGGGCCAAGGGTGCAAGCCCTCCAGGCCCCCAGCTGCCCCGTAGATCACCTCACCACAGGTCCCCTGTGTCACCCCTGCCAGCAGCAACCAACCTGCGTGCCTGATGTTGCGGGAGGGAGGCGATGTGAAACCCTGGGGCGAGTGGAGGTTAGAGCTGAATGTTTATTTCATCGTTCCTACCTGAACCCAGTTCCTCTATTGCTAAAACTGTCTTAAGCGAGGATATATTTCCTTTGAAATGAGGAACAAGCCTCCATTAAAAAAATATTAAAGTCAATTGAAAACAGCAGTACCGACATGGTGGACGTGGGGTGAAGATTAAATGAGATAACAGGAGGCCTGGGGCTGTAAGGAATGGCCAGGCTGTGGATCCAGCATAGTCTCATGACCACTGTGGCCGTGTGGCTGTGGTTGCTGCTCTTGGACTTCAAAGGACCTTGTGATTGCTATGTGACCTCGCCTGGCCAGGGCTGAGGCATCGACAGAATCAGAGCATGATCCTCCCAGGCCAAAAGCAGGATGATGGACAGGAGGTTTCGTAAAACCATTTCCAGGGTCTTTGGTCTGATTTTGTGTCTGTGCTGGATGTGGACACACCAGGGGCAGGAGGGAGGGTGATAAGGAATGCCCATCCGCTGCCCTCTCACTCAGCCCTGCACTCACTCCTGCTTTCCAGAAGCACTTAGACCTTTTTTTTTTTTTTGGTTCCAGGGATTGAACTCAGGGGCACTCGACCACTGAGCCACATCCCCAGCCCTATTTTGTGTTTTATGTAGAGACAGGGTCTCACTGAGTTGCTTAGCACCTCGCCATTGCTGAGGCTGGCTTTGAACTCACGATTCTCCTGTCTCAGCCTCCCTAAGTGCTGGGATTACAGGCGAGAGCCACTGTGTCCGGCAACTTAGACCATTCTTATTCCCATTCTTCCAATGAGGAGACGAAGGTGTGCAGCCCCTGTGTGATTGTGCAGCCTTGGTCACCCTTGGTGTAGCAGCGGGCTCTCTGCTTGCCCTGCCTGTGGTAACAGGAGCTCAAAACCTTGCGCAGGGACTCAGGCCATGGGCAGTTGGAGGCAATTGGCTCACTTGAGTGGGTCATTTTTTTTCTGGATCTTTACCAGCAAATCCGCATTCGATTGTGCCACCCAGGGAGAAGCTCACCTCCTCTGCTCAACACGAGGCAAGGACGATCAATAACCTTGACAATATCTAAATAAAAGTGTCTCAAGTAAACCAGAGGGGAGGAAATGTGCAGGCAGCTCATGGGGAGTCCATAAATCTGGGGCTGATGGATCACCTGGGCAGGTGTCTCTGCCACCAGCATCCTGGCTCGGGACAGGAGCAGTATAATTACTTCTCTGGCGGTGGTTATCTGGCACGAGCTGGTCCATTTTTCTCTTTTATTACTTGCATTTCAGGAAAGTGTCCTCTGCAGACCCCTCTTATCTAAACGCTGGATTTATTTGATGACTCCGTGGGGCCCGGTGGAGACCAGAGTGTGCCCTGCAGTAAAGGGCACTCGATCCCCAAGCTCGCCTACCTGGGAGCTCCCTCAGTGGTATGGTGGGTGGTGACTGGACAGTTAGCCATTCACAGCCATCATCCCCATTAGTAATACCATTCATGTTATTTCTTCTCTGTTTTCCTGCTCTCTGGACTGGCTACGTCCAACTCAAGGTGCCAGGAAGAGCCTGAGGCTCAGAAAGATTCAGGATTTGGGGAAGGATCCTCCTGCCTAGAAGGAAAGGGAAAGTGACAGTGTCCACTGGGGCCATCTCCCTCTGTCCAGCTTTAACATCTTCCTCAGGGCGTGTTCTGTCGCAGCCAGAGCCCAGCAGAAGCTGGGTCCAATCAGCACAGCCATAGCTTCTGGGAGGTCCTTTTCTAAGCAAATTTCTCCAGATGCCCTGACATGCTGGGGCCCAAGGTGCATATTAAAATTAGATAGTTTTTCTTCTGGGCCCTTATTCTAGGCTTTTTTGAGGAATGTCAGCTTCCCTGCCAAACAGCCAAGTGCTTGGACCTGGGTGCTGGGGCCCAAGGTGCATATTAAAATTAGGTAGTTTTTCTTCTGGGCCCTTATTCTAGGCTTTTTTGAGGAATGTCAGCTTCCCTGCCAAACAGCCAAGTGCTTGGACCAGGGTGCTGTCGAGAATCACACAATAAGCCTCAACATAATTGTGACTTTTACAAGACAAGATTATATCACTTAACAGTTCTAGAACCAGCTCTCAAGTCCTCCTTGAGGTGACTCCATGGTGTTGGAGACATAGAGCTTCCATTTTTTCCTTGTTGGTCCTAATCCATAGGCTCCATTAATTTTCTGAAACATAGCTCAATGTCATATCCATATTCTATCCAGTAGGAAAGAAGAGCAAGAGGACATGGAAAGTTTATCCCTTTCCCTTAAGGATACATCCTGGAAATGGCACACACAATTACTTGCATGTTATTGGTAGAAATTAGTCATGTGATTGTGCCTTGCTGCAGGGGTCACTGGGAAATGTAGTTTTTACTTAAAGCAGCTTTATTTTGAGATTCCATAACTAAAGGAAAAAGAGGAAAACGTCTGAGCTTGGGGTGAGTGGGAAATGGCTGGCTGGCCACAGTCAGGGATATGTTTGAGAAATGTGCTTTTGGGACTTGGGGTGAGGCTGACAGTGGGTTGGGAAGAGAGATGGGTCCATCCTGTCTTTCCTAGCCTTCCTAACTTCCTAGGGCCTCCATTCTCCTCCCCTACGCCTTGTTAGTATGGAGTCCTTATCTTATCTCCATTTGGCCCTTCCGAAATGCTTTCTGGATCTTCTAGTAGCTTTGGGATTCACTATGCTAAGACCATATGAAAGCTTAGATAATTCAACCCACCTATGCCTGACTCTGTGCGAGGTGCCGGGGATCCAGCAGAAACAGACGAGATCCCGTCCCTCCTGGATCGAAGCCTGCAGCACGAGAAAATCACACCAGTGTACGTACATGTATTCTCAGCCATGACTTCTGCTTCTGGCCAAGATGGTGTATGGGGACTGGCTTTCCCCTTCTGTCTGAAACAGCAAAAAGCTGGGAAAACAAATGTATAGCTATTAAACATCAGGCAGAGGAGGCATAGCGTCCTTGAAAGATGGGACAACGAAGACACAAGCCAATGAATATTTCAGGCTTGTACTCTTAAAAACTTTTTACTTCTCTCTCTCTTGTTGTTTTTGTTTTGTTTTTCTTTTTGAGTAAATCTGGTTTTATTTGTTTTACTTTTTTATTTTTATTATACACAACAGTAGAATGCATTTTGGCAGAATGTACATACATAAAGTATAACTTACTCTCTTAGGTTCCCACTCTCACAGTTGTCCATGATGTGGAGTTACCTGGTCGTGCATACAAATACAAGGCTAAGGAAGCTATGACCAAGTAATTCTACTGTGTTTCCTATTCCTCCCCACCCTTCCCTTTGTTACTTTTGTCTAGTCCAATCTATTTCTATTGTTCTTCTCCCAACCTCACTTGTTTTGGGTTAGCATCCCCAAATCAGAGAACATTCGGCCTTTGTTTTTTTGGGATTGGCTTATTGCAGTTAGCAGGATAGCCTCCAGTTCCATCCATTTACCAGCAAATGTCATGATTTCATTCTTTTCATGGCTGAGTAATATTCCACTCTGTGTGTGTGTGTGTGTGTACATATATTACATTTTCTTTATCCACTCTTAGACTCAGAGGGGTTATTTATTTTTCAGAATTTTCAGACTCTTTCTCACTGTATTCTCATTTGAATTGTTCCTAAAGAGAAATCTGGTGTTTTCCTAATGTTTGTTCCTCTGGACATGATGCGTACCCCATTCCCCCTAGCCTCTGTCAGTTTCTAAGATTTTCTCTTCAACGCTGGCTCTGAGTACTTTGATTATGATGTGATTTAATATAGTTTTTGTTTTTCATGTCTTTTTGTGCTGAGGATTTATGGAACTTCTTGGACCTGTGGGTTCATAATTCAACTGGCAAATTTTTGGCCATCATCTTTTTGAATGGATTTTTCTATCCTGAAATAATTATCAGCAGGTCTATGAGAAATGTTGAAGTCTTTCAGGCAGAAGAAAAGTGAGACCAGGCAGAAACATGGATCTCACAGATGTTATGAAGAGCACTAGAAATAGGAATTACACAGGCGAAGACAAGATATTTTCTTTTATTATGTAAATCTCTTTAAAAGGTCACCGCACATGTGAGGACTGATAACAACAATATCGTGTCGCGTTTATAACGTTCATGGAAGTAAAATGAATGACAGCAACAGCAAGAAGGCTTAGAGAGAAGAAATAGAAGCATATTGCTACAGAGTTCTTAGATTACGGGTGAAGTGGTATGATATCTCTTAAAGGTATGCGGTGATAAGTTAAACACATACAATACAAACTCCAATTGATGTGGTTTAGATATGAGGTGTCCCCCAAAAGCTCACGTGTAAGACAATGCAGAAAAATTTAGAGGTGATGTGATTGGGCTATGAGAGTCTTAACCCAAACAGTGAATGGCTAATCCCCTTATAGAGATTGACGAGGTGGTAGCAGGAGGGTGTGGCTGGAGGAGGTGGGTCCCCAGGGCTGTGTCTCTGGGATATATATTTTGTCTCTGTTGAGCCCAGCTCTCTATCTCTCTCTGCTTCCTGGTGCCATGCTTCTGGCTGCTTTCCTCTTTCTTACTCTTCCGCCATGATGTTCTCCCTCACCTTGGGCTCAGAACAAGGGAGTCAACCATCCATGGACTGAGACCTCTGAAACTGTAAGCACCCAAATAAACTTTTCCTCCTCTAAAATTGTTCTTGTCAGATCTTTTGGTCACAATAACAAAACAGCTGACTAAAACACTAATGTCACCAAAAAAGTATCTGGTAACTTTATTATTAGGTAACTTTATTACCTAGAGTTATAGGTAATAAGCAACCAAGAAGATAAAATGGAATCAGAATAATACTCAATTGTTCCAAAAGAAGGCACACAAAGCAGAAGTGAGCAAAGAACACATGTGCCGCGTAGAGAGCAGAGAACAGGGATCTGGGTGAGAGCGAGCTAAACTAATCGCCATGTTAAATTAAAATGGCTTCAATGCCAAATTAAATGTGGAGGTCATCAGATTGCCTCAAAGAGCAAGACTCAACTCTATGCTAGTCACAAGAAATATGCTTTAAAAATTGACACAAATTGTAAAAGAATAGGAAAGGATGTGTCGTGATGACAATAATGAATAAAAAGCAAGAGAGGCATCAGGGAAGACTTCAAAACAAAGAATATGACTACCAGCACACGAAGAGTCCATTCATAATGATAAAGGCATCAGATTATCAAGAGAGCACAACAGTCCCAAACATTCACACGTCAAAAGCAGAGAAAGCCACAAGGGATAGTGTTCAAAGAGAAATGGACAAGTCCACAGTTGTAATGGAAGATTTCCATAGCACTCTCACAACAACTGGTAGTGTCAGGAAACAAAAAATAAATAAAGATATCAAAGACTTTTACTACACCATCAAACAACTTCCTCCAACTGACATTGACAAAAACCCTCCACCCAATGATAATAGAATGCATATTATGTTCAGGTGCACATAGAACTTTTAATAAGATAAATTACATAAACCAAGTCTCAATAATGTGAAAGGATTCTGGCCATTAAAATATGTGTTTCCCTCCCCTCTGGTAATAAAAATGAATTAGAAATCAACAACAGAAAGTATCTAGAAAATTCCCAAGTATTTGGAAACTGAGAAATATGCTTCTAAAGAACTCAAAGAATAAATCACAAAGGAAATTAGAAAGTATTTTGAACTGGATGAAAACCTAACATATCAAAATGTATGACACATCACTAAAAAAGCACTCAGGGGATTGAGAGCCCTCAAAACCTGCATTACAAGATGAGAATGGTCTCAAATCAATAGCTTCAAATTCCACCTCAGGAAGTAGAAGAGCAAATGAAACCCAAAATAAAGAGAAGGGAGACGAAAAAGAGGAGGTCAGAAATTCATGAGACAGGAACAGAAAGACGATAGAGAGATGGAAGGGTAATCTGGGTGTCTGAGAAGATCAATCAAACAGTAAGTACATATCCAGAGTGATAAGAGAGGAGATATAAGTCATCAATATCCAGAACTAGGGAGAAGACATCCATCACTGCCAAGCCTAGAGACATTCAAAGGAGTGTATGGAAACAGTATGGACCACTGTCTGCTAATGAGCTTGACAACTTGAAGACATAAACTACCAAAGATCATCAAGAAGAGACTGATAGGCGACTCCTATTTTCATTAAAGAAATTGAATGATTAAACTGGCAGCTAAAAGTCTCCCCTCAGGAAAACTCAGGCACAAGTGGCTTTTCTGGGGAATTCTACCAAACATCCAAGGGTGAACTAACACTAAATTTTTACAAAGCCTTTGACACAGTTGAAGAGTGAGGACCACTTTCTGACTCTATGAGCCCAGCACACCTTGTGCTGTGTTTGCCTGTGTTCCCTCCTAATGTCATGGAAACTCCACCCTCAATGTAACAGTCTTGGGACGTGTGGCCTTCTGGGAAGTGTTTAGGTCTTGAGGGCTCTGCCCTTATGAAAGGACTGATGCCCTGGGGGATGTGGCATTCAAGGTGTCATTCTGGAAGAAGGGAGACCAGGCCTAACCAACGAACACCATGATTTTAGACTTTGCAACCTTCACAACTGTTTGTTCTTTATAACTTGTCAAGTTTCAGGTATTCTGTTATAGCAATACAAAATAGACCAAGACACCCTGACATTAAAACTACACAAAGACATTAGCAGCTGGGCATGGTGGTGCACACCTATAATCCTAGTGACTCAGGAGTCTGAGGCAGTAGGATTGCAAGTTCAAGGCCAACTTTAGTAACTTAGTGAGACTCTAAGCAACTTAGTGAGACCCTGTCTAAAAATAAAAAATAAAATAGGCTGGTGATATGGCTCATTTAGTGGTTAAGTACCTCTAAGTTCAACCCTTGTGACAATAAGACAAAACAAGAAAACTGTAGAACAATATTCTTCAAAACATAGATGTAAGAATTTTAAACAAAATTTCAGCAAAACAAATCAAGTAATATATAAGATGGAAAATACCTCACAGCCAAGTCAAGTTTTTCCTAGAATATAAGGGTGGTTTAATATTTAAAAAGCAGTCATTGCAAGTCATGATATTGAAGCTCTACATGATGACCAATGCCATAGATGCAGTACAATCATTTCACACACACCAATATCCATATCTAATAAAAAGTCCCAGCAAACCAGGAGTATAAATGAACTCCCTCATCTTCATAAAGGGCATGTATGAAATATCTACCATTCAAATTGTCCTTAATGACAAAAGACTAAAGGCTTTTCCCTGGAAGAACAAGGTGAGGACCAATTTTCACCACACCTATGAAAAAAAATGTACTAGAGAGTCCAGCCAATGCAAGTAAGCAAGAAAAAGAAATTAAAGTCATCCACATTGGAAAGGAACAAATAAATCTGTCATCATTCACAAATGTCACTATCTTCTATGTAGGAAATTGTATAGAATCTTAAAAAGAAACACTTTAACTCTAGAGTGAGTCAGCAAGTTTTCAGGATATAAGGACAATATACAAAAGTCAAATGCATTTCTATATACTGGCAATGAACAATCAGAAATTAAAATTAAAAAATCAGTATCATTTACAACAGCATAAGAAATACAAAACTATCAGTGGTAAAATTAACAAAAATAAGTAAAACTTATACACTGAACACTATAGAACTTTTCTCAGGGAAGTTCCAAATGACGGAAGTAGAATAGATTTACTGTGACCTTGGGTTAGAAGTCTCCTTATTATTAAGATGTCAATTTTCCTTAACTTGACCTATAGATTTTCAGCATAATTCTGATCTAATTCCAGAAGCGTTTTGAAGAAATGACAAGTTGATTCTATAATTCACATCCAAATTTAAAGGATAAACTTTGAATCAAAGATGGAGTACTAACACCACCTGAGGTCAGGACATAGAATAAAGCTGTGATAATTGAGAGTGTGGTACTGGCATCCAGATAGATAAATAGGTCGGTGGAACACAGGGGGGATGGAGAAGGAGATCCACATATTAAGGACAACAAAGTTTTGGTAAAAATGCAAAGGCAATTGGGCAGAGATAGAACCACCTTAACAGATGGTGCTGGAACAATTGGCTATTCATATTCCTCAAAATGAACTTCTATCGTTATTTATCCTGTGCCATACACAAAAATGAATGCCTTAGCCATGGGCACTTGACAAACATGGGCTATTACTGTTCTGTGAGTGTGGCCTAAAGGCTGGGAGGTAGATGACTTCAAATGATCTGAGAAGGCTCTAGATGCAGAGCTGGGATCCTCAGGAGGAAACCCACATGGACCATAACTCTGGAGTGAGGGACCCAAAGCCAGGCAAGGTCTGAGTGGTGACTTCATGGCAGGGACCTACACGGGGGCTGCTGGGCTGAGCCTGAGGCCATTTACTAGCTACATGACCCTGACCAACCTGAACTTCAGTGTCCTCACCTGCAAAAGGAGGACATGGAATCCTGTGCGTGTTTGCTGACAGATAACGCCCCACATACTTGCCAGGCACAGAGAAGGACAAGTGTCCTGCTCCCTTCGCATCCCTAATTCACCGGAAACAGCTCCACAGGTTCGCCCAGTTTGTCCTGTACATGGATAGGTCCTCGGCTCCTGAGAGGCAGGAAGAGAAGGAGCCACCCTTGTTCTTGGGCCTGAGTCACCGCTGGGAGAAAGAAGGCTGCCTGTGTAACTATAGCCTGTGGAAGGAGACAACTGGCCGGTTCCCAGGTCCTTGTAATGTTGATAAGCGCCAGGTGTCCAGGCCAGAACGCGGGCTCTAAGTGGCCAACCACTCCTGTGCTGCCGGTTTTCTGGATTTCTGTGTGAAATAGGCCAGTTTGTAAACATCAGAGGTCCATCCAATTTCGAAAACGACTTCATGCAGAAAAAAACACAACACATCTAGAGGCAGATGCATCCTGCAGACCGCTTGCTATGGGGCCTGCGTCTGAGGCCGCTCCCTGCAGGGGGCCTTGATCCAGAAGGAAAGGCTCTTCTGTCCTGCGCCTCCCCCCTCTGCCCTCACTCCTGCCCTCCGCCGCCACCCTCTTCTCTCTTCTTCCTTCCTCCATTCCATTTGGTGCCCAGTGTTTATTTTCAAAACCTCAGCATCTTCCCCAAGCCTCCGACATTTACTCTTTGGAATTAGAACATTTTCCGCTTCTCTTTCCCAGAGTGAGGCTGGTGGGTAAATTTCCCAGGGCAGACCTGCCCTGCTGGATGGAGGTGAAGTGCTGGGCACAGAGCTGGCTTATGTTAGTCTAGGATCAATTGCGTCGACCAGCAATTATTGAGCACCTATTATGCTACAGGCTTCTTCTCGTGAATTACGGGTTCTATGCACTGGAGGAGCCCGTGGGGCAGGCGTCACCTTCTGCGCATGCTAGATGCATGGACTCAGTGTGGAGGCTAGTAAGGAGTCTGTGATCACCGGGGAACGGGGGGACAGAGCAGGGACAAAGCATCCCTTCTCTGACTTCAAGTTCTTTTCTTTCTTCTGTGTGGCCTTTAAGGTCCAGGGATGCTGGTGCATTGACGACTGTACAGAATTTGGAAAGACAAAGAGTTTAGGGGTCAAGGCACCCAGGCAGAGGGCCAGCAAAAGCAAAGGGGCAGGGACATGCTGGGCATCTCAAGGGGCCAGGTGTCGGGCTGGGCAGAGGGTTGGTGTCCTGGAGCCTGAGAGGCTGGGGAGAAGGCAGGTTTGGCCCGTGTGGGCACAGTGACAGGAGACCCAGCTGCTCTGAGCTTGGCTTCCAAAGAAACCACGGGGTCATCTGGGACGCCAGCCTAGCAGGGCAGGCGGTGGGGGAAGTAGGTCTGAGCCCGGAAGGAAAACAAACTGGTCAGCCACACTCGCCCAGATACTCACCTGACGGACTGCGGGAATGAGCAAGCACCAGGGTTGGCTGTGGGACGGCACCAGCACGTGCACCCTCTCCGCAGCCCTATGAGGAGGACGCGCCAGAAAGTAAAATCCCCCTCGCCTCCTAGAAGAGGAAGCTGGGGCTCAGAGAAGTTAGGTGACTGAGCAGTGGTGGCACAGCCAAGGTCTAGATTGCAGAGGGACCTGGCTCCGGGATGCAGATCTGCACAGCTGCATCCTCCTCCGAGGCCTGATCCCAGGGGACCTCACCTGCTAAGCTCTGAGGCATCTTCCCTGCCCAGAGGAAATGGGAGCTATGGAATGTTCCTGGGCAGGGAGAAGGTGGAGTCAGGGCTGCACCTGAGAGAGCAGCAGCAGCAGTCTGTGGGGGAGGCAGGGTGGCAGGAACCCCAAGGGCCAGGCAACGGGGACAGGAGGACACGCATCTGATGCCCAGGTATCCCCCTAGGCCCTTTGTTTTCTGCTGGTGAAGAGGTTGGACAGGTGGTGGGTTCAGGGAAGGGGCCTGGCAGGCTCTGCCTGCACCCAGGGGTGGGCACGTCTCACTGCCCCCTACCCTTCCCAGAGGAGGAGACAGAGCAGTCGGGCCTTATCCCCTCTCCCTGTATCAGTTATCACCAGGGACAAAGCACCCTATTATAAGCACCCAGAGAAGCAGCTTAAAATGACTCCATTATTTATCTGCTTCTGTGGGTGAGGCATCCAGTCCCCTGTGTAACTGGGCAGAGGAAGTCCTTCTCCTCTCATGGGGACCCCACTTCCCACAGCTGAGGCTGACACTTGACTCCTAGCTTGGGCGTCAGGTCCCAGCTGGTACTCTGTGGCAGGGGCCTTGGAGAGCCAGGGGAGCAGAGGGAGAGCCCTCTATTTACTCAGGTGCTTTCCCGGCCCTGCCTGTGGCTATGCACAAAGTGTTCCACTGACTTCTCGCAGGAACGGCTACTTGGTGGGTGTTAACACCCACCTTCACACATTTGGGGAAATTGACATTCAGAACAGCAAAGCAATCTGCCCAAGGTCACACAGCCAGCATGTGACTGAGCCAGAGTCAAGGTCAGCTTGGGAGAGTCACACTCTGCTCCTCCACCAGGGCCAGGGCTGCTCAGGGGAACCAGGGCTCAGGACTCCAGGTTTCACCAACACGTGTCCATCTGCTCTGTACGGGGTCGCAGCCGGGGCTGACCTGGACACAGGTGCTGCCTTGAGGTCTGGGGTGGTGGGGAGGAAGGCAGAGGACCCTCCAGGAATGGGTGCGTCTCCCTCCCCTATAGGGATCAGCACATTTGCTGTGGCAAGTCACCAAACTCTAGCCTGAAAGGCACCAGAGCCTTGTGCCCAGGACAGCCACTGCGGCCCTATTTCTCATTGTGAAAATCAGAAACAAATGAAGCAACACGGGGAGGGGCCAGGGAGAGACCATGGGGCTCAAGGAGCCACGTGGGTGGCACCACGGGAGAGTCTGTGTTGTCTGGGAAGGCGGCCCTGACGCAGGAGTGGGTGGCAGGACCCAGGGTAGCCTCCACCCTCGTGGGACTGTGCTGACAGCCTCCAGGCCGGGCTCCTCCTCTCCCCAGACCTCAGTGCCCACCCCTGTGGACGGCTCCCTTCCTTTGCAGCCTGAGAAACCCCTGCACAGCTAAGGTCAGGCTGCCTTCCTCTGCTCACAGTCCCAAGGGCTCCTCCCCACGGACTCCCAGTAAAAACCCAGGTCTAGGAGGCTCCTGGCCTGCCTGCACTCTGGCCGCCTGTGCCCCTCCTGCCTCCCTTCCTGGGCGCAGGCCTTCCGGATGTTTCTCAAATGCCTTGGCGCCCAGCACTGGCCATTCCTTCTGCCTGCAGGGCTCTGCCGCCCTCATGGATCCAGGAATCTGCTCGGCCTCCACCAGTTTGTGGCCTCCGCAGGTAACAGGCGCAGCCTGGTCACTCTGTCCCTTTGCCCCATTTCCTCTTCCATCATGGCACTTGTCCTGGGGCAGAGTTCCCATTTAATCACTGTGTGCAGCTCTGCCATCTCTGCTTGCACCCAGCCTCGGCTTGGTTAGCCATGTCCCCAGGGTTGCTGGGACAAAACTCGGAGGCAGGTGATGGGGAAGTCCAGGTCCCATGCGATGGATTTGTGGGACAAACAGGACCACAATGTGTGCAATTAGAACTCTCCCATGGAGGTGAGTGACTTTGGAGACCAGTGCCACATGCTCACACAGTAGAAGAAGCCAGCAGCTCCTGGCCAGCTGCAGTCCCCAGCCTCAGAAGCACCACCCTCTCACTTGCTATCTCTGCTCCAGCCTCTGGCTGTTTCTCAGTTCTCTGTCCTTGCTCTGCTGCCTCTTGCCTCAGGACCTTTGCACAGTTCCCTTGTGTCCACCAGGGACATAATAGGTACTCAGTAAATGAACGGATGAGAGAGATGAATGAATAAATGAGGAAATGAATGAATGCCTTTGCCTCAAGTAGGGCAGGGAAAAAGCTGACAGGTATGTCCCCGTAACTCTCCTCCATGGGGATGAGAATGAGGACAGGCACAGGCTGCTGCTCCTCTCTTTCATCCCTATGGGCAAAACCAATCCCTTCACTCAGGAAAAAGCACCTGTGGCCTTACCCACCCCCTTTCCCTGTCTGTACCCCACCCTGCATCTGGGTCCTTCTGAAGAGATGCCCAGATTTTACTGTACAAATCAATGCTCCGGAATGTCTTGAGCCACATTCCCTCTGCTGATATCTGTTTTTAATATTCACAATTTATTAACGAGGCTACGATGACTTATCCTGGGCATCTGCACTCAGGTAGCTTTTCACCTGGGTTTTGGTGACTTGCCACAGAAAACGTCTCCATGCATCCCGCCCTCCCTCCCCATAGAAGAGGCAGCTGGAGAGAAGCAGGCGGGGACCTGCTGGGCCACACGTTTTTATCTGGCAGAGAGATTGAATACATGCTGGGTTCAGGGAAGAGGTGACAGCCAGGCCTCCTTCCTGACTGCCTCCTCCTTCCAGATGCCTCCGCCATCACCCATCCCACGGAGCGCATCCCTTCCTCCTCTGCATCCTGCCTCACCCTGAACACACTTCCCTTCTTGCACGCTTCCTGGTAAGCACCAAAACATAATCGGTATTAGAACCTCTGGCCACGCCCACCCCAACAACCGGGAGCCTCTGCAGTGAAGGGTGGAGTCCGCTTGGTGTCTGCAGCTTCAGCCCCTGATAACAGCTCAGCCCTCATGAACTAATGGGCGCATTAATATGGACTAGACTCGGATCCTGCGGCCCAACAGGTGAGTCAGTAACCTCGCAGGGCCTGTTTCTCCTTCTGTCACATGGGATGCGACAACACTCTTCTCTGTGAAGACAGTGAGCAGGCGGGTGTGAAGGGCTCAGCTCACCACCTGGCAGAGGAGGGGCCGCGGTTGCGATGGGCGGGGCATCTGCAGTGGTGGGCGGGGCTGCTGCTTTAATGGGCAGGGCTGCCGGTGTCTGTCCAGAACGGCTGGTCAGCGTCTCTGTCCACCCACCTCCACCCTGGTGACATTTGCTACTGTTTTCTGGAAGCTGCTCTGAGCCATCTCCACTGGCTTTAAGCTTCTCAGCAGCGTTTTCCCCTTTTGTCCTAACTGAAATGCAAAACCCTCCTGTCCTCCCCGCCCCTCACCTGGGTCCTGTGGACAGCACACCAGTCACTTCCAAGGCCGGCTGCTGCTGCAGAGGCAGAGGTCCAGCCTGAGAGGGGCCGGAGGGTGGCTCTAACCTGCGAGGCCAGCTTCTGCCCCTCTCCCAGCCCCACCTACAACCATTCCACTGTGGACAGGGAGGCTCAGAAGGGCAGTTACACTCACCCAAGGTGATGCCATCTGCAAATGCAGAGGCAGATTCAAACCCAGGCCTGCTGGGGAGCCGCCCCTGGGGTGTGGCCAGTCCCAGGTGTGGTCCTACAAGGCTCCCTGGCTGAATCTGGGTGTGATGATCATACACCTCTGGGAGCAGAGGTCAGACACTGCCCAGCCCAGGGTGGTTATTGATCAGAACACCAGGAGCAGAAAGCCTGGCTCCAGGCTCCTGCCAGCCCTGCCCTGGGCCTTCTGCACAGCGCCTGCTCAGCCCTATGTGTCCTCCTCCCATCAGATGCACAACGATTGATTTAGAGAGAATCTGGCCAGCCGTGCTGAGAGGCTCTGGTCTGTCCTGACTACGTTCAGTAAGAATCCAAGAGCCTTTGAGAGGGATTAGTGATTCATAACCACTGATCTTTGGATCCCAAGCCAAGGATTTGAGGGGCTGCTCCCCAGGCTCCTCATTAAAGGGCCACTTGTGCTATTTGGCGGTGCAGGGGACATGTCTGCCATGCTCTTTTTTTGCTGTGTCTATGGTGACATGGAGCTGCAGGCACGCAGCCTGCTGTGCACTGGTGTGGGAGAGAGGAGGTCTCTGGGCAGCCTGGTGGCACAGAGGTAGCACCCTGGCAGCTGGCCCACAGGGGCCTCAGCCGAGCCACTGGCACTGTGGAAACTGAGCTCAGGGAGCCCTTAGCTTTCCTTGCTTTTTCTGCAGAAATTCATGCAGCAGATCTCTGGGCACCCATTTAGCTCAATACTGATAGGTATTGAGGAGCCAGGATTCAGGGCTGTGCCCTCCCTCTCTTCTCCTTTCCTGGCAGAGTGTCCTTAGGCCCCAAGCTGGGAAGAAAGGGGCTGCAAATCAGGATGTCTGCCCTCAGGGCTCACGGTCTGATGGCTGGGGTGCCTAAGGGGTGGGAGAAGGCTTATCAGCACTGCAGTGAGGTGGTGACAGATCAGAGGCTCCAAGGACTTGAGACCTGGCTCTGACCAACTGTGGGACTCTGTGCCAGTTGCTAGCTTTGAGGAGCCTGATTCCTCATCTATATAATGGGGGTCATGCAGGCGTGTTGGGAAGAATGGGTTTGTGGGTGCAGTGAGGGCCGGGCACAGGGCCTGGCACACCGTACTTGCTTACTGAGCATTGGCTGTTATTTATGCAATCAGCAAGCAGGTGTTGAGTGAGCGCCTGCTGTGTGCCAGGCCCTGTGCAGGGAGCTGAGAACTCAGTAGTGAAGAAAGCCAGGCGCTTAGGCCTCGGGCATGTTGGTGGGGGGTGGGGTTTGATTAAACAACCACAGGCCTGAATGCAAATCACAAACAGGTCAGCTGAGGGGAGGTGGCCTGGCCTTGCCCTGGGAGGAGGCCTTCTTGAGGAGGTGGCATGTCACCTGAGAGCTGTGCAGTCATTTGACATCACTAGGTGGACAGGTTGAGGAGGAAAATCCTGGCCCTGTAGAGTCCCTGAGTCGGGGAGCCCTGGCACCTCAGCCTGAGAAGAGGCCTTGCCAGTGTATACACCAGGGCCAGGGTGCACAGGGAGGGGACAGTGGGATCAGGGCCTCAGGGGGTCGGGCACACTGAGGTTTCCACCTGGAGCCTGGAGCAGGGAAAACAGAGGGGGCGCCAGGGTGGCTCCACACTGTCCCTCTCCTGCTGTGGGAATGGCAGGGTGGGAATGGCGGGTAGGGTGGGACCAGGTAGGGACCATGCAATGGCCAGGCCAGAGGTGAGCAGTGATGGGGAGAGAGGGTAGACTCAGAGGTGTTAGGAATAAAGGGATACGACTGCGTGGAAGGTTGAGGGAGAGACGAGAAGAGGTGTCAAAGGGAGAATGTTCCAGAAAGAGGGACCAGTTTGGAGGTAGAAGGCGGCTCCTGGCGGGGCTAACTGGATGGATGGGTGGAGGCGTCATTTATGGGGAGACGGGACTGAGGAGGAACGAGTGGGGGGCAAGGAACCCATGAGCTTGGACTTGGCAGGTCAGTTCTCAGGCTGATGCGCTGCCTGAAGAACAGGCGAGGCCTTGGGGGCGAGGCCTTGGGGTCTGGGAGGAGGACACAGCACCCGAGGCCCAGAGCCCAGGAGGCAGAGCCCAGGGTGGAGTCTGCGTTTCAACCCTGGAAGCAGGACTCGTGAGCTGGGCTGTCTCAGCAGGACGACGGGCTCAGGGCCTCCAGGTCCTGGGAAGACGCCTGGTGCAGGAGGGGGACTCTGGCCACAAAGAGGTCATTTAGGAACTGTGATGGCTCAGTGACAGGTGACAGCAGGGTGGCAGTGGATGACAGTGAGAGATGGTGGACACAAGTGGCCTCAGAGGGTCAAGGGACATGGACCGGTGACAGGCATGCCCTGGATCACAGATCACAGGTACTGTGGAAAAGCTGGGAACTGCCTACGCGCTCCTATAGGTGGACAGACACTTTTCCAGGGATAGGGTCACACATTGTGGAGGGCACTTCACAGTCCCCAGAGACCACAAGCGATGGCAACAAATGGAAATGTCACACTGTTTGTGACAGAACAGGTGTTGTCCTCAGCGCTAGACACAGGTGCTTGTGACCATCCTCACAGAAACCCTGTGGGGAGGGTGCTACCATCACCCCATTTCAGAGGAGAGGAAACAGAGACACAGAGAGGTTTAGAAACTTGCTCAAGGTCACACAGGTAGTGGCAAAGCTGGAACCTGAACCCTGGGGGGGACCTTGAGTGTATGTTCTCACCTGTTGTCCTACAGAAATGTAGGCAAGGACTCTGCTGTGCTTCTGCCATGGAGACTGCAGGCAGGCAGATCCACACAGGCATAGACGAAGGGAGATGGTGGTTCTCCTTGCAGGAACCAGAGGAGGTTTCCCGGAGGAGGCAGCATTTCTAGATGGCCCGGAAAGGTAGCGACCATTTCAACAGGGGGCTACCAGTCAGTGTTGTGATTGCAAGCAACAGAGACGGGGTTTAGCTGACCTAAGCCTAAAGAACAAAAAACAAAACAAAACAAAACAAAAACCCAACTAAATAAGTCTAATAAAAATGTCATAGAAGGCAGGGACATAGCTCAGTGGAGAGCACTTTGCCTAGTGTGGGTGAGACCCTGGGCACCAAAAATAAACCAAAAAAAGAAAAAAAAGTGTCAGACTACCACAGCACGGGTGAGAACGTGGAGAGCCGCAGCCCTCACACATTGCTAGTGAGAAGGAAGTGGGGAAAACTGTGGGGCAGTTTTTTGTAAAGTTTAATATAAGCTTATTCTACAACTCAATTGCACTCCTCGGTATCAACGCAAATAAACTCGAAAACGTGCATCCACACAGGGTCGAACGTGATGCTCACAGCGGCACTATTCCTAAAAACCCCAAAATGGAGATGACCCAATGGCCATCAGCTGATCAGTGGATGGACACTGCGGTGCGTTCACACAAAGGAATGTGTTCAGCCACAGAAATAAGCAAGCCACTGACACACGTGGCCGTCTAGATGAATCTCGAAAACGCTACTCTAAGTGAAGAAGCCAGACCCCAAAAGACCACATTTCACATGGTTCCAGTCATGTGAGATGTCAAGGAAAGGCAAAACTGCAGAGACAGGTAGATGGACTTCCACTGTGGGCTGGGAGGCGGAAGGGCAGGTGGGCCTGCACATTCTTGGGATTGTGGGAGTCTTCTAAAACTGGAATGTCAGGAAAGTGGCATGACTTTGTCGATTTATTAGAATTCTTTTCATTTTATACTTGTTTTCGTCCGTTTGGCATTGCTGTGACCAAAATACCCTATAAGAACAATTTAGAGGAGGAAAAGTTTATTTGGGATTCCTGGTTTCACAGGTCTCAGTCCATAGATGGCTGACTTCATTGCTCTGGGCCCAAGATTAGGCAGAACAACAGAGTCCAAGGTCAGGGTAGAAGAAAGCTGCTCATCTCATGGTGGCCAGGAAGGAAAGAGAGAGAGGGGTGTGGGGGGGAAGGATCCCAGGGAAGAAGCGTCCTTCAAGGGCATGCTCCAGTGTCCCACCTCTTGCAGTTACCACCCAGTCAGTCCGTTCAAACTGGGATAGACTGACTAGGTTACAGCTCGAATAATCGAATCACTGTGCCTCTGAATATTCCTGCATTAACCCAGGAGCTTTATGGGGACATATATTCAAGCCATAACAAGACTTAAAAACAAATAAATTTTGTGGATTGTGGTTCTACCTCAATAAAGCTACTAAAGTCCATGAGGGCTGTTTGTAGAATAGCTGAGAGGGCTGGGGGCCAGGCTCAGGGGCTGTGACAGCAGGACAAATGTCCCAGATCAACCCACTGGGACAGAGTCTCAGCTTCCCCACCCCAGAGCTTGCACCCCCGCTGGGCCCTGCAGCCTGCAGCTGGATCCCACCTTCCTGTTCCCCATGGATGCCAATGGGATTGTCCCAGCTTCTGCCATCCCCATCGCCACAGCACATAGTGGCTTCCCTTTGGGTGTCTGGGTCAATTCTAGATGGGGAAGCAAGGGTATCTGATTGGAAGAGCCTCATCATGTGACCTCATCCAGCAGCAAAGGAGTCTGGGAAAAATATCTTTGGTATTTTTAAGATCTGTCTCCTAAGGGGCAAATTCTTCATTTATACATAGAAATGTCTGGTGCTAGGCAACCACCAGGATTAAATAGTTATGTGCATTTGTATGTACTTATATATGTGAATATGTGTCTACTTACATATGAATAAGTATATACAGTACATAGATGTAAAATGGGCCTGCTTCGGGCTCCCCTGTGCAGTTCCCTCTGTGACTTGTGGTGTCTGGGTTGAGTGACAGTAGCTAAAGACACTGCCCATGCTGCTGCTGTCTGTCCTTTCTAGGCAGCATCAGGGACAGACGTGGCAACCCCATTATCCCATTATTCCCTAATCAGGCCACCAGGAGGCTGCTCCTCTGCTCCCCCGCAGCTCTTTAAAGGTACAAAAATAACCCCACCTCCACGTCTCTGCCCAGGTGGGCAAAGCAAGGCCAGAGGAGCCACTCAGAAAGTGGCCTGCAGGAGACACCAGGGTGGATGGAACCAGCCAAGGCAGTCGGGTACATCTATTTCTGGGATGTCATAGACCTTGCACAAAGACAAGGGGACCTAGACATCTGTTGTGACACACAAGAGCTTGCATGACCCCGTGCAGAGAGGAGGAGACAGGAGTCCTGATTCCTTTGGCTTCACTGCAGCCACTTTTGGCACCCAAGTGCCCTGACTAAGGTGGTAGCCATGAGAAAGGCGGGGCGGATTCCCTACAAAGGGTCATAGAAGGCTTCATAGGAGCTGAACTATTTGAGGCTGGGTTTGAAGGGTGACTAAGAGTTCTCTTGGTGGAGAAGAAAGGCGAAGGCATCCAACCAGAAGATGCGGAGGATAAGCACATGCCTCTGGGTGAGGAAAGCTTTGGCAGTGGGGGAGGCTGCCCCCCAAGACAGAGCATCTTCCCCATTTTGCAGACAAGGCAAGTGAGGCTCACAGAGACTGAGAAGAGGGAGGCGAGGCATGATCAGAACCCAGATCCACAGGCTCAACCTGTGCCCTTCCGTGGAAACAGAGCTGCCATCTCCCACAGGCAGGGAAGCTGGGCTGGGGCCAGCTGTGAGCCACCCAGAGCACCTTCTCCATTAAATGCCCTGTGACTCCAGGACACATCCTTCCCCTGCAGGAGAAGCCAAGACTGTGGTCCAGGGCCTGCTCTTCCCTTAAGACAGATCAGATGTCACGATGTGACACAGAGAACACATGAAGCTACAGGGAACCCTGTCCTGCTGGGCAGAAGGAGGTCTTCAGGGGCAGTGGCTCTGCTCAGAAACAAAGCGAGTTGCACAGGCCCCACTGAAACAGCTGAAGGCAGCAGCTAATTAGAAGGAGAGGGACGTTCTTTTTCCTGGAAGCAAGCCCCAGGGTGCAGGGTGTCTGCAGCAAGGATCCCTCAGTGTGGTGTGCGAGGTCTGGGAGGCTGGAGAGGAGGCTGGAGAGGAGGCTGGAGAGGAGGCTGGCTCCTCCATGGTTGCCAGAGGGAGGGAATGGAAAGAGGAAGAGGAGAAAATGGAATCAAGGAAGAGAAGGAAGAGGTGAGAGGAAGAGAAGAGTAAGACGGGAAAGAGAGGAGGAGATGTAACTGGAAGAGAAGGGGAAGGAGAAGTAAAGGAAGGAGACATTGGTGAGGCAAGAGAAGGAAGGAAGAGAAAGGAGGGAAAGAACCAAGAAGCAGGAGGGTGGGGGTGGGAGGGAAAGCATACAGGGGAGGGGAGGGAGCGCCACCGGCGCCCGTTTCCAAGGCCCAGCCCAGCTCTGCCTTCCCTGATGCTCTCAGCATCTCTGAGATGAAATGCCACCATCCTCTAGCCCTGCTCACAGGCGGGCCAGGCAGCGGGGGAGACATGTGAGCCCCACGGCATCCTGTTGAGTGGTTCCCAGGGCAGCAATGTCAACAGTCTCCTCTACCCTACTCTAGTCACAATCAGGAAACAGCTCAGCCTGACTCGAGTGGAATCACCGCTGACCCTCCCGTCCACCTGTGCCAGGACCATCCATGGATCAGGACTGGGATCCATGCAGAAAGATGCTGGTGGTGGGAAGCATTCTTGGCTGGGCATTGGAACATTTGAATTCTAGAACCAAGTCCACCATGAACTTCCAGTGTGGCCTTAGCTCCTCTGGGCCTGCTTGCTCCTCTGTCAGTAGAGGCGACGGCATCGTCTATTTGACTGTTTTTCTGGGGTTTATTCATCGAACCAGGTGAAAGAGTTCTTCAGTGTTGACCAGTGCCAGGTATAGCCGTAAGCCATTTATGGGGTTTTCCCCATTGAATTCTCACAACTTTATTACTCTTATTGTTTGTGTTTTTCAGACAGGGATAGGAAGATCTCAGAGCTCCCCTCAAGGTCACGCAGATCATTTACAGAAAAATAGGCTCTCCCTTGCTCCGTTAGACAGAGCCTCATGGCAGCAGGGCCTCTGTTGTTCTGGTTTCTGGCGGTGTCCTCACATCCAGGACAGTGAGGCACCAAAGAGAGTCTACATGAACTGAGCAGCCCCGATCCATCAGAGATCTGAGGGTCCTACCAACCCTTCGCCCGGCCCCTTGCCTGATTCACACTGTGGATCATCTGGATCGTTTTGAGACGGACACTCCACCAGGAATTAGAACAGGGAAAGTTTAATGTAAAGAATAACTTGTTCAAGGAGGTGGATGCTGGTATTGAATTCTCTGGAATACAGATGGTCTCCACCTTATGATGATTCAATTTTCAATTTTTTGACTTTTCGATTATGTAAAAGCCATGGGCACTCAACGGAAACCATACTTCAGTTTTCGAATTTTGATCTTTTCCCAGGCTGGTGAACTGCTGGTCAGCACTCTTTCGAGTTACTGGACAGCCGTGACGGTCGCTGCTCCCAGTCAGCCACAGATCATTAGGTGTGGTGCGCCGTGTGGCTAGGCCATGATATCCAGGAGGTCAGGTGTATTCAATGCATTTTCAAATTATGATATTTTAAATGTATGATGGGTTTACGGGGAAGACAACTCCATGGCAAGTGGAGGAGCGTCTTGTAGGAAGTAGCTGCTGCCTCTGGTGCTGAGGGAGAGTGACTGATTAGGCAGCCAAGGACTCCAGAGGGCCTCCCACTACCAAAGCTGAGGTTTAGATCTGGTTGGGGAGCCTCAGGCTGCTCAGGAACACATCACACGCTGGTGGCAAAAGAAATTGCCAGAAGGTATACGCAGTGTTATTCTGTAGGGTGAGCCAGCCGGGGGGATGAGAAACTTGCTGGAGAGTGTGAAGCCCAGAGGTGGTCCACAGGAAGTGTCAGAGGCACCTGATGGACAGTTGGTTGGCAGCCTCAGAGAAGTGACTAAACGCTGTGCCACAGCACGAGAAGCCCCTCTGGGAGCACAACACAGCAGCGCCTCCCCAGTGCCAGCTGTTGAGAAAGAGAGATGTTTACAGACCCAGCTCCTGGGTCCAAATACAGAATAAATGGGGAGGATTTGGAGGGAAGAGGCAGGAAATCAATCCTTGGCAGGGTCCACCCTTCGGCCACTCCACTTACAAATGCACCCTTCAACACGCACTTGAACTTCCACCCCAGAAATAAGCCCATTGATGTTTCCATCTGTCAAGATGCAGCTCTCCTCAGCACAAGTAGAGAAATTCTCACTCTTCTGCCAAAATGGGGAGGCAGAGAGACCCAGCAGTTGTTGCTTCGGTGGCTGACTATGTTCACTTAAGTTCAGCCATGGCATCTCTGATGTTCAGTTGCCTAAAGGCTCAATTGTAAAGTTAGCCTCCAACAACTTGAAGATAAGAGAATGTGATGGGAATGAACATACCTTGACAGGTGCAAGAGAAGACATCCCGAGTCCCCAGCCCTCGATTCTTTAACTGGTCACAAGCACGTAGCAGATACTTGTGACTTTCTTCTTCCACTCCCCTTGATGTATTTCCTTTGACTCAAGCCAGGACCTCATCACTGTTGGGGAGGAAACCAAATGGTCATTCCTTAAAGGTGTCCTCAGTGCTCCTGCCTTCCTCTGGGAACTTTTACTATGGAACACAGAAGAATTTAAATGTCCCCAGAGAATGAGCTGGGTCCCAGGCATAGCCCTCTTGGCCCCTAGTTAGGCAGCGATCTACCAGTTCCCCTTGGTGATTGGGTTCAGTTATGTTCACCAGCACAGGGACCCTTTGAATTCCTGTTGATTCAAAGGCATAAGAAAATCCCAGGAGACAGGTGGCAATTTCACTTCCAAGTGCAATGGAACCCACTAGAATATCTCCTACTGCCTTGGGGGATATGAGCTCAGATGGGCCAAGCTTAGAATTGTCAGAATGGGAAGCCATAATCCACGGGTGGGTGTCATGGACTGAATGGTGTTGAGGCCCTGTCATGGCAAATGCAGTTTGTCCCCACAGGCTCATGTGTTGGGAGCCTGGTCCACAGGATGGTGGTGTTGGAAGGTGGCGTGGAATCCCAAAGAGGTGGGGCCCAGTGGGAGGTCCCTAGTCAATGGGGGCACTGCCCTCTGGAGGGACTAAGGTCGCTGGCATGGGGAGCTCTCACATGCCAGTTGTTATAAGAGCAAGCCCGACCCCTGGACAGCTCTTGGGCTTCCTGGTTTGAGATGTGATCTCTCTGCCCACATGAGCCCTTGCCACTGTGACACCATCTTCAGTTAGGGCCCCACCAGAGGCCTAATTGATAGGGCTGCCTAATCTGGGACTTTGAGCCTCCAGAAGAGTGAGAGAAAATAAACCTTTTCTTTATAAAATCTTTTCATTATAGTAACAGAAAACAGACAGATATAAGCCCTGACCCTCAATGCGACCATATTTGGAGATAGGGCCTTTAAAGAGGTAATTAAGATTAAATGAGGTCAAAGGGGGAGGCTCCAAACCGATAAGACTGAAGTCATAAGAAGCAAAGAAGCCCTACACATAAACACACAGAAGGAAAAAGCCATGTGAAGATCGCGAGAAGGCAGCGTCTGCCAGCCGAGGAGAGCGGTAGTTCTGGAAGCTGGGAAGTCCACGATCCTCCTCCCTGCAGCAGTGTCCCTGCATGGTGTAGATCTCCTTGTGGCTTCACCCCATGGTGAAAGTCACAAGGGTAAGAAAGCACTCAGGAGCAACGGAAAGGAGCCAAGCTCATCCTTCTGTAAGGGGCCACTCCTGTGACGCCTGGGCAGGACCCTCATAGCTGAGCACCTTTAAAGGTCCCACTTCTCCACATGGTTGCACTGGGGATTAAGTTTCTAACTTGTGGACTTTGGGGGACACATTCACAGCACAGAAGGGGGTAGGGGACAGTGGCACAGGATGGTCTCCAAGTGGAAGCATTCTTTCAAGATGCTAACTTTCAAGTGCTACCATCCTGCATGCCCCGGAAGCTATTCATCTTAATGATACCAAGTGGTTCTGGGTGGTAAGTGGTGAAGGAATACCAGTTAATTACTCAGACATGAGTTCCTGTTGCACTTTCCTTCCCAGGAAGTGAGTAATTCTGTGCAGAGCCATGGTGGCGGATAAGATACTCTGAGTTCAGGAATGGTTGTGCTCCCCGAAGCATTAGGGGGCAGGAGAGGCAAATTCATATCTAGAATTCATATCTGTCCCAGCGATGGTGAATCTCTGCCATCGTCATTATGCAAAGGTTCCGATGTCATTGACCTGTTACCAGGTGTTTGATGATTGCCCCTGGGAAATGGTGTCATGGGGCTCAGTGTTGGTCACAGCTGTGGACAGACAGGACACTCAGTAAGAGAGCTAGGCAAGTCATCCTTGGTTAAAAGGAAGCTCTTCATAATAAACATCTGCACATGCACAGCCTTCCTTTCTGCCACCTTCGATACCTTGAACAAGTACCAAGGTGACTGACATCACCAAGCATGTCACTCTGCCCAGTCACTATTGAGAGCCTTCTCTGCAGTGGATACCTATTAGTGACACGGAACAAAATATCATTAAGGTCCATGATTCTGAGAAGCCCATCTGTACCCCTTATTCCCAAACTCCCTGCCACAAATCTTCTCTCCTACTCATTCTAAGTCCCCAAAGCATCAGCAACTGCCAATTAATCAGATCCGTACTTCAGGCCCAGGTGCACTGCACCTGAGAATTAGGTCTCACTAGAAGATTTTGTCTTCACTGTTTTTCCACAGGATCGTTTCTGAGTGGGGCTGTAGGGCTACCCGCCACCCACTCAATGACATGCAGATTCATCCCTAAACCAGACCTGAGTTTGCTCCTCCTTAGTCACCCGGTCTAAGAAACTCACCATAAGGCTTTGGCCTGGGACTGGGCAAGAGAAATGAAGCCAGGGCATAGTGGAAGGGCTCTGAACTACCTGTTCATGCAACTTATTTCTACCTTCTGGACCTGCCCAAGGCCGGTTCATCATATGCCACGTCCCTCTGACCTTAAACGGCTGCGGCACACACCCAAGTTGTGGCTAGGAGGGCCAGGTAACTTGCAGTTCATGATAGGAAGTGTGGGTTACCTGCCCTCGCCATGCCTTATATTCAGATAATCAATTCCACGAAGGCCCACTAGCAAGCTGGAGTCAGTTCTCAAAAGGGGACTCGTAACTCATCAAAAGAAGACACAGATTTTTGCTTCGAAATAGTAGAGGGTCAATGCTGTGATTCTTCTATTGACAGTTGCCCACGGCTCCACTCCATCCAGCACCCCTGTTTGCCAACAAACGCTTCACTTGGATCTGTGGATTATAAAGCTCATGTGGTCAGCTTGGAAACAACCAGATGGGTCAGCCTAGGGCAGTTCTATGTGCTCAGGCTGGATCCTTGTTCAATGTGAAGCCTGATAGGGAGCAGGTAGGAACAAACAGAAAGAGCAAGTCATTAGAGGCAGCCAGGCATCCTGAGCCCAAACATCCGGGACTTTATGCACATGCATCTAATTTGTGCTAAACAGGATCAGCTCGGCCTCAGCCAGACTCGAGATGACATTATGCCTCTACCTAGCACTAGCCATCTCCCTATTACCCGCCAAGCCTCTTCTCTGTGCCAGGACAGTGTTTGGGCCCAACACATGTCACTGCATTGAATCCCAAAACGACCCTGCAGGCAGATGCTATTGTTCCTGTGTGCAGATGGGAAAACTGAGACTTAGAACAACACACTAACTTGCAGTTCAGCAGGAGGACTGGGGCCAGGCCCTGGCTGTCTGGCCTGGAAGTCAGACGTGCTTTGAAAGTAAGACTTGGCTGATTTACTTAACTGCCCTGGACCTAAGTGTCTTCATCTGTAAAATGAGGGTTCATTCTGCAGCAGATACTGTGGAGCAGGCCCAGGACTGGGCTTTGGGAATGATAATCTCTGCTGCGCATGGTTTGAGTGTGCATTGGATACAGTTCATCTATAATTTGCCTGGGTGCATCAGACCCACAGCAGAATCTCAACAAATTGCATCTGTTCCCTTTTTCATTCCACGCTGTTTTCCTCCTACGTCAGGGCCTGCCATCCAGCATGAACAGTGGCTGGGTTTTCCTTTTAGAGTAAAAGCAGTTTGACATTTTCTGTGGAAGATGCTAGTTTGGTACTTTTAGAGGACACTGTAGATCTCTGTCTTCTACTTAGCTAAGTTGGAATAGTGCAGCTCATTTTGGGGGGCCCTGCCCTCCTGTGCACTGGGGGTAGCAAGTACCTGTGGAGCCGGCTCAGTCACAGGTGCATGTGTACAATGAGCCATCGCTGCTGATGGGCGGCCGCCTTCCGCCCTTTTACACTTCTGTACTTGAGGCATTGATGCATGGTTTTAATATATTTATACATACTTGGGTATCTTTTTCAGGCATTACCTTTTGGAGGAAAAGAAATTGTCTTCATGATTTGACAACAGTCCCAAGGCTAGGACGTGGTACTGTGGGGGTGGGGGAAGCCCGCAGGAGCCTAGGTTTGGGGATGTTGAGGGCCGCGCTCCATGCCAAGGGCTGTGGTAACAAAATACCACAGATGAGGGAGCTCCACAGGACAGAAATAGAACTCTCACAGTTCCTGAAGCTCAAAGACTGAAATCAAAGAGCCAGCAGGGTTGGTTCTTTCTGGAATCTGTGAGGAAGAATCTATTCCAGACCTCTCTACAACTTCTGGTGGCTGCCAGCACCAGGCAGGGGTCTGCACTGGCAGAACGGACTGTCCTGTGCTGGTTTGGAGAACAGGCTCTGGAACTGGGCCTGGGCTGGAATTTGGGTTTTGTCCGTGATCTTAAGCCGGTTACTTAGTCTCCTCTTCTGAGCTCCGGTTTTCTCATGTTTAGAACAGGAATGGTAACAGCATCCTGGGATGGTGGAAGAGTTCCAGGAGCCCATTGTGTTGAGGACCAGCATGTGTCCTCGGGTTTGCAATGGGACCAGAATCCTTAACCACTGATAAAGTACAACAGAAATGACGTTCTTTCTGGTGTCTAGCCTAAAGTCTTCTTGCTGCAGCTTCATCCTGTGCCTCTCATATCCCTGCTGCACATCTCTTCTCAGACCCACCAGGAAGATGGGCTGGAAACCGATCGCATATGCAGTACAGAACTCACGGAAAGGCCCAATCAATCAATACGTCTGCAGCCCTGAACCGACTCCTGCCTCAGATCAATGATGTTTACGAAGTAGAGTGGGAAGGCTGTGATTTATTTTTCCTTCCTCTGTGTCCTTTCTGGAATAACCAACCATCTCTCTTGCTAATGAATGCCTGCCTTGCGCCTGCTTCTCAGGCCTAGCAAGCAGTGGGCTCTCCTCCCAGGGTGGACCTCAGCATTGAGTCCCCAGCTGTGCACCTGGGCTGGGCTACAGTCAGGGTACTCCACATTCAAGATGTCACCTCTCCCTGCAGCAGCCCTGTGAAGTGGAGTTTCAAAAAGTTTGAATCATTTAGTCAAGAATGCACAGCCAGTGGGGCATGGTGGTGCACGTCTGAAATCCCAGGGAGGTCGAGGCAAGAGAATCACAGGTTGGAGGCCAGCCTCAGCAGCTTAATGAGACCCTGTCTCAAAATTAAAAATGAAGAAGTCTGGGGATGTAGCTCAGTGGTAAAGCACCCCTGAGTTCTATCCCTAGTACTGGGGGGAAATATATATATATTACAACCAGGAAGTATCATGGCTTCTGCTACTTAATTGTTCTGCTACTAATTGATGGCACACAGCACCTCATGTTTCTGGAGTTCTTTGGCTGCCCCAAATGCCTGACTTTGCTAATAGTGTTGAGCTGGTTCCCAAGGTCTGAGCTGGTGTCCAGAACCTAGTACATCATGGGTGCTTCACCAAGGACAGCTCACACAGCAACAACCACACAGGTCAGGCACCTCAGCTGCAAGCTGAAACTGGACTTGGCTCACCCAGGATGCTCCTGACCACCCACTCCGCCCCTGGGCAAAATTAATCCAGCCTTTAAAGAGCTCATTTCCCCAGAGGTAGGACCACTTTATTAGAAAGTGTCTTTCTCCACCAAGACAGAACAAGCAGGCCAATAAAACTCCCTGGGTTTGGGCATCGCTTTGGAAATCAATGCTCTGTGGCTGTGGATCCAGTGTCTGCCGGCAGCTGCCTAATTTTAGCTGGATCTTTGCAAGCTTCTTGCCCTGCTCATCTGCCCCCGCTGATGGAGGAGAGGTTCCGAGAAGCATCATTGATCTTTTGCCTAAAGTGTCCTAATGAAATACAAATCTGTTGTCACTTAAAGAGCCATCTGTCATGGTGGCACAGAAGAAATGCTACCAGGAGAACAATAACCATAATTTCATTTTAAGACCCAGCCTTCTTCCCCCCTTCCCTGCTGGAGAAAAATCAATATCTTTTACTGTTTCATTTTGTCACAGAGCAGTAAGGGAAAAGCCATCAATAGGGTGTTAAAGATATGTCCAATTATGTGCCAGTTCCCTGTTTTGGGGTCCCTGGCTTCTTGTAGTGAGTGGACACCTATTTGCATGTGGGGTGCTGCAGGAGGGCCACCCAGTGCTCCTGTCTTGGGGACATTGAATACTTCTAAGTAGCCAAGGGGACAGGAGGGATGACAGGGTTCTCCAGGGCCAGGTCCCAGAAATGAAGTCTCAAGCTCAAAGTGCCTCAGGCCTTCCTGGGTGGAGACCTCAGAATAAGAAAATTCAAACCCAGGCAGAAGCAGAAGGCATGCCGGGAAGGAGGGGGCAGGCGTGCTGAGCTTGGAGTGGGAGCGGCACACTGTGTCTTGGGGCGGGGGGGTTATCACCTCCCCAGTCACAATTTGAACATTGTTATTATTAACTGCAGAACATTCCCCAGGCCCCAGGCCTCTTTGCAGTCAATCCCTCCCCACAAACTTTGTCTGCTGTGGTTTTGTGGCTTTGGTTTTGCCTTTCCTAAAATTGCAGATAAATGAAATCATATGATATTCAGTCTTTTGCGTTTTTTAAAAAATCCAATACAATCCACCTTTAAGATTCGTGATGCTGTATTTATCACTTTTTTTTTATTCCTGAGCAGTGTTTCATTATGTGGATAAGTCATATTTTGTTTATCTATTCACCAATTGATGGACATTTTCCTGGTTTGGGGCTAGTATGCAGAAAAGGGCCACAGAGGTTCTTGTGCAAGTCTTTGGGTAGATATGTGTAGTTTTTTTTTGGTAAATGCCTAGTAGCCTGTGGAACGGATGAATCAATGCACGGTAGATGCATGTTTAGTTTTTTTTTTAGAAATTGCCAAACTGTCTTATATAATTTGCATCCCCTCTGCAGTGCATGGGCGTTCCAGAGGGTCAACATCATTGCCAGCAGTTGGTATTGTCTGGCTCTTGAATGTCGGCTCTCCTGGTGGGTATGTGCTACTGTTTCGTTGTTGTTTTAATTTGTGTTTCCCTGATGACTAGTGAGGCTGAATATCTTTTGTGCTTATTTGCCATTATATATTTTCCTGGGTGAGTTTTCTATTCAAATCTTCTACCCATTTGTTTTATTGTTCACTCGTTAGTGTTCTTTATATATTCTGGATGCAAGTGATTTATAAAGCATATGCTTTGCAAATAAATTGTTGCTTGTCCTTTCACTTTTCTTAAATGTGTTTTTTGAGGTTGTTATGAGTTTAGATATTAGGTGTCCCCCCCAAACTCACATGTGAGGCTATGCAAGAAAGTTTAGAGGAGAAATGATTGGGTTATGAGAGCCTCAACCCAATCAGTGGATTAATCTCCTGATGGGATTAACTGAGTGGTAACTGAAGGTGGGCAGGATGTGGCTGGAGGAGGTGGGTCATGGGGGGCTTTTGGGGTATTTATTTTGTATCTGGTGAGTGGAGTCTCTGTCCCTGCTCTTGATCATCATGTGAGCCGCTTCCTTCTGCCATGCTCTTCTGCCATGACACCAGCCTCACCTCGAGCCCCAAGGAATGGAGCTGGCTCTCTAGGAACCAGACCTCTGAAACCATGAGCCCTCAGATAAATGTCTCCTCCTGTAAGTTGTCCTTGTCAGATCTTTTAGTCACAGCAGTGAAAGAGCTGACAAAAACAGGGTTTTGAGGAACGTATTTTTCATGTTGATGAAATCACAAGTGCCATTGTTTTCTTTTATAGTCCATACATTTTTTTTGGTACAGGGGATTGAACTCAGGGGCACTCGACCACTGAGCCACATCCCCAGCCTTATTTTGTGTTTTATGTAG
Source organism: Xerus rutilus (assembly GCA_028644305.1). NCBI lineage: Eukaryota > Metazoa > Chordata > Mammalia > Rodentia > Sciuridae > Xerus > Xerus rutilus. The sequence goes on along the minus strand of CM053400.1, from coordinate 19,619,695 downwards.
AGACAGGGTCTCATTGAGTTGCTTAGCGCCTCGCTGTTGCTGAGGCTGGCTTTGAACTCACAATCCTCCTGTCGCAGCCTCCCAAAATGCTGAGATTACAGGTGTGTGCCACTGTGCCCCGCTTATAGTTTATACTTTTTATTCTCTTTCTTTCTCCATTTCTCTCATTTGTCTCTCTCTTGCTTAAATCAAGGTCACATTTCTTTCATTTTTATTCTAGAAGTTTGTTTTAATAACTACATTTAAATCTATGATCTATTTCCATCTAAATTTCTAGGAAAATGTGAGATAAGGGTTGAGGAGGCATGTGTGGCTCTCCCCGCTGCATGTCTGCTTAGGCCCACAGCCTGTTGAGGATCCTGTCCTTTCCCCACTGAGTTAACTTTGCGCGTAGCCAGTGTTTTACCACTGAGTTACATCCCCAGCCCAGCTTTGCAGTTCTATTGAAAATCAATCATTTATTTATGGGTCTTTCCCATATTCTCTTTCCTGTTTCCTTGCTTTATGTCTGTTCTTATAGCAATACCATACACTCTTGATCATTATAGCCTCAGAGTTTACTTGAAATCAGGTAGTATAAATAAATTTTGCTCTGCTTTTTCAAAATCATTTTAGATATTCTACATCTATGGCAATTTCACATACATTTTGCATTCACTTTATCCATGTCAACAAAAACGTCAGTTGGGATTCTGATATTGATAACATCATATATCTGTATATCTGCGTGATATCTGTAGGCCAATGTGGGAGAAATTTACATCTTTGCAATACTGTGTCTTCAGATCCATGAACATAGTATATCTCAATCTTTAACATCTTTTTTGTTATCACATATTTTGTAAAGCTTAGCTCTAACTTCTACATTATATAATGTAGTATGTCTTTAATGCATACATTAATGACAATTTAACAATCTTTAGACTTTTAACTGACTTTTTAGATCACTCCATTTCAGGTGACAATAGATAAGTTTCATTTTGAATCTCCCAATTTGCTGTTTGTTTCTGTTCATTCCATCTATTTTCTTTAACTCTATCCTATTTTTCCTGCCTGGATTTCTATTAAGTTCTTTTTTTCGCTATTAGTTTATTAGTGATATCTCTTTCTGTTATTTGTTTATATTTTTACTTGTTGTTCAAGCTTTTACAATACACATCTTTAATATTCAGTATATTTGTAAATAATATTATACCAGCATAAGAACCTCCTAATAGTAAGCTTACACTCCCCTCATCCTTCTTTGTACTATTTTCTTAAATTTTTCCTCTGCATATATTATGAACCCCGCAATATGTTGCTACAGTTTGTATTTTCATTGTGAGAAGTAAAAAAGGAGAAAATAATTATGTTTTCCATCCTAGCTTTCATCTTTTCTTGTATGGATCCTAATTCCTATGTGTTATCAATTTTCTTATACCCAAAGGACTTTCTTCAATGTTTTTTGAAGAGGAGCTCTGCTGAGGCAGAATTCTCTCATCTATCCTCAAAAAGTCTTCAAGTGCATTTTTTAAATGATATTTCCACTGGGTCTAGAATGCTATGCTCATATTTATTTTTGTATTTTAAGGATGTCACTCCATTATTTTATGCTTTACTTGTTTCCTGGTATGACATATTCTATTCTTATCTTTGTTCCTGTATACATTATATGTCTCTTTTTTCCCCCATCTGCTTTTAAGATATTTTACCCTTATCATTGGCTTTTTCAATTTAATTGTGGTGTGCTTTGATGTGATTTATTGCATGTTTCTTCTGCTTTGGTTTTGTTGAGCTTTATGGATATTTAGGATTATAATTTTTGTTAAATTCAGAGAAAGTTTGGTTATTATTTCTTAAAATGCTTTTCTGTCCCTATCTCTCCCCCATATCCTCTCCGTAGGAACTTCAGCTCTAAGTGCTTTGGGTCAGTTGATGGTGGCCCCTAGGCTACTGATGGTCTATTCATTCTTTTATTCTTCCAAGTATTTTTCCTCTCTGCTTTATTTTGCGTAGTTATTTTTTCCTACATCTTCGATTCTGCTGACCTTTTCTTTTGCAAGATCTAATCTGCTGTCAATCCCATCACGTGATTTTTTTCATTTCAGAATTGTACTTTTCTGCTATAGATGTTCTATCTGTGTTTATATTATCTGCCTTCCTGAACATCAGAGCATATTTATAATAGCTATTTTAGCAATCTTATCTACTAGCTCTAAAATATTTGTCGCTTGTGAATCCCTTTCTGTTATTTTTTTTTCTTCTGCATGTAGTCACGTTTTCCTGATTCTTTAAACACCTAGTAATTTCTTATTAGATGTTGGGCACTGTGATGGTATGTTTTTTGGTTATTAGATCTTGTTTATTTCTTTAAAAAAAAAGAAATTTTGTTCTGAGAAGCAATTAAATTGAATCATTTGAGTCATTTGGAGACTTTCTTTTGAGTTTGTTCGAGTAGATGCAAGGGCTGAGTTTATCCAGGGTTAGTGAACATCCACCTCTAATGCAACAGCCTTCTGAGCATCCCACCTGGTGCTCCATTTGCTCTGTTCTGGTGATCCTCTCCTGAACCCTAGGTACTTTCCTTTCACCTCTATGTGGGGCATTACTCATACTGATTCTCGAGTGGACTCTTCTGGTGTCTTCAGAAGTCCCCTTCTGTGAAGCTCCTTCCTCTTCAATATTTTGTTTTCCAAATTCTAGCCACCTTTGCCTTCTCCAACTCTGGTCTCTTCCTCCTCAAATTTTCACAGGTACTGAGCTCAGGTGCTGTTTGCTTCCTGTTCTCTGCAGTCTGGATGCTCCTTCCAGAGAGCTTTGCTCTCCTTCTCCTCTCTGGGACCACGCTCCTGCACGGCCCCTTGCCTGATGTCCCCAAACTGATGTTTGGTATGTTTTGTCTGCTTTCATGCTTGCTTAAAAATCAGACGATAAATACTGTTATTAGTTTGTCATGGCCAGAAGCAAAGTTTAATTTATAAAAGTTTCCAGTGGTTTTTATGCACCCTTATCTGTTATTAAGAGTAAAAGTCAAAAGTCATGGGGCTGGGGTTGTGGCTCAGTGGTAGAGCGCTTGCCTAGCATGTGTGAGGCACTGGGTTCAATTCTCAGCACCACATAAAAATAAAATAAAGGTCCACTGACAACTAAAAAAATATAAAAAAAAAAAAAGTCAAATGCTTCTCCCTTCCCCCATTGCATTGGATGTGAAATCCCAAAATCTGGGGCTGATAACAGTAGAACTCCTCAGAGTGGAGGAGGGCTATCAGGCCACCTGTTTCAGCTCTCCTTTTATCCTTATTTTTCCCCCAAATTACCTCAAAGGAGGCACATTAATGAAAAATCTCTGGCTTCCAGGATGAGCTTTATCCTCTCTGATCTTTCCCTTCCCCACGTCCTCTCCCTCTCCTTACCTCTTCTCACCCCATGCTGATGCTCCTACTGAGTGTCACCTGGGGTCAGGCCCTCAGTCAGCACATACTTCTGCCATTGGCAAAGAGCTTTGGACGAAATTGCCTGTGCTCTTTGTATCACTATCTTTTTCTTTCCTTTTATCTTTTTCTTTTGTTGACTACCTGTAATTGAAGGCATAGAAATGTCCTTCCTCAACACTGGCTCCCAAGATCTTCCTTGTCATAACTATTAGATTTGCAGCCCCTAACACGAGCCTGACACAGAGAGTCTGCTGATAGACACCTGTAGAATGAACGAGAGGAAAGGAATGGAGCTCATGAAGGGGGCATAGTGCCAGCATGGAAGCCAGGCAATGTGGGCAGGGCTCCCTTACGGAACAGGTCAAGGCACAGAGGAGGTTTAAGATGGTACATGAGACAACAGGCACCGTCTTCTGCAAGCACCCAGTCTGACAAACACACAATCAGATTCTGACTTCAGGTATACATTAGATGGGTCAATAGGAAATTGTTGGTTTTGACCAATGTTGACCTATAAATGCTACAGAAGCCAAAGCCAGGTAACAAATACTCCAGAAGGCCACTGTCGCTCTGCAGCACTGACTGGCCCTTTCCAGGACAAGCCACATTTTTTTTTGATCCTGGGGATTGAACTCAGGGGCACTCGACCACTGAGCCACATCCCCAGCCCTATTTTGTGTTTTATGTAGAGACAGGGTCTCACTGAGTTGCTTAGTGCCTCGCCCTTGCTGAGGCTGGCTTTGAACTCGCGATTCTCCTGTCTCAGCCTCCCAAAGTTCTGAGACTGATTACAGAAGTACGCCACCGCGCCTGACTGACAAGCCGCAATTTTGAAGAGCCGAGGGCCACAGCTGCTCAGCGTCAGAGGTGAAGGTGGTCCTGCTGTTCACCTGCTCCTCCCACCAGTCCAGGGTCTGCTGTCACTTTGGGTTCCCACCAAACAGCCTGTGGCCTGGGGCTTGCAAGGTGTTGCCACGGAGAAGTTGACGGGATCTCAGACCTAGGCTGGGGGGGGGGGCTTCTGCTCTCAGGGGCCCCTCCTTTTCCTTCCACCCTTGACCTGCTTCCTGCCAGGCTAATGTGGGAACTGGGTTTCTGGAAGGCAGAGCATGGCAGGTCCCTAGCCCAGCATTGATCCCCCAGGTCTGAGCTCCCAGAGCTGCCTGGGGGAGGCGACAGTGGCCAGGAGCCAGGGAGCGAAGGGGCAGGAAGGTGGGCTCCAAGTGGCTCTGTTTACTCCCACTCACGCCAGGCTACTTTTAAATGAGGCAAAATTCTCCTTTAATCCCTTTTATTTCCATTCAGTGCTTCTAGAGAAAAAAAATCCACTTGACATTTCAGGGGAAAATATATAAAAGTGAAAGGCACGTGCTATTCAGTGGAAGCTGCAGGAGGCAGAATCCCGCATTTGCATTCTGTGCCTCCTTAATGTCTCCAGGAAGGCAGAGAGGTGAGAAGGCAGGTCTGACACTCACCTCCCGCAGACCCTGTCAAATATGCTCCAGGATCCCGCGTGGGCGGAGGCTCGGCTGTCTGTCCTCCACCTGCTCCTCCAAGGGCAGCTGTGCACCTCCCTCTCCTCACAAGCACCTGACTGTTCTGCCTTTCCAGCCCTCAAAGCCCTCCCCATACCCTTGGCCTGCAAAACAGCTCCCTTTACCTGAGGAATGAGTTTCTTCCTTCTAGTCCTGTGGTGTCTTCATCTTCAACAAGCTGGGAGGCAGGGAAGGACAAGTGCCACTGAGCCACTGGTTCTGGGGCTAAGCGAGGTGCCTCAGGCTGCGTTGTGGCTGGGATGGGGCAGGGCTGACTAGTTTCCCATCTGATGAGGAGGCCCCATGTCACCCTAGGGCACAGGCCATGGACCTAACTGTACTGGGATCCTGAAGAACTGTCCCCAGCCAGACCCAAGAGGGATAAGGTCTTTGGGAGCCTCGGAGACTGTCTCAGCAGGAAGCACTTTTAAAATTAACTAGTTTATTAGGAGCCTGAATGATAGAGAAACAAGAGGTCACACAAATAGCCACCTGAAAGCTGGAGACCCAGGAAAGCCAGTGGTTTAATTCAGTTTGAGTCCAAAGACATAAGCATGAGTGGGGGCTAATGGAAATCCAGAAGTCCAAAGCCTCGGAACCAGAAGCACCCATGTCCGCAAGCTGCAGAAGACGGATGTCTCAGCTCCAACAGGGAGAACAAAATTTGCTCTTCCTCAGCTTGTGTGCTATTCAAGCCCTCAATGTATCGGATGCCACCTGTCCAAATTGACAAGGCAGGTCCTTTACACTTGGTATTCTGATTCAAATGCTAATCTCTTCCAGAAACCCCCTCACAGACTAAGGCAGAAATAATGTTTTATCAGCCATCTGGGCACCCCTTAGCCCAGTCAAGTTCACATGTATCATTAACCATCACAGGACAGTCCATGGAATGTGTGCCATTCAGTTTAAGCAAGTGGCATCACGCAGACCTCTCTCAACCTTGTAAGAGCCTCTCAGAGGAGCAGACTCATCAAAGCACACACCACAGATGCTCTGCCATGCATCCGAGTGACTGCCACCGAAGGATTTCATTTCTCTCATCAATAAGCAAACATATTAACCATAATCGGAGCTGTAAATCTCACCAGCAGAGAAAGAAGTGATACATATCACAAAGGGAAAAAGCTGGACTCCATCTTGTTTACAAAATTGAGTTTTCTCTTATGGAAAAAGGGCATAGTCACAGCATCTCTCTCATAGAGTTGCTGTGTGGACGCAGAGAGAAAAGCTCCCGTGCACATTACCATCATTCACTGTCATGAGTTATTGCCTCGGAGGGGCCCTCCGTAGAAGCTGCGCTCACTGACTCCTGTGCCCACCTGCAGCGTGGGAGTGACTCTGGGGCCCGAGAGACGCTGCTTACTTACCTTGATCTTCCTTTCATACCATATAGCACCTCACGAGAGTCTTTTCTCTCAAGTTCTACCTCATCACTGGAGTGTACTCCGGGTCTACGAGCTTGTGAATTTATGAATATAAATGGGGCAGACCTGTCGTTCATGGTCTTGCCGATGCTTTCCAGTAGTTCAGTAAAATATTGTTCGTAGACGCGTGAAAGATAAAGCTCATGCCTGACTCATGGAAAACAATGAGTTCCTGGGTTCCCCTGTGCTCCCTCTTCCTATCTGTTCATGTAATAATAACATAATTACTATATTTGCATAATGTGGGCACTGTGCTAGAGATTGGGGATAATCAGCATTCATTCATTTATCCATCTTTGTTAAACAGTTTTTTTGTCACTGTGACCAAAATACCTGGCAAGAACAACTTAGAGGAGGAAAAGTTGATTTAGGGCTTCTAGGTTCAGAGGTTGAGCCCATGATTGGCTGACACCCTGGCTCTGGCCTAAGGTGAGGCTGAGCATCATGGAAGAAGGGTGTGGTGGAGGACGGAAAGAGAGAGAGAGAGAGAGGATCCAGGGATAAAAAATTGTAAGTCCCATAGGTACTTAATTACTTCTAATTACTTTATTATAAGTCCCCTACTTATATAAGACCTACTTATATAAGACCTACTTCCTCCAGCCACATCCTACCTGCCTACAGTTATCTCCCAGTACAGTTGTCCTTGCAAATATTTAATCCATCCACTGATCAGGTCACATTTTAATAATATGATCATGTCACCTCTGAACATTCCCTCACTGTCTTAAGCTTTCCGGAGACACCTCATATCCACACCCTAACACCATCCAGCAGACAATTTTTAAGTGGTAAGTATCATAAGCAGGACACAAGTTACCCCAGTGGGGTAGGGGACATTCACACTGGGTGACATGGTGAGCTGAGGGGGGCATCCACAGCAGGGGTGTGAAGGGGCAGAGAGGATTATGCCGGGGTTGATTTCAAACAGGGGGCTGATGAGAGCCCGGGATTCTCCAGGGAGGGGGGAGGGAGGAAGCAGCTACAAATATGGGAAGAAGAGAAACCTGAATTCACCCTGTTTACAGAATTCTGAGTGCAGAACCAGGCAGGCAAAGCAGAGGAAATGCTTCAAATAACAGATTTGGTAGCAGAAGCAACTGAGCTAAAAATAAGAGAGAAACTGTGGGAAGCGCTGCCGGGGCCCACCGTGGGCAGCAGCTTGGGCTGAGCCTTAGGAAGCGCCACCGGGGGCGGGGACATTCTCCTCTCCCTCTCTCCCTGGGGCTACTGGGAGCCTGTCCAGGCCTCCGTGCTTGACTTCCCAGGTTCCACCCGTGGACACTCACAATGTGCAACAGTGCTCCTGCTCCAAAGGGAGGGAGTCTCCCAACCTCTAGCCTCACCTGGGCTCATCACGAGGCTCCAGGAAACCCTCAGCTGCCCCTGGACTCCTGGGGCCTCATTTCCTGCAGGAGCAGGCGGCCTGCAGAATGTGTGTTAGGAGATGCTCCTGGGGTCCACACTTGTGGGAGGCAGAGAAGGAAGCAGGCCTGGCAGTCACCACTGAGGGCTCAGCTGAGCCCCAGGGAGCCATGGCAAAGGCTAGTCACTCAGGCACAGGATGTGGTGGTCCAGGAAGGCATGAGTCTCTGAACTGGAAGGGCTGACAGCTGGAGGTGGGGAGGACAGACATCCCAGATACTGGGACAGCAAGTTCTTACCCTGATGGAGGGTCTGGGTGATGCACTGCAATACCCTCCATGGCCCACTGAGGGTCACCACAGGAGTGGCCAGGACCATGGGCTCTGTCCTCACACAGACCTGGTCTGAAGCAGTGCTAAAGTTAGGATCTTAAATGGCCCCTAACAGCACATGTGTTAAAGGCTTGGACCCCAGCTGAAGCACTCTTTGGGGAGCTGGTGGAAACTTGAAGACGTGGAGTCTAGTAGGAGAAGGCTAGTTCATGAGGACATGCCCTCTGAAGGGTAGTGGGATCCCTGACACCACTCCTCCTCTCTTTGCTTCCTGGTCACTATGAGGTGAGCAGCTGCTTCACCACATGCCCCCAGCCACATGTCTGCTCTGTCACAGGCCTAAAACAACAGGGCTATTTCCACTGTTTCCACTGTGGTCACAGATTGGAACTTCCAAAACTATAGACAGAATAAATGTTTCTTTTTTAAAAGTTGATTATCTCAGGTGTTTTGTTACAGTAACAGAAAACTGACTAACACACCACTATTTATAACCTACCAGATATGCATGTGAATACTGTGCCATCTAAAGCTTTATCCCAAATCTTGGACTAGAGTAAGTAAATTATCCTTGTCCTTCAAATGATTTTCCAGGAGGACTTTTGAATCAGCCTATCCTGTTCAGCAGAAGCTCTGCTGAGATTTTAAAACATTGTAATTGTATTGTGTTTCAAGATTGGCACAGGGAATAATTGACATCTTTACAATATTGGGTCTTCCTGTCCATAAGCGTGTCATATCTCTCCCTCTATTCCGTTTTCCTTTTATGTCCTTCAATAAAGTTTTATAATTTTCTCTTTAAAGGTCTTGCACATAGTTTACTAGATTTATCTCCTAGTACATGATGTCATTTATTGGAGCTTTGGAATGAAGCAAAGCTCAGCCACCTCAGCCACTTAGGACCTGTGTGATTCGAGTCAAGTCTCTTAAATGGTATAATCCTCAATTTCCTCATAAATAATTATGCCTACACCTTGAAGCAGGCTGAGGATCAAATGATATTAAGAATGTGACACTTTTAACATCCCGTAAATACCCGATTAATGTTAACCTGTCCTGGAGTTCACATGCATTTAAGGCTGTGTTTCTGACTGTGTGTGTGGCTGTCGGTGAGTGAGTTGGGGCCTTGGTCCCCAGGCAGGAGCTCGTCAGCTAGAACAGGATCTAATCTGCAGTAACCCACAGACAACGCTCCACCCTTGCAAATAAAGCACATTTACTAAAGTACTTTCTAAAATACTCATTAAAACCAGTACTTCTACTGAATCGCATTATTTTAGGATAATGAAGCTAAAATTTGAAATAATTCTGGTTAATTTAACAGAAAAAAAGGAGTGAAAAAATAAAACTAATTGTAAAGAAATTTTTTCTGTTCAAAATTTAGGTTTTTTTTTTGAGCTCAACAACTGGTTTCATTTTAAACCATCCCATTTTTTAAAAGAGAGCCCACGTATCATAAACATTTCAAACATTAAAGTATGAAGAAGTAAAAAACTTCCTCCAAATCACACCACCCAAACGGAGCCCTTACTGACACTTTAGTTAATAAGCTAGTTCCTCTCTCCATACCAATAAATGAGCTCCTGGATTGATGTCCATGGTTTATTTTCCCTGAACAGGGTTCTGTGCATGGCTTTCCACTTTAATAGTTTCAGAATCACATAAGTTTATATCATCACGTCTTATTGTGTTTCATTTTATAGATCTGCACTGATTTAGCAAATTAATTCCTTCTTCATGTCAACTTGATCTCATAAAGTAAACCACGCTCCAATGAAGCACAGCAGTGAACCTCTCTGCTGCTGCTGCTTTCTTTCAATTCATGTGATCACTTCCATCAATAAATTCCTTGGGAGTGAGATTATTGGGATAAAAAGGACGCTCATTTTACATTTGGACATGTATCGCCAAACTGTCTTCCTGAAAGGTTGAATCAATTAGCACCGTCGTGGTGTGTCTGCGAGGACGCCCCGTCTCCCAATACGCTAAGTGGGCTTGTCCGTCTTCTCGATCTTTACCTGTCTGGTAAGTGGAAAAACCTCCTCTCTGCATATGCGTTTCTTTGATGAGTGGTGGAGTTAAGCATCTTTGCCTGTGTGTTTTGCTGCTCTGAATCTTCCTTCGTGGATTGCCTTTCTGAGTACTTAGCACGTGTGTCTTATTAGGGGAGTTCTTTGTGTATTAACTTTGTGTGTGACTTTTCGTGCATTACCATGAACCCTTCATCCCGTGTGTGGCAACATCTGAAGTTTCAGCCTTGCTCACGGTATATGTTTAATGTTCATAAGAGAAAAGTGTACATATACTAAACAGAGATCAAGGAGCAGGACTATCCTGATTTTTTTTGCAGAAATAAATTCATCTCTCCCTCTCTCTCTCTCTCACTTTCATTTTGTTTTCTTTTTGTCAATGGTTTCATGGACATGCAAAAGTTTCTAATTTTATGTCACATTCGTCTGTCTTCCTCTTTCTAGTCTTTTCTTGGTATCCTTAAAGAACTGTCTCCCGTTCACAGCTATGGAAACATTCCTCTCTCAGAAGCTTCAAGGCTATTTTCTATGTTTCCAAGTGCTAGGCCAGCCCCGTCGTCACTATCCAGCTCATTCAGTGACTCATCTTTCCCTTGTGGAATGGAAACACACACACACAATTCATACACCCTCTGTACCCTTGACACATGCTGGTGCTTGGGTCTATTTTGGGTTCTTTATTCTTCACTCTGTCCCACTGTTTCCATGACTATGTCTTGACGCGTGCATGGATCAGCTTTTCCATCACTTTAGACATCTCAAGTCCATCCATAACGCCATGATGTCATTTCCCCAGTAGAACTTTCCTGCCTATCCTCATAAGCTCTGGCTTCCACAGGAACTTAGCATGGTTTTGCGGGAAGTTCCTTGCTGATCTGCCCTCCCCTATCCATGCCCTGGATCTGCAGTGCCAGCTCAGAGAACAGGCAGGGCACTGTTTCTACTTTTTGAAATTTACTGAGGTTTCCTTCTAACATAGTATTTGTTCCTTTCAACAAATAAACAATCTTTAGAAGATGCATTTCTTTATTTGTAGTACGAAGAGTTGCATATTCATCTAATCTATCAACTTTTATTAATTATGCTATTTATGTCCTCAAATGCCCTTAGTTCTTCCTGAGGTGTTTCCAGCCAAGAGAGGCTTTTGAAGTTCCCACTGAGGCTATATTTCTGTTGGATCTTTCTTTGTATTTCCTGAATCTTTTACTGCTTGTATCTTACTGTTATGTAATAGGTCCCTATTGATTAATGTCAATTACATCTTCACTGAACTTAGATCCTTAATAATTAAAAAGTGGCCTTCTTCATCCTTCTTAGTTTCTTTGTTTTTCCCTGAAACTCATCTTTATTTTCTTGGATCTATCTTTGATATTGAACTCTTTACTTCTTTGATATTGCTTTTAATTGGCCAATTATTTTTTTTATTTTGCCTAGCATGCCGGATATTTCTGGTTCAGAGCACAAAAATAATAAGTATCTCAACCCAATGTGAGAGATGCCTTTACCAGCTTTTTAAAATCTTGTATCCAAGATAAACATTATATTATTATTATAGTGTTACAATTATTATATGCAATAATTATTATAGCACTATCTACTATAATTACTCTAGTAGATATTTTAGGCTGTTTCACTAATTTCCACATAAAATATTTATACTTTTGAGATATTTTATTGCCATCTATTATTTACTTTATGGTTTATTTTCTTTTCCCCTCTTGTTTTGATTTAGTTGATAGGCACTTTGGATTAAATTTTGTTTTTATACTTTGAAATCATCAGAGCAGGCTCATATTTTTCGATTGATCAGCTTTTGTGCCTATTGATTACTTAGCATGAAGAAGAGGCACCTGAGAGATATCATCACCTTATTCTACTTCCTCCCTGCTTCTGCTTTTATTGGTGGGACTTTTGCTGCCATCTCTTATCATCAAATTATTATTTAAGCTGGGTGCAGTGGTGCACACCTGTAATCCCAGCAGCTCGGGAGCCTGAAGCAGGAAGATCACAAGTTCAGCAACTTAGGGAGGCCCTAAGCAACTCAGCAAGAACTTGTCTCAAAATTTTAAAAAAAGAGGGGACTGAAGATGTGGCTCAGTATTTGGGTGCCTCTGGGTTCAATCCCTGGTGCCAAAAAAAAATGTTATACACACACACACATATACATATATATATAAAATTTTAATATTGTGCAGGCTTCCTATGCAATATCACAGCTTTATTCTGTTCTGTAACCACAGCGTGTTTTTTCAACGTAATTTCATGTTTAAAGTGATTCAACAATGCCAGGCTTTCCATGCCCTGGATTTAGCGGTTGTGACTTTGAGTTATTTTTCAGCTGGTTAGATTAAGTCTTCAAGTAGATTCTTCTTGAAGGCTAGTGAGAGAGAGCTGAATTTCCCAAGTCCCTGCATATTTGAGAATGTATTTCTGTTGCCTTAGCAAAGCAGGCAGCCTGGCTGTGAATGCTATTCCTGAGTAAAGTGTTTCCCTTGGTACAGCTTCAGCACTGATGCCCTGATCCCACTGTCTGTGCAGAGACAGGGGAAGAGCTCTAGCTGGGAGATAAACACCTGGTCTGGGCCTCACACAAGGTGTTCTGTTGAACCACTGGCCCAGTTCTTTATTCCTCTCCTCACATTTCCTTTTAACCTGTGATTTATTTCTGTAGCCCCTTGACCTTGGACTTGGTCACGTGGCTTGCTGGGTCCAAGGAGCCCTTAGCAGATGTGATCAAACAAAACTTTCAAATGCGCATGTCTGGGCTTTCCTCCTGTGCTCTGCTGACCTCACAAGGGATGAGGCCCTGGCTAGGCCTCATCTGGTCTCAAAAGAATGAGACTTGTGAGCAGATGTGACTGAAAACCTTGTCTGGAGCCCAAACTAGCCCAGATCAGCCCCCACAGGTATGGGTGACAATAAATGGTGGCCGTGTTAACCCACTGAGCGGGGACAGTTCATTATGAAGCAGGGGCGTGACCTGTTCAAGGATGACCTGGTTAGGGGCCAAGGTGAGGACTTGGTAATGGGAAGTACCAGTGCAGAGCAGCTTTGTCAGCAGGGCGGGGCAGAAGCTGCTCTGCAGGAGGTCAGGAGCTGGTGGTGCATGCCCAAGTAGGACTTTATCAGCCCTCTGGCTCCCAGAGAAGCCCTGCCTGCCTGTCTCAGACCCTTGCTGGGTGGACAAGCCTGCCCCCCACACCCCCTTCCCTCCGGCCTCCTCAGCTGTGTGCTGGGCTCTCGCTGCAACGCTCTCCTACCCTCTCACCGCCCAACCCTGGATTGGAAGCCAGAGTCTTAGAACAGACCTTGGAGATCACCTAGCAATCAACTCCTTCATGTCATGTCTAAAAATGCAGACCTAGAAAAGGGAAGTGATGTGAAGATCAGTGACGGGCCCGGGAGCCCTCTCTTGCTTGAGAAATGTGCTTGCTGTTTGCCGAAGCCCCTTCTGTCCAGGTAGCCAGCCACCCCGGGGTCAAGGTCTTCTTCATACCTGAGCTCTTCCCACAGGTACTCAGGGATGAGTCCCCAGGAAGACCCAGACCTCTTGTAATCAAGCCTCACAACAAGACACACAGGACTTGTGGCCCCTGGGGATGTCACTTATGGAGGTGACGGGGGTCCTCAAGCTGCCGTTGGACAGGAGGCTGCGCGTTCAAGGAGAAGGGATGAGCTGGGAAGGGGTACACCTGGGCTCCTACTCCAGCTGTCATCAGCTGGTCGGGGCGAGGTGCTCCCAACGCACATGACAATACACAGTGTCTGACACTTGACTGGCATTTTGTACATGGAACACCACTCTCCTCGGGATTGAGCTGTACCTCCTCTTAGCATTTCTTGCTTTAATCCACATATTCCCTGTAGCCCGGACAAAGTGACTCGGACTATGACCTCTTAGCCCTGTGCCTGCCACAGAGCAGGTGCCCATAGACGTAGCCCGGTGCAGAACAAACTAGAACTCTTTGAGAGTCCTCACCAACCCCTTCGCTCTCTGTTTTTCTTTTTTCTTTTTTTTTCAGGGCTGCTATGCCTATGCGGGATCGCCTCGCTCTGATACCCGTGTCTCACGTCTTTGTTTTTACAACTGTGTTCTTTTCCTTTTTGACTTGAGTAATTTCCTGAAGGAGATTCTCCATCTCCCTGATGGAACTTCCTTTCCTGATTGATCATTCGGGAGGTTGGCTTTTACGTGGCATTTGTCTCTGTAATGTTTTCATTTGTTTCATTTCTGTCCTACGATGTGCCAGCTCATTTTTCTTCTCTCATTTCATAACTCACAGGGACGCTTTCCTGCCTCTGATTCTTGGGTCTTTCCTCTTAGGAGGGACGTTCTTCCATCTTTGACTCAGGTCTCGTTTCCTCTTGGGCACAGTTCCCCACAGGGCATCCTGTGTTTCTCCTTGCTGGTCACTGCCCATTTTGGAGGGGGTGGCCATTGTCGGGGGCAGGAGCGTGGAGCTGGCTGAGCAGTCCTTAACTTCAGTTTGGGTTCATCTTCTCACTTCCAGAGACACGACATTTTCTGCATGCTGGGGGGCAGGCCTCTCTGTTTTCAGGGTCAGGTAGTTGGTGTTGCTATTGACATATTGTAGGAAATCTCCAGTTCTCTGTGCCCTGTGGCCCAGGGATCCCTCTTCTCCCTCTTTCAGGCCCCTTTCCCCTGGCTGTCCTCACCAGGGGACCTGGCCAGGAGGATGTCCTCCCCCTCCTGTGCTGGATAACAGAAATGAGTCCCCTGTGCCCTGCCCTTAAGCTCACCTCTCTTCTCTCCAGTGAAAAGGTCACCGCCCCTCTTTTAAGGCTTTGGGTCTCAGATATCACCTTCCTGTCTAGCAAATGGCACCTCTGTCATCCTGAGCTCCTCTTCCTCCCTCACCCACCCCCACCCAGGAGGGCCTGAGCCCTCTCACTCTGCACTGTGTCCGGCAGGCCATTCCACCGGCACCCGTCACCTGCACCAGTGCAAGAGCCCCAGCCTGACCTTCCTGCAAGTGCCCTTTCAACCCTGCGGGCCGAGTCCCCTGCCAACATGCGATGCGTGGCCCTCTGGGCTCTCTCTTCCCTGCTGTGTAAGTCCACAGGGCGCGGTGCTGTGGGAGGGCCCGCGTGCCCACCCGCCGCTCCCCCGATGCCGTCTCCCCTGCCGTGGCCTGGCTGCCTCCGTGTTTGCACTGTGCCCTTACAAAAGAGACCCCAGGAATCTCCTTTGCCCCTTGTGCCATGTGTGGACAAGGCAAGAGGACCGCTGTCTGCATGTCAGGACGTGGGCCCTCGCCAGACACGGAATCTGCTGGGGACTCGCTCTTGGGCTTCCCAGACTCCAGAAGTAGGAGAACTCAATGTCTGTTTATTATCACCTGTTCTGTGGTGTCCTGGAGAGCAGACTGCATGAGCTGAGACAGTCCTGGGGTTAGTTTTCCAGGGCGGCTCGAACAGGGTACCATAAACAGGTGGTCTACGAAACAGGAACTATTTGTCTCACAGTTCCAGAGGCTGGATCTCCAAGATCAAGGTGCTTCTGTGGGCTCTGAGGGAGAATTGGTCCCTACTTCTCTCCTCTTCTGGTGGTTTTCTGGCAATCGGGGGGGTGCTCCTTTGCTTTTGTGGGTGCGTCGTCCTGACCTCTGCTTTGATGTTCATGGGCCAGCTGCTCCCTGCACGAACTCTGTGTCCAGATTCCATTTAAATAAGGACACCAGTAGTGTCGGATGTAAGGCCCCTAATGATCGTAATGATCACCTCTTGTGAAGACCCCGTCTCCAAGGAAGGCCACATTCTGACATATCGGCAGTTAAAACTTCAACACGAGAATTTAGGGAGGACATGGTGCTAGCACTTTCTCAGGGCAGCATGACTTTCTTCCTAATTTGAAACTGCAGAACTGCCCCGCCCCTGTGCGTCCCCAGCTACCCAATTCTTGGTCCCACTCACAGCATGGAAGAGTGTATTTTCCTTCAACATTTTTTTTTCCTTTTCTTGCTGTTTTCCACGAGTTTTCATCCTAAGTCAGACTAAGCCAATGTCACCTATGTAGCCCAGGGCCATCGCCCCCAGCCAGAGCCCCTGCACTCCAGGTCCTGGGCCTGCCTCATACAGGTCCAGCTGGCATGGATGCTGTCATGGGGGTGCAGGTACCAGGTGGCCTTGGGTGAAGGGCCCAAGGTGGGAAGAGCAGTGATTTGAAAACCTGCAGAGGCCACTCAGCAATTACCAGTCCAACTTCAGCCCAGACTTGGGGCCACCTCCCCTGTCAGCTTCCTGAGCTCTCTTTCCCACAGTCAGGGCGGCCAGCAAGCCGGGTGGCCATGTCTTTATGCCCTGGCTCAGGAGTGAGAGGTGGGGTTTATCCATTACTTTCAAGTCCATTTCTAAACCCTCTGGCTGTGAGCTGTCCATCTGCAGCTGGCAGAGCCGGGACTTGGTAGACCCTCCAGGTGCCCAGTCTCCCCTTCCTCCCGTGGCCTCGTGCCCAAGTACAGCCCGTCAGGAGACCAGCCTGTGCTCATCTGCTCCTTCCTCATTCAATGACAGGTGGTGTCACAGGGGGTTGCTCTGCTGGCCGTGTGCTCACCCTGGGGGGCTGGGGCTCCAGTTTTGAGTGAGGAGCAGAGAAGTAGGGGTATAGGTGCTCAGGCCTCAGTCCCAAGAGACCATGGAGAAAGCCACAGGACTGATCTGGGTCACCCTTGGGGCCTCCCTATTCCTCCCTGAGGTCAGCACCATCCGCACAGTCCAATCCACCTGCCCACCTGCCCACCTGCCTGGAGCACTGCTGAGCCCGCGAGGCCCTGCTTCCCCCTGCCCTAGTCCACTACCCTCTGCTCATCAGCCTCAGTGGTTAGAGCACCCCCCTCCCCGTGAGAAACTTCCAGACACAGGGGGCTTTGCCAAAGGCTGAGGAAGCTTTAGATTCAGGGCCCTGGCTCTCCCGGGACCCCTCTGAGACTCTGATCTGCTCCAGCCTCAGGCGCTGTGGCTAATGAGCACTGTCAGTTCAAAAGATTAATCAGGATTAGAAACAGCAAAGAAATCTTGCAGGGCCTCAAGATCTTACCGTTCATGTATAAAAGAAACTTGGTAGAGGATTTCCCAAATTTGACAATAATCCTGAGGATTCGCATGACATCATCCAAAATGAAGTGCGAAGGTGAAAGGAACTTCAGGAAGTTCCAGGATAGGAACCTGTTCTGTGAGGCTGGGGGTGGGGTGGAGGAAGCCTGATCTGCTTTTTGTTCTGTCTCTGAACAAAGAGGGTGCAGCCCAAATGATTTTGGGGACAAAGCCAGGAGGGCGTGTCAGGATGCTTAGTAATAGATAGTGTGTTTTTCCTTAGCTGTTTGGGGTAATTGTTGGCTTTTGAAAATCTGCAGTTTATTGTGATTTCTTTTCTCATGCTAAATATTAATTTGCATAGCTAATTTTGAATCCTAATTCTACATTCTTTTCTTAAGAGAGTGCCCCAACCAGTATAATTTTCAGGACTCTGATAACTGCATCTGCTGCTTCTGGGGGCTTCCTCCTGCTTTTCCCCTTGTTTGGAGGGGTCCCTCCCTGTCACCTCTGGCCCAGCCTCCCAGCGCTCTCTCCACACCCACCAAGGCAGCCTAGCTGGGCTTCTCCCAGGTCAGCCCTACCTTGGTGACTTTGAGTTCCTTCATCTGCTGCCTGGACTTCTCTTGCAAAATTTCCCTCCTGGTTATTCAGGTCTGAGCCCAAGGCCACCTCTTCTAGGAAGACCCCCGGCATAACCCTACCAACTGCCTGCTCCATGCCCTATGCCAGCTGCTACCCCCTTCTCTGAAAGTGGAGGCTGAGGCAGGAGGATTGTAAGTTCACAGCCAGCCTCAGCAACTTGGGGAGGTACTGAGCAACTCAGTGAGATCCTATCCCTGGATAAAATATAAAAAAGGGGCAGGATGTGGTTCAGTGGTTAAGTGACCCTGAATTCAATCCTTGGTACCAAAAGAAGGTGAGTGGGGGCAGGGTGGGAATTATGTGTGAAAAGCTGAACGGCTGAGCACAGAACCAGGAATGTGGAAGAAGCTCAGAAAATGCCAGCTATCTCTGTGCCTTACCGTGCCTATTAATGTTTTTGTTTATAGTGGAATAAAATCTTGAAGGGCCTAAATATCTAACCACAGCAGATTGTCTAGATAAATAATGTTGCATCTTTAATTATGATACAGCCATGAAAAGCTGTTTTTAAAGAATATTTAATAATAAGAGTAAAATCTCATGAAATGAGATGAAATAAAAAAGAAGGGGAAAAAAAACTAAAGAAAGCATGGCCCCACTCTGGAAGTTATCGGTAGAAACCTACATTTATTTGAATGTGCAGCGGATGCGTATATGGCAGGTGTTAGGGTAGCGGCCAGCCAGACACGGACACCTCTGTACAGCCAGGAAAATCCTTCATTCAGGGGAGTGGGCGCCCGGGCGAAGGAAAGAGGAAAAGAGAGAGAGAGGGGACGTGCGGGAGGGATTTTATAGAGCCCACTACAAAACTGCGTGGTGAGCTAGGGATTGGTCACTTTAAGATTAGGGGCAGATAAGCAATGGCGGTCTTCTTTTGATGTGCTAACCTGGGCAGTTAGGTTTTGTTTTAGGCTTTGTTTCCCAGGTGGAAGATTCCGGAGCGGAACCCCCTGGGGCAGAACTGCCTCAGGCCTTTAGAAAGGGGATGTGAAAACTATTTGTTTCCCAGGTGGAAGATTGGGAGAGGAACCCCCTGGGGTAGGAATTGCCTTGTGCTTCTAGAGAGGGGATGTGAAAATTAATTACAAAAGGGCTGTTTTCTACCTTACAGCAGGAACAGCAGCAGAAACTACAGCCATCTGTGGATAATGGAATTAGAGTCATTGGACTTTTCCCTTTGTTGATTCTATAAACATATGTTACTTTTAAAATTAGTGCAGGAAGAATGATAGTTTTAGAGTGTACAGAGACTCTCTGACGTACCTACTGGTAATGGACATGACCGCCATGACTGTGGATGGGAAATGGTGGGTTAAACTACTTCTAATTCTTCATCCTTCCCTGTCCTCATGAATGTGACTATATAGCTCCTCCCACAGAGGGCAGAGGGAACTTCATGGTCTCTTGACATTGGGCTTGACTCCTGTGGAAAGAAGTGACAGTTGTAGGCTTTGTATGTAGGTATGAAGAAACTTTACATGTCCCATTTGTTCCTTTGTGCCTCTGCCATTACCATGGGAAGAAGATGCCCTGTGTGGGGGGCAGGCCAGCATTCAAAGTCTGCAGCTAGGAATATCCAGCCTCCCATCAAGAGTGTGGGAAAGGCACACTTGTAACAGCACAGTACCTGGATTTTGTGATTGTTTGTTACACAGCAATAGCAGACTGATACAGTGTGGTTGAAATGTTTCACATGTGCTAAAATCCATCTGTTACCTCAGCCAGGCCCCAGTGGCTTGCAATGATAACAGAGCTAAAACCAGAGCATTTTAAAACCATCAAGCCAAATGGTCAGGAATCTCCAAGGCAAAGAAGCCCCAATATTCCCCCAGGGATTTCAGTGCATTTTCAGACACTGTAAGCTTGAGAGACTTAGAGTCACAAAAGAGTCTTCTCGTCCTGAGATGTCATCTAGACTGAAGGACAACATAATGGTAACAATCATTTCAAGGATATTTTTCTTAGAATAATTGCACATCTTCATTATAGATAATGGCAGATAGAGAAAAAGAGGAAAATAATTAATAATATCATCACTAAAAATAATTTCTGTCAAATGTTGGTTTATACATATATGTGTTTATATGTGTGTGTATTCTTCCTGATGATCTGTTTACCCTATTGTTGTACAAGTCTCCTGTGCCACTTTGCATCTCACGATTGCACAGAATTGTCATCCACTGAATGAATATACCATAAATAACTCCACCTACCTCTGGAGGTAACGTGTAGACGATTTCCTGTTTTTAGCTCTTATAAGCAACGTCCTATATACTGCCGTCTGGGTGTGTCTCTGATTGCTCCTGAGGGCTCCATCACTCTGGAGGTGAGTGGGTTGGGGTTGTGAGAAGCATCCTGTCCCTGTCTCCAGGTGCCATCCCCCTCGTCTGTCTGGTGGGAGGGGTTGGACATGGGTGACCTGCATGCTTGTCTCCCGCTGTCTGGATTCCTGTAGGACTCAGGCAGCCCTGGGAAGGAGGGAGCCCTTGAGGGACATCATCCAAAGTCCTCAGCTTGACAGAGGCAGGGCTGCCCGGCAGAGGGGGCCCTGGAGGAGCGGGGTGGAGGTGAGCAGGGAGGCGCAGATCCTACTTCCCCAGAGGCCAACTCTGCACCTGCACCAAGAGCCTGGCTCTTTGTGTCTCTGTCCCCTTCCCTCATTCCTGCAGGTGACACAAGCATGTGGACCACCTGTGAGCCTCCTGCAGGGAACAGGGTAGCTGAGGCCCCACGGGCCCTCCTGGGACTCTGCCCCCCTTGGGAAGGCCCTGCAGAGGGAGGAGCCGGGGGCTCAGCTGTGGGGCAAGGCTCTGGGCTCTAGGGCGGCTCTGCTGTGACCTCGCTGGCTTTCCTCAGACTTTATTTCACCTCCACAGGTCTGGAAGACTGTCTGGCTGTTCACTAAATACGCTTTGTCTTCCTGGATGTGCAGCAAGATGATACTTCCCAGCATCCTCTGCAGATAGGTGGGACCCTGTGACTGTATTTCAGCCAATGGAACGTGAGTGCAGGTGCCCGTACATCCACTCAGGCTTTTGAGGATTCTTAGGAGCCTCCTCTTGTGCCAGCCCAATGCAGATGGCAGTGTGACCTGCCCTGCGTTCCTTCTCAGAGGGCTTCTCTCACATGGCACCTTGCTTCATCAAAGCATGCCAACCCAGAAGCCCGCAGAGCAGGCTAGGAAGATGGACACCAAGTGTAAATAGCTGGCTATCCTCCCCGAGGGCTATGGGGCCTGACTCAGTCTGTCTGCCTGTGGCACCCACCAATCACGAATCCTTGTTTTGGAGTCTGCACACAATTTCCCTTGACCTGAGCCATTGTACATGGGGTGGGGGGTAGCGAGTAGAGCAGCTAACACTACCTGAAGTCATACTTGGAGTTCACTGGAACTCCATCCTCCATGTGACACACACATCTATCTTTTCAACCCCCACAACAGGACCATGACCTTTGGAATGTTATCCCTGTTTTTTCCCAGAGCAATAACTGAGCTGGGATTCAAACTCAGGCCTTGTAGATCCTGAATGCATGAAGAGCACAGGTTTAAGGTTCCTGGGGACTTGGCACCAGAGGATTCTGCGAGGCCCTGATTCTCTCCAGGGGAGCAGAGAGATGGAGAGAGTGTGGGCCACAGTCTGACAGGTCTGGGGCCAAGTCCTCTAATGAAGGCTTGTCTTTCCCGGCCTCAGTTTCCTCATCTGTCCCATGAGGCTGCTATGAGAAGGGCTGTCTATCAGACGGGGAGGGTAGTGGAAGGTGGAAGTCAGATGTTGAGAACATGAAGCCCTTGGCACCAGGACATGGGGCAGATCGCCTGTTCACCAGCACCAGGCCCTCCCCGCAGCTGCCTCCCAGCCCCCACCTCTCCAGAATCATCTCCAGAGAAGGCTTTTCTTCGCTTCTGCTGGAGCCAGAAGCTCTGCTTTGCTGAGGAACTGGGACACCTCCCCGCCCTTCCTAGTGCTCAGGAAGCCCAGACTCTCAATTATTTGCTAGGCAGACTTGCCATCAAAGGGCCTGACATTCCAGAAAACTTTTCTCCCAGTCTCCTGCTGTGAGAGTCCCCGGGTCCCACTGATTTAGTGAGCAGGGAGAGAAATGAATCTGTGGCTCCCAAAGGGGACACTGGCTGGGTGGATCTAAAACAGGAGCGGAGGAGGAAAGTTGACCCGGTTCTGGCTAGTTATCTGGGCCTGGCCTTCCGGGACCACTCCCAAGGGTGCTGGGCAGGAGCAGGAGGTCTGGGCCCTGGTGGCCCTTCCCAGGCACACAGGGCTGAGTGTGGAGGCTGCTTGAAGAGAGTGGGATCCTGGCCATGGCTGTGTCCATCTGTGTGAGGTCCCCTCACAGGAAGCCTGGGTTACTAAGGCTCACCCTCCCTGCCAGCTCTGGACTCTGTGACCTGCCTGCTGCTGCCCCAGGACACAGGGGACCTGTCGACACACAGCTTTGCACTTGTGCTCAGCATTCTAGACATGAACACTTTCCCTCTTCTGAATGGCTGGGGTGAGGACAGATGCGGCACATCAAACAAGGAAAGTTTTATTCAGTTGAAATATAAGCTGGCTTGGTGGCCTCATTGCACTTGGGAGCTGAGTGGGGCCTCATGCCTGCAAGAGGGTGACTTGCTTGCTGCTTAGGCAGTGGGTCTTCTTGCCTCTGGGGAGAGAATGATCTCGCAGTTCTGTCTGAGGCTGGCTAGCGTCGACCCGGGGAAAGGCCTCCTCTGCGGTCATATCTACCATGGAAACTCCCATCCGGCCGTGACCCTGGCTGTTCCAACATGTTTTGGACTTGCTCAGGTCTGGGCATTTCTGACCATGTCTGGCTGGAGGCTTTCACTGCCTGCTTGATGAAGTTCTCAGTGGTCACCAAGAGCTCAGGTGTCACCTCCTGTTGACGTCTGACCTCTTCAGGGGACTGATCTGCTCCTACCAGCTGGAGCTCTCTGCTGTTCTCAGTGTTCCCAAGTCGCTCACCTGTCAATCATCCTGTCCCAGGATGCCCTGGGTCACTCCCTTCGATGCATGTGTGTTAGTGTCTGTTCTTTTCTTGTCCTTCAGGTCTCAGAGAGAACGTCTCTGTCCCCATAGTCCAGGGTGGTCACTGTCCAGCCCCACCCTAGGGCTGGGGTCCTCTGCTTCAGGGCATGGTGACGCTTTACTACTCCCCAATGCCCATCCCCACCTGGAATGGCCTGTCTGCACTGTCTGCCTGTCTCTTCCTACACATTGGCTGTGGGGACAGCAATGTGGACAGCAATGTAGGACGCCCAGGTCCTACACAGGTCTGTGTATAGCAGACCCTCCAGGAGCTTGCAGTTGGGCCTTTCCCTGGCAACTCAGTTTCTCGCCCTTGAATGTTCCAGAAGGTTTGCTGCTCCCAGCACAATGGCCTCCTCCCGCCCCAGCGGCCTGGCCAGCCTTGCTGACACTCCAGGCTGCAGGAAGCCCGGAGCCCACAGGCCGTCTTAGCTGGCTGCTCCCCTGAGGTATTTTATGGCTCCTTTCTGGGCTCCTAATAATAGCCACATTTTTAGGGTTTGGAGAAGAGCATGAAGATCAGACAAGCGGATAAATCACACTTTT
>CM053400.1:19558675-19595804 GCA_028644305.1 Xerus rutilus | reverse complement strand
GGGGGCTTGTCTCCTGCCACAGCTCCAGGGACCAGCCAGGGGAGGCCTCATGGTATGTGAATGTCCCCAGGCGAGGGAGGCTGGGGTGCAGTGGGTAGAGCTCAGGGCTGTGAGGCTGTGGCTCAGCAAACAGATTAGAGCCGTCGCCATCCATGTTGAAAAGGACCTCGGTTCCTGATGGCTGAGCGCGGGCAGGTGTGAGACCGTTGAAGCAGGATGAGCTGGGTGCTGGCTTCCAGGAGGATCATCAGCCCTGAGCTCTCTGTGCAGGGGAAGGGGCCCATCCTTGTGCTGAAGACCTAGCATGTGCCATCTCACACCAGGTCCACACCAGCCTTGTGAGACAGGTATTGGCCCATTTCCAAGATGACAAAAGTAAGGCTCAGAGAAGTTAAGCAACTTGTTCAGCATCACACAGCTAATCCCTCCCCTAAGCAAGACTGACAAATCTGGAAAAGATCCTGGAATTTCTGGCTTTCACACTGGAAGTGCTCTCAACTCCACACACCTCCTGTCTTTCCCCCTGAGAAAGAAGAGGGTACAGTGCTGGCACAGCAGAGGGGCTCTGCTCCTCAGGCACAGCGCATGCCTGCGGGGCTAGCAGGGGTGGGAGGCGGGTGTGAAGCTGTCTTCAAGAGGAAGCTCTGGGGTGGTGGCTGCTGGTTCAAGGCTTTGGTTGGGTCTGGCAGAGCCGCAGGGCTTTGCTGGGCCCTAAAACCTCTGCTCCAGCAGCTCTTGCCCCAGACCTGGTCCACTGCAGTCCCACTGTGTCCTCATCCTAAATCTTGGAAGGCGCACTGTGTCCAGGGAAGCCCCCTCTCTACCGGGAGCCCCCAGCCCTGGGCCAGCCTTGGTGGGGTTCCTCCCCTCCCCCGAGGGTTCCTGCTGGTCCAGCTTCCCTGGCCCCTGGTCCTGCTTGTCTTTGGGCTTTCCTTATCTACCTCCATCTAGGGCCAAACCCCCTCAGAGTGTGGGCTCCTCGGCACCCCTAATGTGTCCAGCATCCTGTCCACCTGCCCAGCCCTCCTCCTCCATAGCAGTCGAGGGGGTCTCTCTGAAAAGTAGATTCAAACTCTATCCTGCTTAAATCCACCAGGAGTCCCATTAAAATTCAAAGGAGTCCCAAATCCTCTCGGAGTCCTGGTCTATGTCTCAAGGTGGGAGAGGGGTTCAGGTGGAAATAGGCCTCGATCTTTCTCTCCTCCTGCCCCATCTCCCCTGGTGCCCTCAGCCCAGCAGAAGGCGCGCCCAGGAGGGTACTGCCCCCACGTGCAGGGGGCTTCCTGGGAGGGGGGGTGGGCTCCTTAATGGCTTAGGGCCGGCCTAGGCCACCGTAGCTCCAGGGAAAGGGGAGACTGTGGGAGGCGTCTGAGGGCCCAGCCGAGGCCGCCACAGAACCCGACGGGGCTGGGTCCTGGCCCCACATTCTGGGGAGCTGCCTAGGGCCACTCTGGTGTCTGCGGGCTTGGGGGACATGGTCAGTGCTCATCTGTGGGACTCCCAGAACACCATGAGAGTTTCTCTGAGGTGTCTCCAGTTCATGCTGCAGCACATGGATGTGACAGAGGCCTGTGACACAGGGGCAGTGATCACCACATTGCTGTATCCCCTTGGGAGAACCACTGGGTATTTCCAGGTGACACCTGAGCAAGCCCTTCCTGGGTCCCCATTTGGAGCACAAAGCCTGGGTGGGGCTCCACACAGGGATCTCTCCCACCTGACTTAAGGGCAGGTCTGCCCGGAATGCTTGTCACCCCCTTCCCCAGCCCCTGCACTAAGCCTGAAGACCCAAAGGATCCCTGCGCTGCCCCCCTCCACGGACGCCTCCTTCCGCTCAGCCCCACCGCCTCCAGGCCTCGCCTCAGCTCTGCTCTGCTCCACCGGATCCTCTAACAACGAGGTGCTTTTCCCTGCAGTCAGCCCCTCGTCTCCCACGGTGCAGCGCTGCTACCCTCTACGCATTAATAGCAGGGAAATTGAATAAAAAGAAAGAAAGAGGCGCGCTGGCCTTTCCTGAGATAAACGGGGAGTGCACGAGCGGAGGCTGAGCCTGCCCAGCGCTGCCGGCAGCGGGCTGGACCCGGCCTGATAAGCTCCCCTTATCTTCCTGGCAGCATCACCTGCAGAGGGGCCCGGTCCCACCTCCCGGGCCTCCTGTTGTTCAGGCTGCGGAGGCTGGCCTCTTCCAACCTCACAAGCCCAAGTCTCATCCTGAACCCAGCTGATGATGCTGCTGGTGGCTCTCCTGCGGGGAGGGGGTGGGGACATGCAGCTCACAAGACCAGGAAGCGAGAGTTGAGCTCCTGCTGTGCCTGCAGCACCAGCACAGGCCTTGGTGAACACAGAGGCAAGGGGTGCTGTCTGTCCTCGGATCTGAGGGACCTGAGCTCACACTGAGCCCCTGCAGCACGACCCCGGAGTGGTCAAGGGCACAGACTCTTGTTTCCAACTCTCCCCCAACCCCTTCTTCACTTGACCATCTTGGGCAAGACCTTTCAACCCCTGAATCTCTGTCCTGGTCACAAGAGACGGGTAACAATTTGAAGATGATATGACAGAATGTCTGGAAGATGAACAGCACCTGAGGCGGAGCAGGCTCTGGACGCGGGCCGGCTCTCAACAGGAAGGATCAGTGTCCGTCTAGCGGGGCCACAGGGGGGCTCTGAGTCTGGATCCCAAAGCTGCAGGGATCAGGTGCCCCCACCCCCTTTTCCTGCTCGTGTGCTCACTATCCGCTGGGCTTAGCATCCAGCCAGGCCTGGGCTCCCAGATGGGCCCCCTTCATGTGGAGGCCACACACAGGGTGGGCTGGGGCCTGGCTCACAGGAGGCACGCTGGCCAGGCACAGCTCAGGGTCAGCCTGGGCCTGGGGCTGAGCCTGGATGGGGTGGAGAGGCCAGGTCTCCTGCCAGCAGAGGTAGAGGTGTTGGTGGGGTGACCTCATGGTGGGGTGACCTCAGCCGCTCTTCCATCCTCCAAGGTGCTGGGAGAACAGCGGTGGGAACTGGGTGGAACCAGTAGACTCTTCTTACCTGCCTGGATTCCATGAGTAGCAAATCCCAAAAGCTCACCCTGCCATCTACAGATGGGGACGCTGGAGTGAGAGGCACCAAGTACGCCTCTCCCCGTGACGCTGCAGTGAATTAGTCACAGCACTGCAGGTCCCAGATCAACTCTGAGGCCAGGGCTCTTCCCCTCCTGTCCCTCTGCAGAGAGAGGCCTGGGGCTCCTTCTCCGGCACCACCACCTGGCAGGAACTCCCAGGGCACCCACGTGGCTATCTTCTGGAAGCTTCATCATTCTTCAAGGTCCTTCTACCAAGCGTATCTCCTCCAACCCGCCCCAGGACTTCATGTGGACTCCAAGAAGCCCTCCTTTGGAGGTAGCTTTGCAGAGATGCTGATTTCCCATCTTCTTCACTGTGAAAATGGGAGTAGGGCCTGGGCGCTATTATTATCTCACAGCTTTTGTGGGGCAGAAATTCAGGCAAGACTCCTTGGGTCCCCTCCTTCAGTGGTCCCCATGAGGTTGCAATCAAGTTTTTTCCACCGAGGCTGAGGTGTTATCTGAAGGTTCGCCCGAGGCAGGACAGCTACCAGGCTGCTGTGATTGTGGGCATAATTCAGGTCCTCAGGCAGATGGGCTGGGCTCTGCTCCTGGCTGGTTCTCATTGGAGGCTGCTTTAGCTCCTGGCCATGGGGGTGGAGGGGCCTCAGGGCAACAACTTCCTCAAAGTGGGCAAAATAAGAAGGCAACAGAAATAGTCCCCCAGTGAGATGGAAGCTACCATCCTTTACAACCAAATCATAGCCCTGACAACCCATCGCTTTTGCTGTATTGGGTTGCCCACCCTCCTATGGATGGGCTGCCTAGTACAGGATAATCCAGAGAGCCTCACACAGGAAACCAGGCCCCACAGGCTTGGCCCCCACTGTCCATCTCTCCACTCAGTCATTCACTCAGCAAGGATTCAATGACAGTTGCTCCTTGCCAGGCTCCAGCTGGGAACTGGGAAGAAAATGACTCAGCCCTAAGCAGCCCCCAGTCTGTGGGGGAGGTAGAGGTTCACAGTAATGTCACCTCCCAGGCCCCTCCGCCTCCTCTGCCCACCTTGCACTCCACACAGGTGCCTTACAGGACACAGGTGTACAGGGCTTCCTGGCCCTCAGGCTGCTGCAGAGAGTGCCTCCGCTCAGAGGAGTGGGTTCCCAGGCACAGGCCCCGCTGCCCCCCCTCACCCCCAAGGCCTGATCATCCTCTGAGAACCACAGAAGAAAACTTCATAGTCCCGGGCTCTGGTGCTGGGGACACAGGCAGATGGCTCCAGAATTAGCAGCCTAGCAGACCCAGAAGCTTCCTAGCACAGCTAGATGGGTGCTCTCCAGAGCCCAGTGGGGGACAGCACAGGGACCCCAACCTCCAGCCCCTGCCCCCCTCTCCTACCCTGGCATCTCTCAGCCAGAGCCCAGAGAGGCCCTGAGTGGGGCGGGGTTTCAGGAGGAGGACCCAAGTGACCGAGAGGGGAGTCGTCCATTACCCCCTAGGAGGGGCAGAGCCTGCTGTCCCCAGGACTATGAACATTTATTGCATAGTATAAAAAACTCTGAAGGAAAAATAAACAAAACAAGGGTTGGAATGATAAATGTCAGGTTTGGGGAGGTCGGAGCAGGCTCTGGAGGGGCCCTTGGTGGGAGCCAGCATCTAGGGAGGAGCCTTTTGCAGAAAGGACAGAGGGGCAGCCTTGGCGGTGAGGCCACCTGCTCCCAGCATTAGGCACATCTCCTCACAAACCAGGGACCCTTTCAATGGGGAGAGCACTGTGGCCCAAAGAAGGGGAGCAACTAGGCCAAGTCACAGCATTGGGAAGCGTGACTATCATGGTTGGGTTCTTCCCAGTGCAGAGAGGTATCTGTGAGGGTCAAAGCCACCCTGGCAAAGGCCGGGCCTTCTAGGGAAAGGCAGGCCCACTGCGCCTCCAGGCTCCTGGGGAACTCTGTGTGTGTCTGCCCCACCTGCAGACCTGGCTTCTCCATGGAATGTGGCCCGACATCACCTGGGGCCTTTGTTAATGGCTGTCAGGCTCCTTAGACGGCTGGGAGCAGGGCTGGAGTGTGGACAGGCTGCCATGAATGCTGCGGTCACCCCTGGTAGCAGCAAGTGTCCAGAACCAAGAACAGTTTGAATTTGAACCCTGCAGGCCTGACCTCAGAGCCAGGCCCTTCACCCCAAGTCCAGAGAAAGGGCAGTACCAGCGACTTCCTAGAAGAGGGTGGGACCTGACCACGAAGTGGGCCCAGGCTGGTGTCCAGGGGAGAAGAAACCAGAGAGGGAGGGGACCTCCCACTGTCCCGGCCCTTTCAGAAAACTATGCTGAAGTCCAGAGAGTTCCAGCGACTTATGCAGGGTCACTCAGGGAGTGGGGCAGCCGCCCAAACCCGCCTCTGCCCAGGACCTCTGCTCCTTTATCCAGGGAGCAGTGGACGCAGAAGCTCTCCCTCAGTCCCCTGCAGTGTGGCGTGGATGTGGCTTGTCCTGAAACAGGCCTCCTGAGAACCGTCTTGCTCCAGGAAGCTCTCCTGGGAGCACACTCTGAACTGCTCTCAGACCTACCTGGGTGCAGAGTCATTTGTTCCTGATGAAGCGAGGTGCCACAGGTCACCGAGTGACCGTGTTCAGGTTCCCCGCTTCCCCCCCCTCTCGCTACCTCTTCATTTCCAGTTTCCTTCCCTGCCTCCCGCCCTTGCTCGCGCCTCTGAAGCGACGCCTTCCTTCTCTCCCCCTTCCCTTCCCAGCTCTCCTTCTCTTTCCTCCCTTCTCTCTTCCGTCCAGGATTTTTGCCTGCAGTGTTCTAGGCCCTGAGGAAACAGCAGAGCAGAGTCTTCACAGCTCTGCCCTCCAGAAGCTTCCACCTGTCTGGAAGACCCTGAGTGGGGAGTGCCACATTCTCTCCAGGACCCTGGGCTGGACAGTGCCATACATCAGCAGTGACATCCGAGGGGCTCTCCCAGGACCCAGTAAAAGCACACAGTGTTATGGGGTGCGGCTAACCCTGGGGGCCTTCCTGGAGGAGACACCTATGCCATGTGTTGAAGGTCAGTGGGTGCGGCCAGGGGAAGACAGCACCAGGGCGGAGCATGGCAACGGCTTTCTCCCAAGGTCGTGTTTATTAAATGGCTGAATGAATCTTACCCTGGCCTACCTTTTGGCAACAGGTTCTGCTACCTGCCAAGGCGACCCCTCTGTCTCTCTAGGAGAGGAAGACACTTCTCTCCCTGATGTCAGAGGCCTGCCTCCACTCCAAGATCCTCAAGTCCCTAGGTTCTCTGGGCTCTGGGTTTCTCTGTCTGTGATTTGTGCTCAGCTTTCAAGAGCTTGCAGCAGAGTCATGGGGAAGGGCACAGAGTTGAGCTCCAATCTCACCTTTGCCCCTTGGTAGCTGTGTGATGTTGAGCAAGTCACTGCACCTCTCTGAGCCTCAGTGTTCTCATAAGGAAATTAGGCTAATCATGATGATGATCACTTCTGGTGGTTGATTTTGAAAACACCCTAGTGCTCCCTGCTCCTGGTCTCCCTCCTCCTGGCAGCGTGACTTTTCCATCTGGAGGTGGAGTGTCTTCCTTCTTGAATACATGCCACCCTGTGACTTGCTGGGCCCAAAGACTCTGTCTAGTGTGGTGGGTGTGCTGGTTCTGAGCACAGCTCCAGCAGCTCCGTGTGCCTCTGCTCCTGCTCTTGGAAATCGAACACCTCCACAGGAACAGGGCTGGGCCACCCTGCTGGAGCATCAAAGAGGGCACCGGCCCTCCAATATGTGAGCGAGCTGGCCAAGAGCAGCAACACCAAACCGCAGGAGAGGTGCCAGCTGCCCACAGGAGCTGGAGGGAGCGCAGCCCACCCGTGGCGTTTGCCCACCATCCTGAAGACACAGCGACTCAGCGAACTCCTCAACTTAAGCTCTGGGGTTCACTGCATGTCATTATCCTGGTGTGGGTGACTAGGACAAGCTGGGGGGTACTGTGAAGATGGAGATGTTAATGGATGGAGGGAGTTCCGAGCCTGGTACCTGATAAGCTCTAAATGGACACTAGCTATTGATGTTGTCCCAGGACTACCTGATCCTCAGATGGAGTTTGTCTTCGGCACCAAAGTAAAGGGTTGGGTGTATGGTGTCCTTGATGCTCAGGATGGCACCCCCTCATGTTATCATCAGCGAGACACCTTTTCAGTTCTGCTTGGCTGCTGGGCTGTGTGACCTTGGGGAAGTGTCTTCACTTCTCTGAATTTGCATCGACTCCTCCTAGAGTAGAAAGGAATGTCAGTCTTGCAGGGTTGCTAGGAGTGTCCTCCTGTTCCACAGTCACTCAAGTTGAGCTCACTCAGGTTCCTGCTTCAGGAAATGTTGACATAGGATGGGAAATGAGTGGATGTGGGAGCCCACCTTGAGGGTCTTCACAGGGAAGGAGAGTGGCATGGGGCCTGGGACTCTTGATCCCATGGGTCCTGGCTCTACTCCGTGTCCTTTCACCAAGCCCCTTGATTGACGTAGGGTGATGGGGTTCTCTGGCTTATGTCCAGACACCCCAGCTGGTCTTTTCTTTCTTGCTGGTAAGTGTCAGTTTCCACGGCCGCCCACGCACTGCTCACAGGAGCTGCTCCCCGAAATATCAGGAGGAAACTGCCCTTCCCTGTAAAGTCCTTCAGGACGGTGTCTTAGTTGTTCCTATTCGCGGTGCCCTTACCCCTCACGGTGCCTGGCACGCAGCTGGTGCTCCATAAACACGGGCTGAATGACAGTGGCCATCGTGATCCCTTCCTCTTCTGCTCGGGAAGTCACCCTCCCTCCAAGCTGAGGCCACCATCCTGCCTTCAGTGTGTTGTCCCAGCACCACGCCTTGCCTGGGGGTCAGTGTGTGTGTGACTGAGGACTGAACCCAGGGGAGCTTTACCACTGAGCCACCCTGCCCAGCCCTTGCTATGTTTTATTTGAGATAAGACCTTGCTCAGTTTCCGAGTCTGGCCTTGAACTCACGATCCTCCGGCCTTAGCCTGGGATTACAGACATGCACCACTGTGCCCAGCCTGAGGCTCAGTGTGAAAACAGATCTGGTCCCATCAACCTTGGCTGCTGCCCCATGTCCTTCACTAGTCTCTGCTGCCGGGAGAAGACCCCCAAAACCTGAAAATGGCCTTTCAGGCCTGTGCGTAGTCTTGCTACTGTCCCTCCATAGTCTACCACCCACCCCTTGCCCTCTGATCACAGAGGCCTCGGGGATCTCTGTGCCTCTGGGCCTTTGCACATGTGGCATGAACACTCTCCCTCCACCCAAACTCACCTGATAGAGAGCTCTGCGTCTTTAGCTTGCAGCTAGAGGGTCATGTCCTCTGGGACACCCTCCTGGTTTGCCTTGGGATCCCTCGTTCCTCCCTCACTCCTTACCTGGACTGTTCTTTAGAGCACTGGAAATTCTCTACCACTGTGGGCTTCCACATTCATCTCTGGGAGCTCCCTGGGGCTGGGACCATGTCAGTTTTGCTCACCATTGAGTCCCCTAATAAAGTGGTTGTCACATAATAGATGCTCAACAAATAGGTCAAATAGTAAATGAATGTTGTGATTCTGCGTGTCTTCGAGTCTACCAATCAGAGATGTGTCTCAGCTAGAGAGCTGGTACTAGGGTCAGGGAAGAGAGGTGCCTGGGGAGGCCCTCCAGCATCCCCAAACCCCTGGTGCCAACTTCAGAGTCTGCATTGAATTGGCATCACTGAATGCCAGCCTGAGGGAGTGCAGCAGACAGGACTTGCCAGCTCGGCCTCCCAGCTTCTGTCTGGAAAGATGATCTGCAGAGGATGGATGTGTCTCCCATCTGCGCAGGCATCTGCCTCCCGAGAGTCCCAAGAAGGCCCCTCGGCAGCTGAGCCCGGGTGTATCTTCCCGCCTGTGTGATCGCTGTACCTTCTGTAGTCTCCTTGTGGGGACATGGGCTTCGGGGGCAGAGCAGGGAAGAGGAAGGAACGCGTCTCCCCATTGTGGACACAGTGGGGTTCTCACCTTTGCAGGCTGCTGCTGACACGGGATTTGTGCAGGAAATCTCAGGGCCTTGGCTGTGCCGCTCTGGGGCTGACGAGACACTTTGCAGGGACCCTCTGCCTGGCTGACAGGGCTGATTGGCAGGTACAATGTGGTCTACTGGCCTCATCAGAGCCACTTGTGAGACTGCGGTCCCCTCTCACCAGATGGGCAAGGACGCCACCATCCTTGCTCCCATTTAGGTGCACCTGGGCCTCAGTCCATGTGAACAGGATGCTCCCAGGTTCCCAGGGGCTCCTGCTGCACCCTGCCCACCACTCCCTACGTGGGAGCTGCCTCTCACCTGGTGTGGTTGCGGCTCCATTTGCTTTGGGGAGAGGCTGTGGGGGAGGCTGCTCCAGGAAGACCTTGAACCTCCTCAAGGAGAATTCCAGACCCAGAGGCCTGAAGACCCACCTGGCTGCTCCTCCTTCTCTGCTGGCTCTTCTTCTCCAGTGTGTTCTCCAAGGCCCAGCTTGGGATGCCTCCTCCAGGAAGCCCTCCGGGATGCCTCTCTTCCTCACCTAGCTCCTCTCCCAAGCTCCGTGAGGCAGTGTGGTTGGGAAACGAAGGCACACAGGCCTTAGTGATGAGGCTCTTCCACCCTGAGCTGTGTGACATGGGAAATTCACTGGACTTCTCTAGGACTCCCTTTTCTCCATGAAAAATGGTGTATTTGAATTCACTCCCTGACGCAGGTATTCTATGGTAAGGGAAGTGTGGTTTTTGTTAAAGCACAGCTTCTAGAGGGAATGTGAGGGACAGGATGATATTCTGTTATACGCCCTGGTCCCCTCCCAGAAGACCTGCGCTCTGTGTTCCCTGTCTCCTGGATCCCACTTGAGTGATACATGTTCAGGTAGTTGGCTTAGGAGATGCCAAGCAGTGCCCGTCAACCTCCAATGATGGGGCTCTCCTGGGGGGGCCCTGGCCTGAGAGTCAGATAGCCCTGCTCTCAGACACCACTACTGTGGAGGCAGGCCACACACCTCTGTAAGCCCCTCTCTTCATATGTCTGTAAAGTGAGCTGAATGATAATAAAGCAATGACTAGTAACTGCACGCTGCGTGCCCTGGTCACGGAGCTGAAGCCATATCCCGATACTCCCTGCAGCAGCCCAGGGCGGAGCCATGGTGTGCCCAGGTCATATGTCTAGGGAACGGCAGAGGGGAGATTTCAGCCCTGCCTCCTCTAAGGGCCCAGTGATTCTGTGTTGATGTGTCCCACATTCTAGAACTCAGTGGACGAGGGCAGAGTCGCTACTGTCTATTCCAGCAGCCAGCAGCCAAGAGAGCAGGTCCCAGCCCCCAGTCCCCAGCCCTGTAGCTCGGAGCCCATTTCCAATATCTCCTGGTGATGCTGTGCTCACATGGAAATGCCAACCATCTTCCTGAGCCCAGCTGCTTTCCTCCAAGAGCCCAAGGAGAGACCCTGCTGCCGCTGTGGAGGAACCAGGTGGCTGTCCATCAAGATTTAGTCCTGGAGTAATGGTCCCAGTTAAGCTGTGTGTGTGTGTGTGTGCACGCGCGCGCGTGTGCAGGGTCCTCAGGGAAGCAGAGAAGAAACAGCCCAGCTTGTTCCTTTTAATTTTTGCACATCGCACACATATTTACTTAGCATCTATTATCTAGCAGGCACTGTGTTCCCTGGCGGTGGCTACAGAGTAGCATCAGACACTTTGGATTGTTCATGACAGAAAGGCGTTGCCAGCTGACCCAAACAGAAAAGGACTGGCGCATCTTGGGTGCTGGCTGCCAGCCTGCCTCCGTGCAGGGACTCCAGCAGTTGCCCTGGCCACACAGACAGCCTCTGTACTGGGTGCACCGTCGGCAGCAGGGCAGTCGGGGGCTCTGCCCCTTGGGCTTATCTTCCTTCCATTCCGTCTCTCCATTTCACTCCATCTTTCAGAGATGCTCATCTGTCCTGGCTTCATTTTTAAACAGGCTTCTCCTATAAGGAGCAGGAATGCCAGTCGGACATCCTGCCAGTTCAGTAACTGGGGAGCGAGGAAGCGAGGGAGGGAGGGAGGGAAATGGTCTTATACTCCCTTCAGCAAAACTTCAAAGGCAAACTCTGATTGGGTCAGCCTGGATCAGGTGCTCACTTTTGAGCCAATCACTTAAGTCCAGGAGAATAGAAGTCACTGATTGGCTAGGTCCTAGTCACATGTTAGAGCCAGTGTCACAGGGGTGGGCATTATCCTGGCCAAAGCACCTGGACAGAGTGCAAACGGTGAGAGCAAGGAGCACAGTTTCTAAAGTAAGTGAGAGGAGCCAGGCGGAGTGGCGCAAGCCTGTAATCCCAGCACTTAGGGAGGCTGAGACAGGAGAATCGCGAGTTCAAAGCCAGCCTCAGCAATGGTGAGGTGCTAAGCAACTCAGTGAGACCTTGTCTCTACATAAAACACAAAATAGGGCTGGGGATGTGGCTCAGTAATAGAGTGTCCCTGAGTTCAATCCCACGTACCCGCAAAAATAAATAAATAAAGTAAGTGAGAGGAACAGGACGGGGTTCTGAGCAGGTAAAAATAACATTAATGCACAAGGTGAATCTAACCCCTACCTTTTCTTCTGCAGCTGGGCCGGATGATCAAACCCAGCTGGGCCAATGTTGTGACCTTGAGGTCTCTCCACAGTCAGGGAGCCCATGCTCCTGGAGAATAGCGGATCCTCAGGACTCTGCCCACCTGGTTCAGATGGCCCAGTCTGACTTCAGTCCCCATTAGTCCCCCAGCAGACCTGTCCCCATCTGGGGGAGGGGCTGTCCTGATGCTTCTGACAATAAGCGCATGTGGACTTGACCTCCCCTGGCTGTGTGACCCTGGGATGTCCCCAGCTATTCTGAGCCTCACTGTCCTCACCTCTAAAATCATGCTGACCTTGTGGCAGGGAAAGTCATGGTGAAGGTGGTGACAATATCTGTTGGTCTCCTGGCCTCAAGCCTCACACAGCAGGTACTCAGTGAGTGGAGCTGCATACAGCAGGTGCTCATGAGATGGTGGCCATGGCTGAGCCCTCTAGTCTGGCACTTTGCAGGGGGTGGGTGCAAAGAGAACCGGTCAGCTTTCCCCATCTGATCGTGACCTCCTGGAGCACAGGAAGGTGACCATCCTTCTCTCTGTGCCCAGAGCCTGCACACAGCTTGGCACTCCATGGTGACACTTGCTGAGCCACGAGAAAGTGACCTCCAGAGGGAGGAGAGGGCACCAGGTGGTCCTTGTCCCACAGCTGCCAGGCCTTGAACCTCCTTTGAGCGCCAGCTCACAGTGCGTGCGTCCCAGCAGCACACCATGTTCTCAGCAGCAGAGGGAGTTATTTAAAGTCCCCATTAAAACAGCTGGACCTTGGAAACAGAGCAGTTGTCACGGCTAGGGGCCGAGAGGTGCCTGAGAAGGACAGGGACACGCAGGAAGGATTTATTCCAGGCTTTTCAGAGATGCCTGCTTTATGCTGGGCCCGGGGCATAAAGATGCCAAGCAGCCTCAGTGGCGTGAAGCGGCAGCCTCATGCTTGCAGCAGGTGGCCTTCCGTGAGTGACACTTCTGTCCTGGGCATGCGGCGGCCTCATCTACTCTTTCTTTGAATGGTGCTCTTAGAAGTTGCCGAGAGCTGAGCTGTGAGCTGCAGAAATGCAAGGAGACGCTGTGTTAGCAAGAGCAAAAAATAGACATCACTGGCGGCTCCTGGACCGGGCGGTGCAACCCGTGTGGCCACCTACTGTGTGCTGGGCCCTGGGCTCCCTGCTTTTCAGAAAGCTCTGAAGGGGGCTGGGCACAGTGGGCTGGTGCAGTCTCAGCTGTGAATCTGGTGATGAAGATGATGATGATGGGGATGGGGTCTTCAGGTGTCAGCTCCTCCTGCTGGCCCACCTCCCCCAGGCTCTGTCATCAAAGGGGGCTTCACACCTCCTGGCTTCCTTGATCCTGCAGCCTGCATACCAAAGAGGGGCGGTTTGCTCTGGTCGGGGTTTCATCTTGCTCAGCTCACACTGGGTCCAAAGCTCCCTGCAGCCATGCCGGCAGTGACCAGCAGGGGGCAGTGTTCTCAGGTTTCTGGTCATGGTGTCCGTGGCTCAGAACCAAGCTGATGTTTGTCCTTGTTTCTTGCCAACCCTGCGACCCTAAGGAGACACTATCACAGTAGAGCTAAGAATGTCTGTGAATGTCTGGGCAAGACCTCACTGTACAGATCCAGAGGTTCTTGGACCTCCAGAGATGGAGGAACTAGGAGATCATCCCCAACCCCTCACCAGAGTTGGAGAAAGTGAAGCCTGGAAGGGTCCATGATCTGTCCAAGGTCACACAGTAATTTGGTGGCAGAACAGAGACCAGGACTCTCTATTCTGACCTGAAGCTGATACTCCTCAGCTCAACTGTAGCCCACAAAGATTCCAGGCCTAGGTGCTGACAGGGCCCAGAACAGACAAGGGAGGGGCAAGTTTGATCAGAGGTGTCCTAGTCTTTGGGGGGCTGCTGTGATAAGATGGCACAAACAGAATGGTGTGCCAACAACATGAACTTAGTGCTCACACTTCTGCAAGCTGGTGATCCAAGTCAAGGGACCAGCAGACCAGTGTCTGGTGAGGGCCTGCTTTCTGGTTCCCCGATGGCCTGGTCCTGCTGGGTCCTTGCACAGCTGGAGGGGTGAGGGAGCTCTCTAGGGGCACCAGTTCCATGCATGGGTGCTGCTGCTCCATGGCCTAACCTACTCCCAGAGTCTCCCTCCCTCCCATGTCTGGGCGTTGGGATTTCAGCACGTGAACTTGGGGACAGGCAGAGCTTGGGCTCTCCCAGTGGGTGTGCACTTTGGGGGAGGCAGTGAAATAAAGCCCCCTGGGGAAAGGCCTTGTGATGGGCCCCTTTGGCTTTGGAGGGAACAGCAAATGAGTGTTTCCCCAGCCCTGAGGGGTCCCAGGCCATGGATACATGAGGTGACATTGCAATAGGCTCAGGGTGACATGAGAAAAATAAAGTCCTCACAGCCTGTCAGTACACATTGCCAACCGTGCTTTCTCAGAAAGGCCTTTAACCATAAATTTGCATTGTTCTTATTTTGATTCAACTTTCCTTTCTGGAAGGATCATGAGAGCAGACTTCCGTTGCTGCCTGGGAACCGTCTTGGTAACAGTTGGAGTGATCCTAACCGCAGGACTCCTGGGCGCGTTGACACACGGTGTGTTGTCTACAGCGTCCCTGCAGCGCAGAATAAACCTTTGTTCCTGAAACACCCGTTACCACCCCCTAGAGCAGGAGCTCCCTGGATCCAGTTTGGGAAACGCTGGATTTTAAAACCCTGACTGTCTATGAGCACTCAGGCGGCTGGCCGGGCTCTCTGAGCATCTGCACCCCGTGTGAGCAGTCCAGTGCGTGCCTGCCCTGTCCCTCCGCCACATGGGATGGGCCGCAGCCTCCCCCTCCAGATCCTGATTCACAGACTTGCTGGAGACAAACCAGGGTGAGCAGGGACAGCAAGACCCAAGCCAGCTGGGGCTTCTTGCTTCACGCTTCTTCTTTGCCCTCCAGTAGCAGCGTCCTAAGATTGGATCAGGATCCGGTTGCTGGAACTGTCAGGAGGCGTGAGTCTCACAGCGAGTCTGGAAACTCTGTCTGGGTGGAGATGGCAGGGCGGGTCCTCCAGGACTGGGTGGCAGGTCTACCATGATGGCATCACCAGGGAGGTTGGGGCCACCTCCATTGCTTCACATAAGACCTGTCCCCAACCCCTCCCAAGCAGGATCATCTGGCTCTTCGTCACCATCCCCTCAGGCGTCCCATGGGGTTTCTAAGGCCTGGTGGGACCTGACCATGGCTTCCTCTCTGGCTTAGTCCTGGGTCTGGCCCCTGGGTCTCTGTGCAGTTCCTCCTACAGGAAACGGTCCCTCTCACCCCAGGGCCTTTGCACATGCTGGTGCTCGGCCTGGTGTTTCTTCTCCCTGCCTCCCCCACACTTGATCTTTTGCATCTTCACTGAAAAGCCACTTCCCTCCTCTCCTGCCCCTGACAAGACAGCACACCGGCCCCCAACGTTAAGTAATAAAATCTGTCCTTAATCGCTAGCTGTCTCTTTTCCTCCTGTTCTATGAGTTTCCTGAAGGCAGAAGCTGCTTCTGCTCAGCCATTGTACCTGCAGTGTGGCCCAGAGCCCCACACAGAGTAGATGCTCAGTTCAATATGTGGAGTAGACCCAGGAAGAGCGAGTGGATGAGTTACCTTTATTCACTCCATCACTGACCCTTCCAGACCTCTATGGAGTCCATCTGAACCTCTGAGGAACACCGTCCCAGCCACGAGGCCCTCTGCCTGCCCTCCTGTCTCCCTCTTGGCCTCATGTCTCCACACAAGACGCTTCGACCTGTCAGGGCACCAGCTCCACCCCCTGGGTCTCTGCAGTGTTGCAAGGAGTCCTGGTACCACAGAAGTCCATCTCCCTCCTTCCTGGACCTCTGGAGCTTTCTAGGCTGGAGGTGGGGGACCACCTGTCTTCTGCACCCCACTCAATCACATCCACTGGCAGAGAAAGGAGGCTGGGCTTGGCTTCAGAGCTGATTGTCCTTTTGGCTAGTGGTGGTGGGGAGTGTTTATTAACATTAATTGAGCATATACTACACGTCAGAACTCATTGAAGTTTTAAGTCATTTAACTCTGTCAAGAACTCTATGCAGTATAACTTTCTATCCCTCCTTTATAAATGGGGAAACTAAGGCACAGAACAATTAAGGAACTTGTCCAAGGTCCCCCAGGGATTAATTGGGCTTGGAACCTAGACTTCAGGGCCAGGTTCCTGACCTCCCTGTTTCAGAGTTCCCTCCTGCTTCTTAGAGTGGAGTCGTCAAGGACGGGACAGAGATTCTCTTCCAGGTAACAGACATCGGTTGCTGAGCCCCCAGTCATATGCTGAGGCAGGACTCAGCCCCAGTGCTTAGCTGCAGGAAGTCAGGTGGGTCCGTACCGTCTGGGCAGGTATGGAGGGAATCTGTCACTAGGAGAGGGTGCAGGACCCCAGAAAGGGGTGGTCAGCACAAAGCAGCAGGTTGAGGGCACAAGGGAGAAAGGTCAGCTGGGAAGATCCTGGAAGCTGGGTCAGGGACGTCTGTCCTCTTTCTTGTGGCTGTGACCCTTCAGGAGCACCCCAGCCTTCTGGAATGTCAGTGGCAGGTCACCAGATATGGCCTCCTCTCTGAGGTTCTGTAGGAAATGGAAGTGGCTGGCAGGCTCCCCAGGCTGGGGCCCTCAGGAACCTGAGACTGGAGGGCCTGGGCGTGGGGTCTGAGTGTGCCCAGGTGTCCCCTCCGGCCTCCAGAGGAGCGGCGGGGGAGCTGGAGCCAACTCTCCTCAGGCAGTGCTCTTTCCATGCAGCTCCATCAAGATCCTTCCCCGTGAACAACAGCACTGTGTTCACGCACAGCTTGGGGACAGAAGCAGCCCTTTTCCACGCTGCCTTTTTTCTCTGTCCTGTGCCTCCCGGAGCCCCAGGGGAGCTTGGCGGCCAGAGGAGCATGGGCCATTAGAGGGCGATCTTGGATCAGGAAAGGACTCTGTCCAAGTGCTGGGGTGTGTTTCTCTGGACCTAACCCCACCCTCACCCTTCATATGCCACTCCTGTCCCCACCATGACCATGATTTTCAAGATAAATCTCAATAAAATCAGCATCACCAGAGATAGCAAGATGGACGTGACGGGGCTTCCTGGGCTGTTCCCTTGTTAGGTTGGGGTGATTATTTTTAGGGAGGGAGAGATCAGACCCTGAGGTGCTCTACCTTCTTGGTGAAGCTCTTACAGTCACTGCTTGCAGAAGGCAAAGAGATCTACGTGTTTAAAAGCCCCACTCAGGACAAGCCTCAGACTAAGAGACAGTATTTACCAAACATATCTGATCAAGGTCTAGTACGAAGAACCCTCAAACATCAATAATACTAAAACAGAGACCTGCGTGTATGAAAGGTCTTTGAACAGGCACTTCATCAGGAGAGAGGAATGCCCCACACATGCAGGAAGAGATGCCCAGCGTCACTAGCTATTAGGGGCATGCAGTGCAAAGCCAGCGAGGTCCCACCTCACCCCCTGCCCCAGGAGGAAGGAGCAGCTACTGTGCTAAGTGCTGGCGAGGACCAGCAGCCCCCGGGGACACCCTCCCCCTCCCCCAAGAGAGCAGGAGCACCGAGGAGCTCTGGGCAGTTTGGCCATCTGATCTGGTGGTTCTATGTGGAGTTTTTACCCAACAGGAAGACCTACAGAGATGCGTGCACCATGTTTAGAGCAGCTTTGTTTCTAATGAGCTGGAAACCATCCGAATCCCCAGCGACAGGTGAATGAATCAACAATGACCCACACAGTCAAATATGCCTCAGCAATGCCGGGATGAGGCGGGGCGTGGACAGCAGCAATGGGTCCCCATTGAAGAACGCTGAGTGGAAGAGCCAGACGTATCCCAGCATGCACTGCGTGAGTCCATTAGGTAAAATTCTGAAAAATGAAAACAAATTGAGAGTAATGGAAAGGCTGCGTGCTGCCTGGGGGAGGGAGGGAGACATGACCCAGAGGCAGGGGACATACCTGCGGGTGATGGATGTGTTTATTTCCAGATTGTGATAGTGAATGTGTAAGATATGTATAAGATTCATCAAGTGGAAGTGTTAAATATATACCATTTACGGTTCATTATATGTCAATGATCAGACCTATGAAGGCATTTCAGAGGTCACCACCTGGCAGTGTTCTGGGAGACTTGAATGAGGTATGCAGCTGCTCTGTGGTACAGGTCAGCGTTTGCCCAAATGCCTCCCCCGCTGTCTACATCAACACTGTTTGCCATGTAGCTTTATGCCCTCCTCCTGCCCCTAGTCACAGGGCTCCTCTGTGGCTGGCTTTGGGCTGTGGGCTCTCAGTAGATGGGACAGCACTGAGTGCCCTCAGGCTGGCTCTTGCGGGAACACCTGGAGCAGCTTTCTAGAGGGTGAGAGATTCATGGAGCAGGGCCAGGGGACTCTGTTGCCCAGGCCAAGGTCAGCTCCATTGGCCAGCAACCATGGGATGCCCGGCATGGAATGAGGCCAGCCGAGATCAGCAGAGCTGCCCAGCCAACCCGCAGCTGGCCCCAGAGAAGTGACCAATGAATGTGCTTTCACATTAGCCAAGGAAACTCTCTGGCTCGAGGAGTAGGTCTCACTACAGCAATGGAGAATGGATCCAGGGCAGATGAGGACAGGATGGCTCTCTGGAAAGGCTTCCTGGAGGAGGGGAGGCACCCGGGGTTTCATGGTAGGAGTGAACTGGCCAGAGGAACAACATGGGATTGGGAAAGGGCTGACCACCTGAGAGAGAGAACTAGATTCCAGAAGCTGCGGTGGTCCCTCTGTGCATCCAGAGCCAAGGGTGGTACTGGAAGGAGACAGGATGCAGAGAGAGGCCATTCCTCATGCTGAAGTGCTCAAATGCCAGGCTAAGGCCTTTTAGGAACTAGGAGCCATGGCAGCCTTCTGGTGAGGCTGGCCTCTTAAACTGACCTTTCTAAATGGCCAGGGAGAGGGCAGATTGGAGCTTACCAGCATGGAGGCTGGGGCTACAACTCCACTGAGTGAGGTTGGTGGCCTGAACCCCAGCCCAGGCAGATCCCATGAAAGCCACTGAAGGTAGTTGGCCCCGAAGGATGTCTGTGGAACGGATGCTTCCTTTCTAGAACTTTCCTCATTGCAAGATCTCGCCTCAGCCAGGTCACAGGACCCTTGGCCAGGATGGACTTTAACCCTGTCTGTGGCCAATTAATTTAAATCTTCCATCAATTTTTAGTGGTTTGCAAATCCATAAAGGCTGGACACTCTCTCTTAAAGCTCCAAGCACAGAAGGCCAAGAGACCTCCCAGGAAGCTGATAAGGTTGTGGAATTGAGAACAAGTGTTCCTCCTGTGTTCCTGTGAGCTAATTCCATGGTCCTGAAATGCCTCCGTTTATAATCAGTCCACGTTTAATTAACATTACAAGTTGATTCAGGACAAACGATGTGCTTGGGTGACATAAGGAGGGTGTGACAAAGGAGGGTTTGTAAGAAGATGCAATTGACATCAGTAACAGGAGGCACCCCTTTGACAGCTTCGGGTTCTCAATGGCTTCTCCATCAACTCCCAGGAGCTTTGAATGAGCCGGCAGCTTGAAGAGGGAAGTTCCTGCCGGTTCCCTCCAGCTATACCTTGTGCTTTAGGCAATTCATAAAACCTCTCTGGAGTGCAGTTTTCTTCTCTTTAAAGCGGGGGTACTAACATCAATGCAGGGAAGTTCTTTCCTTCAGACTCACTGAGCCATGTTCTCCCTCCCGCCTTCTCCCCACCTCAGCCTGAAGCCTCTGCAGACACAGAGCCCTCCTCAGTCCCTTGGGCACAAAAGAGGGACCCTCCCCTCTCTTCTGGGTTTGCTGCAGCCCAATCACACAACCCCTCCAGTAGCGAGTGCAGAGAGAGTGGCCTGTGTCAAAGCACCTACTCGGAAGACTGCGCCTCTGGGTATAAAACAGTCTCCAAAGATCCATCATCATTCACAATTTATCCTGAAGTCCAAGCATGCATGTAAGTTGGGAATGTGCTGTTACACGCAGCATGAATTGACAGTGTCTATGCCACCAAAAGCCACATCCACAAGGCACATTGCAGGGTTGGCTAGGGACCCAGGATAGGGTAAATGCATTGTGGGGTTGGCTGAGTGAAGCCACTCCCAGATTATGGGAGATTCTGATGGGAATTTCTCCAGTGGCGAAGAATCACTCATGAGAGTGCCAGCAACTTAAGACCCGTCATGGAAACCTGGAATCTTCTATCACTAAGTCTTTAAAACTTTCTTAGAATTGTACACTATGAAACCTAAAGTGGGATGTCAGAAGCACAGAATTCTAGATTTCAGGCACTGCAGCCACCATCTCGTCCCAAGAACAAACAAGTGCCTGGAGGACAGCCCCCGTCTGAAGGGGCTTCTGGGAGGCTCCAGTTCAGTAAGATGGCTGGTGACCTTGCGGTCACACTCCACAGAAACCCACCAATAACAGGTGTGGGTCAGGGAGTCAGGCAGTGGTGGCCTAGGGCTGTGTGTAGGTCTGTGGGGGAATCAAGGAAGGCTAATAAATGTCTGCATTTACAGAGCACCTACTATGTACCAGATGGCAAACATGTTCATTCATTGTCAACTTTTTCTCAACTATGCTTTGGTTTGGATAACAGGTGACCTCCAAAAACTCCTGTGTTCATGCAGGAATATTCAGAAGTGAAATGACTGGGTTATGAGAGCTTAATCCATCCATCCTAGTTTGAACGGGGTGACTGGGTGGTAACTGTAGGCAGCTAGGGCGTGTTGAAACAGGTGAGTCACTGGGGCTGTGCTCTGGAAGGGTTCTTCTTCCCTTCAGTCTCCCACCCCTGGTTTCTGGTCAACATAAACAGAGTGGCAATCTTCCACCATGCCCTTCTGCCATAAGGTTCTACCTCATTTGGGGCCCTCATCTTGGACTAAACCTCTGGAACTGTGAGCCAAAATAGTTTCCCTCCTCTAAGTTGTTCTTGTTAGGTGTTTTGGTCACAGTGATGCAAAGCTGATTAATAGAAGTTGGTACCAGGAGTGGGGGTGTTATTGTAACAAACCTAACCATGTGGTGCAGAAGATTTTGGAGCTGGTTTGAGGGAGAAATTTGGAAAAGTTTGGAAACACAGGTTGGAGAAGTCTTAGAAGGTTGTAAGTGGAGCTTAATGGGTGCTTTTGGTGGGTGCCCAGGAGATAGGAATACCATAGAATGGAGACAGTCAAGGCTGTGCTCATGAAGTTCCAGAGGAGAATGAAGATCTTCTTGGAACTGAAGTAGAGGCCATTCTTGTTATATTCTGGAAAAGAAGTTGTCTGCATTTTGCCCATATCCTGAGGCCTTGTGTGAGGCCAAATGTAAAGGTAATGAACTAAGTAATTTGGTGGAGGAAAATTTAAGGCAGCACAGCACTGAGGCAGTGGTATGGATGATGCTGGCAGCTTTTATT
Organism: Xerus rutilus; assembly: GCA_028644305.1. Classification (NCBI taxonomy): domain Eukaryota; kingdom Metazoa; phylum Chordata; class Mammalia; order Rodentia; family Sciuridae; genus Xerus; species Xerus rutilus. Next base: position 19,574,734 of record CM053400.1, on the reverse strand, counting down.
AGCCAGTTTACTGCAAGAATGTAGAGCAGAAAGAAGAGCTGAAGATTTTTAAAACTTGCAGTTTGGCCAGAAAAGTGCAAGTTAAATTGGGGTCAAGAAAGGCATGGTTGTTGAAGAGATTGCAACTACTAAGGAGATGCTAAGTACTTTGAACAGAGACAATAGGAAAGATGGTTTGAGGACATTTCAGGAATTTGCAAGACCACACCCACTGCAGGCTCAAGGATATGAAAGGATAAATTCCTTTGAGAAGAGATCTTGGGAGAATCCTGCTCACGTAGAAGGCCTACGAAGTTGTTTCATCATGCTCAGATTCCCAGGCATGGGGCTCAGAGTGCACGCCCATCTACTTGAGCAAAGGCCTCTCTCCTCTCTGCCGGGAGTTGGAGCTTCACCTCAGTGGCACCTGAAGGGTGGGAAGGGCCGGCTGCCCAGAAGCTGAGGCTGAGGCTCCACCCTCTGCTGTGAGGCCTGGTCAGGCCACAGTGCTTCCCTGACCTTCAGTTTCTTCTGTAAAACTGGAACAGGACGACCCCTAGGAGCCTGCTGTGGGGGCTGAGCACAGTGATGTCACCCGAGGGCCAGGCGTGGAGCTGCTCAAGTGGACCCTACAGTGCACTGAGTGCTCTGGTCAGTGGGAGAGGTTCAGTTCTTCCTTCAAACTCAGACACGTGTGTGGTGGGACAGGAGGAGCAGTGAGGGAGAAGCCAAGGAATCTGTGACTGGACGCTCTTCTCCTGGCTTCGCCCTGTAGCTTGAGCAAGCCACCGCACCTCCCTGACCCTCTGTGTCCTAACCTATGAAACAGAAAAAAAATTTGCCTACTCCTAAACCAGAATCCTTTGCAGGGTTCAGTGAGCTGCAGAGAACATCCCAAAAAGGAGGGAGGATGAGGAACGCCCTGTCAAGATGCACGAGCAGCCGGATTGAGGGTGGAGAAGGCGCCCGTTTGGAAACGAACACAAGCTTCGTTTAGGGAAGGGGGGGCCGCGGAACACTTCATTCCTGAACACGTTCATGTACAATTAATTGCATCAGCTGTTCTCTGCATCCTTTAATTGCAAAACCAATTAGCTTGAAAATGCTCAGCTTGTGGCTGAGGGAAGGGGAGGCAGGGCCAGGACGCTGAGCATAGCCTGCCTTCTGCAGGGGCTGCAGGGCCCGTGGCTGGCAGTCCCAGCAGCCCCCATCCCGGCAGAGGAGGCAGGTCCTGGGTGGGGCTGGTGTGTCAGGAAAAGGAGTGGACAGAGTGATCCAGTGTCGACCCCTCAGCACCGTCCCCCACGCCCTGTCTCCTCGCTGTCCCCTGTCCCCTCTGGTCGGCTGGGAACCTGTCTGCCTACTGTCTTTCTCTTCCCTGAAACTTCAACTCCACAGAGGCACATCTGACATATCAGCTGCTGTGTCCAGGGCCTGGGAGGGTGCCTGGCACATGGTAGGTACTTCATATGAATGAAAGGATGAATGGATGAATGAATTCCAAGTGGCTGGGAGGAGGAGTTTTGCCGAGTCCACGCTGTTCCTGGGCGGGATGAGCAGCCACAGGGGTGGGGGAATTAATGCCTCCAGGGCAGATGGTGGATGGTGCAGAGGTGGACTGGGCAGCTTTCCCACTGCTGGGTCTCCCTAGAGGCCTGTGTTTGGCACAGACGTTGTGGGGATATTTGTTCTTAGACGCTCAGGCCCAGCCCCACGTGCATACCCTTTCTGTCTGCTTGGCTGGGATCTGGGCCCCTCCCTCTCAGGAGAGGCAGGCATGAGCTCTGCTTCTCTGAGACTCAGTTTCCCTACTTCCTGAGATTCCCCAGGCTGTGGAGGTGGGGGCATGCAGGCTGGGAAGGTGACACCCAGGTGGCCTGCGCCAGGTGCGTTGGTGAGCGAGCGTGCTGGCCTGGCTGAGCTTCCTGCATGGCTGGGTCTGTACAGGGAGTGCAGGTCCCATGAGTCAGGGGTGAGAGGATGACCGAGATCAGTGTGTGGCCAATGATTCCGTAGCTCATCAATGAGTCAGGGAAGTGGGGCAGCTTCTGTGTTTGTTCAAGGGTTGCTCAAGGGATGGTGGCCGGCCCTGCCCCGGTGTCGGCCTTTTTCTGAAGGTGATGGTGTGCCAGTGGCTCTAATGAGTAGAGTCAGTCCTGAGGCGATCTCCAGTGGCGTGTCCCCAGCCAGCCACCATAGGAGGCACACCTGGTGTGGATACACAGACTCAACTGAATGAGGTCACTGGGGCTACCTCAGGAGGGACGAGGTCACCTGGGCAGAGGGGCTCCAGGTGGGCTCTGTGTCCTGTCCCAGAGCAGCTCTGTGAAGCCCCCAGGAGCCCCCAAGTTTGGCCCAGGGCTGTGCCTCCCCCACCTCCAGCCCTGTCCAGCCAGCAGAGTCCCTAGGAGCTGGGGAGGCGCAGTCATGGACCTGGTCCACCCCGTCACCACTTCCCTTAAGCAGGTCCCTGAGCCACTTTGTGTAAAATGGGATGATGGCTATCACAGCAACCCAGAAAGGAAGCCACCTTCCACAACCACACCCTCCAGAGCTCTTGGGACATGTGGCCTGTCTCCCCGCTGCCTCCAGCCCGCAGACAGAGACGGCAGAGAGGACCAAGAGGGCTTTGGAGGCTTCCAGATCTGGGTTGAAGTCTTGTGCCGGTTGTATGAGTTTCCAGAAGTCACTTAAGCTCTGTGCCTCCTTCCCCTCACCTGTCAGAGGGGGACAATGAAGGTTTGGACAGCAGGGTCCTTAGGAAGTGCAGTGAGCCAAGGGAAATAATCCAGGCCCAGGGACTGTGCCCAGGAGATAGCGGCCGTCAACACATCACCACTGGTAGCATGGTCTGCACCACCACTGCCAGTCCTGATGTCACCACCAGCCCTGACGTCACTGCCAGCCCTGATGTCACTGCCAGCTCACCGTCCTCTCTGTGCTGAAATATGATGTAATGGGACCGTATCTCTGTTCAACTCACTTTGCTCACCATACATCATCAGCATGTCCCCACATCGCCGAGAATTCCTCAAAAGCATGATGTTAATAGCCGCGTAATTGCGGCTCATTTAGAAACACCATAATTCACCACACTGTCCTCAGCTGTCTCAGACCCAGAGGACTGCGGGGTTTTTCTCATACCCATCAGCCGTGAGGAGCATCTGGGCACCATCCACCGAGCCCTGGCCACGACCTCAGGGCAGACTCCCCCGGGAGGGATCAGGGCACCACAGGGCTGATGTCCTCAGACTCGGGCAGTGCTCGAGTCCACCTGTCTCCCACGGGATCACTGGGTGTCCATCCAGGAAGCCTGGAGACCAGGCCAGGGAGCAGCCTGGTGGGCAGCCCCAGGCAGGGGTCAGGGGTGCTGGCCTGTCTCACTGCTCTGGTGCTCTGACCAATGTCCTTGGTCCTTGGTCCAGGGAGGCTCCACTCTGTGGAAACTACAGAAACTGACTGGCAGAGGCCATCTGCTGAGGAACGGGGAGGGTCACAGGACAGGACTTGGGCTCCTCCAACAGCTGGGTATCTGGTTGGGGTCCTTGAGGGTCCACTAGGGGAAACTTCAGGCTTTTGCTGGGCCTGCTCAGCCAGGCACAGTGTCAGAGCTGTCTGTGGACCCCTGTGCTCAGACCTCGTGAGGCGGGGTGAGGAGGGTCATTTACCAAGCACACCAAAAGCCTGGGAGGCCCAGAGGTGCCCACAGCCTGTCATGGAGGAGCCACAGTGTGGCTGTCAGACACAAGGCCACAGACGAGATGGTCCTCAGAGAACTTCGGTGTCAGAGGAGGGAATGTTGTGGAGGATTGCTGGTCACTGGAGAGGCCGGAGAAGGCCAGTCACCTCAGGTCAGCAGGAGGAGCACACAGGCCACCAGGGGACAGTGTTGCACGGGCTGGGCCATCCCGGGCCAGTGAACCCACCATAGCATTTTAGAGACAGAAATGGGGTTACAGCCTCCAATCACGTGTGTCCACCCAGGAGCACCCAGACTTGCAGGGACGCTAGTGGCAGCGCTGTCCCCGGAGATTCAGTGCTCAGAGCTGAGACGCCTGTGCCTCTTCATAGACAACCCACCCAACTGTCCCGACCTCGGGCTTTGGGACTCCTGTCGCCTCTGTGGGGAGAACTCCTGTCCCCTGCCCTGCTGGGCCGCTCCTCGAAGGACCCAGGCACAGCCTCCCGCACCTCAGTAGTGTGCCCTCACCTGGGGTCCTTGCTCCTATGTCCCCTGCTGGAGGGCAGCATGGCGGCAGGGACAGGAGGCATCTGCAGGATCCCAGCAGTGTCCCCTGGCTCAGGTGGACACACGGGGTGCAGCTGATGGAGGGGTGACTCAATTCACCTCTGGGTGGTAATGAGGAGGGGGCTTCTCTGCCTGGGACCCTCTGGGGGTGACAGGACTTTTCCCAGAGCGGAGGCCCTGGGAAGGAGTGGGTTGGGGATGGCAGAGGCCCAGTCAGGAGGAGTGGAGAGGTTGCCCTGGCCTCCCTGACCTTCAGCCTCACACTGTGCCTCCGGCTACCTCGCTAGGAGTGGACAGACACCCCTCCCCTGGAGAAGCCATGCTCCCAGTTGGGAGTGTGGGGCACCTGCCATGCCGGTGTCAGTCCTCATTCGAGACGCTCTCCCCCATTTGGTATTTGATGGGAAACTTGGAAGGACATAGTGCAGGGCCTGGAATTGGGCTGCCGGAGAGGCATCCACTATGCATTCTGGGATGATATTCCCGTCCCCAGTGTCCCCCTTCCCCACTTCCTGTTTCCTATGCGGGATCACTCGCTGAGCAGTTGCTCTAGATGCCAGGCTGGGGCAGAGGCACAGAGGGGCGGAAGTGCCATCTGCAGCCCGAGACAGTGGTGATCCGTCAGGCTCCTCAGAACCTGGCGTGCGGGAGGAACAGGCCCAAGAAGGTGGAGATGGGAGGTGGAGAGGGCATCCATCACAGATGCTCCCACTGGGTGACATCCTTGGTGGCCACTGATGAGCGGCCACGGCCAAGGCTGTCCCTGCCTCCCTCTCCAGCTATCAGCTTGGCAAACACTCTCCTTAGGAATTCACCAGAGGACCAGGTTCCGGACCCTCCAGCCTGCAGATGACCCTGGCAAATGCTGCCCCACCCTCGGGGACTCCTCTCCGCCTCCACAAGGACAGCTCGGTTTCCACTTCAGCTGTGCATCAGAATGGCCCAGAGTGGGGTCGGACTTTCAAAAATACATCTAAGTCCCATGCCAGATTTTCCAACTTTGTCAACCTGATGCTGTGTGACCTTCTGGTTTAGAGACAGGCCTCTGGCACTCAACAGCCCTGGACTCAAATTCCCAGTCAGCCTCTCACCAGCTGTGTGACTTTAGGCAAGTGCCTGCACCTCTCTGAACATCTCTGAGAGCTGAGGATGGCTGTAGCCCCGCTGCACAGGAGTATTGTGTATTGGGCCCATGAGTCCAAAGAGCTCACCCAATGCAGAGCACACAGTAACTGTCGCAATCGTCACAGGATCCTGGTCATGTGGACTGCTGTGCTGGCTGGTCTCTTCCTTAGAGGCTGTGCTCTGTGCTCTCTGACCACAGGGCCTCCTGGGCACACCCATCCCCCTTGCTCTTCCTGCTGCAGCTCCTTCCCCAGGGTCTGCAGAGCTCTGGCCATGGCCCCTCCTCATCAATCTCCCTTTTCTTCTCCCACTTAACAAACAGCTTCACTTAAAAAGCCATCTGGGAGGATGGATGGCACAGGGCAGAATTTTGCAGAATAAGTTTGCAGAGGAGAGAGCTGGGAAATAAAGGCCGAGCACTTAGGCTGCAGTCTCATTAGGCCCCATAACTCTGAGCCTTGGAGGAGAATTGTGTCTGCGGCGTGCGCTCCTCCTCCCTCCCTGCCCCACTGCCTTCCCCGTCCTGGGCTCCATTATCATTTGTCTCCGAGTGGCCTGGTTCCCCTGTCCCTGGTGGAGTTCCTCCCTCGGGATGAGCTCCTCCGTCCTTCACCAGGATGGGCTGCATTGGGGCCTCCTAACCCAACTCTTCTCCAGCAACAGCTGCCCCTCCTCAGGGGGTGGCTGCCTCTCCCTACAGGGGTCCTGGTGAAAGCTTGTCATCTGTGGGGTCTCCCAAGGCAGATTTGGGGCCATTGAAGGAGAGATGTGTCCAAAGTTGGGATGGACGGGCAGCCCTGGGGAGAGGTGATGAGCTCCCCGTCCCTGCGGTGTGCACGAAGGGCAGGCGATCGCCAGCAGAGGCCTCGCAGGAGGCAGAGCGGCAGAGAGGCTGGGAGTGTGGCCTCAGAGGCTGAGAGGTCTGGGCGCAGCCTGGCCACACTGCCCGCCAGGCGTCCGACCTCTCGCAACCCGTTTCCACTCGCGGAGATCTGGTTTTTTTTCCATCTGGAAAATCAGGCAAAATAATAGTTTCTACTTTCCAGGGTTGTCATGGAGACAAAAGGACAAAATGTGTGCGGAGCGCTGAGCACAGAGTGCACATTATCATAGCTGGGAGGAGGGGGTGGCCGGGATTTTGAAACGCAAGCAGCTCAAGATCCAAAATTTCTGTGATTTTAAAAACCTAAGTCTCAGATTCTATGATTCAATTACCCTAAGATTATAAGACATCATAAGACTCTGAGGCTTTAGGACAGCTTGAGTTCACTACTCTTCCCGTCTGAGACTCCTCAGGATACCAAAGCTGCCTGGTCCCCAGATGGCCCTCCACTTCAACAACGCCTGCCCCAGCCGGCTCCCTTGGGTGGGTCAGGAGCTCGCATTTCAGCGCCTCTCCCTCTCCTTTACCCCCAGCAGACTGACGGCTTTTCAAATCTGCTTTGCCCAAATCCAGCCCCATGTGCTGCACCCTCTGCCCAGAGGCATCAGGCCCCTCCGTGTCCAGCACTGGCTGCCGCATCTCTCACCTTCTTGCCCCTGTGTATTGGACTCTTACCCACCTTTAAGGTCAAGGTCAAAAGTAGAACTTCCATGAAACTTTCCTCAATTCCCAATGGGAGACACTCCCCGCACCCATGGTGGTGTCCCAGGACCCCAAGTCCCACAGCTCCCAAAGCCCCTCCTACCCCACAGACCCTCCTCCCCTCCTGCTGCTCTCTCTCCTTCCTTACCCATCATGGCCTGAGTTGTGTCCTCAAAATTCATAAACCATAGCCGGAGCCCCACTGTGGTGGCGTTTGTGGAGGGGGTCGTCTGGTTTCAATGTCTGTGGCTCCTCTGAACTTCAAGTGGAGACCTAACTCTCAGGAGGCATGTGAGGAGGGGCACATTTGGGCTCCCCCGTCATGAAGGGGCGAGTGCTTGGGCCCGTTTGTCCCTCTTGCCACGTGAGGAGCTGCTGCACGCTGCTACTGTGACCAAGTGGAGCCTCCCAGACACTCGGCCTGCTGGGCCTGCGGCTCCAAGTGTCTGTCCTTGGAGCCTCCTGGTCTGCGGGGGTTTGTTGGGGTTGCTGGAGCCGCCTAAGTGGCTTGTTCTCCCCAGTGCCCCCGTCAGCACCTCCCTGTCTGGGAGCCCCTCCCACCATGGGCCCCTCCTCCATCGTGTGTCTGCCTCCTTGTATCCAGGCCACTCAGATGTATTCCATGTGCTGAGTGCTGGACACACAGCACAGCCTGGACAGGCCGAGTCCCCTCCTGGACCTCTCCATCAGGGCTCCAGCAGCTGGTGCCCTCTGGGTGGCCGCTGTATTCTCCTACCCAACGGGTCCAAACCAGAACCTCCACTGCCCGGCATCCTGCTCCTCTGCCTCCTGCTGGCCTTGGCACTGGCTGGGCACCTGCTCACCCCTGCCTCTGATGCCCCAGGGCCCCCAGGTCCTGTGGACCTCAACTCCCAACACCCGCTGGAACCCCTCCCCACTCTGCCACCCATCCCTCTCAACCCTGTCCTCTCTGGCCCAGACCTCCCAGAACCCCTGCCTTTGGCTGGCCCCACTCCAGACTCTACAGTTCTCCACCCCATAGACCTTGGACCTGGGTGCAGCCTGGCTGGGCCTGGGCTCGGAGGGGCCTGTTTCAGCACTTGGCGCCCAACCGGGAACCCCTGCCTCGCTGGCCTGACCCGCCTCTGGGCCAGCATCCTCTCCTAGACCCAGGTACCCAGCCGTGTGTGAGGAGGTATGGTCAGAGCTTGGACCTGCAGGCCAGGTAGGGGCTGAGCCAGGGAAGGAGGGCAAGGAGGGCTGCACCGGCCAGCCAGGGGTGGGGCCCAGCCAGCTCACCCAAAGTGACCACAGAGCGTGACAGGGTTGGAGAGCTCAAAACTAGGCCTGGCTCTCCAGGTAGCTCTGAAATGTGGCGACCCTGGCAGTAGAGGAACATGTTGTGCTTGACAGGCTTCACCTGCGATGCTCCTGGTTCTCACCAAGGTCATGGTGCTTCCCCACATGAGTGGCTCCCGAAGCCCTAGGTGGCTTCCTCCTCAGACCAAGGTCAGGAGCAGAATGGCATCCACCGCCAACCACTGGCCCCAGAGACAGAGTGAAAAAGGGAAGGCCCTGGGCCACTACCCTGCTGCCTCTGTGGCCAGAGCAGGAATTGGTGTGGGAACCACACCAGGGCCAGTTTAGAGCTCCCTGGTGACCTAATGTGCAGTCGGGAAGACGCTGCTCTAAAGCTGGTGTGCCCTGTGTAACCTGGGAGTTGTCCATGCTCCCTCCACTCTGCCCCCACTGGCTCAGGGGACTGTGAGGAACTCCCTGCTGGCCCCCACCCCTACTCCAGCAGGGCATACTGCAGTATCTCAGGGAGTTGAGAACCTACTATGGGTGCTTGTGTGTGTGTGTGTGTGTGTGTGTGTGTGTGAAAGAGAGAGGGAGAGAGATATCCTGGTGCTCAACAGAAGTCCCCAGGGCTCAGATGCCCACATTTCCCTGTGGATCCTCCAAGCCTCTTCCTGACTACTCTGTCCCCCAGGGAACCTGGAGGCCCTCTCTCTTCACACTGGAGCAAAACCCTTACCAAGAGTTTTACTGACTGAGTGCAGGTCACATGCCTGTCGCTGGTCAAGTTCCTGTGCTGGGCGATGGAGGGCCCTGCCTGGTTGTGCCTGGACCTGCCACAAAGACATGAACTCAGCGGTTGGAGGAGGGATGGTTACCAAAGAAAGCTGGGGGTGCTGGCACAGAGGATGGGAAGCGAGTGGGCAGGGAGGACAGCGAGCCCTCTGCGTGGCACCCAGGGCAGCCAGCAGGACAGTGGTCTCCCTGTGGTGGCTGCTCAGCAGTGGTGACCTGGTGGCCTGAGGTCACCTGCTTGGGGAGGGGCAGCGATGGCCCAGCATTGAGAAGCCACCCTTAGGGCCTCCGCTAGGAGAAGGGCAGAGAGATCCGCAGGCCTCTAGGACTCTGTCAAGCTCAGTGTCCAGGTTCCTTCTGGGTCTGTCACCTACCTCTTCTGGAGTCTGGCTGGCTGTGCTGTGAGAAGCTCCTGCTGTTGGCGGGACCTCCGAGGACTGCCATCCAGTGGCGCCACAGACACTCACTGAACCACCATCATGGGCATGCGCCTCTGAGGCTGAGGCAAAGACAGAGCCACGACAAACAAATGTGACCGCTGCCCTCCTGGCACTCACGGCCCAGTGGACAGAGACAGGTGGTAACAGGTGGGACGCTCATGACGTGTTCAGTCGGGACAGTCAACAGCTAAGGAGACAGGATGCAGGCAACCCATGGGCAGTGTGGGAAGAGCTGAGATGGACAGCTGGCCGGGAGCCCTCAGTGTGGAGGTGTCAACTGAACAGACGCCTAAAAGGATATGTAGGGCCGAATTACATGGACACCTGGTTAAGAACATTCCAGACTGCAAAGGCCCTGAGGTAGGAACAGTCCTGCTGTGTGTGCAGCTCGGTGTGCAGGCGCCTTGCTCTCAGCGGGGCTGTGGCTCTGAGCTTTGGCTCCCCTCCTGCCCTTCTTGCCCTGCAGCCACATCCTCCCCTCCACTGCCACAATGTCCCAGGCTTTCCCGTTCCTCTTGGACCAGCTCCAGCTGACTGTTCGAGTTCTCTGTGAACACTTCTCACCCACAGAGGGCTGGAGCTTTCTCTATGTCCCCAACGTCTCCCTGTGCCTCCTCCGTCGGGAAGATCATGAGATTGCCAGCCACTGCTGGTCCACAAGCATGGTGCCGCCACCCTGCCACAGGGCCTTTGTGCTGGCTACATCCACTCCTGGCAGCCTCAGATGCCCTCCCCTCCATCACATCTCTGCTTCTGCGCCACCACCTCCGAGAGGTCCCTAGAGCCCCCTCACTCCATCCCTTCCCCTGCTTTCTTCACAGCACCTGCCAGGACCCACAGAAGGTTTTGCACTCCCTGGGTTATGGATCATCTGTCTTCCGGCGACACTGTGGGCTCCCAGGCTCGTTATGCTCAGAGCTGCAGCCTCGGTGACGAGGCAGTGGGGACACAGCAACGCTCATACATGTGAAGGAGAAATGACTGAACGAACAGTGTCGAGCACACCGCCATCTGTACTTGTCTGTTTGTGCCCTGCCCCTCCCCGCTGCCAGCCACCCGAGGGGCCCGGCGGGGACAAGATCGGACTCCGGTCATCTGTACCCCCAGCACCCAGCACGATCCAAGCACATTATACAGAGCAGCGAGGGTTTCTGCCTGAGCGAGGGAGCTGACGGATGGATGGGCTGGTTGTCTGCGAGAGCCCAGGGTTTAAAACTAAACCTGCTCTTAGCTTTCCTGGGTGTCATTTGTAACTTCTCATAAAAGCCCTTGGCAGAGCAGATCTCAGTCACTGGAGAGGAGGGTGCAGGGCTGTGAAACAGAAGGCTGGTAAATAAATACAACAAATCAAATGAAACTGTTGGACAGCAGCTCTGCGTGCTGCGGGTACAGATGGCGGAGGGAGGGGCGTATTTGGGTGGGTTACTCCTGCTGACAGGTGCCTGGGTCAGCTCCGGGGTGCACCGGAGGCAGGGAGGCCAGGGCTATGGCTGCAGGTCATCTGGGAGCCTGTGGGCCCTTCGCCTGAGCTCTGGGCCTCTGTCCACCTGTCCTGGAGGTCTAGGCAGAAGCAAAGGCCAGAGCCAGGGCTGACAGTTGACCAGGTGGGAGACGGCAACACACGGAAGCCAGCCACCACACCCACGCCGGCCTCCAGCACGGCCTCTACCGCCTCCTCCAGGGCTCCTCTGCTCCCCATCTCAGCCTAGAGCCAAGAGATACAGGGCCAGTGGAGACTTCTTCCTCCATTCTGGCCCTTTCTCTGCCCCCAGCGGGCACGTGCTGCTGCCCACAAGTGTCACCCATGTGTTGTCCCCAGCCAGGACACCCATGCCCCTGCCCCCTCTCTGAGATGTGGCCCACTCCGCACACCATACTGCCCTCAAGCCCAAGCTGGCCCCTCCCTCCCCTCTCCCACTTCTCCAGGGTAACACAACCCCCCCCACGGGCTCCACAGCCAGAACTCTGGGAGTTGGGTGAGCAACTTGCTTAGGACCTTTCAGTTCCTTGAGTCATGCAGCACGCTGCCCAGGCTGCAGGGCCCACAGGTCTGGCTGCTGTCCCCTCTGCCACCTCTCTCTCCCACCTCACCCTGCCCCAGGGCCCTTCTTTAGTCCTCCTACCACTCCTTCCCACCCCAGGACCTTTGAACGGGCTGCTCCTGCTCCCTAGATCACTCTCCCCCTTCCCCACTCTTCCCGTAATTGGTTGCTTCAGGTCTTAATATCAGCTCCCAAGAGCCTCAAGTTACTTCCCCTCATCACCTTCCCATGCACGCCCCCCTGAGGTGTGTTTTCCTGTGTGATTTTTCCTTGTAGAGTCACATTCCATGCCTGACTTTGACCCCAGCTGGTACTCTGTTCAGTGTGTTCCTGTCTCATCTCTGCATCCAGTTTTCACCCGTCACATAGTAGGTGCTCAGCAGAGGGCCTGGCTGAAGAAGTGGAGCCATTAGAATGGAAAAGGAGTTAAAGCACAGCCTGGGCTCCCTGGAAACAGAACAGGAAGAACTTAAAGTACGGCTCACGGTTGCATTGCAGGGTGGAGGGGCTTGTGTTTTATTTTATTTATTTTTTACTATGTTTTGCTTAATCAGAGCCAGTAATTACAACTCCTGTTTCTGGCTTGTACCTCCTTGACTCAGCCCCGAGGGCAGGAGCCATTTCATATTTGAGCAGTATTAGTTCTGGGGCGCTCTCGGGGGAGCGGGAGCATGTTCAAGTGTGGAGTTTAATTCTCAGCGATGCTAATTAGATGAGAGAAGCAGCCTGGGCTGAGGCAGGGCTTCTGCCCAGACACTCTCCCTCCAACAGGCCCGGGAGCCCCAGCACTTGCCCTGGTCCTGCCTGCTCACAGCCCCAGCCGCGAGGCCTCACTGAGTGTCCCTCCTGGCCCTCCCTGGAGGCAGGACAGCAGCCAGTGCCCTGGAGGAATTCGTCACTCCACCCAAGTCCACTCAGAGGCTTCCTGGATCCACCCCATGAGGCCCTGGAGGCTCACATAACCTCTCTGTGCCTCAGTTTCCTCATCTATAATGGGAAGATGATAACTCCCGGGCAGAGTTCTGCTGTGATGGTCAGTAAGCTCACAGGCGTGGCTCTGACCAGTCCAAGGTGGGTTCATAGCAGGTGCTTAGCACATCCTTCCCCTCATCTCTCCTGCCCATGAACTTGTCTGAACCCAGGTTCCTTCATCAAACCTTCAGCCACTCACTGGGGGGCTTTCTGTTAGAAAGGAAGGAGCTCCTTTAAGTGGGACAGTCCAGGCAGGGCAGGGTCAGGTCTGCTGAGAGCCGTGGATGAGGCTGGGGAGTGGTGCCCGGGTAGGCCCGAGGTGGTCACCTTCTCACCATGAAGAGGGCGGACCTGGCAGGGGCGCAGGAAGATGGGGGCATGTGGAAGATGCAGATGGAGACGTTAACCTGTGGAGGCTGGGGAGTGATCTCCCAAGAGACACCCCTATCCAGGTCCAAGCAGCCAGGCCTCTGCTGAACCGCCCAGGCCCCTGTCCAGAGTCATCCCAACAGCTCACCGGGAGGAAAAGCTTACTTCTCTAGAAAAAGGGTCCCTGAGATCCAGTGTGGGAAACGCTGAGGGGTCCAGAGGGGGCCGTCTCCATGTTCCAGAACCCCAGCAGATCACCTGCCCCTTCCTGCAGGCTGGTTCTGCCCAGCCTGCCTGCCTCCCTTCCCTGCCTTCCCTCCCAGCCTCTTCCCTCTGGCCTCCTTCCTCTTTTCTTTCTCTCCCTCCTCCCTTGCCTCATTCTTTTCAAAACAGTAGCTAATTTTTCTCTGGGTTTGACCCTGGGTTTAAGTCTGCCGCGTGGAGAGAGAACAGACAGCGATTCCCAGTCTCAAGGGCTTCCGCTCCAGCGGTGCTGGGGACCAACCGCGCAGGGGCCGGGATCCCCCAGTCCTGCCGGGACGGGGCGGGCGCGGCGGAGAGCGTCTGCCCACCCGGGCTGCGTTCTGGGCGTACTGCCAAGGTCTCGGAGCTCTTAAGGGTCTAAGAAAATGTTTAAGGCCGGGAAAACAATTTATTTGGCTTTAAACTAAAAAAAAAAAAAGGAAACTATGAAGTTGAAATTGATAAATGTTTAATCACACGTCCATAAAGTGCAGCATTATCACGTGGTCACCTTCCAGGGCGGCTCTGGCACCCTTACATGTTTGAATTGAACGTGGGCCGTGGGGTATTTCCTCGTGCTTGATGGGGAGAAGGTCCGGGCGGGGTTGAGGGGCCCGCTGGGTGGTGGGGCAGGGACCGGGTCTGGGCGGCAGCACGGGTGGCTCTTGCCCTCCCTGAGCCTCCGCCCCCTCCTTGGCCTCCAGAGCCCCTAGCTCGCAGGGTCCCTCCGCAGGCTTCAGCCACCTGGTCCTAGGAGTCCACCTCCTCTCGCGCAGCCTCACCCCTGTTCTGATAAGGCTCAGATGCAGACAGGAAGCGGGGTGGGGGAGTGGGGGGGGGTGGCCGGGATACAAACAATGCAGACTCCCAACTCACGTCTTGGATCATTTCTGGAAAGAAGTCAATTACCTCCTGTTTCTTTCTCGCCAGCAAACTCTTCAGCTGAAATCTCCTCCGCCCACGTCGGGGAAAGTCCTGTGATTAGAAACCTGAACTGAGCTTGGCATCCACTCTCTGCCCCGCCAGAGGGAACTTCCAGGCTGGTGACCGAGCCTTGAAACCTCCCTTCCCAGGGCTCTCAGAGGAAAATCCAGGGCTTTCTGAGGCTGGACGCCCGGCAGGACCAAGTCCACCTTTGCCTCAGGTGTGCCAGGGGCCTCCTCATGGCAGATGGTAGCTGGACTCCAGGTCCTCTCTCCCAGAACTGCAGAAGCTTGCTGGGAAGGGGTGGAAGAGAGCCCTGGCCAGGCCCAGGGGTGTGACCCTGGGGCCATGCAGCCCCAAATGCTAATGTGGCCAGCGTGGCCCCACTGATGCCCACATCTGCAGTTAATCACAGCAGGAGATGGTATGCCACCTCCTCCTTGACCTTCAGACTTTTCTTCCAAAATGCTAATTGCTCCTTACTTCAGGAAAAATGGGCGAGTCCATTCTTTGTAGGAGGTTGAATGTGAAAGCCATTACATAGGGCGTGGGGAGGGGGCTGGGGGTGCAGTGAGAGCAGGGAAGGCCAACTCTGGAGACGAGGTGCACTGGCCACGTACTGGCTGAGTGACACTGGACAAGTTACTTATCCTCTCTGTGTCCATTTCTCCAATTGTGCCCACTCAGGGAGAATCATAACAGAAAGCCCTCAACAATTATTAGTGGCTGACAGCAACAGTGATAAGGACCGTAATATTTACTACCGTTGTTATCAGTACTGTCTATAGTGAGGGCTGCCAGGAAGACCCCACAGCCCTCCTGGCCTGACCCTGACCCCTCACCTGACCTCCCCCTTCCCTCCGGCCTCAGCCACAGCCTCCTTCCTTGGAGGCCTTCACTCTGAGGCTTCCTGCTTTTCACCTCGCTGTCCCCTGCTTGGTGGCCCGCCTCACCTCCCTCCCTGCACGCTCCTCCCTCCTGGATGAATCAGCCCTGGGGAAGCTCCTCCACGAAGCCCTCAGGCTGTCCCCCCACCCAGAGCACCTTGGGCTGCCCACACTGGAACTGTGACTCCAGTCTTTTCATCGGTGTCCCTGGTCCCAGAGCCCTTCTGGCAGGGTGTGGGCGTGCCCCGGGGTCACTGAACAAGCACATACAGAATGGGGGTGCCGGGCACCCCTACATGCTCATGGGTCTCCTCACTCCCCTGCCTGAGCCTGTTTCCCTGTCTGAGGATGGGTGTGATGGCCCCAGTGGGGCCATTTCTTTTGGGACAGCGGAGACGCTGGGGGCCTTCCTCGGGCGCCTCAAGGACCAGGGCCGTGAAAGGAAGTGATGCTCTTATTAAACTCTCCAGGCGACAAAGACCCTGGAGCAGCGTCGTCCTCTTGGTGGGCGACACCCAGGCAGTACCGCATGCGGCCTGAAGGTGGCGCTGCAGGCTCTCGCAAGCGCGGCTGGGCGGGGCCAGCCGGTGCCGGGGTGGGGAGTGGGGGGTGGGGAGGGGTCCCGAGAGATGGGTGGGCGGGGCGTGGGGACCCAGGGAAGGGGACTGTGAGAGCGGGTAGACAGGCAGGGAGACCAGAGGAGGGAGGGAGAGACAACGCCAGGGAGAGAGGGAGGGAGCAGCCTCTTCCCCTTTCCCAGTCAGCGCCTGGAGGAGCCCAGACCCTTTCGGTGACGCCCCCTACAGCAGAGTCACTTCCTGGGTTACCGGACACATGGCTCCCCAAGGCCCTCAGGGGAAGCCCAAACTGCACAGCCTCCCCATGAGCGGACCCTGGGGACCCAGCACCTCCCCCCTCCCCTTCCCACCGGGGCTCCACACAGAACTGCCACCTGCTGCCGGGTCGCCCTCCCTGGAGTCACCTTGCCTGGCTGTGCAGGGTGGCTGCTGTCAATGGCAGCCTCCTCCCAGCAGCCCTCCCCTGGCCCCATTTCCCCTCCAGGCCTCACTGCAGACAGCAGCTCCTCCTGGAAGGATGCCCTGACCCATGTCCAGGCCAGACCTGCCCCAGGTTCCCCATCTCAGCACCGGCCAGGCTGGGCTGGGCTGGATCCCTCTGCTTGCCCAGG
>CM053400.1:19398265-19558175 GCA_028644305.1 Xerus rutilus | reverse complement strand
CTGATCACCGGTGGCCACCCTCAGGAGACGGGAACTCCAGTGTTCCAAGAGAGAGCCACATATAGCAAAGCACAGGGGGAGGTGCGGAAGCCCCCAAACCTGTTCTCACACACTGTCAGACTGTGGGTGGCAGCTATCTCTACACATCCAGGCTGCCTTCCAAGTCCAGGGCAGAAGCAGGGGAGGACCTTGGGGACCATCATCCCCAGTCTCTCCACTACAGTACCTAGGGAACAATACTCCAGAGAGGGGTAGACACCAGCCCAAGGACACACAGCAAGACTGTGACATGGTCAACATTTAAGTAGATAGAGAGCCCATTAAAATAAATAACTAATGTGGACTGGGCAAGATGTGAAGCTCTGGGACACACGGATACGTAGGATAGAGTCCCTGTCCTCATAAAATTCCTCATAAAATTCAAGTCTAAAGTGGGAGAGAAGCCACTGATTCTTGTGAATTGAACAGTGGATGCCACATCCAGGGGCTGTCAGGTCTTGAGGACAGAGAGAGCTTCCCTGAGAAGGGAGGGTGGGCGAGAGGACAGGAAGGGGATGCTCCAGGCAGAGCAGCCCTGTGCACAGTGAGCGGTGTTTGAGTGCAGCAGAGCAGGGTGGCTGGAGAACCACAGGGAGGGACAGAGGGACAGCAGGAGTTCCTGGACTCTGCAGGCCCAGAGCACACAGGACAGGCCAACAGGAGTTGCTGGCTCCACCACGAGACTGGATAGGTGCCAGGCCTGACTGGAGGGTGATTCCTGGCACAGCTATTTCTGCACAATGAACCCTCATCAAACCAGGTTCAACACGCAGGTGCCAAGGGGACACGGAGAAAAGGAGGAGGAACACCAGCCAGCATTGGCTGAGTGCCATCAGTGGAGCTCTTTTCTTACGTGTTGTTTCATTTGGTCCTTGCAATAAACCCCCAGGCTACACAGTGCTGTCCCCAGTACACAGATGAGAAGACCAGGGCTCTGTTAAGGCAGGAAATCTGAGCTCCAATAAGAGACCTGCTCAAGGCCTCCTAGGAGAGAAGGGAGAAAAAAGATTTGTATCCAGATCTGTCTGCTTCCGAAATTACGCTTCTCCATATTCTACCTGACTGAGCTTTAGAAAGAGTGAATTAGGGAGTTTCCTGTGTTAATCAGCTTTCCATCACTATAACAAGATACCTGAGACAATCAATGATAAAGAGAAAAGGTATATTTTGGCTCATGGTTTTGGAGGTTCCAGTCTATGATCGGTTGGCCTTATGGTTTTGGGCCTGTGGTGAGCAGCCACATCATGGCAGGAGCATGTGGTGGAGCAAAGCCAGGGAGCAAAGAGAAAGAGAAAATCACTAGGGTCCCACAGTTCTCTTCAAGGACACACCCCCAATGACCTAACTTCCTCTCACTAGCCCCACCTCTTAAAGGCCCCACTGCTTCCCAATAGCACCACCTTGGAAACCAAGTGTTTCACACATGGGTCTTTAAGTTGTCTTCAAGGACATCCAACATCCACACTGCAGCATCACTTCAAGAATGTGAGTTTTAATCTGTTTGGGGAAAGCAGAAAGGAAGAGGAATTGGACGGCAGGGAAGTCGGGGAGAGGAAGTCTGGGCATGTGCCCCAGCAGGGCCAGGTACAGTCAGCATGCCACCAAGAGCAGCTGCGGCTGATTTTACTTGAGCACCTACTATGCGTCCAGACTTGGCTAGCACCTGGGGTGTGTCATCTCATCTACTTCTCAGATGTGGTACTATCACAGCTGGTTAGTGGGGGAGCTGGAATCAGACCCAAGTCCGTCTGAGCAGAACCCAGGAGCTCAAATGCAACACCCAAATGGGGTTTCTGCTGCCAAAATCTCTCTCTGGCTGTGTGACCTGTGGACCAGTTGCTTAACTTCTCTGTGCCTTCATGCCTTCATTTGTAAAACAGAATCATATCTACAAAATGTGAGGAAGTATTTTTATCAGAATTCTTCTTAGGAAGAATGCAATGTTATATCCAAAGGGAGACACCTATGTGGTGACAAAGGCCAACACCCAGGAGTGTGGAGCAGCAGTGCCAAGACTCCCCGAGGGGAGTGGGTTGCGGTCATGTGCCTGAGGCAGGAGGCCTGGGGCCAGTGTGGAATGGCGCAGCCAAGGCCCCAGCGGTGTGGAGGGCGCCTCTCTCCTCCACCCCGTGTTGCAATGAAGCTAGTGAATGAGAGAGCACTTTCAGAGGCCAGTGGGAGCTGCGCACGGCACCAGCCACACCTGGGACCAAAGAGGCCCAGCCAGCTGGGCAGAGGGAGGCTGCAGGAGGAGTCCCTGGGAGGGGCTGCCGGGGCCACAGAACTGCCCCTGTCTGGGCCAGCTACGCTCAGTTCACACAGGGACCAGGTGCCCCTGCTGGCGCCCGTTGCCCCGACCTGGGACGCGTGTACCATCTCATCATGCCCAACGTCTGTGACCCTTTCTCTGCAGTCTGTGGCACTCGGCCTCCTGGAAACCCGGTCTTGCTCTGCCTCCTTCCACAGCCCTGATGCAGCTCTGGCTGGGGGTCCCATCTCGCCCACCGCTCTTCCTCAGTCTCCTCTGCTGACCTCCCAGACAGCTCTGCCCCTAGGGGCTCAGGCCTGGGCTTGCCCTGGGGCAGCTGCTCTTCCTGGGTGGGGCTCAACAATGGCAGTGGATGCTTTTCTCAGCTTTATGGAGGCATGATTGACATGATAAACACCTTAAAATGACATATTTAAAGATACAATAAGTGAAAATTTGCTAAGTGATGATGTAAGTGTACGCCCAGGAAACCATGGTCCTCCCATTTTCCCCTGCCCCTTGGCTGCCCCTCTAGGCCCTGCCCTGCCCCTAGTAGACCACTGGTCTGCTTTCTGTCAGCGTAGAGCTTATTTCCCTGCATGTGGTGTCAATGGAACCACATGGGAGGCATTCATTTTCATCTGGTTTCTTTCATTTAGGACAATTATTTTTAGATTCATTAATCTGTGTGTGTGTGTGTGTGTGTGTGTGTGTGTGTGTGTGGCTCATTCATCTTTATTGCTGAGTACTAATCTTTTTTACAGATGTACAACAATTTGATAGACGTTTAGGTTGTGCCAATTTTTTGGATATTGCAATAAAGCTACTAGGAGAATTTATGGACAAGACTATGTAGGGACATCGCTTTCATTTCTCTTGGTAAATACTTATGAGGGGAACTTTGGGTTCAGTGATATGCAAACACTTCACCTTAAAAAAAAATCAATAAACTTTTCTTTTAATCCATGTGTCACCCACAGTGCACGGGAGTTCCGGTTGCTCCATGTCTTTACAAACACTTGCTGTGGTCAGTGTTTTTAAGGTATGGAAGTGAGGGTGAGATCTCACTGTGGTTTTAATTTGCACTTCCCTAATCACTAGTAATTCTGAGCATTTTTCAGGGGCTTATTTGCCATTCATACTTTGTTTATTCAAATCATTCGCCTACTATTTGCTTTGCTATCAAGTTACCAGAGTTCTGTATATGTTCTGGATATGACTCCTTTATCATATTTGCAAATATTTTTCCCAATCTGTGTCTGTCTTTTCCTTCTCATAACAGTGTCTTTGGAAGACCAGAAGTTTTAATATTTCTTGAAGTGCAGTTTATCAATTTGTTCTTTTATGCCTTGTGTCTTTGATATCCCAGGAAGTCTTTGCCTAACCCAAGTTTACAAACATTTTCTCCCATAATTTCCTTGAGAAGTCTTATAGATTTTGGGTTCAAATTTAGGTTTATAATTCAAAGTTAAGTTTTTGTTTATGGCATGAAGTATGGACCAAATTTCAAAGAATGTTTTTCCAATAGATTTCCAATTTCTTTAGCACAGCTCATTGAAAATATTACCCTTTTTCCACTGAACTGCCTTTGTACCTTTGTTAAAAACCTGATATCCATATATGTTCAAGTTCTGGACTCTATTCTGTTCCATTGATCTATTTGTCTCTCTGTGTCAGTCCCACACTGTCTTGATTACAATAGCTTTATAATATGTCTTGAAATCAATTGTTTTCCAACTCTGTTCTTTCTCTTTTAATTTGTTTTAGCCATTTGAGGTCTTATGCATTTCCATATGAATTTGGGCAAACTTTTGCAAAAGGAAAAAAAAAAGGCTGCTGGAATGTTGATTGGTGTTGCAATGAATCTAAAGATCACTGTGGCAATAATTGACGCCTGAACAAGATGGTGTCTTCTCTGTCTTCTCTGTTCTGTCTTCATGAACATGGTATATCTCATTTTTTTGGTCTTATTCAGTTTCTCTCAACAATGTTTTGTAGTTTTCAGTATATAGTTCTTATATATCTCCTGTCAGATGTATCCTTAACAACTTTATTTTTTGATGCTGTTGTAAGTGATACGGTTTAATTTCAATTTGATTATTTATTACTAGTACATAGAAATACAGTTGATTTTATGCATGAGTTTTATATCCTGAATCCTTGCTAAAAACACTATTTCTAGTAGCCTTCTTAGAGATTCCATTAAATTTTCTACATAGACAGCTATGTTTCCTGTGAAAAGGGTAATTTTACCTCTTCCTTATTAATCTGAATGCCTTTTATTTCTTTTTCTTGCATTATTGCACTGACTCAAACTTCCAATACAATGTTGAAAAGAAGTGAAATGAATGTACATCTTTCCCATGAGACCTGTGTTTTGATCCCATTGGGAAAGCACTTAGTCTTTTCCTATAATTTATGTTATTAGCTCTAAGACTGTAATAAATACGTATTGTCAGGCTGATGAAGTTTCTTTGTTTTCCTGGTTTTCTTACAGTTCTCAGTAAGAACTAATGTCAGATTTTGTCAAGTACTGTTTTGCATGGATGGAATTGGACATAAGTCTTTTTAATTTCTTGATATCATAAATTTTTTTAATTGATTTTTGAATGTTAAGCCAATCTTACATTTTTGGAGAACACCCTCCATCCATCCAAGATCATGATTCCTTCTTTTTTTACATATATTATTGAGTTCTATTTGCTAAAATATTGTTTGTAATTTTTATGTCTATGTTCTTGAGAGTTAGTTATATGTAGTTTTCCTCTATTATAAGGTCCTTTTCAAGTTTTGGTATCAAAATCATGCTTGCCTTATGCAATAGGTTTGGAGGTATCATTTGCTGAATTGTAGAACTCTTATTATTTATTCTTTAAGTCTTTGGTAGAGTGTATCAGACAGACAGGTTGCCTGGCCTATAGTTTTCTTTATGGGAAGTTCGTTAACTATTGATTCAGTTTGTTCAGGAGGCCTAGGGCTATCCAGGTTCTCTGTTTCTTCTGGATTGAGCTTTGGTGGTTGTGTTTTTCAAGGAAACTTTGTTGTTACTGATATTAGTCATTTGTGTTTTCTCCATATTTCCTCTTGATCTCTCTGGCTATGTATCTATCATTTCATCGATCTTATTGCACCATGACTTTCTCTATTGTTTTTCTATTTTCAACTTCATTAATGTCTGCTGTTTTTATTACTTTCTTGCTTCTGATTACTGTGGACTTAATATTCTTTTTTTACATTTCTTATAGAGGAATCTAGAGTTGATTTGAAGTCTTTTCTCTACAGGCACTTAAGGCTACACATTTTCTCTTAAGTACTGCTTTGGGGCATCTCACACACTTTGACATATTATATTCCATTTCCATTTGAGTCAAAATATTTTATAGAGTCTTTTTAGTTCCCAGGTCCAAGGGGCACCATGTTTTTTGGGTGTAGCAGAGAGAGTGGCCACGAGACTGTGGCCTTTCACTCATTTTCTAATGGGTGAGGTTTACAGGCCTCAGTTTCCCCACATGTTACACAAATGACTCACATCTCCTCATTTTCTAGGTTAAAAAAAAGGACACCCCCCTCCAAGACTTAAGTGCCTTACTTATGGTCAAGGCCAAATAGGACCAGCATCCCTGTCCCTCGACTCAGTGGAGAGCCTTTTAACAATCCCAAATCATGGTTCTGCCACACAGTTCATTGATCGGCTCCCTCAGGCCAGCCCCGGTGCTAAGAAGCTCACACACATCATCTTATTTAATCTTTATAACAGCCCTCTGAAGGAAGGGCCATTCTTATGACCGTTTTACAGGTGTTCAAATCCAGGATCAGATACAATATCACTTGCTTCAGGTTTTCCCCTGGAGGAAGGAGAAAAATCTAGACTCAAATTTGGGTCTGTCCAACCCCAGTCTGGGCCCTTCACCACTTGGCCGTCTGCCTCTCCTTCCACCTCAGGCCACCTGCTCTGTTCCATTCCTGACTCGGAGTGTACAAACACAGACTTGGGGATTTAGGAGCAGGGAGTCAGAAGAGAAAGGCCCAGAAGATGGGAGGAAGGCTGGGCCGAGGGGAGAGGGAGAGGGGAGATGCTTCCTAATTAGGAAGAAGTCTTTTGACCTTTCCATGTTGATTCAACTAAATCAAAAAGGGGTTGAGCTTGGGCACACTGCCACTGCCTTGAAGATGAATGAGGTAATATCTGCTTTGCTAAGACTGGAAAACATCGAGGTCAAATTAAGGCTGCTATCAGACCTGATGATTCCAAGGTGCAGGGCTAGGACAGGAGCGGAGCAGGGGACCAGCCATGCTGGCCATGACCTCAGGTCCTGCTGAGAAGCAGGGCCTCACCTCAGGATATCATCTGTTCTGAGAAACCCCAGGGGAAAGGGGCAAAGCTTTGCAAACAGGCATCCCTGTTGCCCCCTTCTGTTCTCTGTCTTAAGCCCAGGCCATTCATGACTTTGCAAGATCCCACCACATCTGCATTCGAGGACTTCAGGGTCTGATTCCTGCAGCATCCTTGGGCCACTCTGAGACACACAGAGCAGAACTCGGGGACTTAATATATAGGTGGGTGTCAGCTGGGACTCAAGGCAGACAGGGAGATGGGGAGGGAGAGGTGGTCCCACAACTTCTGGTCCATCTCTGAGCCTTTGGCCAAGCCTCAGTGTCCACACCTCTGCCATGGGCTGCTGGTGCCCCACGCCTTGCAGGGAAATGGGAAGGAGTGAGAAAATTCATATAAAAATCCAGTTCTCCAGACATTGGCAGGAAAGCAGAGCAAAGCGATCTGCTGGATATCGCTCAGCCCGGATTCCACCCCAGGCCTGTCTCCCCAGCTCCGTGAACCTGCCCAAGTAGGACGAGTTTGCAGTTTTCTTCAGGGAAACCCTCAGCAGAGGGAGTGGTGTGGGACCCCTCCAGGACCCACAAGTATCCATGAGTGTGTCTCTAGCTAGTTACTTAGCAGCAAGTGGTTAGTGGCCTGAAAATTAGATGGGTATGGTGTAAGCCTGACTCTGCTCCTAACTTGCTGTGCAACTTCAGGGAGCTCACTTGGCCCCTCTGAGCTTCAGGTTCTTCATCTGTGGAGAGGATGAGAGTCCCAGCCTGAGAAGGTTAAATTGGGCTGAGAGCATCTTCAACCTCGACCATGTCTTCTCAGAGTCTGTTGTTCTAGAGGTTTCTGTACCACGGATCTACCAGTGCATTTGGGAATTATCAGAAGACCACTGCGGCCGTGATGAGAGTCCTGCCCAACGTGGAACCCCTCTCCACCCCTCCACCGACGACTCCTCTTTAGGGACTGGATTCCACAAGGTAGAAAATCCCCAAACTCTCACTGCTGAGGCAGCCTTACAGAGCTGGTACAACAGAGCTGGTCCACACTGTAAGGTCAGATAACGGTGACAGAAAGGAGGCCAGTTAAAACTGCTGAGCAAGGCTTTATTGATATATGCTCTGGGACAAATTCCCCCGTCCATCAGAGCGTGTCTGGGAGAATCGTGCGCAGGCTCAGCTGATTTGGAAGTTTTATGGGTTTGGGGTAGGAAGGGGAGGGCTTGGGACAGGAAAGGGAAGTTTTGGGGGGTCCCGTGTCCTCTTGCGGTTGGTCAGGGGACTGGCTGATTGATAGTAGCCATGAGGTCACAAATTGTCGTCACTGTCTGCTGGTGACAGATTGTTCTCTCACGCATGCGGGCTGCCTGGTGTTTTGTTTTTCTTTAGCCACCTTAAACCGACCTAACACAAACCTGGGCTGTGTGACATTGGGCAAGTCACTTTCCCTCTCTGAGCCTCTTTTTTCTGGTCTGTAAAATGGGAATACATATGCCTCGCAGGGCTGATGAGGGTGTGGAAACTCAGTCTGGCCAGGATAAGTGCCCACCTATGTTATGCATCTTTGTCCTTCCTTGGGACACCCCGAAGGACTAGCAGTTTTTCTATCCTTTGCACCCCTGCTCCCCAGAAGCCAGGGCAGCCTGGGGCAACAGAGACCTTCGTGGAGGCCTCTGTGATTCTCACTTATCCTCTCAGTATGGCTGTCCCTCCTCCTGACCGCCTCTATCACTGCCTCCCTGCAGGTACTTGCAAAGCCTCACACCCTGAGGCCCTGACCATGGCTCTGAGCTTCACCTGCTATGAGCCGGGGGTCTTGCTGCTTTACCCTGGATGCTTCCAGACGCCCTGCCTAGTGGCCTGGTTCCTGACAGACAAGAACTGGGGTTGACAGAGGGACCAGCACCCCAAGTCCGCACCACCAGTGGGCCATGGAGCCAGACCCCCATCTTCGCCCACCCTCTGCTCCTCACCCTCCTGAGAAGCACTGGCTCTGGGTTCAGGAGCTCATGATCCTCCCCTCTAGACTTTCTCAGATCCGCCCCACAGCCACCCTCTCCCTGAACAGGGTCCCCTGTGAGCACCCTAGTCGACCACACCCAAACCCCCTGCTGCCCTCTACACAACAGGGACCTGCAACGTGGTGGCCTCAGTAAATTCTGACCCAGAATCTGGTCATTTACTGGGAACTGCGCTGCCTGGGGCCCAGCTCCTGGCTGAACATCTCTGGCCCCAACGTCTTCTGGGCACCCTGGTCCAATCATGTGACTGCAAAGGGTCTGTGTAGACCCCAGGCTGGCCCAAGGCCAGTGGGGTGGGGACAGTTACAGCCTAAGAACCCACCAAGGAAACCTGGGTCCTTCACCTGCAGAGGCCCCTCTGCCACTCACCTGGTCCCCTTTCCTCGCAGCCCTCGGCGTGCCTGAGCCTTGGATTCTGGGGTTTCTTGGTTCATTTTCTTTCTTACATGAACATCAGTTGCCTCGGGGAGGACTGGATGTATCGCATGCCCCATGGGATTCCCTCACTTACAGGAGCAGCTGTATACAGCAGGTGCTCAAACCATGCTTGTGGAGGGAGTGAACAGATAACTGACAGATTGTGGCTGAAGTCAGACGGCTCTGGCTCCGTGGGTCCTGAGCTCCATCCTGTGAATCCTTCTCCTCTGGAGCTGGAGCTGAGAGCAACAGCTCCTTCCTCGGAGCCCACGGACTACAGCAGAGACGGTTCCAGAAGGCCACGTGCAGCAGCCGAGCTCGGCGAGCACTCAGCGCACGTTCCCTCTCTAGCTATATTCACGCTGAACTCGAGGGCTTCAAGCGGTGGACTTGGGGCAGAGGTCCCCTCTGAGCCTCTGTTTCCTTATCTGGAAAGTGGAAATAATAACCCATGTCTTGGAAGGTGCTGGTGAAGTTTCAGCTAGACGATGAGAGTGATGAGAGCTGTCAATCTATTCCTGCTCATTCACCCAAGTTTTATATAAATGCATATATTCCATTATTACAGCCCCAGGAGGCAGAAAGCATTGTGTCCGTTTTACACCTGAGTAAATGGTACATGGCACAGCAGTTACTGGCCCTGGGTCCCCAGCGAGTGGGCCGTGGGCACAGAGGAAATTGGCTCTTAAGACTACAGAGGCCAAGGGGTCCCACGGCTGGGGACCAGGAGAGCTGGGGGCCCAAAGGCCTGAGAACACAGAAGTCAATGACTCCACTCCCCCTCCAAGGCGGAAGGCCTGAGAACTGGGGACAGAGGGAGGGACCCACTGGTGTGAGTTCCAGAGTCGAAAGGTCCAGGAGGCAAGAGTGGAGATGTGGAGGGCCGGGGAGAATGAGGCCCAAGCTCCAGAGGAGGCCGAGGGTCACCGCCCCTCCACCCTGCCCTGTGCAGGCCCTCGGGGGACTGGACGGTGCCACTGCATCGACGAGGGCAGAGCCTCTGTGCCCAGCACCAATTTGAACACTAGTCACTTCCAGAAAAAAACACACTGAGAAATAATGCTTCATCCACCCTCCCGGCCTCCCTCAGCCCAGTGAATCTGGGATATAAAAGTTGCCATCCATGCTTACACACTCTGCACCCGGGCGTGTGCACATAGGTACACACGTGCACACACACAAACGTCACATTTCTCTTTGTCAGATTCCAATTCCACATCATCCTGTGGCTGTTGGGTGACTGTCCCCCACCTCCCAGGCCATGAGCTGCTTTGGGAAAGCATCGCCCACCACTGCCAGCCAGCATACAGTAGGTGTTCATAAGCAGCATTTGTGGAGGGGAAGGAGGAAGGAGGGGAGTAAAGGAGGCCCAGGAGCCCGGGCCTGGCCTGGGAGTCCCCCAGCACTGACAGCAGGTTCAAGGATCCCCCAGGGTGACTCCTGGAAAGGCCCCGCCTCTCACTCACGGAGATCAAAAACTTTAATTGACGCCAGCCTGAGGTTTGTTATGCTTTTTAAACAAAGACAGCACAGGATTTGGGACATGATACTCAGATGGTGGGGGCTGGAAGGAGCGGTGTCCACACCCGCCCATGAACTTGGAGGTTTCGTTTCTTCAGGGACTCACATCACTGTCTTCCTGAAGCTTAGGGCTCAATGTTGCTTCTAAAGAAACTGATGATGTTGATGAATCTAATAAAATAAGGGAGGAGGAGGAAGAAGGAAGTCAGCCCTGTGGCCCATGGGCTGGTGCTCTGGCTTGTCCTTGAAGACAGCTCTCAGGCCGCCTGCTGCGCAGCACCCGGCCCCTGGTGCTCCAGCTCACTGCCCCGCTTGTCTCCGGCCCTTGGTGGCCTGGCTCCGTGCAGCATCTCCTGCCACCGGCGCTCACCGGATCCTCACCTTTCTCTGCATCTGCACCCCTCTCCCCGGGTTAGGACCGTTGGCTAGAAACCCTTCCTGAGGCCGCGATCTCAGATGACCCACTCCCCAAAATGTACCCGTCCAATCCAGTGACTGATAAGAGCTGCAGGGCGGTCCCTTGGCACAGGTGACCTGGGCAGTGCGGCCTGGGGTGCGTAGGTACAGCGACCTGAGGAGCCTCTGCCACATGCAGGGCCACCTGGCACTGCGGTTGGGACGGGGAGTGCACAGCCAGGGGCGATTGGAGGCAGCTCTCTGCCAAAAGCGTGGGTGGAGCAGGAGGCCAAGAGCCCGGGGAGCAGGAAGTGAGTCAGGCTGTCCACACGGTGCCTGGACACTGCCCGCTGCCCTGGACCAGCTGAGCCTGCTGGTCTCCCAGGCCACCCTTCCCTCTTCTCAGATGCAGCCCCGCGTTCAGCCCCGAGCCCTCTGCCTCTTCCCACCAGGCCTAGGCCACCAGTCAGCCCCAGAAAGGGAAGGACTCCCCACCTCTGGGCCCCCAACGCACTACTGGTGGCCACAGTGACAGGAAGGTCCCATCTGCCACCCTCCCTGTGAGGTGGTGGTTCATCCATATGGATGAAGGCATCTGGCTGTGACGGGGATTTTACACCCTGATTCTTCCACCACCCTGGTTCTCTACTTTAAACAAATAGAAAATGGTCCCCATGGAAGCGCTGCAGAGATCAATAAGTAATAACAGTTAACATGAGAGCCCATCATTATCTCAGCCAAGGGAGATCCAGAGAGGGCCCCAGTGAGCCAAGCCCAGCCCTGCTGGGAAGGAGCCAGGGACCCTGCCTGGGGTGTGGCCTTATGGGTAGGGGAGGGCAAGCTCCGAGTTCCGCCCACTTCAGGCCTGATCCCAACATTTCCCAGAAATCAGGGGCAGGGGTAGAGCCTAACCAAGAGCTCATGTGTTCCTGAGCAGCTCCTGGTAAGTGACCAGCAACTGCTCACTGAGCAACTACTATGTGCCAGGCAATGTTGTATACATGGTGCCAGGGTTCGGGTGTGTATGCTAAAATCTGACTGCCTGGGTTCACAACCTGTTTCTAGTAGCTGTGTGCCATAAGGCAAGTTACTTAACCTCGCTCTGCTCAGCTGTCTCATCTGTAGAATTTACTCATAATATTTACCTCACAGTGTTTTGGTAAGAATTAAGGAAGAAGAAAGCACAAAGTGCTTTATTCAAATCCTGGCACAGGGTCAGCCCTGGATAAATGCTAATAATTGTCAGGATCCCTATGAGGTAAGGTCTGTTAACTCCATTTAACAGATGAAGAAATTGTGGATCATAAGTTGAGTGATTTGCCCAAGGTCACCAGCTAGCCAGTGATGAACAGGAACCTGTCTGGATCTGTTACCACTCTGTCTGGATATAAGCAACTGAGACTCTGGTTAATAGTAGCTTAAACACATACAAGTTTATTTTTCTCACCTGAATTGAAGTCTGGAGGGCAATTGCTGGTGATGGGTGCTCATGAGGCTGTCAGACACCTAAGCATTTTCTTTCTACTTTTTTGCTCAGCCTCAGGCATGGCTTTGGCTTTCTGTTTGTTACCTCATGGCTACAAAATGGCTGCCTTGACTCTGGGCATTTTGTCTGAGTACTAACCAGGAAGAAACAGGAGAGCAAAGGTACATAGAATTACTCCAGACAGCAGGGGAGAGAGGGAGATAGTGAGGGGCATGAGTGACAGCAGAGCTGGTCATGCTGGGTAACACAGGGACATGCTGCCCCTCCACATTCTGCCATCCCTGAGGTTATTTGCCCTTAGTTAATGTGTCCTGGAGACCCTGACAGGACCAGGGCCAGAGCAAGTCCTGGGGTGAGTGAGATATGCGTCCATCCTTGGGGTGCTCCCAGTCAGAAGGGGAGGCAATGGAGAAATGGGTTGGACGTTCAGGTGGTCAGTCCTGGGATGAGGTGGTCCCACAGGGCTGAGTGAGACTCAGTGTGGATGGTCAGGTCCTCCTCTTGGGGACGTGGGAGCCAGGAGGCGGGCGAAGGGGAAGGAGGCCTCTCAGGGCAGAGGAGGGAGCTGGCCGAGGCCCGGGAGAATGCCCGTGAGTGGGCATGTTAGCCAGACAGCCTGTCCTTGAGGACACAGGGTGACCAGAGGTGGGGAAGAGGGACGAGGTAGTGGGGACTGGACCTCGAGGAGTTTCAGAACCCACCTGGAGGGGTCTGACCCCGACCCTGAGCACAGTGGGAAGCCCCGAGGGACTGCGCCCTGGGGAGTCTCAGGTGGTGAGGTGGGCTGAGGAGGGGGAGCTGGACCCCAGGGAGGCCCTGGTCAACCTCCCTGGACAAGGGAGCAGGGTGGGCGGGAGGGGCGTGGTGGGAGTGCACAGAGGGGCGGACGAGAGGAGACCCTGATCCAGGAGGTAGTGAGGAGCCAGTCCAGGTGGCTGCTGATGACCAGGTGGCGACTGGGTCACCAGGTATGTCCTTACTCACACCTGGAAGCAGGTGAGAACCCCCTGGAGACCCTCTCCATCCCCTGTTCCTCTCACAGTGGCCCCGTCTGGTCCAATCGTCTTAGGCAGGTTTGCTGTGGCACCTCCGAGGAGGACGTGTGGCCTCCCTAATTGTCAGCAGGCTCCCTGTGGCGGGCTCAACCAGGAGACCTCCAAAGCACATCTGTGGGGCCTTCTGGGGGCTCAGGGACCCTCTGCAAGGGCAGCAGCACCAGCCAAGGTGCCACAGTATGTCTTGAGCCCTCCCTGGAGTCCTCTTGCAGGAGGTCAGTGCCCTCCACCTTCCACCCTCGGATTGAGGAGAGGCGCCAGGCAGGATCCCACCAAGGGTGCGTGTGGGTCGCGGGCCCTGGGCCTCCCGTTTCTGCGGTGGGCTGTGGGCCGGTCAATGCGGGGTCTCCTGGCCTTCTAGGGTTTCCTTCTTCTGGACCGCAGGCTGTCAACCTGGAGCAGAGGCAGGTGGGCCCCTGGAAGGAGGGGCGCTCTCACTGACTGCGGCTGTGCCAGCGCTGCGGGCCCCTGGTCCTCACCTGGCTTCCTCCAAATCTCTCTGCTGTCGTTTTGATCTCCATTTGTCAAACCCTGAGAGATGCCAGCCAGGGAGAATAGCAGCACCAAATCTCCAGAGAATGGATCAGGCAGGCCCTGAGCCAGGCACGTCACACCCTCTCCTCTGTGTTGTCTCAACCCCGTGAGCAGGTGACATTAACACCCCCATGCCCGGCGGGTATGAGAGAGGAAACTGGGGCCTGAAGTGAAGCCTCTCGTCCAAGACCACACTGTGTAAGTCATAGATCAACCTCCCTGTCCCTAACAACCCCTCCCCACAGCTGCTGGAAAGGCCTTCCATGATGTTCTGGTTCTTTCCTCATTATGCAGAAGGGGAAGCTGAGGACCAGAGAAATCAATCAACTTGTCCAAGGTCACACAGCATCATCGTGGCTGAGCCAGGCTTTTGATTCTCACCCAGGACTCCTTCACCTGCAGGTTATTCTGGCCACCTTCTCCTTGGGCATCAGCAGGGAAGTGACTCAGAAGACAGAGTCAGGCATAGAGAGGCCCAGGCACCTCTGGAGGACACCCTGAAAGTGGGTAGTGCCCGGAGCAGGTAGCAAACTACCCAGGACCCTGGGCTCCCTCTTTCCTCCCCCAAACACACTGCAGGGGAAAATATGTGCTTTGAAAATGAGAGCCAGCTAGCTCGAAGCAGATAGATCAACAGTGTTTATGTGCAGGCACTTTATTAATTAAATGTCCTAAATACATTGAAACCTGGGTATTTAATTTAGATTTATAGGGATAATTTAAATTTATAAGATCAGTTATTATGCATTAAGTAGAGAAAATGTCAATTGATTTTCATAGGCAACATTTATTGAAGTATTAAAAAAGAAAACTATGTAAAATGTAATTACCCTGGGCTGGCGGGGATGTCTGCAGCCGGCGGAGGGGGCGCCGCCTCACGGGGGCGGAGCCTCACTGGGGGCGGAGCCTCACAGGGGGCGGGGGCGCCTCACTGTGGGTGGGGTGGGGCTCTCCCAGGGCGGATGGCAGTTTCATGGTTCCCTTGTTGGTCATCTAAATAAAAGCTAGACGGCCCTCCTCCCCACCCCGGGACTGCACGCATCATCACAGCGCAAGAGACTGGCCACTTCTGTGTCCGCCCAAGTGGGTGCGTGGAGGCCACTGGGGAATTGCAGCCCTGGGTTCTTGTCCAAGCCCTGGCGCCCCCTGCCTGTGACCTTGAGGAGGCCCCCTCACCTCCCTGCGCTTTTACCTCCAGGGCTGGGAACCAGGAGGGAGGGGAGAGAAAGGGTCCCCGGGATACCTCTACTGCAGGGGCGGATGTCGAATGGGGGAATGGTCCACTGTCCAGATGGGGCCTCCCCACCCTCGCTCTCTCACACACCCCACAGTCCTGGGAGTGGCCCTGTTTTGATTCCTGAGAGGCATGTCTGCGGAAGTGGCAGGTGTGGACAGGGACCCCTCCTTCCAGGTGGGGTCTGGCCAAGCCACAGAGCAGGCTGCAAGGGTGGGCCTGGCCCAGGGCAGGCGCTCCAGGACCTGAAGCCAAGGGCCCAGGCTGGTTTCAGAAGTCACACCAGGTGCTGTCAGCAGAGGGGTTTGGGGACAAGGCAGCAATGGCAGAAGGGTTCCAAGAGCAGGGCGGCCGAAGCCAGCAGGGAGGTGGAGATGACCCAAGGGGCATCACTGCGCGAGGCCACCAGGCTGGAGGAGCTGGGAGGGAGACGTGACCAGAGGCCATAGTGCTTGCTGGGGATGCTGATGGAGATCCTGCTGGGCCACCGCTGGCCTGTGCTGGCAGACCTGGGAAGGGCTTCTGGAGCCCACACTCAGCCGCTGCTCTGGCTGTCAGAGCCTGTGACTGGTGCAGGGACCCAGAGCCACTTCCTCCCTAGCAAGTGCTCCTGTGGCATCTCCCTGAGTCCCGGTTGCTCCACACCAGGCACCTGGTCCAGCATGTCAACTGATCCTGGGGCTAAGTGGCTCCTCCTCCCTCCTCGCAAGGGAACATTCACCCAGGCACAGACTGTGACCTGTGGTGTAATGGTGTTGGCAGGTGTAAGGAAGGGGAAGATCTCAGGATGAGAGCATCTGGATTAGGTGGGCCCTAGATCCAAGAGCAGGTATCCTCATAAGAGATACAGAGATGCAGGGTGGAGGGGGCCGTGCGTAGACCAAGGCAGGGATCAGAGCCATGCTGCCACAAGCCAAGGAATGCCAGGAGCCACCAGCAGCTGGAACAGACTGAGAAGCCTGTGCCCTGGAGCCTCCAGAGACAGCCTGGCCCTGCCGACACTTCCATTCCAGATTTCTGCAGTTTACCTCCTCCAGGGTGTGCCCAAGCTCAAATTGATAATGAGCTAATACTGCCTGTACCAGCTTGATGACCCAGGGGATGAGATGACACCCAGGTCAAGAAGGGACACCAGCATGCCTAGTCATTTGACGCCCAGGGTCAGGCATTTCATCTCTCAAGGGTCCAGAGTCAAGCCTGGAACTGCTTCTCAAATGGAGAACAGTCATCTAGGGAAGAGGACGTGGCTTTGTATCAAAACCTAGACAGCCTCGCTGAGCCTGCTGCTAGTTTTGGAGGCTCCCTCCCTGCACAGAGAGCTGGGATCTACAGACGGGTGTGTGGCACCACAATCCCATTTACCCCTGGCCACGATGTCCTCACTGAGCATAGGATGTCCCATCCTCAAATCCCAGCGCGGAGGCCTGTTTCCTGGCATTGCGACAGGAACCCTGTTACTCCGCTCAGGTGGAGCTGAACTGCCCCAGGGTTGTCAACAGGGGGCGTCAATGCAGGGAGCTCAGGATGGAAGGGCAAGGGCTGGAAGAGCAGGGAAAGGGAACAAGAAGGGACCCAGCGGCACTCAGCAGAGTCACTAGAGCAGAGGGCAGGCAGCCGAGGGACAAAGGCCCCACACGGGGCTCAGCACTCGGCCTCAGTGCTGCTCAGAACAGTTGGAAACTTGGCTCTGTGACCTGAGCATGTTGTCTAACCTCTCTGGGCCTTTCTCTACCCAAGAGTATGTGGGGATAGTAGTGACCCACACACTTGTCCTATAATGATTAACAGCACATAGAAGTGTCCGTGGCAGACCAGTATGAGAGAGGCGCTCATGTGATCAGGTCCGGCGTCTCTCTTGACCCACTCTCTGACCTTGAACGAATGTCCAGGCCTCGCTGAGCTCTGGTTTCTCATCTGTAAAATGAATAGAGATGGACTGGAGACTCCCAAGGTCCCTCTAGCCCTGATGAGCTATGTGGCTGTGAGTCACCCGTTAAATGAAATGGACAGGATGGGATAGGCAGGATGGACAGAGGGAGCATCTCACTGTTGGGAAGGAGCCCAGAGGGGAGCAAAGGCTTGCGGGAGGCTCTAAGGGCATCTGAGTGCTTCCCGAGGCACACGCTCCCACCAGCCGCTCCCACTGCAGACCCCTGAACACTCCCTGCGTCTCTGCTGATGCCGCTGGCGCCAGGACCAACCTGGTGCAGATTCTCTTTGATGGGCTCTCTCGGTGCTGCTCAGTCTACAAGAAATTGCCAGGAGCAGCATTTTCTGCACACTGTGGTCTGGAAAGAAAAGGGAGCCTTCCATTAAATCCATCATAAAGATTAGGTTTGTAAGCCCTGAGGTCTTGGGGTGCCAGAGCTGTGAGAATCTTTTGTTTGGACTGGAAATATGAGTTTAAACCTGTTGGCACTTGAGTTTGGGAGGTCTTTAGATACCTGCAGAAGCCCCACGATCCATCAGTGCTGCCCCCTGGTGGCTATAGCATAGGGCTTTTTTTTTTTTTTTGGTACCAGGGACTGAACTCAGGGGTACTGGACCACTGAGCCACACACCCAGCCCTATTTTGTGTTTTATGTAGAGACAGGGTCTCACTAAGTTGCTTAGCACCTCGCTGTTGCTGAGGTTGGCTTTGAACTCGCGATTCTCCTGTCTCAGCCTCCCTAAGTGTGCATAGGGCATTTTTGTTTAGCAAAGGGTTCAGAGGTCTGTCGGTTCTGCCCCCTGCTAATTTCTGCCAATCATTTCATTTCCCTGAGACTCAGCTTCTTTGTTTCTAAAAGAAAGAATATCGACTCTAATTGGCACGCATGCTGCTTTGCCCATCCAGCATCCCCTCCGCCTCTGTTTCAGCACCCAGCCCTCCCCGCCACCCCTCCTTCAAGAAACTCAGCCTCCCACTATGAGCCCCGGCTGCTCCCGCAGGGTTATCCACCAGCGATTCCATCTCATCCCTCCTCTTAGGTACCAGCCCAGACTGAACCAATCATAGCACTGTTCTCCTTGGGAAATACTGATTGGTCCAAGCAGAGCATGTGGCCCAAATTAGGCCTATCAGAATCCTTGCCTGGGACTTTATATATAATTATTAGGGAGAGTTCTCACTTTCTTCTGGTGTCAGTAGATAGGGTGATAGAAACTTGGAGCTGTGGATGGTTCTAATTCCCCAGCCCTCCCCTTTCCTGCCTCTGAATAAACCCAACTGCAAAAGGAAAGAAGCGCTTCTGCAGCCAGAAACAAAGTAAAGAGATGTTGAGATGGATAAAGAGAATGAGAGGACCAGTGATGTAACTGCAGTCCCTGGATCTTGCCATGCCTGAAAGCTGGTTCCACTGGCGTCTTTTCCAGTTGTAGAAGCCACTAAATTCCCTTTTAGGTTGAAGCGACTTGACTTTTCAGGTTGAACTTGTTGAAGACTCAACTCAAATTGCTTTAACCCAAGGGAAAATATAGTAGCTCAATAAATGCTGGTGTTTCTTCTAGTGGGAGTCACTATATGTCTTATCTTAACACTTGCCACTCTGATCACGGGTGCCCGGGGGGAGTGTCTGTCACCCCGGGAAGTGTCTGTCACCCCGCTTAGCAGAGAGCAGCTCAGAGCAGGTCCGGGGTGATGCACTCAGCATTGACTCCCATCTCAGGCCCAGGGCACAGAGGGTGCTGAGGAACATCTGTGGATGGAGGAGTGGAGGAGCGGCCAGGTCTCCCTCTACCTCGTGTCCCGTGTCCTGCTCAGGGCCCCCCTTCATGGCATCTTCTTAAGCCACCCCTGTAACCATAGCGGTCATCCACCTGAGCATTGGCTGTGCGTCTCCAGCCTCCTCCCTCAGGCTGGGAGTTCTTCAGCCACTCCAACATTCTGGCAGTGATTTATTGGGTGCCTCCTATTAAGCATCTAGAGATGTAGTTTTAGGCACCAGGGAGACAAATGTCACCAAGACAGGCTCAATCCCTGCCCCAGGCATTTACACTTGAGGGGTCTCCAGAGTGCTCCATGTGCCAGGCCCTGAAATGTGCTCTGAAGCATCACGGGAAGGAGGGAGGCCGGCAGGTCTGGGGGGCCCTGTGATAGTCCTTGACATCACTTCCCTCTGCTACGAGCCCCATCCCTTGCATAAGCTGCCCCGAGAGGTCCAGCAGCAGGAAGCACAGTCCAAGGGAAGCAGAGCAAGGATAGAGCAGTAGGGGACAGTGGCAGTTCCCCTCCCAGAGCCAGACCTGGGTGGTGCAGGCCAGGGTGCGGGAGTGAGGGAGCAGGAGGCCAGTCCACACTCAGGCAGGCTGGGAGACCGTGAGACTGCCAGCCAGCTGTGCCCAGGCTTCCTGAGGGTGCCATCCTGAGGGATGGCCAGTTATTGTCCTGTCCCTGCCCTGAGTGGCTCAGGAGTTGCAGACTGAGATTTGAATCCAAGAGGGATTCAATCTCTCTGGGCCAATCTCTCTGCCCATCCTCTGGCCTCTCACCAGCACCTCCCATTGGAAGAAACCAGCAGAAGCCAGTTGGTCAGAGAGATCTGAAGCAGTCCCTGAAGGCCAGCCTCACTGGGCACAGCTGGACAGAACGAACAGGGTGAGGAGAACCAGTCAAGGGTGGGGCTGTAGTGTGGATCTTGAATGTTCCAGAGACACATGTGTTGAAGATCTGGTCCCCGACCCATGGTGCTGTCGGGAGGTGGTGGATCCGTCAGGAGGCGAGGCCTTGTGGAAGGAAGTTAGGTTACAAGAGGGAATATTGGGACCCTGGCACCTCCCTGCCTCTCTCTTTGCTTCCTGGCTGCCTTGAGGTGGATAGGCCTCCCCTTCCATGTGCTCCCGCCATGATGTGCTGGTCTGCCACAGGCCCAGGTCAATCATGGACTGAAACCACTGAAACTATAAGCCAAAAACCTCTTTCCTCTTTTGAAGTTCTTAATCTTAGGCATTTTGTCACAGGGATAGAAAGCTGGCAAACACAATATCCAAATGCATTCCATGGTTTTACTAGAGTTGGTGGGAAAGTCACAGAATGCCACAGCTCAGAGGCTTCCCACTTTGTGGGGTCGATTCAGAATGTTCTTTAGGGTCTCTTAGCTTCTTTATCCTTTGGTATCAATGGACTGCTTCACAAGATGCGAATCATCTTTTTATATGAAGCTATTTTAAAAGGAAAGCAGACAGCTTCACGAACAGGAATGCAGGGACCTTGACATTGTGACCCCACCTGGAAACTGAGCCTCAAAGTCACATCTGAGGCTCAGCAGGTGCCAACAGGCTGTGGAGAAAGAACAGCATCCTGGAGCCCAGTTCTGCCTTAGCTCCTTGCCTGCAGTGTGGCCTCCAGAAACAGCCTCCAGAAATGGCCTCCCTCTCTAGATCTCAGTTTCCCTAAGCTGCAGCAGAGATTCCCCCACTGGGATGCCCAGCTCCAGCAATGGACCAGGAGATCTCTGGGCAGCAAGAAGACCCTGGACATGAGCCTGCTGCTCTCTGATTGTGGGAGATGGATGGTTCTGAACTTAATTATAAAGAGGAAAAAAATCCAAACAAATGTCTGTGGAAGGCACCTGGGAGCACTTAGAGGATGATTAAAGTGCACTGCTGAGCACATGTAATTAACAGCTGCTGGGACATGAGGGGAGATCAAGGGCCAGGTGCCACCACGGTGTGGAAGGGGAGGAGAGAATCTGGGGGCAGCAGTCAGGAACTGGCAGGAGGTGGGGAGAGACAAGCCCAGCTGTGCCCTGACCTCAGGGGTTACCTTGGACATGCTCCACAGCCTCCCCTCCTCCCTGCCACCTCCAGGTGCTATCGTCACATGTGACTTCCACGTGTGACTTCCACGTGTGCTATGCACACCACACTGTTCAGTAGAGCAGGGTTCCTTCGTGCGGGTGGGCATACCACCACTGTCTCCGTGTTGAAAGACGCCTGGTCCCTGTCTCGGGGCGCCCTCTCCCCCGCGGCTCTCTCCTGCTTCCTGCCTTACTCCTGCCCCAGCAGAGTCTGGAATCCAGGGCTAAGGTATGGCTCACACACTGGGGTGGTGGAGAGCAACACCCCACCTTGGGCCCTGGCAGCTTCTGGGGTGAAGGTGTGGCCACTGAGTGACAAAGGCTCCCACCTGCCATCCCAGGGACTGGGCCGGACACTTCTGGGATCCCTGCCAGCTCTGATATGCTGTGTCTCTCTGTCCCAGTGTCTGGGGGCAGTGGGGCAAAGGGCCTGGGCTCAAGGATGGAGGCTGTGGTGGGGAGGCTTGGGAGATAGCAGTGACTCTGAGCCAAGCCCTGGAAGGGGCTGGTGGTAACAGCAGACAGACCTGGGGTGGCACCCAGCAGGAGCTCTGGGCCAGACATCCAGGAGGAAAGCAGAGGGCAGGACTCAGCACCCTGGACTGAGTGTTGGGGCCTGGGTCAGTTCTGTGTCTGCTGCTGACTTGCTGTGTGACCTTGGACAAGTCACATGATCTCTCTGGGCCTCAGTTGCCTCATGTGCAGTATAGAGATGATGTTGGGAGGACTGAAGCAGGTCAAGGTAGAAAAGTAGGTCGAGAAAGTCCACCATGATGGAGGCGAGGCCTCACCTACTCCACCCACCTCTGCTCCCAGCTTCCTGGTGATTGGCCAGGTCCTGGTGTCTCCACCCCTGAGAACCCAGCTGATTGGAGGAGGTGGAACTTTTATGCAAATAAGGCTGCTCCCTCTTTTTCCCCTTCTCCAGAGGCCCTCCCACAGGCTGCTGGGACAGGAGGGGGCCCTGGCCCAGGCTGGCTGGACTTCCTAGGGGCTGGCTGGTCTCTCCTGCAACATTTGATTGATCATCTAAGTACAGATGGCTTTGGCTGCCCCTCCAGGCTCTGAGCTGCTCTCTAACCCCATCCCTGACCCTCCCCTGCCTCGTCCCTGCTCCCTTGACCAGCTGGGTGACTTGTCCCCCTCTATTAAGTGGGGATAAGAATGCCTACATCAAGGACCTGTTCTCTCTCTGAACAGGCTTCTTCAGACCTTCTATCAGTATTACTTGGGAGCATCCTGGGTGCCAGGCCCTGGTCTGGACATGAGCACACAGATGGGCAATATAGAGGAGGCCTGCTCTCTTGGGGGTTATTGAGGTGGGTTTGCAGGTGGCTGCAATAAGGAGCATGCTGGGAAGTGTCTCTTTTAACCAACTTTCAGCTACTGTAACAAATAGCAGGGCTAAATCAACTTAATAAGAGGAAGGGTTTATTTGACTCATGGTTTCAGAGATTTCAGTCCATGGTTGCCTGGGCCCAGTGCCTTGGAGCCTGTGGTGAGGTAGAACATCATGGTGGGAGTGGGTGATGGAGGAAGCTGCTCACCTCACGGTGGCCAGCAAGAAGAACAGCATTCTGAGTCCAAACAGCAATGTCAGGAGCTGCCAGGGACCAAGGCAACCCAGGTGAATGGGTGACCTGACTCATCCAACACCACATGGCAAGCCAGGCTGGCCACAGAGGAGGCACAAGATGCCACTCAGTGAGGCCAGCCACCCCACCTCCCCACAGACCACCCTCTTCCCCGCTGATGAGAGAATTTTTAATTGTTATAATTATCTGAAAACTTGGTACCTGCCACCAATAATTAAAATGAGATTCAGCTCCACTTTCTCTGTCTCTCTCCTTACCTTTAAGTGTGATGGGGGATGTCACCGCACACCTGGAGGCCAGGGCACTGAGCAGAGGCCCCCGAGGGGTCTGCAGAAAGGAGGCGGGTGTGGATGTGAATGTGGGGGTGCTGTTGGGGGAAAGCCCCGAAGCCCGGCTGAGTGTGCCTGTGTGCATGAGGGCGGGCGCCATGGGCGTGTGAGCTGGTGGGCTTGTGCAGCGATGAGGCAGGGCACGGGAGGCAGGGCTGGTGACAGATGGGGGCGTGAGGGTGTCTGGGAACTGGGTAACAGCACGGGAGCAGGCCTGCCCCTGGGGTAGGAGCAGGAGCCTGGAGCTGCCGGGCCTCCATTTCCTGATTCTTTACTCGCCCTCCTCAAGCCCCCTTTCCCTCACCTGCTGTTTTAGTCAGCTTTCCTGCTGCTGTGCCCAAAAGGCCTGACAGGAACAATTTTAGAGGAGGAAAAGTTTTTGGGGGGCTCACGGTTTCGGAGGTCTCGGTCTACAGACGGCCAGCTCCGTTGCTCTGGGCCTGAGATGAGGCAGAACATCATGGTAGGAGGGTGTGGAGGGGAAAGCAGCTCAGGACCTGCCAGGAAGCAGAGAGGGGAGTAACTGAGGGCACCATGAGAGCTACATGCCACTTTTCCAGCTGGCCACCACTGGACGAAACACCGTAAGGCTGGGAGGCACTGTTTGGCAAAGCACCTTGAGGGATGGAGATGCCATCTGTCTGCTGTCGCCCCTGAACTCTTCTTGGAGCTTCGCCGAGCTCTTGTAAGATTTCCCAGTAAACCATATGTCTCCTGTGCTGTCTTTGGGCACATGCTATGGCCCCTCTGAAACCTAACCCACCACCCTGGTGCAACTGGGCTGTGGACAAGTCACAAGGTGTGACCAGTCGTGGCAAGAGGCCAGGTGTAGGGAGCAGGGAGCAGTCTCTGCTGGGCGGAGCCCTCTGCTTAGCGCCTGGACGGAGACCCGCAGGTGGCCAGCCAGCCACAGCCTGCTCAGATGTCTCCTGTCAGGCCCGGTGGCTCATGGTGGGCCATCTGCCCAAGAAAGCACTGTGCCCATGGCTCAGGGCTGGGCGGGGTGACACCCACTGCCGCCCTCTCCTCCACGCTGGAGTCTCTTTCCTGTGCTTGCTTTTGTGGTCCTCCTCCACCCCACGCGGGGCTACAAATATTCAACAACTGGCTCCCCAGGAAAAAGCCCTGATTGGCCGCTTCTGCCAATTTCCATGGTGTAAATAATTCCATGTGGTCCATTTCAAGCTTCCAATGAGATGTCACTGAACAGGAAGCAGATAGTGGACTGCTGCCACCACCCAGATGCCCAAGGAGCAAATAACCCTGAAAGCACCCACAGAAGCATGAATTAGAAGGTGCTCAGAAACCAGGGAGCCTGGAGTATTTATTGCCTTTGCTTTTAATGCAATTCATCTCATCACAAGTTAACGTCACTTAGGTATTCACAGTGTCTGTGTTTAGAAACACCATGACAAGCGTCCTGAGCATCACCCCCACCCCCAGCTGTAGCTGGCTGGACCCAGCTCCCACACACCGCTGCCCCTGTGCCCCACTGTCCTGGGTTCTTGATCTTGTAATTATGGAAGCCAAAATTTGCCTGATTTCTAGGGCCCGTGCAGAGGCCAGCGGCCAGCCCCGTCTCGCTGCACCAGTCCTCTTGTGCGGTCTTTGACACTTCCAATTATCTTTTCAACTCCTTTATCATCAGAAATGAGGATTACATTTCTAGCTTTAATACCACACTACCAGATGGAGTTCGTCCTTGGGTAGGTAGGTGGAGAGCATCCCCAGGGACTCTTTCTGAGCATCCCAAGCAGGTACCCTTCAATCCTCACTAAGACCACCACTGAGGCACCTTGAGCTCCCGGGACATCCCAGGGCAAGTTGCTGGGTAGTTCACTGGGTGTCCCTGCCCCATGCCCGTAGCTCTCTGCAGCCTTGCTCAGCCTCAGGAGTCCGGGACAGCAAACTCACTTCACAGATAAAGCATGGAGCTAGAAGGGACTTCCTCATTTTGCAGGTGGGGAAACTGAGGTCAAAGATGGACAGGTCTTACTCAAGGTCAGCCATCAAACTAGGGAAGATGCAGAGAGAAACACCTTTCTCCCTCTGACCCTGAGTCTCCAGCCCCATCATGGCAGGGGCTGAGAGGACATGGAGATCACCCAGGGTTTGGGACTGGAGCTCCTTGTCCTTATGCTGGAGACCTCTGTTCATCCCAGAGCCTGGGCCACCAAGTCCTGATCAGCTCCTCTGACTGATCCCTACATACTGCCTGCAGCCCCTTGCCCAGGTGGCCATCGATTCTTTGATCCGACCAACTTCTAAATTTGACCTGTCTCCCCCATTTTCTCCATTCCTCCCACTGGTCAGAGCCCCCAGTCCCCTCACCGTGTGTCGTCTCCTCACTGACTGGCCCCCAACCCCATCCATTCTCCATCCATTGGCAGGGCCATAGGACCCTCTTGAAATGCAAATCTGCCTACGTCATTTTCCTACTTAAAATCCTTCTGAGCCCCACTCTGTTCTCAGACCCAATCCCCACCTTTTGCAGCCATGAGGACTGAGGTGACCGGTCCCCCACTGGCTGCTATGAATTTACCACCTCTACCCCCACTGGCTCCTCCTCCGAGGCTCCAGTGCCCTCTCTCCTGGGTGTCTGCTCCCCTGGCCGCTCCACCTGCAGGGACACCCCCCTTCCTGGCCAGGTGGATACCTCCCTCAGGTCAGGTTGGACACAGCACGTGATCTCCCAGGGGAGCTGATCTGATCACAGCCCAGCCTGGCAAGTTCCTCCTCCCTCCCAAGATTCTCCCTTAAAGCCATTTCCTCTCCTCAGAGCACGGAACAGGGGGCAGAGTTGGGCTGTGGCTGCTGCGTGGGCCACACAGACCCTCAGGGACGGCGCTCTGACTCCCCAGCGCTCAGGGAAGCCCCAGCTTCTAGGTTGCACTCTGGGTGCTCAGAGCAGACTTGTCATGGATGGGTGAGTGGATGACAGCCCTTCCTGGTGTGCTCTGCGCCAGCACAGATGAGACTTGGAGCTGGAGCAGTGCCCTGGACGTGGCTTCAGCCCTGAAGTCCACTCGGTCCCCTAGGGTGAGAAAAGTGTGCACTATGACAGCCGGAAGGGCTCAGGGAAGTAGGAGCTGGGAGTGGGAGAGAAGGGGACCCAGGGAACTGCCCTGGGGCTACTGGAGAAAGAGGGCATACACTTGAGTTGGGTTCTGAGGGGTGCATAGGAGCTTGCCCCAGAGGAAAAGGGCACCCTAGTGGGCGGGGCAGAATGACAAAGTCCTGAATTGTTACTGGATGGTCCGCAAGGCCAGAGATGCCAGCAGGGCCTGAGTGAGGAGGGTATGGGTGCCAGGGTGTGGGGCACAGCTCATGCCCAGGGGGTGGGGTTATGGGAATGACTTGGTCAGATGCCCAGGGAGATAGAGGCAGGGAGGCCAGAGAAGAGGGACCTGTAGGGCCAAAGCCAGAGGTGGCAGAGGCCTGGACCCAGTAAGAGGAGGGGACATGTGGGGCAGATTGACACGCTGTGGTTCTGAGAGCACAGCCTGCTGCAGCTGGCCCCCTCCTGGCACGTCTCTCTCATGCCCCTGTGGGCAGGGTGGGAAGGCCGGAATCTGAGATGCCCTGGGGTGGCCTGGTGGGGGAAGACTTGGAACTGGACATTGCAGGCTGGGGTTCCACCTCTGCCCCTCATTTTAGGTCCTGGTCACCCCACCTTCAAAACAGATGAGAAAACCAAATGGGAGCCCTGGACAGGTAGCTTCAAGCCGGGACAGGGCGCCTGGAGCCCAGTGAGGAGGAGAGCGGCTCCAGGTCACAGAGCAAGTTGCTGGATAGTACTTACCAGAGCCACTCACCATGGTGGCATAGAGGCCACATGAGAACCTGTGTGGACAGGAAGCCAGTAGAATCCCCAGGGCTCCCAATCCCCTGCCCAGACCTAAACAGAATCCCTGAGGTGGAAACAAGAACTGTTTTAGACACTCCACGTGCATCTATCTGATGAGCGGCAGATGTGTAGACTCCGGGGTGGGTGACACAGATTCCCTTGGTGCTGGGGACATCACTGTAAGAGCAGACGAGGTATGCTAAAACTTGTATTGGAAATGGAAGGACAAGGGCACTTGATCTTTCCCTCTGCAATTGAACCTGAGGGGATGTGAGGGCTGGAGCTGCTGCAGCTGCTTCTGGAGCCAGAGGCGCCCCTGGCCTCTGCTCCCCTCCTGCTGAGATCAGTTGTGCTGCTGCGTTTTCTTCTCAGGGTCTGGAAGTGCATGATTCAACTATTTCTCTGCTGCAGCCCCCACCCCAAAACTCAGTTCCCAATCTGCACAGTAAAGGAATTGGACTGCGTGAAGCCCACCTGCTCTGATGTCTCAGACCCCTGATAAGCCCAAGGCTCCACTGAGAATCTGAGCTTCAGAGTTAGGCTGGGATTTTTCTTGCCGATGCCCCAGGGAGGCTGGGATGGCGAACAGTGGGAGGGATATTGATAAAGAGAGTCAATCATAGCACTTGCTTCTGTTCCTCCTGGGGGATTTGGTTCAGGAAAAATGGTGCCAAGGGAGAGAAGGCGAGCGCCTTGCTGAGCATGTGGGGAGTGGGGGGAGGCCCTCCTGGTGACAGTGACACTCTTGGGCCCACAATCATCTGCCTCGTTTCTTGGTTTTATAAAATGTATTCTCTACCGGAGTGTCCCCATGGCACCCAGCAGAAAGCAGCGTCCAGAAGGAAAGGGAGATGGGGAGAGTTTAAGTGTCCCACCAAGGTCACAGCC
Source organism: Xerus rutilus (assembly GCA_028644305.1). Lineage (NCBI taxonomy): Eukaryota > Metazoa > Chordata > Mammalia > Rodentia > Sciuridae > Xerus > Xerus rutilus. The sequence continues at coordinate 19,530,462 of CM053400.1, read as the reverse complement.
GTGACAGGGCTGAGCCACGAGCCCAGCTCCATGTTCCCACTGTCCCTGAGCCGCAGTGGGGCATCCAGCGTGACTGTGCATATGGTGGGCACTTCTGGAAGGCCACACACGCCTGCAGGCAGATACTTCCTGCTTTCACTGTGTGACACCCAGGGGCCTGGGACAGGGGGAGTGAGGGGAGCAGCTACTGCACCTGGTACTGGGGTCCTGGGGCTAAGAATGCTGGGGCCACAGCCGCGCTGGCTCCACCATTCAGGGCTGTGGGACTGGGCCCGGTGGCTTAATATCTCTGTGCCTGGGTCCTCTCACCTGTAAGAGGGGGACTGAGGTCAACACATACAGAGTTGTTCAAAGGGTGCCTGGCACAGCAGATGTGTCATCCCAAAGGTCCTTTGCTGAGGGAGAATGTTCAGGCTGGCTGGACACATCCCTCCAGGGTCTCAACTCTAACCCAACACTTTGGCCTCCTCCTGAGGCCCCTCCCACTCCAGGCTCTGCACTGATTGGGTGGAAAACACCCTCCTTGCTCTGGACCTGTCTGAGCTTTCCTACCCCTGGGTTCTGAGCTCCTAGCTCATCAGCCTCCTCGTGGCTCCATTCACTAGGGCCTCTTGGGCTGCTTCTTCCAGGAAGACTCCCTTGATTGACCTCTGCACCTGGGTCCCCACCTTTGGCTTCTCTCCAGTGCTCCCTAGCCTGAGGCCAGGATTCCTGTCCTGCCTTTGCCACTAATCCACAATTTCCGGGTGGCTCCAAACAACTTCCTTCTCTTTGTGGGGCCTCAGTTTCCTCCTCTGAGAAGTGGGCATGCTCACCTGGCCAGACCACCTTGCAGAATTAGAATGCAGAGCAAATGGATGAGTGGCTGGGCAGGAGAATGCTATGATGTGCAGGGAGCCCTGTGAGAACCGTGTGATCAGAATCCAGCTGGTGCAGTTTCTCTGCCTTGATTCTGAACTGGAAGATCTGGGGTATAAGGGACAGAGAATGGGCTTTTCATCACTGATGGGGCTGATGCTGGAGGATGGGCTCACCCTATGGGCATGTGGGCCCCAGGACTAGACAGAGGAGCTCGCCCTCAGAGGGGTGCTGGGCCCCCGGTTCCCCATGGTGGAGAGCCTGTGCCTCTGTGGGAGAGGGAAGCTAGGCATCTGGGGAACCTACTCAGGAAATTAGGAGTCAGGGAGCCTCCCCCAACTCTAAATAATAAAATAATGGTGGGATCACTCATGAGGCATAATTCTGTGCTGGCACAGTAGCCACCATGTTACAGAAGGAGACATTGAAAATTACAAAAGCTAAGTCACTTATTTGGTAAGTGGGCAATTGGAAATGAACCCAAGTGTGGCCCAAAGTCCTTTTTCTTAGCACCACAGCAATGACCTTACACTGGCCTCCTGGGATGGTTTACCAGGTGCCACTGCCTCTGACCCTCAGAAAATGCCCCTCTCTTTTGAATTTCAAACCAACTCCTGGCAGATGCCACCAACGGGTCTCTGCTTTGCCCTCTGGAGTAGCACAGGAGCCTAACATCCTTAGTAACTGCAAAATAAATGTAATAAACTCCATTAAGATGTGTAATCTTGTACACAGGATACAAAATTTCTGTGCCTCCAAGTTTTTTTTTTTTCATGATTACTAGCACCATAGCAATTGCAGGGATTAGCAGTTCTGCTGAAAATGAGCATAGATTGTCACCAGGAGCATTCAAATGAAGTGGAACTGTAGGCACATAGGCAGGCTGGGATTTGCATTAAATCTGGAAGCAAGTTTGGGATATTTAACTCTGTGAGAACCAACAGTGACCTTCTAGGGTTTACTTAATAAGCTCAGAAGCAGGGAGATTTGAAGTATTTATTTTTAAAAAAAATCAAATTCATGACTAACATAATACTCAATAGTAAAAAAAAAAAACTGGAAGATTTTCCTCTAAGATCAGAAAAAAAATTAAAGATGCCTGCTTCTACCACTTCTGTGTGATATAGTTCTAAAAGTCTTAGTTGGAGAAACCCAACAAGAAAAGGAGAGAAAAACCAGACAGACTGGAAAGGGGAAAGAAAATTGATCACTGTCAACAAATGACAAGATCCCAAATGTAGAAAATCCTAACAATGCCACACATGTAAGCAAAAAATGTGTTAGCACCAAGAAAAGTATTTTGACAAGTTGCAGAATACAAAAATCCAAACCAAAAAAAAAAAAGAAGAAGAAGAAGAAGAAAAAATCACTTGTGTTTCTATACAAACAGTGAATAGTCCAAAAAGGAAATAAAGACAACAATTCATTTATAATAGCATCAAAAAGAAAAAACTACTTAGGAATTAGCTTAAGCAAGGATATGAAAACTTCAAAATAGTCCTGAAGACATTGAGATGTAGTGCTGGGCTGGGGAATTGGCTCATGGTAGAGCACCAGCCCAGCCTGCATGAAGCCCAGGGTGGAATCTCCACTATCACAAAAAATAATTCACTTAAGAAGTTGGTGCTATTCAACTTGAGCTATAGATTTGATGTAGTCTCTATCCAAATCCTGATGTTGATTTTTGCAGAAATGGAAAAATCCATCCTAAAACTGGAATCTCATAGAAATCCAAATAACCAAAACAATCCTGAAAAGTAATAACAAAGTTGGAGGTGTCAAGCTTCCTGATTTCAAAACTTATTACAAAACAGTGTGATACTGACACAAAGACAGACATATAGATCCAAGGAATAGAATAGAGCCCAGAAATAAGTGCTTGCTTATGTGGTCCTGTGATTTTTGACAATGGTGCCAAGACCATAAATGGGGAAAGGAGAGATTTTCAACAAATGGTCCTGGAAAAGCTCAGGCAAAATAATGAAGTTGGCTCTTAACTTACATCATGTAAAAATTAACATCAAGTGTATTAAAGACTCAAATGTAATGGCTAAAACCAAAAAACTCTTAGAAGAAAACACAGAGGAAAGGCTTTCTAACATTGGATTTTATAATGACTCCTTGGAAAGAACACTGAAAACACAATCAACAAAAGAAAAAAATCAACAAATCAAGCTTCATTTTTCCATTAAAACCCTTTGCGTATCAAAGGGCACTACCAACAGAATAAAAATGGCAACTTACAGAATGAAAGAAAATATTTACAAGTCAATATTTGATAAATAACTATTATCCAGGTTATATAAAGAACTCCTAAAACTTTACAAACACAGAAAATGAAAGATGGGCAAAGAATTTGAATAGACATTTATTCATGAGATTATACACATGGCTAATAAGCACTTGAAAAGATGTCCAACATCACAAAAAATCAGGGAAACTCAAGTAAAAACCACATGTGACATCTCTTCAGACCCACTAGGATGACTGTCACAACACACACAAGCAAACACAATAGGAGCTGATGAGGACGTGGAGAAATTGGAATCCTTGAGCATTACTGATGGGGTAGCCAGTATGTTGGTGTCTCAAAAAATTAAACATAGAACACTGCCAGCAAATTCCACTTCTGGGTATACACCCAAAGAACAGAACACAGAGAAATGAGCAGAAAGGATATGTGAAGAAATAATGGTTGAGAAAAATCCCCAAATTTGATATAAAACATTAATCAATACATCTAAGATGCTCAAGAAACTCCAAGTAGGTTAAACACAAACAGATCCACACTCTTAGACACACAATGGCCAAAATGTCAAAAAGACAAAGAGAAAGAGTACTTTGAAAGGAGGGAGAAAAAAAATAATCCCACACACACACAAAATCTCAGTAAGATTAACGACTGACTTCTCATGAGAAACCATGGAGGTCAAACAGCGTTGGGAAGACATTTTCAATGCACTGGGGAAAAAAGTCAAAATTTTTATACCTAGAAAAACTGTCCTACAGACTGAAGGAGAAATTAAGACTTTCCCAGATGTGCCAAACTCAAGAGAATCTGTCACTAGCAGAGACACTCTACAAGGAATACCAAAGAGAATATTTTAGGCTGAAATGAAAGAAGTGTAGATAGTAACTTGAATCCACATGAAGTAATAAAAAGCATCGCCAAAAGTATCTGCAAAGGTAACTAGGAAGGCAGTGTAAATGTATGTTTTATAATTCTTCTCACATCTAATTTACAAGATAACTGTGCAAAGCAATAATTATAAATTTATGTTGATGGACTTATAGCATGGAGAGGTAATTTGTGAGACAATAATAGCACAAAGGATGGGGGATGCAATGAAGCTTTATTAGGCCAAGTTTTTTTAATGCATTTGAAATTAAATTCATATTAATATGAACTAGATTGTTTTAAACTAATATATTCATTGGAATCTCCAAGGCAACCACTAAAAAATAATTTTAAAATAGAGTAAAAGACACAACAAGGAAATTAAAATGACATTGATGGTAGACATACAATTGGACCTTGGGTCAGTGTGACTCAGGCCCACCTGCACTGTCCCCAGGCAAGGTCCACAGCTTCTTCACCTTCAAGTTCTCGTGTGTCCTGTGTGACCAAGACCCCTGCTCTCCAAACAGGAAGCCTGAGATAAGGGCTGTGGTGACTTGATCATCTTGTCATGACTTGCTTGTGGCAGAATCTAGTCTAGAACCCAGGTCTCTGCCTCTTTTACCTTGAAGCTTGTGGAATTTATTGCAGACTCATTTCCCTGATTTTAAATCCTTAGGGGCTCAAGTGTCACGTAGTTGGAAGCAACTGTGTCTATGCAAAATGCTGACCCCCAGGCCTCAGCAATCCTGATCCAGGGGGCATCAGACAGGGCTGGGGAATCTTCAAATTGGCATGCCCCTCTGACCTCTACCCTCCTTTCTGGGGGATTCTGATAAAAGGGTTTGAGCGGATCCCATATGGAAGAATGCTGGTTATGGGATATTCCAGGCCTGGTTCTGAGGATGACCATCCCTCAGTATCCAGGAAGACTGGCCCCAGGATCCCCTGCAGATACTAAAAGCCATGGATGTTCCAGTTCCTTGTGTAAAACAATGTAGTATTTGCAGGCAACCTCTGCACATCCTTCCGTGAATTTTAATTTGTTGCTAAATTATTTCCACCTAATGCAATGTAAATGCTGTGTAAATCGTTGTTCTACTGTATTGTTTAGGGAATAATGACAAGAAAAGTAGTCTGGACGTGCTCTGTACAGATGCAATAATTTATTTTCTTTGAAATATTCCCCATCTGTGATTGGTTGAGTCTGAGGATGTGGAGCCCAGGGATGGAGAGGGATGATGGCAGTTTACCTTCACGTCGAGACAGTTCTCCTGAGCACAGCCTCTGGACCCAAGACCACGTGCACTACGGTATAAGCTTTAGTGCTCACTAATGTAGTTTAAAGCCTACAGAATGGGGCCTGGTACAAAGTACATGTTTTATAATATTTTCTCTCCTTGTTTTTATTTTCTTATTTGGTAACTGAAATTGTTCTAAAGCATAGACACCTTCACCTTCATTTCACAGGGAATGTGGGCACAGAGAGGGAAGGTAACTTGTTTAAGGACACTCAGCTTGGGAGTCACAAAGCTTGGGCTCAAATTCTGTTCTGTGAGACTCCAGTGCCAGTGCCACTAACAAGCTGCCCTGTCCCAAGGCCCACATCTGCACCCATGAACCAAGATAAGAGAGGCCACTTGGGCAGTGGGTCCAGGCTTCTTCTGATTTAATAGAGAGGAAAAGTTCCCAGGGGAGAGGGGAAAGGATGGATGGTGGGCTCCTGGTCCCTTCATGCCCTCCTGGGACCCCCTCAGCTCTTTCTCAGGACTCAGTAGTTCCCCCACAAACAGGTGTGCTCCCAGGGGACTCCAGGTTGAATTTGCTGATACACTGTCCCCTAGGGAGTTGATGGCATCTGAAGGTGACTGAGTGACAGACCTGTGCTTTAGTCCCAGCTTCACCTCTCCCCAGCACCATGTTAAGCCCTCAGAGAGGACTCAGCTGCCTCATTTGTTAAATGGGCATAAAGATAGAACCCATTTCAATGGGCCACTGCGGCAGGATGGTCTGGGGCCAGCGTGCAGTGCAGCGGCCGGCACGGCAAGCGCTTGATCCCACTTAGTGACTGGTGGTATTTCTGTTGTCTACATAGCTCATGTGGCTTTTCCCCAGTGTGGCTTATCCCTGGTTGTTTTTACACTGAAAATGTATCTAAAGTCTCTGGCCACCAGTATCTGCCTGTCCCAGAGTCCTTCTGCTGGAAGTTCTGGGAGCTCTGGCCTCCCGGGCCCCCGGCTCTGTCCCTGGCTGGAGCACAAGCACCAGCTCAGAGGAAGAGGCTCTATCTTGCTGCATGTCTCCCCTGAAGTGTGTGACCTGGGGTGCCTGGGGACATTGTCAGATGCCGCTTGGGAAAAATACGCTGAGAAATGCTAAGAGCGGGCGGAGGCCCGCAAGCAAGGACAGAGTCACTGGGGCTGTGCGCTCTGTCTTCTGCCTGGACGTCCTCTGTGCACAGCCTTGGGCAAGTGCTGTCTCTGTTCCAGCCCAGGCTCTTCCTCTGCTGACCAGGGTGGGACCATCTGCTCATTCCCATGAAGGTCACAGTGAGGGACACCTCTATTGTCAGAGTGTCCATGCTGCAGAGGAGGCCAGGCCTGAGCTTCTCTCTGCCGGGTCTTCATGGAGAAAGTCACTTGGAGGGCCAGCGAGGGCTGGGCAGACTCAGTGTCCCTCCCCTCCTGGCTCTCTCCTCTCCAGTCTAGTTAAAGCCCTGCTCCCAGCCAGGCCTGCCCCACAGAGGGGTCTTGTCAGGTGACCTTTAGGGTGAGGACAGGGAAAGGGAGAGGGACATGCCAGCCAGTGGAAGAGAAAGTGACAAGTGAAATGTTGGTGGCCTGGGCTTTCGCTGAGACATCCTGCTGAGGCCTGCCTTCTGCCCCTCGTCCACATGCTCAAGGGCTGCAGCTGTGTCTCTGTGCTGAGGCCAGAGAAAAAGGAACACCTGGAGGCCAGCCAGCACCAAGCTGCTGTCCAGAGCCTGGCTGGGGGCCCAGGTGCAGGAAGGAGTTTAGAGGGAGCCCAGAAGCCAGAGGGGAACATGGTGTGTGTGTGACGGAAAGACAGACAGAGAGACAGAGACACAGAGCAGAGACAAAAAGGAGACAGAGATGCTGAGAGATGGAGACAGAGAGACATACACATACACTGAGGACTGTGACAGAGAGAAAGCCAGAAACAGGACATGAAGCTGGAGTTGTGCACAGGCCATCAGGACCCGGGTGCCAGGAGTGGAGCCGTGCAGAGGAGGGAGGAAGGGGGACACGGAAGCTCGGGAGAGGGGAATAGGGGGAGGCAGGCTGGCTCTGCAGCGGAGGAGGGCAGGGCGGCACAGCCCTGGACCTCAGTGTCCCCATCTGGGCGGGAGCTGATGATAGCACCTCCTATTGTGGAGCCCCATCCTTGAGCTCTGGGTGGCTCTGTGGGAGGCTGTGGATGCCTGGGCGCAGGGCAGGCAGAGGCCCCAAGCTGGGCCCAGAAGAGACATGGCATCAGCCCTGTAGCTTCTCCTTGACCGCCAGCAACGTCTTGGCTCAGCGCCCCTGCCCCGCACCCCCCAGCCTTCAGTGGCCTTGAGCCCTGCCTCATTGGTCTATCTGCTGCACCCCACCTGCACCGGGCTCCCTGCTCACAGCAATTCACTTGTTTCGTCTTTTTAACGGTCCCATTTTGTTACGGAGGAAACTGAGATCCAGAGGTTAGATGACTCATCCAAGGTCACCCAGGAAGTGGAAGAGGCAGGACTTGAGCTTTGACTCTGACTTTGAGTCCAATGTTTTCCCCACTCTCTCTGGACCAGGTGACTTGGAACCCTGAGATTTGCAGCATGTTCCTCCCCGAGGACCAGCTGAGGGCTCCCACCTGCCCTCAGCTTTCTCCTCCCTTGGAACTTGAGGTCCTCTGGCCTGAGCCTCCCAGATCTCCATGCTGGTGCCAGCAGCAAATGGGGGTAGGAGGAGCCAGCAAGAAAGAGATTAATGGATTCACTGAGCAAAGAGAGCCAGACACTGAGGCGGGCTTGTGTGTGCCCTGCAAAGGAGGCTCACGTGCACACACTCACACACTCACACGTACACGCACACATGCATACATTCACATACACGCTCATACACGCTCACACACGCACACTCACACACTCACACGCACAGACGCTCACACGCACACGCACAGACTCACATATACTCACATGCACACACACACACACACACGCTTACACACGCACACTCACATACTCACACACTGACACACACACACAGGGAGACTCCCATGGCAGAGGCTGGCAGGCTCACACAGCTGAGTGGCAGACCCAGCTTTGAATGCAGCTCTGGTGACCCCGAGAATGTCCCCTTCTGCCGTCCTACAGGGGAAGGCAGGGACTCAGGCAGAGGAAAGGGCAGCTGGGGTCTTCAGAGCTTTGATATCCCCACAGCCAAGGCTCCCGGACAGGAGGCCTAAGCTGATGACAGAGGCTCAGAGACGTTCTGGGGACAACCCAGTTCCATTCAGATCTGATTAAATTCCCACCAAGGAAATGGGATGCACCAGAGTGAAGATGGCCATTAACAGAGGCCTGTGCTGGGCGCAAGTGGCTCGGCCCTGGTGGCTAGGTCTGCTGTCACAAAGAGCAGGACAAGGTGTCAGGTGGCGCTCCTCTGGGACTGTCACACTGAGCCTGAGCTTTGGCTGCCAGTCTCACAGCATGGAGCGAGGACGGTCCCCACCAGGTCTCAGGTGTCAAAGCTCATGCTCAGCCACTGAGAGATCTTCCTGTGCCCGGCACTAGATGGGTGCAAAGTCCTGGGGCTGAGTTCTGGGCTGGAGGTCTGTGGATGAGCCTCAGGGACACCACAGTCCCTGAGCCCCCTAAACCCATATCCACATGACAAAGACTGTACGGGCTGTGAGGCAGCTGGTACTAGGCCCAGGGCTGGAGCAGAAAGCTGGACGGTCTAGGAGGAGAGGAAAGAGCATGGAGCTCAGGAAGGAAATGCCATAAATCAGGCCAGAGAGTGAAAGCAGCAGGGTTTTAGGCCGAGTGTCCCCAAGTCTCAGGGAGGCAAGGGACAGAGCAGCCACCAGGGAGCCCAAATACTAGGTTTCCAGGCAGGTGGGCACTTCCTGGGCTGAAAGCTCAAAGACGACTGGACTGTCCAAGGGGTCGGTTTTAGGACGGGCTGGGCTAATGCTGCAGTAACAAACAAGCCCCAAGGGCAGGAAATTAATACCCCAAGTTCACGTTCTCCTCTGGTAAACCCCACTGTGAGTCAGGTCCTGGGGGACTCTGGAATGTAGGCCGCTCTGATGCCTCTGGACATGCAGTCTCCGTACTCCTCAACAGCCAGGGGACAGCGCTAGGGGCACTAGCAGAGGTCCTTCCCTTCCTCCGCCTGGAAGTAGCCCAGTGTCTGAGGCTAGCCCAATGTAAAATTCTACCCACACAGCTTGTGTTTTCACACAACCCCTGGCTTGGTCCCATTTCACTGGTAGGACAAGTGAGGCACAGAGGGCCCTACACCTGGGGAAGTACGGCAGCTCCCGACATGGCAGAGCTCCCTCCCTCAGGATAAGTCACAGACAAGCGCTCCACCCCAGGACCCCACATCCCCAGAAGGTGTGCCCGACTGGCATTTTTCAGGGTCACAAAACCTTCAGATTCCGAGAGCAGAGGTCACACTGTGCTGAACACCCACTTCACGTCCATTTCACCTGCGCTGTGGCCGGAGATCGAGATGTGAGAGACAGGGCTGATTTCCTAGGCCAGAATGAATACAGATGAGACAAATCAGACAGGAACTGGAGGTCACAACGCTCCAAAGACCTAGAAGCCACCTTTTCTGAAAACTGGGCCTCCCTCCCTCCCGAGTGTGTCCTGAATGTGGAGCTGACAGGCCCCGGCAAATGTGATCCACTGCCTTTTCTGTTGTTGGGGGGAGGCCGAGGTCTTGGGCCAGCAGTGGGCTGCTGGACAGCTGGCTTGCCCTGGCTCACGGGAGCCCACTCAAAAACAAACCATAAATATTTGCCAATTTTGTGAGCCAGCAGTTGGCACTGGCGCCTCACATTAGGCCAGAGAGGGATTGCTCACACCGCAGAACTGGCGGGTTAGGGCTCCTTTCTCTTGTATTATCTAGTATTGAGGTCTTTGTAAAAGGACAAGAAAAACTAAGAGCAGGAAGAGGCAGAGCATATGGGTCTGTTTAGCGCCCGTGGACCACCATTCGTGGGGAGGAGACTTGATGGCAGTGTCCCCCCAAGACCCACGCATGGAAGGCTCAGTCCCCAGCACGGCACTCTCGGGAGGAGGTGGGGCCTAGTGGAAGGTCTTCAGATCATGGGAGGTGTGCCTTTGAAAGGGATAGTGGGTCCTCAGCCACTGCCTCTTCCTTGTTTTTTGCATCCTGAGCATGTGGTGACGAGTTAGCTCTGCCACATGCTTAAGGCCATGATGCGCTGCCTGGCCACAGGCCTCAAACTATAGGTGCTACCGATCTAGACTGAAACTTGCGAAACCTCAGCCCCCAGGGCTCTCCCAGCTCCCTGCCCTACCAGGGCCCTGGCCATTCTGGGTTGTGACTAATGGAGTCCCAGGTCAAAGGACAGCGAATCAAAGAGGATCAGGACTAGAAAAGCTCAGGAAATAACCCAGTTCCTTAGTCAGAGACACCAAGGTCATGGGGTGGGGTGGAAGTGACCTGTCCAACCTCACGTGGTAGGTTAGAGAACCCACCGCAGCTGAAGGGCTCTTTCCACCATGACCTCGGTCCACTCACCAGGACTTCACCGTAGTTCCTATGGTCAAGTCTAGACATCCACCTGAGGGTCGGCTCTTAGGCTACCAGGACTCTCTGGCCAGGTGCAGGGTCTTCCCAGGCATGTGGTGGTGCTCCGGTTGCAGGAAGGGATGTGCGTCCGTCCCCGTGAGCCCAGCAGAGGCAGCGGGGCTGCGTCTTGGGCTGGGCCCCGACTCTGTAGGGGATGCAATGGGTGACCCAGGCGGGTGACTCACCTCTGCAGTAGCAGCAGAGGTACCCAGGATCTTGGCTGAGTGGCATCACCAGGTGAGGGGGCTGAAAGGACCAAGGTGCGGGGCTCCCGGGACCACTCTTGGAAGTGTGGAGAGAGCAGGTGGAATCAAACCCACTCTGCGCACAGGTCTCTGTGGCCCGGGCTAGTTACGTCCGTGGCCTGAGCTGGGGATGGAGTCAGAAGATCCCCTTGCAGGACCACAGGGTCTGGGAGCGATATAACCTAGGACACCGGACATGTCTGTCCAGCACCTGGTAAATGGAAGGTCTCTGGCAGATAGGGCTCCCTCCCTGACCACTCCTAGCTAGGACACCCCCACGGTCACAGAGGTGGCTGCACTCCATTGCTTCCTGGCTCTGAGACCTTGGGAAGGCTCCTCCCCTCCTCAGTCTCATCTGCAAAATGGGGGCAATATTAGTTCCTCCCTCTGTGCCACAGAGGGGACTCTGAGATCCTCTGGTATAGTGCTCTGCACCGCCTGGTATGGAAAGTGCCTTCCGTCCCAGGCAGGGGCTTCAAACACACCGTCTTTTAACTTAGCCTTCCCCAGCGAGAGACGCAGCACTCACAATGTGGGACAATGTGGGACAACGTGGCCAATACTTTAGGACATGAGAGAGAAAGCAGAATGTCCAGAGCAGGGCCTGTTCCTCTCTCTCTCTCTCTCTCCCTCTCCCTCTCTCTCCCTTTTGCTTTCTTTTAAAGGACAGTGTCTCTTGCTCATTCGTGTGTTTCATGGATGATCTCAAAAGTGATGATTCTAGAAAATTCTTAGCACCTGGGAAGTGGGACTTGTGAAAATGTGCACGTTGGTGGCACAAGTATAGCTGGTGTGAGGTTGTTGTGGCCATGCCTGTGGTCCCTGCAGTGCAGGCTGGAACTGTTTGCTGGAGCTGTCTGTGCTATCTGTTCCTAACTGGTCCTCCTGGCTTCAGCTTCCAGCTGTGACAACCAGGGCCCTGACAGCCCATGTGGTCTGCTAGCCCTGCCTTGACCTGCAAGGCCACCGCAGGGCCCCACCTGGACCTCCTCAGTTGCCTGGCTCCCAGAGCCCAGCCCAACTGCATCTCTGCAGGGGACTCCATGCCCTTTGTCCCTGGCCTTGGTGTTGGGTCTGTGAGGGCTGCTTCCCTAAGGTTTGCTCCCATTTCTTGGGTCCTTCCTACTGCAGAACTGGGAAAAGGGCCTGGCAGGTGGAGCAGGGTGGACTCCACACTGTTCTCAGCCTTGGGCAAGGGGACTGGGCCCTGGGCCCCACACTTCAGAGGACTCTGCTGTGCCCCTCTTCTGCCACACCTCTCCTCATAGAACAAGGAACCCACAGGGCCACAGGGATGAGGGGCCCACCCAGAGTCTGCCTGACAATCCCACAGGTCAGATGGCAGGGCCATTGTTCTGGGTGAGATGCTGAAGGATCGCGTGGAAAATGCTTGGTGTGAGCACCACACCCAGAAGGTGCTCATCTTCATCTAGGGAGAAATTCTTCTACCCTTGGAGGGACGGGTGATGGGAGGATGGAGCTGCTGTGCCCACACTCCTCTGATGTAATGTGTGGCTTTGGGTAACTCCCTTCTTCTCTCCAAGCCTCAGTTTCCCCACCTGTAAGATGGGGGTGGAATGGAGAGAAGTCCTGTCCAGGTCTCTTAGCTCTCAAACTCAGGGCTCAGTTTTGTTGCTAAATGTCTATTTCTTCTTACCTTGTATGAGTCCCACCTCCTTCTGTCTCTTTCCTCCCTATTTTTAAAAATATTTCCAAACTAATCATGCCATTCAGGGCTGAGAACAAGCTCATGCCTTGATAAGCTCTGGCCAGGGCAACCAAGTACACATGCTTGTTGCCATGGAAACCCTTGCACCTCTCCAAATGTTTTTTTTTCCCCTCAACAACTTTGTTGAGGAATAATTGTCATAGGCAACTGTGCTTATTTAACAATAAAAGTAACAACAAATATATAAACAAATAACAACCAAAATATGACCTTAAACAAGATAATGAATGTACTTACCACCCACACAAGTTGTCTTGTATCTTTGTCACCTCTCTCTCCCGTCTATTGTCCTATCCCACATGATCATCCCAAAGCAAGCACTGATCTTTTGTCACAAGACTAGCCTGCATTCTAGAATTGAAATCCTACAGAATATACTTTTTATTTGGCTTTATTCACTCAGCACAATAATTTTGAGATTTATCCCTGTGGTTGTGCATATCGATCCTTCTTGATTTCACTGCCGAATAGTACTTCACAAAATGGACCTATGGCAATTTGTTTATCTGTTCACCTTGATGGATACTTGGGATTTTCCAGAGTTTTCGTTTATTGTTATTATTACTGCCGATAAACTGCTGTGAGCATTCATGTATGAGTTTTTCTGTTAACATGCTTTGATTTCCCATGGGTAAATACTTAAGCATGAAATAGTTGGGTCACATAGTATGTGAACATTCGCACCAGAAATATATAAGAATTTCAGATTTGTTATATCCTCACCAACACTTGCTATGATCAATTGTTTTAGTTTTAACCATTGTAATAGGTGAATTTTAGCATCTCACTGTGGTTTTAAAATGCATTATTTAACAATTACAGTTGTTTGAGCATATTTTATGTGCTTATCTGCCATTCATATATCTTCTTTGATGAAGTAGTCGTTCAAATCCTTTAAATTGGGTTGTTTATCTTCAAATTTTTTAATTAAGTTTTTTGCTTCCTGATATCGGTTCTTGAGATATATATTATGGATACGTGTCTTTTAGAAAATATATAATTTCAAATATTTTTTTCCAGCCTCTGGCTTATCTTTTCTTTTTCATTTAAAGTGTCTTTCAAAAGCAAAATTTTTATTTTGATGAAGTCCAGTTTCTCAGCTTGTTCCTTTATGAATTGTGCTTTTGATGTTATAGCTAAGAAATCTTGGCCTAATCAACATCCTATTTCTTCCGATTTTTTAAAAAATGGTTTATAGTTGTAGATTTTACATTTAGTATGGAGCAGAGTTCATCTTTGTTCATTTGCATATGGATATTCAGTTGTCCTAGAAACATTTGTAGAAAAAACTATTCCCTTTCAACTGAATTGTTTTACACCATGGTAAAAAATAAGGTGTCTTCATATGTGTCTTCGTGTCTGGACTCTATTCTATTCCATTAGTCTATTAGTCATTCTGGATGCTAATAACACATCATCTTGATTACTGAAGCTTTTGTTTCTTGCTTTTTTTAAACAAATATTGTTAGTTGTAGATGGACACAATACCATTATTTAATTTATTTATTTTGATATCAGGTGGTGTTAGTCTTCCAACTTTGTTCTTTTGTTCAAAAGTGGACTTGGCTATTCTAGACCTTTTGCATTTACAAACACACACATATACAGACTCATTATAATTAATTTGTCAATGTCTGCAAAAACAAACTGTTGGGGTTTTTTGTTTGTTTGTTTGGGTACCGGGAATTGAACTCAGGGGCACTTGACCACTGAGCCACATCCCCAGCCCTATTTTGTGTTTTATGTAGAGACAGGGTCTCACTGAGTTGCTTAGCGCCTCGCCGTTGCTGAGGCTGGCTTTGAACTCGCGATTCTCCTGTCTCAGCCTCCCAAATGCTGGGATTACAGGCATGTACGACTGCACTTGGCTTGTTGGTTTCTTTTTTATTAGGATTGCATTTTATCTGTAGAACAATTAGGGGAAAACAGACAGCATTTTTTAGTTTCCTATGTATAGGACTTGTGTATCTTTTATCATACTTCCTCCAAAGAATTTTCATAGGAAATTCACCCAAATGTCACAAATGAATTCCATTTCATTTTTATGCCATTGTAAGTCAAAGTTCTTAATTGTTATTTCTGATTATCAGTTGCTAACATAGAGATACACTTCATATTTATATATTGCTCTTGGTATCCTTTACTTTGGTAATCTCATTGTGCCTTTGTTAGCTTTATGATATAAATTTCATCCTGTTCTCTACATAGATGATCATGTTGTATGTGGAAAAGATAATTTGCCTTCTTTCCATCCTGAAAAGTTTTAATTTTTTTTCTCATCTGATTGCACTGGCCAGAACTTCCAGTACAATACTGGATGGAAGTAAAGAGAGCAGACATCTGCTGGGGTACAGCAATAAGTCTTTCATCCTAAGTAGGATGTTCACTATAGAGTTTTCTAGATGCCCTTTATGGGGCTGAGGAAATTTTATCAAATGCTTTTTCTGTATATATTAAGATAATCTTACAGCTTTCTGGTTTTGAGTTTGTAAATACAATGAATTATGTCCATCGATCTTCAAATGTTAAACCAGCCCCTTATTCCTGAGGATGTTGTACTTAGTAATAATGTACTAGATTCATCACATATTCAGGGATTTGATTTGTTATCATTATGTTTAGAAACTTTGCATCATTTTTCCCCTGATGAATCTGGTTATGGTTTTGTCTTCTGTTGCATGTCAAGTTTTGGCGACAAAGAAATAGCAGCCACAAAGACTGAGTTGGGAAGTAGTACCTCATCTCTGCTCTGGGAGAAGGCTTGATGTGGCATTGGTATTATTTCTGCTTTACATGATTGCTAGAATTCACCAGTGAAGGCTTCTAAGCCTGGATTTTTCTGTTGGGGAATATTTTTAACTATGAAATGGATTTAGCAGACTTAATGTTACACAGCTCTTCCTGAGTGAGCTTTGGAGGAATTAGTCCATTTCTTCTGATTTGTCCAACTTATGGGCATGAAGTTGTTCCTATTTATCCTTTTAACACCTGAAACATCCACGATGATGACACTTCTATTTCTGCTCTTTGTAATGTGTGTCTTTCCTCTTTTGTTCCCAACTGGTCTGGCTAGATGTTTATGGATTTTATTGATCTCCTCCAAGAACGAGCTTTTGGTTTTATTGGTTTTCTCTATTATTGTTCTGTTTTTTTAGCATTGATTTTTACTCTAATATTCACTGTTGCTTCTTTCCTTTATTCTGAGTTTCATTTACTTTTCTTTCCTTGGTTTCATAAGACTGAATCTGAAATCATTGACTGGAGGCTTTTCTTCTTTTCTATTGTGAGCCATTATAGCTACAATAAAGGCCCTAAGTACCGATTTAGTGGCATCTCACAAAATTTGATATGTTTTTAAAGTTCATTCAGTTCAACTACGTTCTGATTCCCCTTTGAATTTCCTCTTTGACCTGTGTGTTATTCAGAAGTATGTTATTTTGTCTTCAAATAATTGGTGATTGTCAAGAGTCCTTTCTATTATTAGTTTCTAATTCAATTCCCTTGTGGACAAAGAATGAATTGGTCCGCAAGGAGCAGACAGAGGAGTCCCAGAGCTCCACTGCCCAGGTCAGCTGCAGCTGCAGAGTAAGAGGTTTTGGCTTTAGGGGGATTTTTCTCACCCTACAGTCTAATTGCAGCTCAAAGAGCCTCTGAGAGCCACAGAGGCTGTGTGTGTGCTGAGGCCTCTGCCAAGATGTGCAATCCCTTCCTGTCCAACCCCTTCCTGGGGCTCCAGCAGAGGGCAACAGCAGCGGCCAATCAGCATGGCACATGGCTTTGGTCCTGGAAGGTTAGAGCAAGGGGTGTTGCTCCCACACTGGTCACCAAACAGCCCTATTGACACCTTCTCTGTGCCAGCCTGGTCCTAGATGCTAGGGCCACAAGAAGGAAACACCATCCCTGCCCTTGGGGAGCCCACAGCCCACGGGCTGGTGGCTGAAACACAAATCTAGGCCCAAAGAGGGGGCGTGACCCAGCCCGGGGAACCACAGCCAGGCCATGGACGGAATTGGGACAGAGCCCGGGGCTCCTGACACCCAGGACGCTAGGCATGTTCTCTAAGGGCCAGGCCAGGGGATATTTCTGGGAAAAGCTCTCAATTTATGGTAAGAATCATGAATGGAATGAGATGGAAAGAAAAGGGGTTTAAGCAGCCATCCCCCCGCCCCAGGCTCCTGGCCTTTCCAGCTTTCTGGTTTTGTCCTGAAGAAATTCCACACGTCAGTCAGAACTTTTTCTGTTGAAAATAATAGAAACAAACAACACACAAACAAACCGGAATGTCAAGTAAACACAGCGGCTTAAGCAAATGAGGGACTTTAGCAGCTCAGCTGCCACAGAGGCTATGGGACCCAGGGGGGTTCCAGCTCTGGCTCCATTTCTGACTTTGTCCCCTGTCCATCCCTGCGCCAGTGCCGTCCTCATTTCCGGCTGTTGCCACCCTTACCCCAGGGCAATGGGAAAAAATCACCCAGTCTCTCCCAGGAGCGCCCCCAAAGAGGGGGTGGGTCCTCGTCCCTGGGCAAACACCTCCCTCTCTTTCATTGGTCTGAACTGAGTCATGTGCCTGTCCCTGAACCAATCAGCATGGTGAGCAGGATGGCATAGCCGGTTTAAGCCAATCAGAATTCAGCCCTAGGCTGAACGCACTGTCCAGACCACTGACCTGGAGCTTCTCCAAAGCCTGTGGCGGTCTCTGTGGGAAGTGGTGAGATGAAGCCTGGAAGGCACCGAGAACTGAAATAACCGCGACCCCCCTGATGCCATCAAAAAGATCCAGTCCCTGAGAACTGCAGCCCCAGCTCCCACGTCCTGGGTCCAGACCAAAGGCGCCTCCTCCTGGCCCCTGCACGGGCACAGGCTCCGTTCAGTCCCACTTGCTGGGCCCTCCAACCGCGATTCTCCTCTCCTCAACGTTTCAGACCCCGAGTATGACCTTGAACAACACAAAATTGGGTCATTCCTCTTGTGAGCTGCCCAAGAACTTTGGACCCACGACCCTCAATATCACTTACTACCCTGTCCTATTTCCATGTCACTGAGCCCCCAAATAAGCAGGCAGGCAGCCAGTCTGAGTTCCGTGGAACTGTAGACTGAGTCTTAATTGTCCTTCACGTCCTCTCCCTAGCCGCTGCCTGGTTTAGAGATGGGACTCAGCAAATAACTGTAGGATGAATGAACAGAGTTTTCTATTGTTGCAGACATGGTGATGTAGGTGTTTACTTTTGTTGTTGTTGTTGTTGAGATGGGCCTTGCTCCATCGACCAGGATGTCCTTGGATGCATGCATGACTCAAGGGATCCTCCTGCCTCAGCCTGTCCTGAGTAGTTGGGGCCCCAGGCAGCATCCACTGCACCTGGCTCTGAATTTGCACTTTTGTAGAGGACAAAGCTGTGAACTAAAGGAGGAAGCTCCAGTGGTGGCATTTCAGGCACCAGGAGCTGTGCCTGGAAGAGTTTCACGTTGTTTAGTGCCTGGGGGAGGAAGTGACAGTCAGAGAAGGTGCAGAAGCGCCTGGAGGAGGAGTGGCTGTCGTGGCAGGTGGAGGCTTCCATTCATCGCTTTCAGTGCAAAACTGAGAAAACAATCCTGCTGTCTCCAGAAAACATCAGTGTGACATGGAAACAAATGCTTCTCCCTTTGGTTTCCTGGGGGGAGGAAACATTCTCAGCCTTCTTGGGTTTTCCTGCGGCCGCTCATGGACAGAGCGCTCCTTCCTGACATCCCTGTGTGTTGACATCCCTGTGACATCCCTGTGTGCTGGGCCATGCCTTCAAGGCTCCTAATTCTCTGGCCCGCAGCCACCAAGGTCCACCTGCCCTCCCAGCCCCGTCCAGGTGGGGGCATTCTGAGGCTACTGGGCATGCAGGAGCCCCATCAGCAGCTCAGATGTTTCAGCATCTGGCCGCTTCTCCTGAGCTGACCTTGGCCCATCTCCATCACTGGGCCCTGGAATGGTCCTCTGGCTGAGCTTCTTCAGGCACAGCTCCACACGCTGCCCGGCCTCTCTGCCCTCAAGCTTGTCCCCTCCATTCTGCCTCAGAGTGATCCCCAGCAGCACACAGCTGGCTGGGTCCCTCTCAGCTGGAAACAATGTCCACATCCCCAGTGCTTTTGGGTCACAGTCCACACAGAGACACGGACATCAGCCAGGTGCACACTGGGTGGAAGCCCTTGCCCTCAGCCTTCCGTCTGCCTGTGAGCTGGCTCCTCCCTGGCAGCCTGGTGAGCTCACTCTCACTCCGCAGCACCCCGTCCAGCGGCCCTCCTCTGGGAAGCCCTCTCTGCTTTTCTCCAGTAAAGTCCATCCCTCCTGGCCCAGTGACTGTCGCCAAGGAGCTTCTCTCTTTCTGCACACAGCCGGCCGGCCCCTTGTCATCCATGCCCTGGTCTGTCTCTCCTGCTGACCTGGGATCCTCCAGAGCCCTGACTGTGTCCCTGGTGATATGTCAATGATGAGGTAATGAATAAATAAATAGAATCATCACACCCAAACCCTTCCTGACTACTGGAACCGTAGCAGGAGCAGCAGTGAGAGCTCTCGTCCCAGGCCGAGCTCTCGGCTCTTCGCCTGCATCCATGCTCGGTAGCCTCACAACCCCCTTGTGACTTTGACAAGATTCTTAGGTCCACTTCACAGATTGGGCCCATTGGGTTTAGAGAGGTCAGGGATTCAGTCCAAAGTCAGTAGGTGAGAAAATGAAAAGGTCAAGATTTGATCTTGGGCTGTCTACCTCCAACCTCTATGTTTGCTGAAGACACTGAGTTAGTCAGCTTGCTGTCACTGTAACAAATACCCAAAAGAATCAACTTATAAAGAGAAAAGGTTAATTTTGGCTCCTGGCTAATTGGTTGGTCCCACTGTTTTTAGGTGGGGCAGCTCATCATGGTGGCAGCACAGCAGAGCAAAACCACACCCTTCTCATTGCCAAGAAGCGAAAGAGGGTGGGAAGAGACCATGGCCTCACAATCCCCTTTCAGGACATACCCAGATAATCTAAAGACCTCCTACCAGGCCCTACTTCCTAGAGGTTTGGTCACCTCCCAATAACATCAAGCTGGAGACAAAGCATTTAACACTTGGGTGGCTGGAGGACATTCTAGTTCCAAACTCTAGCACCTATGATGAGCCCAGTTCTGTCCCCTGGCCTTGGAGTAGAGCAGGACACAGAATAGGACAAAGCCTGCTCTTATGCAGCTCACAGTCTACAAATCATAGAAAACGACATTTAAAAAAATGCCAATGGGTGCAAGGGATATTTTAAAAACAGGGATGAAGAAGGTTAGTGGTAAGCTGGGGTGGGTGACACTTCAGGGGACATCTGAGCTGAGACCTGAATGAAGTGCAGGGATAAGCCCTGGTAATACCTGAGGGAAGAATGTTGCTGGCAGAGGGAACAAGTGCAAAGGCCCTGAGGCCACAATAGTCCCAGCTTGGTTGAAGAATGGCAGGAGGCCAGTGTGTCTGCAGCTGGTGGGGGGCAGGGAAAGCGAGGAGGCCAAGGCCATGGGGCAGCTGGGGGGAGGATGGGGCAAGGGGCAGTTCTGGGGGCCATGCCCAGGGTTCTGGCTTTCCCTCCGAGTATGAAGGGCAGCCAGGGAGGGCTGAGAGCTGAAGGGCAGAAGAGGCTCCCTCTGGCCTCCTTGAGGAGGCAGGGCTGAATGGAGCTGGGGCTGGTGTGAGTCTGGTGTTCAGCGTCCTCCAGAGCTGGGGTCTGGCCTAGTCTCATTGGCTTAGCTCCCAAGATGTCATCCCTCTCCCAGAATCCATCCAACCAGGGAGCCCAATGTCACCTGCTGTCACCTCCCCAAGTCCCCGCAGCTGCCCTGCTTTCTGCTGCCCATCCTTGAGCTCCTTCCTAAGGTCACATGGGCTATGGCTGTCCTCCAGGCTCCTCTCCAAGGTTTGCTTCTTTGCCAGGTCTGAGGCTTCAACCTCACAGGTAAGGACACCTAGCAGCTCCTGCCCAGTAGCCGCACCCTCACTTCAGGCTCTGTTCTCTCACCTCCCTCCTTGAAGGCGAGGAGGAGGGGCTCCTTTCCTCAGGACACTCAGGAAGCCCAGGGGTCCGTGAGTCACTGTCTCCTGGAGCAGCTTTCTGGCCGTGACACACGGCCTCCAGTTGGTAGTGTGGGCACAGCCAGGGTGACACCTGTGGGGCACTCAGGATGGTTCCTGGCACCTCGTGACCACTTGGCAACTTGAGATGTGGCTCTAGGGGGGCCTGCTCCCCTCCCTCCCCTGTCCCCACAGTCCCTGAACATCTTTATGGAACTTCGGGTCTCAAGACAACAGACACCTGCCTCTCTTTAAGCATCAAGTTCAAAGTCCATGTTCTACAAATGAGGAAACTGAGACCCAGACTGTGGAAACCGCTAGCTCAAGGCCATACATGAGGTAGGGGACAGGGATGGGACTGGAAGCCCTGTGTGTAGGGTCCTCCTTTAAGACTTTCTTCTCTAGGGGGTGCAGGAGTGTTTCTCTGATGAAACTCTACAAAGAAAACAGGATGTGAGTTAATCAGCCATCTTTGGTAATGTTATCATGTCCATGTCAAGGACAGCTTGACAGTGGGTCCCCGAGAGACAAAAGGAATCAGGAAATGAGGGGGCGCAGGAACCACTCCCACATCCCAGCAGAGTCTGCACTCTGCAGCTCTTTATCCATGATGGAGGATGAAGCAGTGTCAGCTTGGAGCAGGCCAGAGACTCCCCCCCAGAACACCCGCATCATAACTGTTCTTGTTAACAGAATCTCAGCAAGGATTTCTACAGAAGAGCTCGGTGTGGTTAGAACTTCCTATTTCCTGTTGCTCTCTCTTGCAAAAGCTAAGCTGAACTGCGGACTTGCGGGTATTACTCCTGCCTTTGTGGTAAAATGTGTAAAACCCCTGACTGTTCTAAGAAATGAGACAAAAAGCAGTTTCTGAGAACTCAAAGGAAAAAAATTACTTTTACATAGACTCCTTCAAAAAGGTAAGCCTCCAAGCGCCCGCCCCACCCGGTTATAAGGTCCAAAGAATTTCTAGACTCTTGGTCCAGAGAATGATTTGGGCGATAGCCCCTCTGGACCCCGCAGTCAATAAACCTGCTTCCTGAAAGTTCCTCGGGTGTCCAGCCTCTCGGTCCTACATCAAGCTCAGCCCCAGCACCAGACCCAGGTGGCCTTAGGCACACTGAGCCCTCTGCCAGGCTGGGCAAGTCCCAGACTCCACGTCACAGTTGCTGGGGACCAAGCGTGAAGGTCCCTGGAAGGTGCAGCCCCTCCCTGTACCGTCTCCTTCAGTTCCAATAGCCCTGAGGCAGGGAGATGTGATGCCCATGTTCCAGGTGCGCCAATTGAGGCCTGGAGGGTTGGACCCCTGACCAAGGAGCCAGCTGGTGAGTGGCAGGAAGAGATTTGGGCTCACATCCACAGGGCTCCAAAGAGCACCAACTCCAGCCACCCCATCCAGCCTCTGTTCGGGTACTACCTGCTACCCGCCAACCTGGGAGAGTCACTGGGGCGAGCAGCGCTGTAAATAATTACTCGGAGATGGATTGTCTTTAAATGTGAATGTATATTTGATCACACCAATCATCAAATAGAAACAATTAGTGCACAAAGCATTGGGTGTGCTAGAGCACCCCAACCACACTCAATGTGCACTAATTAAACACTACAAGCATTTCACACAATCCTAGGGCAACCATGAGCCCCCAAATACCTCCTATGCCATGCAACTTCTCTTAGCCAAAGAGCAGACATTGACCTTGTTTGGTGGTTCTCTTCAGCTGACGGCTAGATGTCAGGGAATGGTGGAGTTGATCCAGGGACGGACAGCAAGGTGGCCAGTCTCACTGATGTCCTTGGGGCAAAGCCCCCAGTGTGGCAGGACAAGCAGTTTAAATATAGTTCCAGGTTGGTGGTGTGGGCTGGTGATTGGTTACACCCAATGATGTTCAATGTCCATTGGTTATGTCCAGTGAGATGATGTAATTGCAACTGGGCCTTTCTTTGCGCATGTGCACGGAGCTGTGCTCCCTACCAATTGTAACCAGTCATTGCTAAGCAGGCCTGTGGCCAGTGCCCCTTATACCCCTTATTGATTGCAAGCAGACATAACTAAGCATGCCCAAGGCTGCTGTCCCTTATGGCCAGCAACTTAGTGAGTCCCGGTGTGTCCAGGCATGTCTATGGTGTGTGCTCCTTACAGTCACTTTTTCCTGGACCTCAGTTTTCTCATCTGAAAAATGGAAGTGATGACCCCTGGCCCTTCTGCCTCCTGGTGTGTGAAGCCTCATCCTCTATGAGGAAAACAGACCCATGATGTCATGAAGGACAGCTCTGAGTCCCAAGCCACAATGTCAAGCCCTCAGGAAAGCCCTGTGGTGTGGGGAGTCTCAGCCCCACTTCCGGAGCAGGAAGCTGAGGCTCAGAGAGGTTCAGGAGCTCAGCCAAGGTCACACAGCTGGGAAGGACAGAGCCAGGTAAGGTCTTGAAGGACAGTGGGGGGAGGGGATCTTTAATATCATAAGTCAGATCATGTTCCCTCCTTTTAAAGGCCTCCTGTTGCCTTCAAGGAAAAAACCCAAACTCGTCACAGCACCTGTGAAGGCCCGCATGCCCTCCCACATCCTGCTGCTCCTGGCCACCTGCTCTTGGCAGGTCCTGGACGATGTCCTCAGCCTTCAGCCTGATCTGTCTGCAAACGGCCTCCACTTCCAGGAACACTCGTCTCGCTCCTGAGCCTCCCCGAGGCCACTGTCCACACTGTAGACAGAAGAGCTTTAAACATACCCACTTGGTGGTGTCACAACCAAGCTTAAACCTCTCCCATGCCCACCCTGCTCTCAATCAGTTGCTGGCCATGTGGTCCAGCCTAGTCCCTGGTGGGTTTTCAGCCTTGCTTCAGCCATGCCAGAGCCTCTGTTCCCAGATGCTCAAGCTTCTTCCTGCCTCAGGACCTTTGCATAGGCAGTTCCTGCTACCAGGAGAGTCTTTCCCCCTCCCTTTGTTTCTCCTGGACTCAACCTAAATTGGGTTTCTCAAGTGAGGCCTTCCCCTGGACCCCCAGCCAGATAGGCTCTGTTCTTCTCCCTCAGGCTGTTCCAGTCTATTCCTTTATAATCAGCATTTTCAGGTTCAAGTGATAACCTTTATTTGGTTATCTACCTGTGTCTGCCACCCCCATGGACTACAAGATCTTGGGCACAGGGATTGCCCTACTGTGTTCTCTGTACCTAGAGCATAATAGGTGTTAAGTAGAGATCCCGTACGTGAGTGAGTGGAAGGAAGGAATGAGCAAATTCAAAGGTCTGAGGGGAAAAACACAAATGGAAACGTCAGGAAATGGAACTTTGTCACAATGAAAATTTTGCCCTACAAAGGACATGAAACTCAAAAGGCTGTGAAAATACATCTACAACATACATATGGGGAAGGATTTTTATCCAGAACACATAAAGAACTTGTAAAATATTATCAAGGTGAGCATCTCCATGTTTTTAAATGAGCAAAAGCTTTTTATTAAAGAAGATAAATCGATGTCAACTAAGCATGCAGAAAAAGTGTCTGCACATGTGTAGTCTCAGGTGGATATAAATGACAGTCACAAGCCCACTATAGTGGCTATGACAGAAAAGGTTGTCCACGCCAAGGTATGCACTACTGCTGAGGATTATGTACTCTTGTGGGCTGCTGATGAGATGTGAAACTGGACAATCATTGCATATATTATTAAGCTTTATTCATTGTATGGTTGTATTGTAATAGCCGCAAATGTCCATTAACAGGTGGGTGGATGTACACATCCTGGTGTATTTGTACTATGGAATACTATGCAGCAATAAAAAGGAAAAAACAACAGATACATACAATGCTATGGTTGAATTTCAAAATTAGTATGCTGAGTGACTCCACGAGTCTACTTAAGCTTTTAAAAAATGCACGTGCCAGGCATAGTGGTGTGTGCCTGTAATCCCAGCACTTTGGGAGGCTGAGACAGGAGAATCGCGAGTTCAAAGCCAGCCTCAGCAATGGCGAGGCGCTAAGCGAGCAACTCAGTGAGACCCTGTCTCTACATAAAACACAAATAGGGCTGGGGATGTGGCTCAGTGGTCGAGTGCCCCTGAGTTCAATCCCTGGTACCAAAAAACAAAAACAAAACAAAAACAAAACAAAACACAATAGCACAAAGGGAGATCATTAAAAGTAGGGGCCCTCTTGCACCCCGAGTTCTGTTCCTTGGAGGCGATCAGTTGTAATTTTTGAGCTGTTTCTACTGTGGTTCCCCAGCAAAACCTACTAACATGTTTGGGGGGCTGCCTCCTAGCGTCCTGCTGGGAAGGGTGAGGTTTCCGCTCCTCTCTATACAGCCCATCTCCCTTTATGCTGTTATTATATTTTTAGTTCTTCTTTTGGTTACCTTGGAAACTTTAACAATGGACTCATATATTTATTACTATAAAGTAACGCTATGAGTGATAAGGGAAAGACAATCAACACTCACATTTAAAGGGCAGAGAGTGAGAGCCACTTGGTTCCTGGTGAGACCTGGGCGCCATCTCCTTCCATGCATCCATGTCCTATGAGTGTCTTCAGTCACTCACAGGAGACTGAAGATGCCTGGGGATCTGTGGTGTGTGCGTGAGAGGTGAGCACGTTAGGTCCTGCTCCAGGAAGGAAGGGGCCTGCCCGCCAGCAGTTTGCCTGTGCAGATCTGTGCTGCCTTTGTCTTAAGAGATGGGGAGTCGTGGGCAGGGCAGCGAAGGCCAGGGGAAGGGGAGCAATGATAAGGTTTGCATTTGAGAATTCCCCAGTTGCTGCATTGGGGACAGATTGCAATGGGGATATAAGGGACCCAAGAGCCCAGCTAGTAAGCCACTGCTGCTGGTCAGACCTCAGCTAGGGAAGGGCCTCCCGTCTGCTCTAGCTGCACCTGCTCCTGAGTCAGCAGACTGGAGCCACTCCCTTCCGGAAGAAACCTCCCTCTCTACAAAACAAAGCAAGAAATATCCTTTTATAACATCAGTGCATTCAAAATTACCAGAGCTAGGAAGAATATGAAAACGTGAACCAAAACCAGGATAAGGGTAGTCAGTGGAGAACAATCTCAAAATGAGCCAGATGTTAAGATTATCAGGCACAGATTTTAAAGCAGATATTATCATTAAACTTGAGATTGTTAAATGCACTCTGTATAATGAATGAAAAGATTGGAAATCCCAGCAGTGAAACAAAGACTATACAAAGGAACTGAATGGAAATGGTAGAACTGAAAATAACAATACATCCCTAACAAGATAATCCAAAATCTGAAATGATCCAAAATCCAAAACTTCTTGCACGATGATACAATGCCACAAGTGGAGAATTCCATATCATGAGTCTTGTTTCATGCACAAATCATTTTAAAAAAATATACATATATACATACATAGGTGTGTGTAAATATATATGTATATATGTGTGGGTATATATATGTGTATTATATAAAATTACCCTCAGGATATGATATATATATTCACATATATATATAATATATATGAAATGTAAATGAATCTTTTGTTTAGAGTTGGGTCCTATCCTCAAGATAGCTCATTGTGCATATAGAAATATTCTAAAATTTGAAAGAATTTGAAATTAAAAACACTTCTGGTCTCAAACATTTTGGATAAGGGATATTCTATCTATGTTTTAGGATAAAGCATTGGATGGCTTAATCAAAAATTGAAGAGAAAAGAATCAAGAAACTGAAGATATACCAATAGAAGTTTCCAGTTGATGGACATATGAATAAAAAATGAAAATGAGAAAAGGTAACAGCATTTCAGAGATCTATAGAATAACATTAAAAGAAAAACTTCATATAGAGCACTGCAGTCCCAGAAGGGTGTGGGTGGGAGGGGGAGGGAGGTGGGGAGAACTATGTGAAGACATATTGGCTGAAAATCCCTTAAATTTGGTGAAAGACTAATATTTACAGCTTGAAGAAATTCAGCAAACCCCAAGCAGGATGAATCTGAAGAAAATTATACTCAGGTGAATTACCGTCAAACCACTGAAAAGCGAAGATGAAAAAATCTTCAGAGCAGTTAGAGAAAATGACAGTTCACACAGAGGGAAGTGGAGATTTGACTGCTGACTTCTGGGGAGAAGCAATGGGGCTGGAAGGCACTGGAATTGCATCTTTACAGAACCATCAACCCAGAACTCTATAACCAGAAACAAATATCACTCAAGAGCAAAAGTGGCATGAAAACATTTTCAGATAAAAGAAAACCAAGATAATTTGCTAGCAAGAGAACTTAAGTATAAGAAATTCTGAAGAGGTCATTTAGGTCAAAGGAAAAGGATGGAAATTCAAGTATTCAAGGAGGTAGAGAAGAACACCAGAGATGATACCTGTGTAGGCAAACATAAAATACTATTTTTCATTTTATTTGCTTTAAGATGCACACAACTCTTAAAGAATACAACATTGTACAGTGGCGTTTAAAGTGTAGCTGCAGCACCACATATAGCAACCATAACCCAAAGGACAGTGAGAAAAGGGAGTGGACCTATCCAGACACAGGGTGGAAAGTTAGAGGTACATTTTGCAATCCTGAGATGCATCCCCTAAAAAGAAACGCAAAACTAACACAAAGAGGTCTGGCTAGCATGCCAATCGGTTGATAGAAATGTAGTGCAAAAAGCTTAGATTGAATTAATTCAAAAGAAGGCAGGAAATAGCAGCAACAAGAACAAAAGAAACCCAGTGGAGGTGAATCCAAAGTCCAGAGGAAGGTGGCATCCTGCTCCAGCCACAGCCCGGTCAAGGGCAGTAGGCGAGACGCCAACAGGCAGAGCCCCTGTCTCTTCCCTCTCGTTTGTCCCTCCACCTTGGGAAGTGGCCCAGGGTATAGCTCTGACCCACCCTGCTGATAAGAACAATCTATGCTCCTGAGTCCCCCAACAAGCCAGATAAAGGGACAACTACCCTTTGTACACGTGAGTCCAGAGCAGGGAGCAGCTGGAGCCGGGAGGCAGAGCCAGGATTTGGGTCCCCTGATTCTCCTGCACGGGGCAAGGGCTCAGAGTGTGGTCAGCGCTTATCCAGAAACTGAGAGCGTTTGGGGCGTGTGGATATGTGGGGCTTCCAGAGCCACCGACAGCTCCTGTGCCCTCCTGGAAGGAGGCAGGGCTGTACGGCTGTGCCCACGGCACCCTCAGTGCATCCTGCAGGTAGGGTTTGGCACACTAGGCCAGGGAGGGCACAGGTTGGCATCTGGCCTGCACATCCAGCACCTCGTATCTTTACAGCAGCTGTGGGTACACTGTGGCACCCCGGTTTACACTGCAGAGGCTCCCCAAAGTGAATAGACACACCCAGCTGTCAGAGCTAGGAAAGAGCAGACCCGAGCCCCGGCCGCCCCAGGCCCCAGATCAAGCCCCTGAGATCTCACTTGACAGGGATGCAGGTGTCTGCAGTTGGCCCGCTGGCCCCAGGTCTCCAGGACCTGAATGACTCAGCCACTACTCAGTCACTTTCCATGAAGAGCACTGCTTTGGCTGGACACAGAGAAACGGCCTCAGCCACCAAGAAGGAAGAGGAATGAGGGCCTGACAGAGGAGGGGCTCGGGACTCAGAGGAGGGCCAACCAGGCCCAGCAGCTGCCAGCTGGGGCAACCTGTTGCCTAGCCAAGGACCCGGGAAGGCGGAGAGCCACGTGCTCATGCCCTCCTGCACACCAGAGATCTCCCAGGACACTGTTCCTGGGGACCTTGTCCCCTCCTCAGACCCAGAGTGCCTGCTCCATCTTCCCAGCCTGTGTCGGGGCTGCTGGCCCTTCCTGTGTCCTGCCCCTGGAACGCCACCTCCTCTAGGAAGCCTTTACCTCCCCACGCCAGGCTGGTGCTCCTGCTCCAGTCTGCAGCCTGCTGTCCCCATTCCCAGAGCGCTGAGTGTCCTGCTCTGCACCACCCAGCCCCCTGCCCTCTAGCAGCCGACACCCCCCTTCCCCCAGCTGCTTTCTCTTGCAAGCAAATTGGGAGCTGTCCAGCTCCATGTGCTCTAGGAGAAGGAAGCAGCCTGTGTGGTCGCCTGTGTCCCCACCTCAGCAGCCTGCATCTGGTATCTGACCAGCTCCAGGAGGAGACTCCCAATGTCCCTGAGCACTTCTGGGGTAGCGATGTCTGAGATCTTCTGCACAGAGGCCACAGGGATCCTGGGTCTTAGATAAACAAATCTCTTTTATTTTTTTCAGTGCTGGGGATGGAACCCAGGACCTTGTGCATGCCAGGCAAGTGGTCTACCGCTGAGCTACACCCCAGCCCCATGAACTCTCCTTAAACATAGTCGCTGGGAGCCAAAATCCTAGATTCCTGTCCAGACCCTCCACTAGCCTAGCAAGTGGCCCTGGGTAAGTCACACCATTTTCTAGGTCTCAGTCTGCTGATCTCTCAGACAAGAAGGCCTTGAGACTTTGGATGCTAGCAGGAGGGAGAGGCAGCTGTGGCGTGGGACGAGTTTGGTTTGGACACTATGTACCTGGATTCTAATCCTAGAGCTGCTTTTCATTGGCTGGGTGTCCTGAAGCCTGCAACGGGTCCTCTCTGAACCTCAGAATTCTCATCTGTAATATGGGAATAGGACTTTTGATACAGGATCTCCCCAGCTTAGGTCCACACTTCCAGGAAATTTCTTGGGGACCCTGTCAACCTTGTTCCCCTTCCTTCTGTTCCTCAGTGATGCCTGTCCCCACCTCACCATGGCTGCCTATCCTTCTCCATTCCCAGATCCCATCCTGCCCCTTCCACAGCATCAGCTATCAGACCCCAGCAGACCAGCCATCACAGCTCCTGGGGTCACTTCCTGCCGAGGCTGCGGTCACTGAGGGTGATCTGTGCTGAGTGCTTGTGGAGCCTGGATCCACTGAACTCCAGCTTGGGAGCTCTGGGCTTGAGCAGAGGGACTGGAGCCGGCTGTGGTGACCAGAGAGGAAGCGGCTGGGCTTGGGGGGTGTGAGTCTTACTACCCAGAGGAGACTCATGCTTGGTGGGACCTGTAGAAGGCCCGGACGTCAGGGGCTTCTGGCTTCATGGTCAAGTCCCACCTGGCCTTCCCGTCACACTGTGCCCGCTTCTAGAGGTGCCGCTCCTCTCTGTTCCCTGGAGCTGCGCTGGGCGTCCGGCTCCCAGCCATTGCTCATCCTCTCTCTCTGCTGGGAATGCTTCTCACCCACCAGCTCCAAAATTCCTGAGCACCCTTGAAAGTCCAGATGAAGCGCCCTTCCTCATGGCTTCTCCCCACTTCCCCCAAAGGTGCATCTGGCGTCTGCCTGCTGTTCCTGGAGGCAAGTGGAAAGAGCATCAGGAAAAGCCAGGCAGATGGGTCTTTGCATGCAACTCCAGACACTGCCTGGCTGTGTGATCTTGGGCCAGTAACTTCCCCTCTCTGAGTCTGTTTCCACGCCCCACAGCTTTATTGCCTAGCACATGGAAGGCCCTTGAAATATGTTAACTTTATTATTTTGCTTAAGACAATCTTTTTATTCACTGCTTTGAAGTCCACAAACTTGCTAGTTACAAAAAGAGCTTCTAAACCTTTTTTCATTACTTAACACTTTTTACCTTCTTCCTGCGCTCTGGATGCCAGGAAGAGAGATGAACAGGACCTAGGTCCAGCCTTGATACACTCACAGTGTCTCCATCCCCATTTGAGCAGCTCAAAACAGGGTAACTGACTGTATCCTGGGCCCCAGGAGATGCTGTCTCATCTGTATTGAACTTGAGGCTTGTTAAACTTGAAAAAAGAGTTCAGCAGCAACAACAAAATCATCCTAAAAGGAATTTCACTTTTCATTTCCATCTTAAAAAGAATTAAAGTGGGATCTCAGGTCTCATGCCATAAGGCTTCCTGAAGGCTCAATCGTCACGGCTGGAACAACAGCAGAACTTCCCGTGATCGGACCCTCTAGATTTGCCCCAGAGACACACTTGCCCAGCTTGGATTCTCTGCCTCCTCTCCCTGCAGCCCTTCTTCATCACACAGGTAACCTTCTTCCACAAGAGTCGCGGGTGTTTTTGTCTGCCCTACAAGTTCCCTTGATCCTGCATACCAGAGTTTTAGAATTACTACTACTACTACTACTACTACCAGGGATTAAGCCCAGGGGTGCTTAACCACTGAGCAACATCCCCAGCCCTATTTTGTATTTTATGTAGAGACAGGGTCTCACTGAGTTGCTTAGCACCTTGCCATTGCTGAGCCTGTCCTTGAACACGTGATCCTCCTGCCTCAGCCCCCCGAGCTGCTGAGATTTCAGGCATGTGCCACCGCGCCCTGCTAGAATGATTTTTACCAAGCTAGCTCTCGCTTTGGAGGACAGGAGGAGCTGAATGGGCAGTGAGCACTTTCTTGGGGGCAGAGTGAGGAGTGAGCTATGGAGACGGGCATGATAACAAGCCCAGCCTCGTCACAGCAGGTTCTCGGTCAATGTCTAGAGGAACGTCCCTCCAGTCCTGAGATGCTACTATTCTATGATTTTTGAAATTTAGGACTTGATACGGCTCAGACCCAAAGAAGTCGAGGAGGTCTCTTCCTGGTGTCTCTCAGTCCCCAGGCAGTTCTAGTGACCTCCAGACACCTCCACCCCTGCCATGGAAGAAACCTGCCCTCCAGAAGGGTCTAAGCTGTGCCAGCGTTCCCTCTGTGCATGGGGCATGGAAGACTCTGCGTCACCAGCTCTGCCTCTGACAGCCGTGTCCCCCTACGCATGCCGTCTGTGTCACAGGTGGGCAGGGTGGGAGGGTGGGGTCTGGCACTGCCTCTACCCCACAGTGGAGCCACATGCTCCTTTTTCCTTGGACACATTCATTCATTCAAAAAAATAATCGCACTCCCCGTGCCTGCTCTGCCCTGCCCTGCTCTGACAGCACGGGCTCCGTCCTGGTGTTCACAGGGTCCCCATTATGGATGCGGAAGCAAGTGGGACACACAGTACCTATGAGTCAGCAAGATCTCCAGGGGGAAGAACCCAGAGGAAGAGGTGGATTGAGTCCAGGGCTCAGAGGAGATTGGGGCTGGGAATCCCAGGCTTCTTAAGTCAGCCAGGGACACAGGACTGACTCCCTCCCTCTCTTCCTTCCTCCCTCCTTCGTCCCTTCCTTCTTCCTTCCATCTGTTGGCCCATTCCATAGTTCCTGTGCAATTGTTGGTGCTGGAGGCACAGGTGAACAGGGTCTGGCAGCCAATGGGGGGTGGGGGTGCTGAGGGGGTCACTGCCACATCATCAGATCTTCACAACTGGGGTAAGTGCCACCCAGGAGGGGTTCTGGTGCTTTGAAGGAGACACAACAAGACATATTTACCTTCCCCCAGGAGGTGAGGAAGAGCTATGGGACCAGGGGGATCTAGACAGAGAGAAGGGCCTGTGCAAAGGCCCAGTGGTGCACTCTGGGAGACTGAGAGAAGGCTCTAGATGCTGGAAGGCACAGGGAACAGAGTAGGGAAGCCAGTGACTGAAGGAAGCTGGGGAGGTGGGAGGGTCAGGCTGAGGGGCCTTGGGGAAGCTTCCCACATTCCCAGCCAATGACTGGACTCTGGCTTCCCCTCCACGCACAGCAGATGAAGCCTGCACTGGATGATTAGGAATCCAGAGGTGATTGAGAACTCAACCCACTGGCTGCACCATCCTGCCTGAGGCTGCTCTTGGTGCACACTCTGGATGATTTAGTCTGACTGGCGAGGGTAGAGGGCACAGGTGACTGTGTGACCTGGGCAGGTGCCCTCACCTGAAAGTAGGAAAGATGTTAGCACCGCCCTCACAGGCGGTTGTGAGGAGCAGATGAGGCAGAGTCTGCAGAGGCCGGAGCCCCTGGAACCCAGCCACCTCCCCCACACTGGCTGAGAGGCTGCACTTGGCTCAGAGCTCAGCACTGGGCCCACTCAAGCCCAGCAGGCCCCCTACACAGCCAGGAAATGGTCCCCCAGGGACTGGTTCCATGTGGGACTCCACCTGCCCCACAACCCTGGAGGGGCTGCTGTGACTCCTGTAATGTAAGGAAGGGACAGCTGTTGTCACCTGCTAGATGGCAGATGGTGGCAGATGGTGGCCCCTTGGCAGCTGACCCTAGGGCTGAGCATGCAGTTCACACTCTGTGGGTGCCCTGGGCCAACCCTGACCTTTGAGGTGCCCAGGGCAAGAACACAAACAGATGCTCACTTTCCTAAACATTAAATATGATAGATCAACATCTACATATTCTATTTGCTACCTTGTCAGGTGGCACTTTACCACAGCCTAGGGGACAGTTTTGATTTGGAAGTTCCAGGCCTCTGATGTCCCTCTGCAGATGGGGAGTTTCAGGGATTAGTAGCCTTGGTCTCCTCTCTTCCCTCCCTACCTCAGGTCCACCCCACCAGACAGTGGCTCATGTGCATTTGGACCCCCTAGAGTACACAGTCTCAAACTCCTCCCACAGATACAGGAACAGATGCTCAAGGCCCCCTCTGGCCTGGTGCTCACCATAGTGCCACTTGCCTTCCAGAGGACAGATCCAGGGGACAGACACACCCAGGTCTGAGATGTGGGCTTCAGGCCATTTGGGCTAGCAGCTCTGGGGCACCATCTACTCAAGGGCTACCTGGACAGGTGAGGAGCCCCAACCCCCTACACTGTGGATCTTGGGAAGACCACAGGGTATCAGACAATCCCATCCCTTGAGGGACCCAGAGTACAAGTGGCTTCCCAGACTCACAATTGATTACTTTATTGGGTTCCCATGGTTTACTTGCAATAGTAGCTAACAGTTTATGGAATTTTGAGGGCTGGATTGCATCCTGAGGTGCCCCATCATTGATACATTCGGTACAAATAGACGTGCATGTGTTATGGAGGCTGTTGACTGTGCGGCCATGCATTTCTGCACATGGGTACCATGTCAATATGCTTCAGTGCTTATGTTCTGGGTGTGCAGGTGCCTATTTATGTATTGACAATCCTTCTAGATTCCCTGGAAGCCCTTTCAGGTCTGTTTTTTCTAATAACCTTTTAGAGTCTGTAGTGGCCGAGATGGCTTTCTCTACTTTTCAGCAGACCAGCTCAATGCTCCCCGTCCCCAGATGGAGGGCAGATGAGGCTGTTTGGGTCCCTCCCTCTGTTGGTGTAGTCACTGAAGAACAAAACCACAGTCCTTGGAAAGAAAGGTTGGCTGATATTTTTCCTACATAGCTGTGAGCCCAGATGGCTTGAAGATATTTAGCATCTGTGTGAGATGTGATTCCAGAGAGGTAAAGAGATTTTCTTCTTCAAAGCCACAAAGCTAAATATAGTGAGGCACATAAGTAGTATAAACCCAAAATACACACCCAGAGCCTCTTTCCACCCTGATTTGCTTGACTAATACCTGCTCCTGTTAGGTCTCAGTTTAAAGCTCCTCATCTCTATAAGAAGACTCTCCTGACCCTGATGTTCCCCTCCTGGGCCTCTGCCATCCCCTGGGCCTGTTACACCTCACCATGTCACACATATGGACAGGGAGCTGTAGGAAGAGACAGTGGGGGAGGGATGAGGCACTTTCCAGATGTTGGTTGACACAGTGTATACATGTGGGTTTACATTGGTCAAAAGTTATTGACCTGTTCACTTAAACTGTGTCATTTTGTATTGCCTGTAAATGACAATGCGGTGAAGGTGTCATTTTGTGTTGCCTATAAATTACAATGCGGTGAAGGTGACTTGGGAAACCACTTCTCAGCCCTTAGTAGTATTTGGGGTTCACTCATTTCTCAAAGAGTGGCTGTAGAATCCGGAACTGGAGCCTGAAACTCACATTGAAGCACTCGGACTTGTTTTCAGCACCACGGACAACGACCTGCCCAGAAGAGGAGCTGGTGGGTTTTTGCTTTGTTCAGGTCCTGGGAGGGAAGAATACGTTGGCATCTTCTGACCAATGGTGTCAGGATGTGTCTGCAGACCAGGTCATGACAGGCTGCCTGGTCCAGCTCATGACATGTGCACAGCATATGATCCAGATTCCTGCATACTTATCAAATTCTAGAGAATGGCATCAGGCCACGGTGGCCAAGGTGCTGGGGAAGGATCAGAACAGTCTGAGTCTATGGAGTACTTGACTCCTACCACTGGCTCATTCCATGACCTTGGGCCTCAGTCTCTTCGTATTTAAATTGAGTGCTGCACATGATGATTTCTAAGAACCTTTTCAGTTTAAAGGGTTTAAAGATAACCTTGCTTCCTAGCTTTACAAATTTGTAAAATATATATCGCATCTATTCCATCAGCATTAAAGAGAAACTTCTTTGAATATCCATACCCCTCCATCCTGGGCCATTGTGGTACTCAGATTTGCTAGGCAGAGGGACTTAGGACAGTCATAGACAAAGACTAAGGTTGATCAACTTTAACAGGTGTGAGCTTTGGTGTCAGGCAGAGAGGAGTTTAGGTCCAGTTTCTGCAACTCACCTTCTGTGAAATTTTTAAAACATTTGTCTTGGGAGCTCCAAAGAAGGTTGAATACCTGCTGACTGAGTTGCCGTTACCAGACAGGGCGAGTTCTCTGAATTTCCCTCTCTTCTGGCTCTAACATTCGCACCTATTACTTGGCATACAGGAAAATGACCCACGCATAGTGCTGCATTGAAATTTCCACTTGATTGATCTACTAGATGAAATTGGCCTTCAGCTTCTTATTACAACACTCATTACAGCTGCTATTAGAACATGAGTTCCTAACTTTGCTCCTGACTAATATAATCCCTGGTAGACGTCCATGAATAATTCCCGTTCTCATTAACATAATAAAATCTAGTTAACTGCATTCATTCTCTGTACTGCCTGCCTCGTCTGCACTGCCTCAGGTTGTGTTCGGCTTGGTCCCCCCCATCTGCTCCTCTCCCCTTCCATCCCCACCACCAGTGGGATGGGCTCTGCACCCCACCCCCAAATAGCATCACTGTATAAACCTGCAGTAATTCCTTGTGCTGCCGTTGCTGCTGCTGCTACAAATTACCTGGGCCAGGTGGGCTTCTGAGTACTTTGTCAGCTTTGTCCCTATGAGGGCCACATTCCCAGCCCCTGTCTTACAGATATGGAAATAGGGGTTGAATAGTTTTCTTCAGTTATTTACTTCATGAATGATGGATCTAACATTTGATTCCAGGTGTTTCTGACCCCGGGAGCCGTGCCACATACTTTTGGCCTTTTGCTCCACAGAAGAAATTTGTCCTCTTCCTGCCCCTCCTCCTTCCTTTGTTTTTCCCTATTCCCTGCTCCCCACCCCGTGTCTTTGCCCACGGGACAAAACATCCAAGTGTCCCTGAGACAGGCAGGTTGATATCTGTGATTCCCTTGGGTTACTTAAGACAGTTAAGGGGATTTTGCTTTGAAGATCCACCCCCTCCTATCTTACAGAGAAAATTCCAGCTACTCCAAGCACAGATGGAGTGGCCCAGCCTGAACCCCTTCCTCCAACTCTGGGAACTAGTGCATCTGCTCCCCCTGGGCCCTTTCCAGCAGCTCAGATGTGGGCTGGATCCTCGTCTGCACGTCACCTTGCTGCAAGCATGTGGCCCGTGACGATCCTGTTCCAGAGCAGGTCACACTACTATTCTCAGCAGCTTCAGCCCCCTGTGTTCTTCCTAGCACTGAGGAGTAGAGTGCTTAAAGGACAGGGACCTGCAGCCTGGGGTGACACATCTTTGGAGGTAGAAGAAACCTTAAAGGCCATCAGCCTCCTTGCACAGATGAGGAAAGAGACCATGGGAAGGGGAGCCATTGGGAAGGTGGCTGGCACCAGAGCTTGAGGCTCCACTGTCCCAGCCCCCTGGGTGACCCTGCCTTGAGGAGCCCCAGGGCTTGGGCTGCTTCCATTTTCAGCAGGATTCTTGCCTTGTCAGCTGTTGAGAGAAGCCATGGGGGATGGGAGAGGTCTGGATTCAGGCTTTGACTCCCAGGACTGCCACCGGCTCTGTATATTTGGCCCCAGTTTCCTCATTTGGAAAATCCTATTTTGCTGGCCCGGTCCTGAGGTCCTGTCCACAGGGCATTCTGGATGTGTATGGGCTCTTGTCCCCTGGGAGACCAAAGCTAGACATGGATTGGGCAACTCGGTGGCTCTCAGCCAGGCAGCAGACACTCCAGTTTCCTCAACAATGACTAAATTCCTTCTGCTGGAAATGCCATCCATGTGCATGGGCTCAATAAATTGATGTGTCTCAACGAGGCTCTCCCAGGCTGCCCTCACCAGCCATGAGCAGGCAGTTGTCCAAGCGCTTCTGAATGAGCCCCGAGGTTCAGCTGGGACAAATCTACCTCTCTCGAGTGGCACTTTCTCAAGGCTGCTTTGAATTCTGTCATACTATAATAGCATTTGTCTCTGGTCTTTCACCGTTTTTTTTTTTAGCTGGAGCTGGGACCTCCAGAGGAGGCTGAGGCTGCTTCCTATCAGCACATCCTGGCTGAGGGAGGGAGGTCACGCTTTGGAGAGAAGGAGGGAAGGAATGGGAGGGTTGGGAGGGTTTGTCTTAGGGTCAAGAACGAGAGAGGCTTGGGCAGCGTGACAAGAGGGTCCTTGGACGATGGCAGTGGAGGAGTTGAAGAAAAGGCAGAGAGAGGTCAGGAGGGAGGGTGCTGGAGAGAGCCAGGCATCCTCATGAGGGACAAAGTCCAGCAGGGGATGAGGGGAGAAGGAAGGTCCACAGGCGGCCTAACCCCGGGGCACCCCCAGCCCTGGCATGGCGGAGAATAAGTAGGTGAGAACAGGCGTGTTCCTCGTGGCCTCCTCTCCCCAGGATTGAGGACACCAGTAGCTGGAAGCACAGGAGGGGCCCCGGGGCCAGGGGAGACGGGAGGACGCAAGGCCTGGCCCAGGCCTGCCGGGAGAGGGGGCACGGGAAGGAGGAGGGAGATGCCGAAGCCGACTGAGGTCGCACAGCCTCCAGGTGAGCAGAGGCGACATCTGGGTAGCTGCTTCCTCTTCCCAGTCCAGAGAGATGGGGTGGGGACAGGAGGGCACACGGGTGCTCTCGGCAGTTGCTCAGACCAGCGGGGGAAAAAGCAGTCGCAGAGGCCAGGGAGAAGGTCACACATGGGGATGTCCCTTGACTGCGGACAGGACCTGGCTGGCTTCCGCCTCCTCGCCACTTGTTAAACCAGGGTGGCTAGCAGGCTCTGGTTGTGACTGTCCTCTTTCTTTCTAATCTCAGGCTAGCTCATGCCCCTCTTAGGGGTTCATGAAAGATGGGGTCCCAAGGACAGATGCATGATTTGGAAGCTGACGGAGAGGCTCAGGTGTCAGTGGCTGTCAATCACGAGTTCTCCCCTCTGGTTTCCCTTCTGCCCAGGGGGGTTGGGAGCCTAGGACCCAAACTTACCAAGCCTCCCTCCAAGATGTCACTTTCAAAGCACCCCAAGTATCAGAGGCAGGGGCTCAACGGTGCCTCTCGTCAGCAAGCTCTCAGAAAAATCCTTATCTCTGTGCAGCAGCCAGACGGCTCTCAAGATAGATGTGGAAGAGGAGGTGAGGAGAGGCCATGATCACAGGAGCACCGAGGGTCTCAGAGGACTGAGGGCAGTGTCGGGGAGACCAGGATGCACACAGCATGGGGCTGGAGTGGGGGTTACTGCACTGGGTCCCGCAGGAAAGAGCCTGGAGCAGCCAGGGTGGCTGGAGGCTGGGCAAGGGGCTCTGCCCAGCTATCGTCCAAAGAATGTGTGAAATGAATAAATGGACTCAGAAATTGCTCTGCTCACTTTGAAATGAGCAGAAACAGTAGTTCTGGGCATGCTCTCTCTCTCTCCACCCCAGGGAAGATCATGTTCTCCCTGAAGAGGGCTCCCACTGACAGGCCAACCTCCCCAGGCAAAACTTCAGCAGGCCAGGATGCATCTGGGGCCCTGGGCAGGCTGACTGTGCTTCCCTGCACCTGCAGAGGCTGCGGAGGGCGGGGCTTGGTGGGCAATGAGCCACTAATGCTGGGCTTGCAGGGCAAGGGTTCCTTGAGGTTCCCAGTAGCCAGTTCAGGCTTAGACGAACACTGCTGGTGTCTATACTAGCACCAACCTGGAGACATTTGTGGCAGACCTGTGCCCAAGGTGGAGCCAGGAAGCAAGTCCAGCCAGACCTGCTGTGTGAAGCCCCGGCTGGAGTAGCTGACCCTTGGCTAAACTGTGACCTACAAATGACAGCCACTTGCTCTTGTTCTAACTACTGGTGTTGGGGTTGGTTTGTCTCACAGCATTAGCTGACTGATACAGGCGCCAAGCATTGTGTTTAGACAGGGGGATGGGAGGGCAGCGCCTGCAAAGCATGGAGCCTAACAAGAGTGGAAAATCCAGAGCAGCGCCCAGCAAAGAATGAGGAGGTCAACTGCGGGTGGTCAGGGAGGGCCCCTCAAAGGAGTGGATGTGTTGCTAAGACCTGAGCAAAGAGAGGAATCTGTGTAAGGAGTTGAGAAGCATGTTTTAGGCAAAGGTAACATCAGGGACAAAGGGCACATGTCACATGAATTCACAGGCTGGAGAGGGATGAGGCGGATGGGTGACGATGAACCCAATAGGAAAGGCTCCTGTTGACTGGGCTTGTACTGCGGGCTACGTCGAGCCCTTCTCTTAAATTATCTCATTTAGTCTTGAAAACATGCCCAAAAAAAGTGTGTATGTTGGATTTCTTTTGATTGAAAAAGACCATAAAAACCCAACTCAAATTGACTTCACCAGGTGGGAAATGCAACAGATACTCACAGAAGTGGGGACAGGGGACCAGCAGCCTCAGGCACAGTGGCATCCAGGAACTTCAGTTAGACCCCTGGATCCATCTCCCACTTTCTCTCTTTTCACTGACTTCTCACTTTCTCTCTTTCTCTCTCTCCCTCTGCTGCTCAACTTCTTCAAGAGGAAGCAGGAGGAGGAGAAGTGAGATGCTAATCAGCAGCCCCGACTTCACAGCATCCCGTTCAGCAGCTGGAGGAAGAGAGGACGCTGCTCTCCCAACACCCAGAGAGGGGCCAATTAGTCACACGTTCCTGGTCCCTATCATGTGTAGGGAGTGGGCACTGTGACTGGCCCACTGGGCTCTTCACACTCAGGCTGGGCTCTTCCCATCTCAGGGGACAAGGTAGGTCTGTGGCTGCTGATCCTTCTAGAACTCTGTGGTCTTGGTGGCAAGTGATGATCAGTTCCCTACAGACAGAGTGCATGCGGTGGTGGTGGAGGGTAGTTCCCAAAAGGAGGGAGGAGAAACTGAGTGAGTGTAAATAGTAGATAACATAATTCCAGTTTAACAAATAAACACGGTGAGTCCCAGGGAAGTCCACAAATGTCATTAGTCAGCAGATGGCAAAACAGAACCACGAACCATCTCTCCTTGGCTTAGAACTACCATCTTCTCATGAGCAAGCTCCACATCACTCAGCCAGCCTCTAATCTGGGCCTCCACTCATGACTGCCACACAACAGCACTCCCAAAGTTCAGATGCCTAGGACCTAGAGAGTACTCTGTCTCCAACTCAATTGCTCACTAGCTGTGTTGTCTCCAGCAAGCACATAACCTCTGAGTAAGTTTCTCTGTAGGTAAATTGGGAAATAATAGCATCTACTTCATGGGGTTTTCATATGAGAATTAAGTGAGGTAAGCAGTGTGAGCAAAAGGCAGCCTGGTGCAGAAGAAAAAGTATGAGGTTGGCTGCAGAGTCACTAAGGAGCAGGTAGTGTATACAGAGTGGAAACACTGCAAACAGGGATGATTTGGACCCTGGCAGGAGAGAGTGAGATTTCATCACACTACCCTGAAAAACCTGATATTTAAAATTAAGGATTTTTTTATTTCTAAAAATTTCCATTTGATATTTTCAGGCTGCTGTTGACCATTTGGGAAGTGAAACCATGAACAAGGGGAACTACTGTCAGATGCCTATGTTTTACTCCACAGCCTTGAGCAAGTGCCCGGGCCCCTAAGGGCTTAGTTTCCTTCTGTTATATAAACTAGGTTGAACTAAGGGCTCCCCAAGTTCTGTGAGGATGTGATAGCTGTGAATCACGGTGGGCTGGCTGCTGGGATGTAGCCCAGGGGAAGAGCGAGGGCTGGGAGAAATGGTCTGATTGCATCGGAGTGTTCTGAGCTGTGCGTCTTGCCGGCAAGCATGTTCATATGGCAAACAGATCACACTTCAGTGTCTCACGTGTTTCTTACAGCTCTTGGCTAATGTTGTCCCCAGCAATAGCAACTGCGGTCTCCATTTCCTTTGATATACTCACATTTGATGTTGGCTCAGACAAGAAGACCCTGCCTGGGACAACATGTTCTGCACACTGTGGAGAGGAACGTAACAACTGCACAGTAAATCCCTGTGAAGATGAGACTTGCAAGCTCTTGCATATTTGTGTATGGACAGGAAAAACATAGCACCCAGGGTTTGGTACTATCCGCAGTCTCAGGTATCCACTGCAGGTCTAGGAGTGTGTCCCTCATGGATACACATGGATAAGTCTCTGTGGTGGGCACTTTTTCAGAGCTTATCTCACTTAATCTCCATATGATAACACTGTAAAGTGGATGCTATATCTGTTGGGGAAACTTGCTCAGAGAGGTTAAGGGCTTACCAAAGGTCACACAGACAGCAAGTAACAGCCTGACTTCAAACACATTTCTTTTTGTTATAAAAGTCCCAGTTTTGACCCATTATCCTGTCATTGGTCTATTTGTAGTTCCTCCTCCTTCTGTCCCTGCTGTCCAGAGACCTCTGCAACCTATGCCCCAGGTCTCTCATCATTTGGCTTCCACAACCAGGGAGGAAGGTGGAGAGAGAAGGTGTCATTGGCCGTTCTTTCTCTTTATTTTCTGACGTATCTACAAGAAAGAAGTCCTGGTCTTGTGTGGCCCTGGCAGCAGCGGCAGCAGCTTGGTGATTCCCCCACAGCAGCTGCCGCATCAACACACCCCAGAGCACCTCCTCCCGAGCACCCTGGGTAGCAGCAGCAGCCTG
Source organism: Xerus rutilus (assembly GCA_028644305.1). NCBI lineage: Eukaryota > Metazoa > Chordata > Mammalia > Rodentia > Sciuridae > Xerus > Xerus rutilus. The sequence continues at coordinate 19,488,721 of CM053400.1, read as the reverse complement.
AGGTCAAAGCTCTCAGGTTGTTTCACCTTCTCCTTTGGCTTCTTCAGTTTTTTCAAGACAGTCCAAGGAATCAAACCTTCTTGAATCAAATCCCATAGAGTCCAAGTTACTCTGTGGGTTCCCTGGAGGGACCTGGTTATAGCACTCACCACCAGGAGGATCCAGAATGCAAAGCACCAAGCACGGGGTCTGGGCAGAGGCCCCGACGTGCAGGGGAGACCACATTACCAGAGGCACCGAAATCCTTGAACGATCACCTGGGGTGTCAGGATGAAATGCCCATCAAGATGATGCTTTAGGAAGGATAGGAGGCTGCTAATTTGAGCCCTGCAGTGGTGCCCACGACTACTGGCCTAAACCCCGCAGCTCGCCTGGACAATGGTTTGTTTTAGGGTAGAGAAAGAAAGAAGGAGAAAGGCAAGTGAGGTGGCTGGACAGGTCAAGGCCAGGCTGGAAGGGGCCATCGGCACCCAAAGGTGGGGTGAGACACATTTGGGAGTGGCAGAGAGATGTGGCAGGCCATGGAGTTTAGGGGGCCCCCCTCCGGGGCTACAGAGTGGAGAAGATATTAAAAGGGACAAGAAAAGCAGGAGGGACCCAGCTCTGAGTGGCAGCCCTGAGCAGGAAAGACCTTGGGTCAGGGTCATGCCCCGGCTCTCCCTCTCTCCAGCTGCGAGACGTTGGACAGGGCACTTGACCTCTCTGAGACTTCCTCAGTGGTCAGGTGTGGACCACAGCACCTGGCCTGAAAGCTGTCGGGAGGATTAGATGGGATGGTCTATTTAAAGTGTTTGGTTCTTAGTGAATTGGGGGAAACAGGGCTGAAGCTATCATGCTGTTTCCATCATGGACACAGTCCTGGGGGACAGACCCCCATGCCAGCTCCCTGGGGCTCCCTGGGGCTGCAGCTCTTGCAGGGGCTGCATGTCCCTGAATCCTCAGAAAAGGCCTAAGTAGGAAACCAGTTCCTGGGGAACAAGGATGAGGCTTGGCCACCCGGCCTGGCTCCTGTGAGGGCCTCAAGGAGAAGTGCAGGCAGAGGTGAACTGTGCCCCAAAGGGTCATCTGGTCACTGGACAACAGAGCCGGCAGGAAGGTCCAGTCACAAACAGGCTATAGGACTGAGAGTCCCCTCTGGGAAAGAAGGGGGTTGGCATGGAGGACCACCAAAGCCTTCCTGCCAGTGGCCCAGGCACCCTCCAAAGCCTTCCTGCCAGTGGCCCAGACACCCTCCAAAGCCTTCCTCCCTTCCCCAAACCAGCTCCAGGGAGCTGGGCACCTGCTCCCGCCAACCTGCCATGAACCTCCTAGCGCAGGGCCCGGTCTCTGCTGTTCCCTCTCCTCTTCTGTCCACACTGCCCTGTGGCATGGGCCTGGCCCCATTTGGAGAGATAGCTGCCCAGTACAGCACCCGCTGGGCCTCCCTGGCTCCTTAGAACCATCAGCACTGTGGGTCCAGGGCTGCCAGGCTGGGAGAGGCCCTGGGGAGAGCACAGCCACTGCAGCCTGCAGAAGCGGGCACCTGTCCAGGTCCACCAGACCGCAGAGCTGGAAGGGCTGCCTGGACCACCTCGGCTCCGCCCAAAGAGACAGCGTGGAGCAGCGCAGGGCCGGGCTCCAGACTCCCCGTCCAGTGCTCCCTCGCCCCCTCTGCCTTTCCACTCTCAAGCTGGCGCAGACACAGCCCAGACAGCAGCCTCCAGGCGGCTAGGCGTGTGTCCCGTCCGTGGGGTGATGTCTGGGTTTTATGTAAATGAATGGTGAGGAGAGGAAGAATTACAGTCCGCAGGGACACCAGCGTCTTGCAAGGTGAGCTGGATCCGCCCCGCCCACATCCTCTCCTGTCGGCTCTGAAGCAGAAACTCAAGGGCAATTAGATACCACACATTTTCCCTTTTATATTTCAATAGGTACCTTCTCTGGAAACCAATCAGCATTTTCTGAGCTTCATGCAGAATAGCTCATCTTGTAAATCTAAATCATTCCTATAAATCTAAATTAAATGCATTTAGAACATGTAATTAATAAAGTCGGGCCTGGCGCCATTGCTAATCTGTTTACTCCAAGCCAAACTTTCATGGTCCAAGGCATTTTTCATTGCCACATGTGGGTGGGAGGGAGCAGGGGGTTCCTTTTCCCAGCAGCCCCCAGGCTGCCAGGAGTTTCCTGCTGGGGCCTTAGAGTGCCCAGTGAGAATCACTGGGTGCTTGCGTCAAAGGGTGCGTCCCTTCCCTGGGTCCCCAGACTGTCCTTGTAGAAGGTAGATGATATGGCAGTTAAGGGACCTCCATGAGGCCCTGTTGGTAGCTCATTATCAACCCAGCCTGGAAATGTAGTCAAATGCCCCCGCTGCCCCCTCTTGTGTCCTGCCTAAGGATAACCAAATCCTTGCTTCTCACCGCCTAGCTGTGCCTCCAATGGGGCCCTTCTCTGCACCCTGCTGTCCCTGCCTGGGGACAGCACAATCACAGCGGCAGCAGCAACCTTTCCATTCTTCCCAAGACTTCCTGCCACCCAGGGCTCCCCCGGCACTGGCACTCAGGGTCAAGGTCAAACTCCTCCATATAGCCTCGAGGTCCCTTGGATGTCACACTACCCACCTTGGTCACATAAGTCCCTTGGCACAGCTGCTCCTGTTCCCCCAGCCCCTTCTTCAACACCTCCATGGGCCTGAGCGGGGATCAGCAGTTGAAAACCTTTGGCGCTGCTCCAGCCTCCAGCCTCCACCCCAGAGAGAAGGCCTCTGCTCCCCCCCAGAAGAGGAGCAGGAGGCACCACCACCCACCTGTCCAGGAGCCTGTGGGATCCTGCCTCTGCTCTTCCTCAGAGTAACTTTAAAATTGTTGTTCAAAGGAAGCCTTGGCCAGCCCAGCTCGGGGCAGGGGAGGACAGGGCCTGCAATGGAGAAGGCCTCTGGCTCTGGCCTGCCCCTTTCTGGGGCCTGGCTGGAGACAGTGGCCTCCCAGCCAGCAGATGAGCGCAAAGCAAGATGGGGGTTGGAAAGGGACGGTCCCCTCCTGATGAAGAGGGAGAGGGGTGGGGCTGGCTGCTGTGGCCCCCTCTCCTCTCACCACCTGGGGCTTCTGGAAAGCTCCTGAGGAGGATTGGCACCTGAGGCCAGCTGATGCCCCCTCTGGCCCTCGGTGGCTGTCCTGCCTCCCCAGGTGGGTTGGCGGAAGCGTCTCAGGTGCAGGGAGGGCAGCAGTTCTGCCCTGGCCTGGCCGGGATGGGGGCTGCACATAGCAAAGGCGCAGCCAAGGGTGTGCTGGGAGGAGGCTGGTGAGGTGGGGCTCCCGCCCTTGTCCCGCAGCCCAGGCTGTGCTGCGCTGCTGCGCTGATTAAACCTCACCCCCACGGGAGCCCTGGTCCCCTGAGGCCACTCTCCGCTCAGACAGGGAGGAAATATGGAAGGCTCATCTCCTGAGCCTCAGCCAGCCAGGCACAAACCAGAGACGGAAGCTGTAATTACCAGCTGATTATGCGGGGTGCGTTATTAAAAGATAAAATAAAATGGAGCCCGGCCTCTCTCCGAACAGAAGCAGTTACCAACACTCTCCGTTATTTCCACTCTGCTTAAAGAGGCACAGCTTGTTTATTTCAAACTCTCCTTTCTCAGAGTTCCACACCCTCCTCCAGGGAGTTCATGAAGCACCTACCTGCCACATGCCAGGGACATGCTGAAGCAGGCTACGAAATACAGCTCAGACAAGGTGCAGTCCTCCTGGCGCTCAGGAGGGAAAGTGGCTTTTCAAGGAAGAGTCACACAGGCAAAAGTATAATTATACCTCAGGTGGGGACAAACAGGCCAGGTACCAGAGACTTTGTGAGGGGTCTAATAGCTGGGAGAAGGGTGCTAGGAGTTGACTTATTTTGAGACCTGTAAAAGCTAATTACCTGAAGAGAGAAGAGCAGAGCATATGCAAAGGCCCTGGGGTGGGAAAAGGTAGTTGGAAAACAAAGAAGCCCCCAGGGCAGTGTGTGGTGAGGAGGGAGCCCAGGGGGTGGAGGAGGCAGTAGCCAGACCTTCAGGACCTTCCCATCTCCTCAGTGGGGCTAGGTGGCTCAAGATTCCTCAGGTGGTACTGAAGGGTTGTCAGTGACCTAATGTAATTTTTTTTTTTGAATGACAACAGCTCCTCCATGGACGTCAGAGTAGGAGCGGGGAGCTCAGAGAGAAGGTCAAGGGGAGCAACGAGCCAGGAGCCCATGGTGTCTGGGGCCAGAGCAGTGTGTGTGAGAAGGAGCAGAACAGAGAGATCCTGGTCCATGCCACTCTCAGGTTTCCAGCTGAGAACGGAGCTGTCCTTTCCGAGTGTAGAAGTAAAGGGCACTGGTTGAGGAGGCGGCTGGGGCTCAGGAGGGTGGCATGTCTGTGGAATGCATTGAACATGGACAATGAAAGACCTCGCAGTAGGGAGACCTGGGAGAAAGAAATAGAAAAGATAGCCACACAGTGATGACTTTCTTCTCTCCCGAGATAAATCCTGCCCAGACACTGGCCACAGGCGGGGAGATAGTGTCTCATCCAACCTAGAAGTGACAGTCTCTAGGAAACACTAATCTCTTTCAAGACACCTCCTCTCCAGGTGCTGGCCTCCAACTCCACAGCTCAAGGACTCAAGTTCCTGAGTGCCCAGACTGACACGCTCACTACGTCACCCACAACCTATATAAGCCCAACCCCTTCCTTTGTTCAGGGGCTCATTTTCCACCGGGAAAGTGGGTCCATTCCGGGAGGTGTAGTCCTGTTCCTGAAAAAAGGCTGAAATGATCTGTGAGGTTTGCGTCCGGCCTGGTCTCTTTGTTCTAACAGAATGGATGACTCCAAGCTGCATCCCAGAGAGGGGCAGAGGCAGCAGGCGTGGTGGGTCAAGGGCACTGTGTGGGCAACATCAGGGGACAGTCTCCTAGGGAGAGAAATGAGGGCAGGATAGTGTCCTCATCCCCTACCCACTTCCATGGCCAGTCATGGGCTAAGACCTGGAGCAGGAAAAGCCCTTGGTTGTCCTGAGAGACCCAGGGGAGGGAGGGAAGTGGGGTGGCATCATCCTAAGCATGTGGTGGCCAGGACCTGTGCTCTCCTGGCTTCTGCTCCACCACCCAGGACGCTCACACCTCGCAGCCCCTGGACCTGAGATCAGAGCCCTGTGGAGCTGACCTGCTCCCTGTTCAAGCCTAGCTGGACTCTGCTGTCCCCCACCCTCCCTCCCACAGAAACTAAGCCCAGGCCTCTCCTCCTGCCCCCGGTGCTCCTTGGACACTACTGACTTCTCCTCCCAGGGCGAGGGTGGCCCCATCTCTCGGTCGACTAGCTCCTGTCTCCGTCTATGAACTCTTGATGGTTTGAGCCTGAAATTCCCCTCTGATGGCCAGCTCCTGCTTTTCCCTGAGCTTTTACAAGAACAAAACAGCCCGTGCAGGGGCTGAGAGCAGGTGGATTTTGACCGCTGGACTCAGTCCCCGCCGCCCAGCATCTGCCTGCTGCCTCACTCAGGCATGTGCACTTGCAGGGGTAGTTTTCTGTTGTGGATCCCGCCACACTGGACTGGGTAAGTTCTCAGATGAGCAAGTTTATTTTGGCTCATGGTTCTGGACATCCAGAGTCTCAGGGTGGCAGCTGGTGGTGGAGCTCCCAGGCCGTGCTGGGCAGCATGTGGCGAGGCAAGAGGGTCTGTCCCCTCTGTCTTCTATTCTTACGAATCAACCAGATCCAGACATGGGCTCCACCTGAGGACCATTCAACCCCGATCACCTCTCGTAGGCCCCACCGCCACGGACCCCATGTTCCCACCAATGAGCGCCTCCCCTGGGGATTTAGGTGTCAGCATGTGGAGTATTGAGGGACGCACTCAAGCCAACCAGGCCATAGCACTTGCCAAAAGATCTGTCCTGGGAGACGGGGCTGAGCAGAGGTCAGGCCTGGTCCAGGCCCACCAGGGTCGACAATTGCTTCGGGCGCATCTGTGTGCAGCCACGGTAACTGGAGATGACAGCTCAATGTGCCCAGCACCATCCAACTACCTCTCAATGTCTAGTCAACAAATAGCCTGATCACCTACTCGCTGTGTCCCACCCTCCAACACACACACACCAAGAGGTGTCACCTGAGCAGAGACAGGGAGTGACAGCAGGAGTCCTGGGCGTGTCCAAGGTTCCTGACAGAGGGAACAGTCAGTGCAAAGGGCCCGGGGTGGAGGTACACCCCGTGTATCTGAGGGACAGCAATGACTGCAGGCAGCACGAGTTCTCAGCACAGAGGAAGTCCCGGTGCTGTCTAGGGAGGTGGGGGAGTGTTGGCAAAGGGATCCCTGGAGGAGGCACCCCTGCCTTAAGAAAGAGAGGGAGGTAGCCAACAGGGACATCTCGCTCCTTTATCGTCGGTCTGATCGCTTCATTAGCAATGGGTTCCATGAGGGCCGGGCTTCGTGGCCGCTGTGGTCACTTCTTGGCTACCAGTACCCAGACTGGCGATTCTCCATGTGGTGTTTCAATAAATACTTGTGCAATGAAAGTGCGAGCAGAACCACTTTAAACTTTATTCTCAGGGCAGAGTGGAGCCATCTTAGACTTCTGAGGAGGGGAATGGAAGGTCTGATTGAGGAAGATCTTCTGCCCAACCTGGAGGAGGCTGAAGGCTGGAGGCCAGCTAGGAGTCTGTGCTGCCCTTCAAGGTGAGTCGTGGGCCAGGGCAGCCACAGTGGAGAGGCTGGGAGGGGTGGACCACCATGGAGATCCCAGGCCGGGGCTGGGTGCCTGCTTAGCTGGGGGCGTGGGGTGCTGGGGTTGAGTGCCTGAGTCCCCACAGCCTGTCCATTCATCAGCTATCTTGCTCAGGGGCAAATGCTTGCTGTCTGTTGCCAATGACACAGTGTCACAGAAGACAGAGCGAGACGTGCAGGGCCAAGGAATCTGTGCTGGAGATTCCATGATGGTTGCAGTCACACAGGATGACCCCTGGGAAGGAAGCCAGCAAGGTGTGGATTGGCAAATGGGGACATTTCCTCACAGCAGAAGTAGCAGAGGTGCCTGTTGTGGTGACAAGCCAGGGCCTGAGAGGTGACCTCAGGGCTTGCAGCTGTGGGGCAGTCACAGAGCTCCATCATGGCGGGCAGGGCAGGTGGGCCTTGGCAAAGACCAGGAGGGAGAGAGAGGGAAGCCCCCAGCCAAGCTGGGTCACAGAGTGCGAGCAAGGCTGAGAACGGGGTGTTACCAGGGACGGTGACTGGGCCCCAAATACAGTGACGGGACCACAGCATGTCCACCTGCCCACCCTGCCCTGGTAGCTCTGTCACAGGGGTGACATGAAGATAGGGAAAGCGTCCCAGGTGGCGTTCAGATCCCACCAGACTAGTGGCCCATGTCTCTTCAGCAGGGTGGGCCCTGCTCTCCCTGTGCCCATCCTCTGAGACAGAGAGGTCCCCAAATCCAAGCCCTGCCCTTCCTTTCTGCTAACTTTGCAGGATCCTGGTTCATTTTCTCCAGTATGTGGTGTCCAGGGAGATGGCCAGGGCTGAAAGGCATCTCTGTCCAAAGTTCCCAGCTCTTCTGGGAGCTGCCTGGCCACGGAGCAGAGCCACACCGACCAGACTGTGGCCCAGAGGAGAGTACTGGCCAGGGTCCCTGCTCTACTCAGCAGGAGCCAGGGTGGGGTCCAGGAAGGACGTGGACCCATGTCTGGGACTGAACTGCAAGTGAGGTATACAGGCTCAAGGACGGAGCTCTGGGGTAGATCATCTGTCCTTCCTGTGCCTTCGGGCAAGTACAGGCCCTCTCTGAGCCGTCTCTCCTCATTCATGGGTGCTGCATGGTGGCTTGCCACAGACCCAGGGCATTATGGGAGCCGCCTCTGCAGCAGCTGGCCCTGACACTGTGCTGATTGTCACCATGAGTTACTGGAGGTGTTGGATCTCCCAGGCTGTGCCCCAGGTGGAACTTCCTCCTGCAGAGGACTAAGGGCAGAGAGGAGGCCAGGACTCCCGGCACAGGCCCAGGACAACGGCTGAATGTCTCCTGGCTCTCAGATGAGGGACCAGTGGCAGGAAGGCCCCACCAGATGGGTGTTTCCTGACTCCTCCATGATGGGCACTGACTCTCACCCGTCCCTAAGCCAGCCCTCCTGCTCCTGTCCAAATGCCCTGGAGTAGGGGTGTTCTGGGGTAGAGGCGGTGTCCCTCAACCAGGGCTCTGACAGCAATGATGGTCTCATTGAATGCTGAGCAGTGCACAGGCCGGGCAGCCTCACAGTGCCCAGCACAGACGTGGGTGACCTCACAGATCCCTCACGGATCCCACTCACAATAGGGGAGCCGCAAGGGGTGTGGCCTGTCACAGGTCACTCTGCCCAGGAAGAGCAGTGCCAGGGGGAAGGAGAACCCTAGCCAGTGAGGGGTGGAACTGGGCCAGTCCTGGGGACCCACTCCCCAGCCTGTGCCTCAACCACACAGCTCTCCAGCCCCTCCCAACATGGTGCATGGGCCCCATGTCACCCACTGCTCATGGACACCTGGAGGCCACCTGTGGGCTAGACCCATCCCCCTCGCTTCACAGATGAGGAGCCTGAGGCTGGGGTGGGAGGAGCTTGGGCACGGCTTGGGCCTGGAGCCAGGACGCAGACCAGGTCTTCTGCCTCCAAAGCTTGAGCTGCTCCTGGACCTATCGGGGACCTTTTGCCCCTTGGAGGGGTCAAGAGGACACAGTGGGGGAGGAAGCAGAACCAGGCCAGCCTTGGGTGGGGTGGGCCAGGAGGAGCCAGGCTCCGCCAGCTACCACGGTGGTGGTAGCTCACCCACCAGGAGACGGCCCCCTCGAGCCCCATCTGCGCACCCTGCAGAGCCCACCCACCCACACCTCATCTGGGCTCCTATCCCCAGAGCCCTGACTGACCCTTAGGGGGACAATGCATTTGGCTTCACAGGCCAGGAACACACAGGGACCTGCCCCTCGCACTAAAGCCTCCCTGATCCTCCGCATGACAGGAGGGGACAAAGGACACTAGGTTTTGTGACTGGTTCCGCTTCACCTACATGTGGATCTGACAACCGGGCTGACAGCTGCCAGGCCCCTGGGGGTGGATTCCAGCAGGAGTCTTGGTGGAGACAGTCAAGCCCCAGCTTCCTGTCATCGAAGCTCTCCATGTTCTGCGTGACCCACGCCCACCCGCACTCCTGTCTGTGTACCCACCTGGTTCTCCTCTGCTGACTGTGCCATGACCGCGCCAGCCCTGGAGGTCAATGCCGGCCGGGGTGCGGCCTCCTGCCCCTCCCGCCAGGCCCAGCTTCAGTGTCCCGCCTCTGCCCCTCAGACCTGCACCTCTCCCTTCCTTGGAAACAGGGAGAGGTCTTAGGACATCACAGGGAGGTCTGGTGCAGGTGAGGGGCAGACGTTTTCTCCCCAAGGTCATATCAAAATCCGCGGTGACAGCAGCTGTACTCAGCAGCACCAAGCGGGGGAATGGCTACTGATTTCCACTGGGCGGCGAACAAGGTTCAAGGAGTCTCTACTATCAACCTGGACATGAACGGGAGGCATGGGGGTCCGTGTTGGGGACAGGGAGGATAGGATTACACAAGGTCCAGCCACATGGAGGATCCAGCACACCCGGGAGGAAGGACCCAGTAGGTAAGGCTAGATCTCGGAAAGTGGAGCCCATGGGAGAGTAGGGCAGTGGGGATAAAGATGAACGATTTGAGGTCAGAGAGAGTCAGAAGACATCCCTGCACACTGTACAGCCCAGGGCTGGGACAGGCACCCCTAGAGAGGGCACAGGCTCAGAGTGATTCTTCAAAGCGCGCAGCCTCAGATTACTAGTAACCTTGGGTGAGTAGAATAACAAAATCATAATTTTTGTTTTGTATTTTTGGTACTAGGGATGGAACCCAAGGGTGCTCTACCAAGAATCTCCTCTTTTTAAATTTTGAGACAAGGTCTCACTAAATTGCTGAGGCTAGCCTCTAACTTATGATCCTCCTACCTCAGCCTCCTGAGACACTGGGATTATGGGAGTATGCCACCACACTGAGCAAAAATCATAATTTCTTAAAGCCTTAGAATCTCAGGGAATCTTAGAATCATAGAATTGTGGGATCTCAGAGCTTCCGTGTTTTAAACGACAGCCAGATTGAATCGAGGCTGCTCTGCTCTGTCACTGGCAGCCCCTCCTCCTGGGTTGGATAATGAGCGCTCTGTGCTCAGAGCTTCGAACACACTGTGTCCTGCTATCTCCATGGCAACCCTGGGACACAGGAACTAGCACTCTGCCTGATTTTCCAGATGAAGAAATTAAGGCTCAGGGAGGGTGGACCAGCTCTTGGAGGTTGGACGCCTGGTGGGCAGCGTGGCCAAGCTGCGCCCAGACCTCTCAGCCTCTGAGGCCACACTCCCATCCTCTCTGCCGCTCTGCCTCCTGCAAGGCCTCTGCTGGCGATCACCTGCTCTCTGTGCACACCGCAGGGACAGGGAGCTCATCACCTCTCCCCGGGGCTGCCCAACTTTGGACACATCTCTCCTTCTTAGGCATCCACTCAGTGGCCCCAAATCTGCCTTGGGAGACCCCACAGATGACAAACCTTCACCAGGACCCCTGTAGGGAGAGGCAGCTGCCCCTGAGGAAGGGCAGCTGTTGCTAGAGAAGAGTCGGGTTAGGAGGCCCCGACGTAGCCCATCCTGGTGAAGGATGGAGGAGCTCATCCTGAGGGAGGGACTCCACCAGGGACCTCAGGACCAGGCCACTCGGAGACGAATGAGAACAAAGCCCAGAACATCCTGCAGCGCGGTGAGGAATGAATTTATAATTCAAAAACACGATCCTCACCGTCAGTCACGAGGCCTGGTGACACTGGAGCGTAAGTGCTGTGCCTTTAATTTCTTGCTCTTCTCCTGAAGACCTGCTCTACAGAATGCACCTGTGCTCCCTCCTCCCTGATGGTCCCACCAGCTGGCAATGCTGTGGCTACAAGGGACCTTCCAAGACTTCTCCTCTCAGGAGCTCCTAACCGTAGGGGCCTGTGTTCTCTACCTTCTCCCCCCACCCCTTGCTCGGCGGACGTCGCCCCAAATCCACACAAAGTGCCAGAAGAGCCATCGTCGTCCCTGTTCTCATCCCTATAAACCAAACAGGGGGGAATGTAAGGTAGAAACAGCCCCCCCATGCCCAGTTTCAACCCTCCCTTCTCAAAAGCCTATGTCGGTCCCCACCCAGGCAGTTTCCAGCCCAAGCTTCCCGCCCGTTAACAAACCCTAACCGCCCGAGCTAACTTTCAACTCCTAGAAGTGACTTCAGGGGTGTCACAGCCAGACCACCAATCCTTACCTGACACACCAGCCTGAAATAACCAATCCACAATGCATTTTACCTCAGACCCTATAAAATCCCATGCTCTGCCCCCACCCGCCTCCCAGCGTCCACTTGCACTGGCCTCCGTGAATGAAGATCTCTTGGTTATATGAAGTGTCTTGTGTCCAGTTTGGAGCGAACCTTTTAGACATCAGAGAATCGAGTGGACCACTGGGGACTATTTTGAAAACTTTACTCCAATAAGTTGGAAAACCTAGAAGAAATGGAATCATTTATAGACACATACAACCTGCCACAACTGAATCAAGAGAACATAGAAAACCTAAATGGACCAATAACTAGCAATGAGATAGAAGAAAAACCCAGGGCCTGATGGATTCTTAGCTGAATTCTACCAGACCTTTGAAGAACTAATCCCAATGCTCCTCAAATTATTCCATGAACTAGAAAGGGATGGAAGACTTCCAAATTCCTTCTATGAAGCCAGTACCACACTCATACCAAAATCAAATAAGAACACATCAAAAAAAGAAAACCACTGACCAATATCCCTGAGGAAATTAGATGCAAAGATCCTTAATAAACTATTATCAAATCATATTTAAGATCCAAGAGGGCAGCCTAGATGACGCTGCATTCCCAGTCTCTCCAGGACCGGAGATTAAAGTAGTGGAAACACTGTTTCTCTGTGACTTATCAGAGGACCCCCAACAGCTGCCTCCATGCAGGAATTCCAGTCTTGTACTTGTGAGAGTTGCCAGGCCCAAAGTTTGCACAGGACCCCAGCTGCTTGCCCATGGGGACCCTGGCTGATCGCCCATGCAGGACCTGCCCAGAGCCCACACACTGAGCAGGACCTTGGATCACCCACCCACGTGGGACCCCTAGCTGTAGCTCCCACATGGCACCCCCATTCCTGTGCAGGACCCCTGGCTGCTGCACCTGTGTAGACCTCCATCTACCAACGTGGAACTTCCCCATTCGCCTACACCAGGGGACACTAGACAGAATCTGGAGTCAACCTGCTACTTCCGCACAGCATGCCACAGAGCTGCATCTCCAAACACGTCCGAACACGTCACCCAATGCCACCTCCTGTCCCAGCCCTACACCCTATCTCTGAAAGCAGATGCATCCATTTTGGGACTCCTTGGTCACCATCTTGGACCTGAGTAGAGAGATACCAGTAAACAACAGACAACCGCACCTACTGGAGGAGAAGGGAAGCAATCCTTTTTATTTACCTTGAGATTTTCTTTTCCATTATCCCTTTTTTCTTTTCTTACTTTTTCTTCTTTTCCCTCTCTCATTCTTTTTCGACCCTCACATCCCCAACATTTGTGAAACCAAGTATTTTTTAAGCATTAGGCTACTGAGGACTGGGAGATCTGATTGGTATATTACAGTTGTATTATATAGTCTTGTATCGTCTATCTTTACATGTTTTATTTTTCTTAATTTTTATGTTTCCCTGTTTGTTGTACTCTATTTTCTTCCTACTTCCTTGTCTTTCCCGAATCTCTTTCTCTTTTCTACTACTAGCCAACTTCTTTTGGATTCCTATTTCATGCTTCCTGGGATCTAATAACTCTGTATCTTCACCTCCTACCTCCTTAACACCTCATCCTACACCCCACCCCTGGTTCTCTTTAGTCCACCAGCAGAAACTGTGTACCCTTTTGCAAACCTGTTGTTTATATAGTAGATACTAAGTGAACTCTTAAGTTCTGTATATTGTGACAAAGCCATAAATGTCCTATTAGGAGATACTTGGTCTAAAATTATATATAGTTTGTATCAAGATCTGTTAATATTGGTTTCCCCCTTAAAAGAGAGGTATTGGGACCCTGTAGGGGATCTATAAGCCTATAGAATAAAGACTGTGGACTGACCATGCAAGTGTATAGGAGGAGACCAACTGAGCGCTGCACAGTAGTCCCCTATCTTCCAACTGGCAGCTGTCCCTGTCTACTTCCATCTAGTCACCAGCCAAGACCAGGAAGATCATCTCCAATATCCCTGCAGGCCTGGTTATACCAGAGGTGAGGTATTGGTAATTGGCAGGAACACTACAAGATTATAGGGTAGAAACTATAATACTTCAGATTGGCACTGCCAGAGAGAAAGACACATAAACAACACAAAAAAAACAAGGGAAAAAATGTTCCAAACAAACCAAGATGCTACAATAATAAAATCCATTGACAGCATAGTAGATGAAATATCAGGGAAGGAGTTCAGAATGTACATAATTAAAATGATCTGTGAAACACAGAATAATATAAGAGAGCAATTACAGGCAATAATTGATCACTCCAATAAAGAGATAAGAGAGCAAATACAGGGAGCAAAATATTATTTCAAGAAAGAGATAGAGACATTAAGAAAAACCCAACAGAAATTCTTGAAATGAAGAAAACAATAAACCAAATTTAAAAATTCAATAAAAGGCATCAACAATAGACTAGATAACTTGGAAGATAGAACCTCAGACAATGAAGACAACATATATGATCTTAAAAATAAAGTTGAGCACACAATGAATATGGTAAGAAACCATGAACAAAACATCCAAGAATTATAGGATAACATCAAAAGACCAAATCCAAGAATTATTGGGATAGAGGAAGGCACAGAGATGCAAACCAAAGGGATGCACAAACTCTTCAATGAAATAATATCAGAAAATTTCCCAAATGTAAACAACAAACTGGAAATTCAAATACAAGAGGCTTACAGGACACTAAATGTACAAAACTACAACAGATCCACACCAAGGCACATTATAATGAAAATGTCTACTACACACAATAAGGACAGAATTTTAAAAGCTGCAAGAGAGAAGGAGCAGATTGCATACAGGGGGAAACCAATTCAGATCTCAGCAGATTTTGCAACCCAGACCCTCAAAGCCAGGAGATCCTGGAACAACATATACCAAGCTCTAGAAAATGAGTGCCAACCAAGAATCTTATATCCAGCAAAATTAAGCTTCTAATTTGATGAAAAAATAAAAACTTTCCATGATAAACAAAAGTTGAAAGAATTTACAATGAGAAAGCCTGCACTAGAGAACATTCTTGGTAAAATATTTCATGAGGAGGAAATGAAAAACAACAATGCTAATCAGCAAAAGGAGGGACTATACTAAAAGAAAAGCCAATCAAAGAGGAAACCAAATCAAGGCAAAAACCAAAATTAAACCAAAATGAATGGGAATACAAACCATATTTGAATAATAACCCTGAATGTTAATGGCCTAAACTCATCAATCAAAAGATACAGACTTGTGGATTGGATTTAAAAACAAGATCCAACAATATGCTATCTTCAAGAGACTCATCTCATAGAAAAAGACACCCACAGACTGAAGGTGAAAGGATGGGAAAAAACATACCACTCACATGGACCATGTAAACAAGCAGGAGTCTCCATCTTCATATCAGATAAAGTAGACGTCAAAGCAAAAATAGTCAGAAGGGATAAAGAAGGACATTTCATACTGCTTAAGGGAACCATACATCAAGAAGACAAAACAATCATAAATATCTATGCCCCAAACAATGGAGCATTCACATATATCAAACAAACCCCTCTCAATTTTGAGAATCAAATAGACTACAACACAATAATACTGGGTGACTTTAACACACCTCTCTCACCACTGGACAGATCTTCCAAACAAAAAATAAACAAGAAACCATAGAACTTAACAATATAATCAATAATTTAGAATTAATGGACATATACAGAATATTTCATCCATCCACTTTTTTCTCAGCAGCAGATGGATCTTTCTCTAAAACAGACCATATGTTATGCCACAAAGCAAGTCTTAGCAAATACGAGAGAGAGAGAGAGAGAGAGACACTACCCTTCATTCAATCAGGCCACAATGGAATGAAAATAGAAATTAATGATAAATAAAAAATAGAATCTACTCTATCATCTGGAGACTAAATAGTATACTATTGAATGATGCATGGATAACAGAAGACATCAAGGAGGAGATAAAAAAAATTCGTATAGGTAAATGAGAACACTGATACAACATATCAAAATCTCTAGGACACTGTGAAGGCTGTGTTAAGAGGAAAGTTCATTGCATTGAGTTCACTCACTAAAAGAAGAAAAAGCCAACAAATAAATGACCTGACATTACATCTCAAAGATCTAGAAAAATAAGAAAAAATTAACACCAAAAATAAGTAGAAGACAGGAAATAATTAAAATCAGGGCTGAAATCAATGAAATTGAAACAAAGGAAACAATTTAAAAAATTGACAAAACAAAAATCTGGTTCTTTGAAAAAATAAATAAAATTGATAGACCCTTAGCTACCCTAACAAAAAGAAGGAAAGATAAAACTAAAGTTACTAAAATTCAAGATGCAAAGGGACTATTTCAAGATGCAAAGACACTATTGAAATACAGAAGATAATTAGAAACTATTTTGAAAATCTATACTCCAGTAAAATAGAAAATCTTGAAGACACTGACAAATTTCTAGGGGTATATGACCTGCCCAAACTGAATCAAGAGATTCACAACTTCAACAGATCAATTTCAAGCAAGGAAATAGAAGACATCATCAAAAGCTTACCAACCAAGAAAAACCCAGGACCAGACAGATTCTCAGCCAAGTTCTACAAGACCTTCAAAAAAGAATTAATACCAATACTCCTCAAATTATTCCATGAAATAGAAAAGGAAGGAACCCTTCCAAACCCCTTCTATGAGGCTAGTATCACCCTGATTCCAAAACTAGACAATGATACATCAAAGAAAGAAAACTTCAGACCAACATCTCTGATGAACATTGATGCAAAAATTCTCAATAAAATTCTGGCAAATTGTATACAAGGACATATTGTACCACAATCAAGTGGAGTTGATTCCAGGGTGCAAGCTAAGAAAGCATTTGACAAAATACAGCACCTCTTCATGTTAAAAACACTAGAAAAACTAGGAATAGTAGGAACATACCTCAACATTGTAAAAGCTATCTATGCAAAACCAAAAGCCAACATTGTCCTCAATGGGGAAAAATTGGAAGAATTCCCCCTAAAAATGGGAACAAGACAAAGATGTCCTCTTTCACCACTTCTATTCAATATAATCCTTGAAACTCTAGCCAGAGCAGTTAGACAGAAGAAATTAAAGGAATAAGAATAGGAAAAGAAGAAGTTAAACTATCATTATTTGCCAATGACATGATTCCACCAGAAAACATCTAGAATTAATAAATGAATTAAACAAAGTATCAGGATATAAAATCAATACCCATAAATCAAATGCACTTCTATACATCAGTGATGAATCCTCAGAAAGAGAAATTTTAAAAACTGCCCTATTCACAGTAGCCTCCCCCAAAATGAAATACTTGGGAATCAATTTAACAAAAGAGATGAAAGACCTCTGCAATGAAAACTACAGAACACTAAAGAAAGAAATTGAAGAAGACCTTAGAAGATGGAAAGATCTCCCATGCTCTTGGATAGGCAGAATCAATATTGTCCAAATGGCTATACTACCCAAAGTGCTATACAGATTCAATGTGATTCCAATAAAAATCCCAACATCATTCCTTATAGAAACAGAAAAAGCAATCATGAAATTCCTTTGGAAAAGTAAGAAACCCAGAAGGGCTAAAGCAATCCTTATTAAGAGTGAAGCAGGAGGCATCACAATACTAGACCTTATAGCACCAAATATGGTATGGTATTGGCACCAACATAGACATGTAGATGAACTGTATAGAATAGAAGACACAGAGAAAAACCCACATAAATACAGTTATCTCATACTAGACAAAGGTGCCAAAAACATACATTGGAGAAAAGATAGCCTCTTCAACAAATGGTGCTGGGAAAACTGGAAACCCATATGCAGCAAAATGAAACTAAACCTCTATCTGTCACCAAACACAAAACTCAACTCAAAGTGAATCAAGGACCTGGGAATTAGACCAGATACTTTGAGCCTAATAGAAAAAAAAAAGTAGGCCCAAATCATCATCACGTCAAATTAGGCCCCGACTTCCTTCAGAAGACTCCTAAAGTGCAAGAAATAAAAGCAAGAATCAATAAATGGGATGGATTCAAACTAAAAAGTTTCTTTTCAGCAAAAGAAACAATCAATGAGGTGAACAGACAGCCTACATTCTGGAAGCAAATTTTTGCCACACACACATCAGATAGAGCACTGATATCCAGGATTTATAAAGAACTCAAAAAACTTAACACCAAAAAAAACAAACACCCCAATCAATAGATGGGCTAAGGAACTGAACAGACACTTCTCAGAAGAAGATATACAATCGATCAACAAATACATGAAAAAATGTTCAACATCTCTAGTAATTAAAGAAATACAAATCAAAACTACTCTAAGATTTCATCTCAGGCCAATTAGAATGGCAGTTATCAAGAATACAAACAACAACAAGTGTTGGCGAGGATGTGGAGGAAAAGGCACACTCATACATTGCTTGTGGGACTGCAAATTGGTGCAACCACTCTGGAAAGCAGTATGGATATTCCTTAGAAAACTTGGACTCTTGCCCAAGGACACAGGGCTTAGAAGTGGTGCCCTAGGGCTCCCATCCCTCCTCTCTGACCTCATCCCCAACAGCCGGTGGGGGCATGGTCACTGCCAGGCTGTCAGGACACGCATTAGTGTGCTGAGCATCTGCCCTGCAGAGCTGTCCCCAAGGGAACAGCTGCAAGGATGGACTCTGGAACTCAGTGGTTTCCACGTGGACACTGGCTTCATCCTCCATTTGCCCAGGAGCCTGAGGAGTCCTCCACCATTTTGACATGAGCTGGCCAAGGTTGAGTCACACAGGTTCACCCACAGGAGAAAACCTACAGCAGGCCTTGGCAAAGCTGTACAGGCCTCAGCAAGAAATTACTAATGAGCAGTGTCTGGGATGAAGCCCAGGTTAGAACTGCAGTGACACTCGGTTCTGTCACCACGTGTGACACTGCACAGTGGCTGACAGGAGAGGTGTGCAGGTCTCTGAGGGTGCAGCAAGTGAGAAGTTGCTAACAGGACATGTGTCCAAAGGCGGACATCAACATGGGCCACCAGCCTGAGAGAGGGCCAAGCTTACCCCACACGCAGGCGCCACCCACACGGCCATCCAGATACAGTGCCTTCCTGGCAGAATAAGGGCCACCGTGGCACATGTCTTTTCTACTCAAGGTTGGCTCTGATGTCATGGGAGGCCAAGGCACACAGGAGACACACCCCACGCCCGACGCTGTATCAACAGAGCTGCAATAGTTGCAACACACTACTTTCAGCTGACATTTCCTCAGGAAGCATGGGAATTAAAAATGGAATAAAAATGGAAAAATAAAAGACAATAAAATCGTGCCTTCCCCTGCCGACACCCACAGGACCTTCCCCTCTGGCCTCCAGAGCCCGCACTTGGGCTCCACCCAGCCCTCACCTCACTCTCCGGTGCTGTCCAGTGCTGCAGGGCCTGCTCCCCTGAATCTCCCTTGGGATGCCTCTTCCCTCCAGACTCCACTGGTGGCTGCCTACAGATCCTGCTGAAATTCACCTCCCCAGCAGACTCACCCCCTCAGCCCCAGGGGCCCTGTCTACAGAGATAAGCCAAGAATCAGGCAGGTGATCAGATTCCCACACCTTGCATTCCTTGACAGGGCCTCTGCTGGACGTCCTAGATCCTGAGTGGTTCTGGAGGGCCCCTCTCACGTCCACGAAGCCCTGAGTTCCCACAGCTGGTTGGGCCTGAGAATAAAGAGGGGCTCTTTCCTCCAGGTCAACCTCAGGCACAGTGATGCCCAAGGCAGTCCAGCCCTGGCCTGCACCTGACTGGAGTTCTGGGGGTAGGTCCATCCTGCATGGGTGTGTCCCAAACCCCTACGCAGGGCAGGCAGGAGCCATCACTGCAGTCCTCTGCCCTAGCAAGGCTGGTCCCGGGAGCGATTGAGCACCTTCTGGAGGAAGGATGAGAGGTAGTGCTGACGCGGCTGGGCAGTTTTCCTGGGCAATGTTGTTGGAACCCAAATGCAGTCACGCTTGTCAAGGCCTAACCCAATGAGAGCAGGAGACGAGAGACAAGAGTGGGAGGAGTTGTTTTAGTCGGCTTTCTCACCGCTGTGACTAAAGGACCCGATCAGAGCAACCACAGGGGAGAAAAAGTTCATTTGGGACTCAGTCTCCGAGGTCTCAGTCCATAGACAGCAGACGCCATTCCTCAGGGCTCATGACAGAAGAGTGTGTGGCAGACGGAAGCAGCTCACATATTGATTGGCAAGCAGAGAGAGAGGTCTCCACTTGCCAGATACAAATACAGACCCTGAAGCCACGCCCCCAGTGCCCACCTCCTCCACCACACCCTGCCACTCAATTACCATTCAGTTAATCCCAGTCAGGGGTTAACTAACTCACTGATTGGGTTAAGGCCCTCCCCACCCAATCTTCTCCTCCGAATCGTCTTGCATTGTCTCACATGGGAGCCTTCGGGGGACACCTCACATTCACACCATAACAGCCACGGAGGAAGAAAAGCAAGCAAGCTGGGAAGTTGTGCGAGGTGCCCTCATGCTCAGGCCTGATGACAACTTGCTCACAAGAGTCTCTGCCAGAACCACAGCCTGCACAAAGGCCGCCACAGAGTACTTCTGTGAGGACATCTGCCCAGGAACTGCTTCATCTTGGCTGACGCCTGCATTGTTGATCCTCGTGGACAAGGATAATTGCTTAAACATATCTTGCTCAATCCTTCCATTTTGCCTTTAAAAAACGTCCCCTTGCCTTGACCTCCTTGAAGATGCTCCAGATTTCCTGTGTTACCTACATTCCCATCGCAAAGCTCCTCTGGCCCCCAATACGTGTATGGATCATTGCAGAATCGCGCCCCTAGGTTATTTTTGTCGACATCTCTGCTGTGCAAAGTGGATCCTGAAGCAAGAACAGCTTTTCAAGGAGCTGGCAACTGCTGGAACCGGTACAGTGCTGACCTCAAGCCCTCTGTGTGCTCCCTGCCCAGGGCTCACCCCTTTCTGCCTCAGTGAGTCTTCTTTTGCCTTGAGGCCCCCTTGTTAGTGGAGGCTTCTGCTGACTGTTAGTGGAGGCTTCTGGGGTCTTTCCACCTAAGGCTCCCTTAGATCAAGGACCTCACATCCCTCCTGGGTCAGTAGAACACTATTTCACAAGCCCTTTCTGTTGTAAGCATCAGTGTCTCTCTCTCCTTGAGTGCTCTGATTTCCACAGAACTTATGCTCTGTGTCTGTGTTCTCCATATCTTTCTGATGCAGTCTGTTTTTGTTCTGTGTAACAATTTAATTTTTTGTTTCATCTGCATGGCTAATTTAAAATTTTTTGAGCACTATAATTCAGGTTTCATTCTGGTTTGGTTACACACGTTTGCGAATGATTTGGCTTCCATTCTTGCTCCTGCGTGTTTCTGCGCTTCTTCCAAGGGCGAAAGTGAACATTCTGAACGAAAAACTTTTGGAGTGGTCACCATCCCGTCTGACTCGGTCTCCAGAAATAAGACTGTTGTGAACCAGAGACATGAAAAATTGTGCTGCATTTGTGTACAATGAATCAAAATGCATTCTGCATTTTGAATTAATCAATTAATTAACTTAAAAAATTAAACATTAAAACAAAAAGGACTGTTGTGAGAAAATGACTTGGCCACAGGCAGGAGGGACCAGACCAGGACCATTGCCATCCTCAAGAGAATCTCCATGCAGTGAAGAGCAAAGTTGCTCTGCTCTCAAGAGACCAGGGAACAAGAGCAGAGCCCTAAATTCTACAAGAAGCAAAGAGAATCTCCTCTGGGGATTCCTGCTGGCTCCTTCACAGTCCGCTCTCAATTGCGTTCTTCAATTGCAGCCATACACTTAAACCATCTAAACAGGACATTGGCAAGTTTTGCTTGCTGTCTCTTGGCTTTTTTTTTTTCTGCTCTGAATCTGGCTGTCCTTTTTGCTAACATTACGATACAAAATGGAAAGCCCATTTGTAGGAGCACTCCCCATGCCTTCAACCCCTCCCCTCCTTCTTTCTCCATTCTATGCTGCTGGACTGAGTGGTACTCCATTGGATGTAACCTCGGGGCCATCATTATTCTGGGTACCGTACATAAGCTGTTGCACTTTCTGGAGTAAACGGGTTCTGCATCTCACTCCGGCAGAGCAGTATTACCAGCCCCCGGAGTCTGGGTGAAGTGACTCCGCGGACCAACCACTCCATACCCTCGTCCCGCGGGACCCCATTCTGTCCTTCCTAAGGACTCCTCGGTACCCTCGTCCGACAGGACCCCCAACTTGCCAGCAAACCCACGCAAGGCACAACATAAAACAACACCCATTGAAAAGTTTTCCTTATGGCATTCCATCCAAGAAAGGAGAAAGAAAAAGCTTTCACTTTAGATGATGACCTAGACACGCAGGACTCATCTTTTAGAATCGTAGGCTCAGGCCTCCTTGACTAACGATGACACAGGCCCATGAAACAATTCTGCCTTTTCAATTTTTTTTAACCATACTATGCCTTGGTCAAAATCTTGAGCTCAGAGCCATAGTAAAAGATACCTGTGGCAGTGCACAAATTTCCTTGTCTACCACATGGGCTAGGAAAAGCCACAAATTGCCAATTTTTAAAAAAGCCACTTCTAAAAATATTTCTATGCCTGAGTTGACTAGTTGAGCAAACCTAAAACAGCTCCAAAAGAAAAATTTTCTTAATAAATTCAAGGTCAATTCTAGATTCCCTTTTCTAGTCAGTCCTAGCTTAATGCAAGCATCTGAAGAAGTTCGCTTTCACCTTACTTGAAAAACTTAAATTAGGATTTCTGTTACTTTGTTTTTATTATTGTGGCTTGTTTATTTTTGAGTTGGGTCTCCTTATGTTGCCTAGATTGGTCTTCAATTCTTGGGTTCAAGAATTCAGCCTTCCCAATGCCAGAATTTAAAAGAGGCTTTTAAAAGCCAAGTTGCCATCATCAGGTAGCTCGTCTGCCATGAATGGGTACCCGGGAAGAGCTACTAAAAGCCACAGGCAGCCTCATCAGACCATAAGCACCTGGAAGATAGGGGTTTGGTACGCACACATCTCTCCTAAGCAGCCTTAAACAGCTACAGAAGATGAAGCCTCCAGCTTCTCAGTGACCCCAAAAGAATTTGAGGATCACATTTCTCAGGAGGAACTGAGACAGGAGGTGCCTTCCCATCTCCTGCATTGTTGTAGACTTCTGCCTTGGCCCAACAGGACCTCCCATGTTGCCATAGAGCTCCCACTACAAGTTCTGTGTTTCAATTAGGTGAATACATGTGACCAATAGGAAACAATGGGGCAGTGTCTTCAATCAGGTGCACAGGAAGGGATGTAAGATCACTTGCTCGGTCCCACTCTGCTTTATGGAGTGTACTTGCTTCCAATAAATTTATACTCTGGCTGCTTTTTCTATGCGTCTCGCTCAATTCTTTGTACAAGATGTCAAGAGATTGGACCCCATTCAGACTTTCCACTGGTAATATTAGTATTTTCAACCACCTGCTATTTCCTTTGGCTTATCTCTGGCCTAGAACAAGGGAAGAAATACCAAATAAAATCGAATTCCTTAAATTTAATATTGAGAATGTGACTTAAATAACAATTACGAATCTTTAAAACATAGTCCAAATCAGTCTTGATATTTTTAGTGCATAGGCTCACTTGTAAATTTTCAAATCTGTTAAACAAATAGTGTTTTAGACAAACCACAAATATCATATCTAGATGTAAGAATTACACACATCCGAAGAAAACACATTTGAGTTGTGAAAAGTCTAAGATTTCCAGTCCTGAATTAAGATTTCTTCGTAAACAAAATGAATCTAAGCTACATTTTCGAGAATGCAATTTAAGCCCAAAATGGTAGGAAAACAAGAGTAGCTCATCCCTTACAAAGAAACACGTAGGCCCTTCCCTTTCCCCTGTACCGTTGGCTTTCCATCCACATTTGGATATCCCAGAAGGGTTACCACAGCCCGGCCTTCCAGAACCTTCCTCCCAGCGAACAGCCAGGAGCACCAGCAGAGCCGCCCGAGACGCGACCTCTGGACAGGCTGAAGAGCTTGGGTGAGAACACGGGCCGGCCCAGCGCAGGGAGGGTCCTGGGGGCACGACTTCCGGTGGGAGGCTGGGGGGGGCAACTTCCTGTGAAGCGAGGCGTGGCTTCCGGTGGTGAGGTTCCTAAAGGGGTGGCGGCTTCTTCCTGGAAGGTTCCGGAAGTGGGCGGGGCGGGCTGGGGAAGACTCCAGGAAGGGCCGCGGCGTCTGCAGTGAAGCAGTCACCCAGGCGGCCCGAATGTACCAGAAGCAGGTCGTGACTTCTGACAGGAAGGTTCCAGAAGGGGGCCGGCGAGCCAGATGGGGTTCAGGGAAAGGCTGAGGGAGCTATGTGGACAAGCCCCCAGATCCTCGGACCTGCCCTGTCTCGGTCCGACACCGCCTGTCCCCCAGACCGTCCCGAAACTGTCTCGAAACTGTCCCCACACCCAGGCTGGGGCTCTGCGCCCTGGACCTGGCTCTGCACACGGTGGTCCTCCCTTGGCCTGCGGCCACGACCCAGGGCTGGCAGCCCCCCAAGGCCTCTTCCCTGGGACCCTGCCCTGCACGCCTCTCTTCCCTAGACCTTCCCCTCCAGACCCCTCTCCCTCCCACTTGTAAGACCCCTCCTCCCCTGGACTGTCCCCGTCTTGAGACCCCTTCTCCCCTGGACTCTCCTCATCTTGAGAACCCTGCTCCCCTGGACTCTCACCCTCCTGGACTCCTCTTTATCTTGTCTCTCCCCT
This sequence comes from Xerus rutilus, assembly GCA_028644305.1. Classification (NCBI taxonomy): domain Eukaryota; kingdom Metazoa; phylum Chordata; class Mammalia; order Rodentia; family Sciuridae; genus Xerus; species Xerus rutilus. The sequence goes on along the minus strand of CM053400.1, from coordinate 19,464,605 downwards.
TCTTGAGACCCTTCCTCCCCAGGACTCTCTCCCCTCCAGAGACCCCTCCTCCCCTGGACTCTGCCCCTCCTGAGACACCTCCTCCCTGGACCTTCTTGACATCTCTCTTCCTTGGAACCCTCCCCTTCCAGACATCTCTTCTCCCTGGGACCTTCCTTCCCAGGACACTCCTCCTTTATTGGACACGCCCCCTCACGACACCCTCACTTGGACCCTCCTCCCTCATAACACCCATTTTGCCTGCAGACCCTTTCGCTCCACTCCCCCATTCAAATGCCTGAACCCCGTTCCTGTCCTTTAAGAACCCCTGCCCCACGGACCCTGTCCTGGTCCCCAGAGTTCTTCTGCCGGTGCACCCTGTACATTCCGAGAGATGGCTTCTCCTCCTTCTGTAGGTCCTCTTCCCTCTTTGTCCTGTCCTGGAGACGCCTCATCTCACAGAGCCAGTCCCCATCCAGTCTCTATTGGTTCCTTTGGACCCTCCAGGCCTGGCGACCCTTGCTCTCAGAAACCCCTCATACTGCCCAGTCCCAAGGACCCACACGGGGTTCCAAACGCTAGTCCTGTAGACCCTGTGGCCCCATAAACCCCTTGGAGCAGACACTCTCAGTGTTCTGACACCTCCCTCACAGATCCTTTGTCCTGAGACCCTCCCTGGGGATTTCACCTCCCTTCATCCTCAAACGCCCTTCCACATGGCTTCTCCCTCTTATGCCCTTTTCTACTGAGTCCCACCCCTTTGTCCTTTAGTCCTTCCCCTTAGTGTTCAAAGGCCCCCTCATCCTGGAGCCCCCACCCATGAGGATCTTCTGCTCCTGACCTTGGCTGCCTCTCCTGGGGTCTGAGCACCACTCCCAACCCAGTCATCCTCCATCTCTGAAGCCTGGACTTCTCAGACACCACCCTAGCCCTTTCTCCCTTCCCTTCCTGGCTCTTTTTGGGTCCATTGATGACTGTTGAAACGGAGAGTGGACCAGGTTCCCCACCTCTCCTTGTCCACAAGCATGCCTCAGAGCCCTGCTCTTCCTTCTGGGCCCTACAGGATGCGGAGGCCAGCTCCCAGGGTCCTGCTTTCACCACCAGCCTGTGCATGAGTCATGCCTTCCACTGGGCAGGATCTGGGGGCCACCTATTATTTGGAAGTGGCCCCTGCAGGAGGATGTCCTAGTTCTTCCAAGCAGGAGCATGTCCTAATTCTCCTTCTGAGCAACTTGCGGCTTCCTGCAGTCCAGGGAAACTGGACTCAGGGTTCCAGTGTTGCTTTCTGCTGTCACCCGCCTGCCTTTTTACCTCTGCAGTCCTTTGGGCCTGGAAGCAGACCCAGCCGGTCCTGTCCATTGTGAAGCCTTCTCTGCTTTGGGCTCTGGCTGTCTTTGGGATTCCTTCTCAAGGAGTCCTAATGTCAAGATGTCTCGTAGGGTCTCTGAGGAGCATGGCCCAACACTCCTGATCTTGCTCTGACATTTGCTCTTCATTTGGTCTTCACTTTGAAGTCCACTTTCCCTTCCAGAGGCTGGAAGTGCTGGGGTGCTTGCTCAGCACTTCCCAGTGTGTCAGCCACCCACTTGAATTATTGCTGTTTGAGGGGCTGCCTTTCCTCTTCCTCTGGCTGCTGCTCACAGTTCCAGGTGGTTTTGGGGGCTTCATGTGTGATATGTCTGAGGTTGGGATTCCTTGGACTTCCTCCGCTTTGGATCTGCTGGCTCTTTTTAAGTATGTAGGGTGATGCTTTTCACGGCTCCTGGAACATTTCTGTACCGATGATTCTTCAAACACTCGCTCCCTCCACATGTGTCTTCTCCTTGTGCAAATGCAGTTATGTGTATGCTACACAACTGACACGCGTGCAGCTTCTCTTCTGGCTGCTATGCATTTCAGCCTTGTTCTCCTTCTGGGCAGCGATGTGGATCTTTTCAATAGATCCGTATCGTGTGTGGCGTTCCCTCCTTTGCCAGGTCCAGTTGGCAGTTAATGCTGTCTAGGTGAATTTATACATTTCAGATATTCCGCTTCTCTTGGTTTAGGAATATCCATTTGATTCTTCTGATAGGTTCCAGGTCTCTGGGGAGCAGGGCTCGTGATGTAGGCAGGAGTGGGGAGACTCCTTTGGTGGTTGATGCTGGAGGCATGAAGGGGAGCAAGGAGCCAGCTGAGGAGACCATGGACTGGCCATGGGTCTCCTCAGTTTCAAGTCCAAGCTTCTGCCAAATATGCTGCTCCCCGTGAGGTTCCTCATCATGGGGCTCCCACTTGTGGAGTCCAATTTGACCAACGCGACCAAAGCTGTTCCAACTCATTGTTAGTATCATCTCTTCTGAGACGTGGAGGGGTATGAATGCTCCTAGAGTTGACCAGAGTACCAGGGAGGCGAGGCAGGAGGTTGGCGTGTATGTTCATCGTCAGTCATTGGGAGGCTCGAGGGCAAAGGGGGCCGTGTTCACATGCAACAGGAGAGAGAGGAGGAAGGATGGCTTCCCTCAAAGAGCAGCTGACCAGGAGACTTAAGGGGGAGCTTGGATGTGGCACTTCCCCATCAGGTAAAGCAAGAGAGGCAGTGTCCAGGGGAGTCCAGGAACATGGTGGCGTCTTATGGGTATGTCCAGGCTTCCTGGGGGAGGGAGTGGTAGGCCTCCTCTGCAGAGCTCAGCAGTCCCCCAAGTGTCTCCCTGAGAAGAGAGAAAGCTCCTAGGTTGGCCTGGCTTCCCTCCTGGGAGCAGGTCTTGGCCAGACTGGGACTGCACTGAAGACCAAGCTGGGAAGGCTCAGGGAAGTCCTTGGGAGCAGAGGACAGGGCCAGCTACTGCAGGGGAAGACAGGATGGTCGCGGGTGGAGGGATGTGGTGAAGCGAAGCCCAATGCCTGCTTTTCCTCCCTCAGGGACCTTCAAGTGCAGTGCCATGAATGTGTGAGTGAAAACATGTTTGACTGTCCACGTATTAGGACATGCTTATATGACATTAGATGCTGTCTGACTGTAGCCGTGCATAAGTGTCTCTATGCTCTTTGCACACCTATGGCCAGTCGCCCTGCCTGAGTGGCTTAGGGAGTGGGGACTGTATGGCCTTCTTTGTGCACTCTGGCCTGTTTCCTTCTCCTGACATCTCCCCGTCCTGAGGACTTATTTCCAGGTCCTGCCATGCCTCACAGTGGGGCACTGTGCACCAGCTTGTGCAGTCTGCTGTGGACAGGTGGAGCAGAGTCCACACCTGCCGTGTCTTCAAGAGCAGGAACATTGCTGGACCTCAATGTCTCTGGCCCTTGGGTCTTCCTGCTCATGTATGTAGATAACTCAGTGTACCCTGGGGGATGGTCATTTGAATTTTGGTCTCATGCATGGGGCGAGGGGATTCCAGCTAGCCAAGTCCAAGCAGCAGATGTGCCTTGACCCCTTGGAGCCATTCCTGTCACACTGTCACACACAGATGGTGAGGACAGGTGTGACATCAGGGCAAAGGCTGTTGCCTAGCATGCTCTCGTTTCCTCCTTGGAGACCTCTAGTACCCTGAGACAGGTGTGTGTCTCCTCAGGGCTCTATCGTGAAGACCCATGTGGCCAGAGGCCTAGTGACACATCCAGCAGCAGGCAGGGGCAGTCTCTGTGGGCTGTGACAGAAAGCTGGAGACCTCATCTGGGCCCTGTTCAGGACCCTCCTCTGGTCATTGTTTCCCCACCTGAGTTGTTTCTGCAGCTTCAGGTGCCTTTCTGTTTACTGAGCTGGGTGCAAAGACCTCTGACTGCTCCTCCTCCACTGGGTCAAGTGCCATTACCCTGTGGTGATCTGCTGAATTGGGATAGCAGGAGGCCGAGAATCTGGCTTTGTCCCTGTGGTGGGCCACTGAGGGGAGACCGTGATGGGTTATGTGTTGTCATTTTTGAACAACTGCTGGCGAATGAGACTGCAGATACTTTTCAGATGATCTTCATCCCTGGGTGGTGCAGTTACCGCTGGCACAGGGAGGAACCTGCATGGCATTTGTAAGGGTCGGCTGAAGCAGAAATCCATACTCTGGGCAGGCACGGTGGCCTTCTACAGTGCTTGACCTTGTTTTAGCCAACTTTCTATCACTGTAACCTATACCTCACATAATCATAAGGAGGCAGATTAATTTGGCTCACAGGTTTGCAAGTTTCAGTCCATGGCTGGTTGAGCCTGGGGTTGAACATCATGGAGCAGGTGGAAGACGAAAACCACACCTCATTGCCAGGAAGCCCATCGTGTGTATGCGTGTGCACACGCGCACACACACACATACATAACCAGGCAACTGCCACCCTCACTACACAATAAAACAAAACCAAAAAACCAAGAGGAGAGGCCTGGGTCCCCATTAGCCCTTAAAAGGCATTCCCTTTGTGACCCAAAGAGCCCCCAGTAGGCCCCATCTCTGAAAGATCCCCAGCTTATCCATAGCACCACGCCAGGGAACAAGCCTGTACCACATGGACCTTTGGGAGCCACCTGCATTCCAAACTAGAGCAGCAGTGGGCTCCATCCTGTTCTCTTTCCCATCCTCCTCAAAATCTATCCCACATTCGCCTCTGCTGGGTCTTTTAACCAGCAGCTGTGTGGCTCCTGGAGAACATAATCTGCAGGTGCACCTAGGAAGCACTTTACACATCTCTGCAGGAGACCTCTTGGTATGGGCCTGACGAGGAGGACAGAGGTGCATGGCTTTGCTATTTTCCTGGGAAGTCTGACTTTCCCACCCTGCCTGGGTGGCAGGTGGCTTGGCTCTGGATGTTTCCTCTGATCTTCAGTCCTTTCTCACCTCCTGCCACCATGTTAGGAACTATAACAGCTCTGCAGGACATATTCTCCCAAGCTTGTTTAGGGGTTCCTCTTACCTGAGTAAACCTGATGCACACTAGGACACAGAATCTATGCGAGTGGTTGGTGGGATCCGGGAGTGCCCCAGGGCTTGGGTGTATTCTCTTCAGGATATTTGTTCATTTCAGGACTTTGTAGGATGAAAAGCAAAAGACACTACATGGGAAAATTTGAATGTCAGACACTGAGCTTCCACCCATGCCCAACCTCACTGAGATACTTTGGAAGGGAAAGACACATAGGTGAATGGAACAGAAGAGAGAACCCAGAAACAGCCCCATACAAATATGCCTGACAGATTTTTGACAGGTGCAAAATCCATTGGTAGGGGAACGGTGTCCTCTTCACCTGTAGGCTAAAGGCACCTTGACCTAAGATCTTACATGAAATGTAGCCCCAAATGAGCCATGGGCTTCAGTGTAAAAGGCCAAAGTCTAAAATGTTCAGAGAGAAAATCTTCAGTATCTAGGGTGAGGCAAGGTTTCTAAACTTGATACCAAAGCATGATCTTTGAAATGCCACCATTGGGACATTGACTCTGAACCAATTAATTTTTTATCATTATTTATTCCTAATGGTGCATTATAATTACATATGGAAGCGCAATTCATGTTTACGTATTTGTACATCCATAAAATGTACTGATTTTGTCTGTTTCATTTTCCAGAGCACTCCTTCTCCCCTCTTCTCACTCTCAGCTGATCTACCTTTTCTACTCCTGGTCAACCTTCCATTTTTCATGAGATCCTTTCTCATATTTTTTCCTTTTTTCTATCTTCCACCAATGAGATAAAACATGATCCTTGACCTTCTGAGTTTGATTTATTCCTTATAATGATCTCAAGTTCCATCCATTTTCCTGCAACATTTTTCTTTATTGCTGAATAAATCTCCTTTGTGTATTTCTTTACCACATTTTTTTTGTCATTGATTCATTGGTGGATACCTAGGCTGGTTCCATAGTTTGGCCTTTGTGTGAATTGTGCTGCTATGAACATGGGCTTGCATGTATCACTATAGTATGCTGACTTTAATCTTTTAGAACAGATACCAACAGGTGGTATATTGCTTTAAGGGTTCACAACGCGTGGGTCCGCTCGACAAGTTGGGGGTCCTGAGAGACTGAAAAAGAAGGGGTCTCTGGGGAAGACGAAATGGAATCTCCCAGGATGGTGATGGTTTGCAGGGCCATTCTCCCCAGACCCCAGGGTGTAGGTAAAGAATTGCTCTGCCAGAGTGAGAGACAGAAACACTGGAGCGATAAGCAGGAACACCGGAAGCAGAAATACTGTTTATTCCAGAAAGTACAAAAGCTTATATGCACTCCTGGACCAATCAGGTCCAAAGTTACAAACAAAGGAGTGCTCTCTGTCAAGAGCACAGTCTATTAGCATAGAATGAGGAAAGATGGAAGGGAGGGGTTGAAGGTATGGAGAGTGCTCCTACATATTCCCCTTTTTACTTCTACTTGAAATGTCAGTGGAGCCTGTATGGCCCATAAGCAAGCATGGTGGAGGGATCTGTGATAATCTCCTCATGGGAGAGAATCATTCTGTTGGATTTCCAGACTCCTACATGCTCAATATGATAGAGGGGGGCTGCAAATGAGACTGTGGTCTGTCTTAGGTTGTGCCCCTCTGAGCATCTTACCTGTCATTGACCAATCAGCTCATGTGCAAGAGAGGGCAAACAAGGCTGTGCCTGTCTTAGGCTGTGCTCCTCTGAGCATCTTACCCATCACTGGCTAGCCAGCCTGTATGCACGTGCCCCAAAATGAGCTCTCTCCCAATAGAAGGGGTGATGGGCTTGGGAGAGGTTAGAAGGGAAGGTTTTTGGGGTTAGGATTGGCCGAAGCTGTGAAGCTTTGTGTTTCCAGCGAAGATGAGGTGGGCAAGCTTCTTACATGTCCTTGGCGGCTGCAATCCATGTTGCAGGAATTTTCTTGTGTTCCTGTGATTTAACAATATGAACTAGGAGAGCTTGTTTAGTTTGACAAAGAGAAGAACCAGAGGAAGGCTTAGAACCCTGAGCCCAATGATAACCCAATTGGATGGATACAACAGAGCTAATAATTTACTCCACACCTTTTGAAGAATAGAAGGGTCAAAGACAACTTCAGCTTTGGCTTAGGTACTCGCAGAAGGGGCTTCTTAATTCAGGTGCAGTAGGTTGTCTTCTCAAGAGAAGCTTGGATGAATATTTCTGGCTGGGATCCAAAGGGGCTTACACTATGTGGGGGGGGTCACAAGCATAGCCTCACCCTTGTGTGAGCAGAGGGTCTTGGCCTTTCCATTGAAGGGTCAAGGGGTCTTTCCTTTGCACTGAGGGAAGAGGGGTAGAGAAGATAAATGGACCTTAGCATCAGATTGCTGCATTGAGACCTTGTTTGTCAAAAGTGAGGTAGTTAGGGTAAATAAAGCATCCAATAATCTCAAAGAAGGGTCCTTCTCAGTAGAAGCAAATTTTTGAAGCATCTCCTTTAGAGTGCGATTGGTTCTCTCAATGACTGCTTGTCCTTGAGGGTTATAGGGAATCCCTTTGGTATGGGAAATTACCCAGGAAGTTAAAAATTCCTTCAATCTGAGGGAGACATAGGCCAGGCCATTGTCTGTTTTGATTGACCATGGGACACCCATAAATAGCATTGCTTGCTTTAGAGCTTTAATTACATGGGTTGCCTTCTCCTCTGCAAGGGCAGTAGCTTATACAAGGGAAGAATAAGGCCTGTATGCCTCATGAAGAGGGATGGAAAAAAAGCAGTCCCTGATGGCAATGATAGCAATATAGTGATCTATCAGGATGTCTGAGGGGAAAGGAAGGCCACCCTGACATGTGCCCATTTTTTCCATTTTCTTGTTGATATGTCTAAGGTCCTGTAATAATCTCCATTTGCCTGATTTTTTATTTGAATGACAAAAATGGGAGAATTATGAGGGCTAGTTGAAGGCTCAGTATGACCTAAAGCTAGTTAGTTGCTCATGGACAAGGTTCTTTAATGTTGAAAGCTTAGGCTCAAGAATAGGCCATTGCTCCATCTAGTAGGGTGAGGTGTCCAGAGTCATTGTGAGAGCCAAAATCATTATGGGTGAAAGAGAGATACCATATGACAACTACTGATTTAAATATTAAAGAAAAATCATGGGAAGTATTTACATGGATCAGTTTCTTTATATAAATGCTATAACATGAGAAACACCCAAAACCAAATAGAGTTTTATCATCAAGGTGCACACCTAGTAAAACAAAACACTACAAAAGGTACAGAGAAAGTGTGGCTATAGGAAATTATAGTGTGAATTGTAGTATATAACTTGGCCCATGTAGAATACAAAAATATTTAGTGAAGTTAGATTTTTTTAATAAAACAGTGATTATTAGAGGTATTTTAATATGAATCAGATATATAATTTAAAGGTAGAAACTTTAAAAAACATTAACAGCATTAAGCCAGTGCCATTCACTTGTGTTTCCATTTCTTTTTTGTTTTAAAAGCTGCTGTTTGACTCAAGAAAAATCTCTAAGGCTTACATTCTTAAAAGTATTATACATCTTGTCAGATTTATATTTAGTCCTTAGGAAGTGATTTAGGCTGGCAATGCAGCTCAAAGTAGCTCTAGGAGAGGGGTTAAGTTAATCAGGAATCTAATTTGGAGCCAGTAAGGTTTTAAGTTACACAGACAGCAAATTTAAGTGAGAAAAATTATTTATCATTCGAATGACAGTTACAGACATAAACATGCTGACGTGCAATTATTTATATTTTTATTTTTTATTGACTGGGAGGTATGTAATTTGTTCTCCCCAAATAACCATAGAAACCTTGCATATATGGTTGCATATTGATATTTTTAAAAATTTAGGTATACCTCTGTGTTTGTGTGTGTCTGTGTAGAAGCTGGAAGAAATACTTGATATGTTAACTATACATGCTGAAATTGTTTGCTTTCTTGCATAAGTATTAGGTAATGTATAGTAAACAGATAATTGGTATATCTTCCTCAGCATAAAGCTGAATACAAAGCACATGAACTAATAATGATTCTACCATAATGACCAGAAACTTCCTTAGTGGTAGAAACTCACTTATTGAAGTTCTTATATCTGACTGGGGCATTTTTGTTGGTTTAGAAGTGTAATTGGGCTTTGACCCTCCGAGCCCGAGGGTGAGATCTGCTCTGGCTGCACTGGAGACAATTCATCTTGCCCCTGGCATGTGAGCCCTGTTGTTGAGGTTGCAGGGCAGGGAGGAGAGAGTGGCCAAGGGTGGGAGAGCGGTAGTGCCTTGGGAAGAGCTTGCCCCTGACAGAGCGGTGCTGCAGCCAGGGGGCTGTAACATTGGGCAGGGGTTGGACCTGTGTCTTCTGCACCCATAGCGTTTTGTGCTCCCAGAGAGTAGGAGGCAGCAAGGAGAGGGAGGAGCCAGGCAGCTCCAAGCCACCTTTCCTGGCAGGCTTTCCCAGCTGTCCTGGAGCCAGTTGTGGTGGGCCGAGGTGGAAACGCGTTTGGCAGGGGCTGGTTGCAGGCCTGGGGGTGATTTTCCGTAGACCCTGCCTGCTTGCCTTTTGCGTCCACTGAAGTGCTTGGATGGGATGGGAGGAGGGGCCAGAAGGAAGAGGAGGTGGAAAAGTCTGCCGATTGTGAGAAGAAGGAGATGTGAGGCAGATCCAAAGTGAAAGCAAACACTCTCTGTGAAAGCCTGGACCCATTGCAGTCCTAGTGTCTGCAGTGAGAGCCACGGGCGGGGCAGGCAGCGATTTTGGTCCACCTGAAGCTTAGGCAGTTTGCTGGGGGTTGTGGCTGTGGCCAGAGGAGATGCAGGCTAGCGCGATTGGTAATTTTCTCTTTTCTCTGTGAGTGCAAAAAAATTTTTCTGCGCGTGACAGTTTATGACAGTGCTTTCGTTTGGTTCTCCTTGGGAAGGCTAGTGGCAGCAAGCAGTTCTGCACCGAGCGATAGAGAGTTCAAGTGGACGGGGCTGCCCAGGGGGCCCCGGAAGTGCACAGGGTGCAGCAGGCAAAGGGGGCCTTCCGTGGGCAGGGCCGCGCAACACCTTGGCAGGGGCACAGTCACTTGAAGGCCTTGGAACAATTTTTGACAGCATGTGTGCGTTTATGCCTTGCCAGAGTCAGTACAAGAGCATAGCTACTCCCAAGATGGGGGTAGGGGCAGAGCCGCCCCTGGTGTTTGTGACTATGGCCCTCATGGGCGGGGCTGCCAAGACTGGCCAGTGGAGTGTGACTGGTGCCACCAAGGTTGGCGTGTGGAGCCCCCGTGTTTGACTAGGGCTGGTGCCTGTGACTGAGGCCAGCATGGTGGAAAGCTGCCTGGTTCCCGGGGCTGCTGTGGCTGGCAGGCAGAGCCACAGCAAAAGTGGTTTCTCTTACTTTTGGTCCAGCGACTGGCAGGAGAGCTGGGTCACTCAGAGCAGTGCTCTGTGTGCAGGACCTTGAAACTGCTGCAGCTTGCTGTGGGGGAGGGGCTGTGTGTTCCCGGGGTGAGGCCTGCGCTTTGGGAGAAGGCAAGAGCGGATGCATGGGCTCTGAAGGGCAGCACCAATCCAAGAGGCAGAGGGCCCAGCGGAGTTAGCCAGGGGCCTCCGAGGAGTGGGGAGAGGAGAGCTGGGGGAGAGGCAGCCCAGCCCACGTAGATAGACAGCCAAGGAAAGGGGAGAGCCTCCCAAAAGTAGGAGGGAACGCTAGGAGAGATAAAAACAGGAAAATGTTTACAACTAAGGTTGGAGTCGCTGGGCTGATCAGACCCTTTGCGACTGCTGGAGGAACCAGGAAGTAGATGTTCCCTGACCTAACTTTATTACATAAGGACAAAGAGACAAAGAGAAGACAATGACAAAAAGGCTAGTGTTACCTTCACCAGCAAGACAAACAGGGAAACCGTCAGGAATTCTTACCGACCGAGGAATTGAGAAGCCTGAGAGCACATGGGCGCTGTTTATTGCTTTAAGGGGTCGCGCAGCGTGGGTCTGCTCGACAAGTTGGGGGTCCTGAGAGACGGAGAAAGAAGGAGTCTCTGGGAAAGATGAAATGGAGTCTCCCAGGATGGTGATGGTCCGCGAGGCCACTCTCCCCAGACCCCAGGGTGCAGGTAAAGAACTGCTCTGCCAGAGTGAGACGCAGAAACACCGTTCATTCCAGAAAGTACAAAAGCTCATATGCACTCCTGGACCAAAGGGGTGCTCTCTGTCAAGAGCACAGTCTATTAGCATAGAATGGGGAAAGGTGGAAGGGAGGGGTTGGAGGTGTGGAGATGCCCCTACAGCAGCACAGCTGCCTTGTGTGGTGTCTCCATTCCTAGTCTTTTAAAGACTTCCACACTGATTTCTGCAGTAGCTGCACTTTTCACCACGCTGTCTAGCACTTACTGTTGATTGTACTCTTGATGACTGCCATTCTGACTGTAGTGCACGAGCTGAAGTCTCAGTGTAGTTTTGATTTGCACATCCCTGTTTGATAGAGATGTTGAACATTTTTCACGTATTGATTGGCCTTTTTTATTTCTTCTTTTGAGAAGTGTCTGTTTAGTTCATTTTCCCACTCGTTTATTGGGCTGTTTTTCTCTTGTTAGGGTTTGTGAGTTCTTTCCATGTTCTAGATGTGAGCCCTCTGTCAGAAGAGGAGTGGGTCAAGGTTTTCTCCCATTCTGTGGGTTCTCTCTTCATGCTCTAGCTGCCTTTGCTGTGCAAAATCTTTTGAATTTGAGGCCATTCCATTTATTAATCCTGAGTGCTCCTTCAAGCTTTAGAACCCCTATTGAGGAAGTCCGAGCCTGCACCTGTACAGGTGTGTTGATCCTATGTTCTCTTCCAGGAGTTGCATGGTTTGGGGTCTGATGCCCAGGTTTGTGATCCACTTTGAGTTGACTTCTGTGCAGGGTGAGCAATAGGGTCCAGTCTCCTTCTTCTATATACAGATGACCAGTTTTATCAGCACCATTTGTTTTCTCCAGTCTGTTTAGGCACCTTTGTGAAGGGTCAGGTGATTGCACCTCTGAGTTTGTCCATAGCTGCCACTCTGTTGCCTTGTTCTGTGTGTTATTTCTATGCCAGTGCTCTGCTGTTTGTGTCACTATGGCTCTGTAGTGTGACTTCAAGTCAGATGTTGTGATGCCTCGAGCATGGCTCTTTAATGCTCAGAATTGCTTTGGCTACTCAGGGTCTTTTATTCTTCCAAAAGAATTTTGTGACTGTTTTTTTCCCCCTAGTTCTGTGAAGAATGTCGTTGGTGTTTTGAAGGGAATTACACTGAATCTGTAGAATGCTTTTAATAATAAGGCCACTTTAGAAATATTACTTCTGCCTATTCATGCCTTTCCATCTTCTGAAGTGTTATTCAGTTTTTTTTCTTCAGTGGTCCATGTTTTCATAGTAGAGATCTTTCACCTCTTGGTTAGGTTTTTTCCTAGGTATTTTATTTTTTTGTGACTATTGCTGATGGAATTGTCTTCTTGGTCTGTCTCAGTAGGTTCATTATTGGATTATAGAAAAGCTATTAATTTTTTTAACTTATACTATCTGTTTTGAATAAATATTTTAATTAATTTTGTACTGATTCTTTTTACTTATACAAAGCATTAGGATACATAATCACAAACATGTGGCATAAAATTTGCTCCAATCCCATCCTCAGCACTTCCTCCCTCCACCTCCCTCCTCCTGTTCTCCTGATTTTTGTATATTGATCTTGTATTTTGCTCCTTTGCCGAATTGATCAGCTCTAAATGTCTTCTCGTAGAGATTTTGGGGTCTGGTAGAAATTTTTGTCATCAGCAAACAGAGGTAATTTGACTTCTTTTCCTATTTGTATCCCTTTAATTTCCTTCTCTTGCCTTATTGCCCTGGCTGAAGTTTCAAGGACTATGTTGAGTAGGAGTGGTGAGAGTGAACATCCTTGTCTTGTTCCTGATTTTATAGGAAATGCTTTCAGTTTTTCTCCATTCAATGTTACGTTGGCTTTAGGTTTCTTATATAGGCTTTGTGAAAGTGAGGTAGATTTCTTTTATCCGTGGTCTCATCAGTTCTTCTTTAAGATACACACATGTTGAATTTTCTTTGATATCATCATGTGATTTTTGTCCTGAATTCTATATAGATGATTAATTACATATATTGATTTGCATATGTGCAACCAACCTTTCATTGTTGGGATGAAACCAATTTGATCATGGTGGGTCTTTCTTCTTTCTTCTTTATGATTGAACATAGTTCATCCTGACAAACTCATATATGCATGAAAATAGTTTTTAGTTCATTAGCTTCTGTTTTCCCTCTCATCCTTCCCTGCTTCTTCCTCTACTCTACTAGACTTCCCTTTGCTTGTTTATTAATTTGTATTTAATTGGTTTTTTCTGTAATCTTATTATTTCCTCTATCCTTTTAAAATTTTACTCTAGCTTCCACATATGAGAGGGAACACCAACCTTTGAGTTTCTGAGTTGGGCTAATTTCATTTAGCATAATAGTCTCCATTTCCACCAATTTTCTGGCAAATGCCATAAATTCATTCTTTTTAATGGCTAAGTGGAACGCCATTGTGTGTGTATACACACACACACGCACAATTTCTTATTCTATTCTTCTATTGACAGGCATCACAATTTAGCTATTATGAATTGTGCTGCTATAAACATTGATGTGGCTATGTCAGTGTAGTATGCCAATTTTAGATCTTCTGGGGAAATACCCAGGAGGGGGATAGCTGGGTCCTATGGTGGTTCCATCCCTAGTTTTTTGAGGAATCTCCATACTGCTTTCCAGAGTGTGTGTACTAGTCTGCAATCCCACCAACAATGTGCAATTGTTCCGTTCTCCTCACAACCTAGCCAGCATTTATAGTTGTTTGTATTTTTGATCCTTGCCATTCTGACTGGAGTGAGATGGAATCTTAATGTAGTTTTGATTTGCATTTCCCTGATTTTTAGAGATGTTGAACATTTTTTCATGTGTTTATTGGCCTTTTGTGTTTCTTCTATTGAAAAAGTTCTGTTTAGTTCTTTTGCCCATTTATTGATTGGGTTATTTGGTTTTTTTGGAGCTAATTTTTTTTAGTTCTTTGTATATTCTGTATATTAATAGCTTATCAGAGGAGTAAGATTTTCCTCCAAGAAAATCAGGATTTTCTCTCATTCTGTAGGCTCTCTTCTCACACCCTTAATTGTTTCCTTAGCTGTGCAGGTTTTTAGTTTAAGCCCATCCACTTACTGATTGTTGGTTTTATTTCTTGTGCTTTGGGGGTCTTACAAGTCTGTGCCATCACTGATATGATGGAGTATGACCCTATATTTTCTTCGGGCAGTTGTAAAGTTTCTGGTGTAATTTCTAAGTTTTTGATCCATTTCAATTTGAGTTTCGTGCAGGGTGAAAGAGAGAGGTTTGAGTTCATTTTTCTACATTTAGCTATCCAGTCGTCCTGGCACCTTTTGTTAAAAGGCTGTCTTTTCTCCAAGATATGTTTTGAAACCTTTGTCAATTATCAAATGGCTACAGGTTTGTACTACAGTTCTGTAGTACAATTTTAGATCAAGTATTGTGATGCCTCCTGCTTCACTTTTCTTGCTTAGTATTGCTTTGGCTATTCTGGGTCTCTTCTTCTTCCAAATTAATTTAAGAATTGTTTTCTCTAATTCAGAAAAGAATGTATTTTGACAGGAATTGCATTGAATCTGTATATTTCTTTTGATAGTGTGGCCATTTTGCCAATTAATTCTGCTTATCCAAGAACATGAGATGTCTTTCCATCTTCTAGGGTCATTTTCAATTTTTTTCTTCAGGGTTCTATACTGTTGATTATAGAGCTCTTTCACTTCCTTGTTTAGATTAATTCTCAAGGGTTTTTTGTTTGTTTGTTTTTGAGGTTATTGTGAGTGGGATAGTTTTTCTGGTTCGTTCCTCAACTGAATCATTGTTGGAGTATAGGAAAGCTATTGACTTATGGGTGTTGATCTTCTATCCTGCTACTTTGCTAACTTCATTTGTAAACTCTAGAAGTCTTCTGGTGGATTTTTTGGGATCTTCTACATATAGGGTCATATCATCAGCAAACAGAGTTTGATTTCTTCTTTTCCTAATTGTATCCTGTTGATGTTCCTTTTCTTGCCTGCTTGCTCTGGCTAATGTTTCAAGGACTATATTGAATAAGAGTGTTGAGATAGGGCAGGCCTGCTTTATTCCTGAATCTAGTGTAAATGCTTTTAGTTTTTCTCCATTTAGTATGATATTGGCTTTGGGTCTGTCATAAATGGCCTTTATAGTGTTGAGGTAAGAAGCTCCTTTGATCTCTAGTTTCTCCAGCATTTTTAACATGAATGGGTGTTGGATTTTATCAAAGGCCTTTTTTGCATCTATAGAGACGATCACGTGAATTTTATTCTTAATTCTGTTTGATGAATCACATTATTGTTTTGCCTGTGTTGAATCAACCTTGCATTCCTGGAATGAAACACACTTCATCATGGTGTGTTGGCTTCTTCATATGTTTTTGCTAATATTTTATTTAGGGTGTTTGCATCTATGTTCGTCAGGGATATTGATCTATATAGTTTTATTTCCTTGATGTGTCTTTGTTTGGTTTTGGTAACAGGGTTATGCCAGCTTCATAAAAAGTGTGTGGGAGAGTTCCCTCTCTTTCAATTTCCTGGAATAATTTGAGAAAGACTAGTCTTAGTTCTTCTGTAAAGATCTGGTAGAGCTCATCTGAGAAACCATCAGGTCCAGGGCTTTTCTTCGTTGGAAGGCTTTTCATTGCTATTTCAATGTCATTGCTTATTGGTCTATCTAGCATTCTATATCTTCCTAGTTTAATTTGGGCAGGTCAAATAAAAATGTGTCCATGTCTTCCAGATTTTCCAGTTTTTTGGAACATAATTTTTCAAAATAGGATCAGATAATCCTCTGGATTTCAGAGGGTTCTCTGGTGATACCTCCTTTTTCATCTCTCATCTTGTTGATCTGCTTCTCACTTTTTCTTTTGGTTAGTTTGGTTAAGGGTTTGCCAATTTTATCTTTTCAAAGAACTGACTCTTCATTGCATTGATCTTGTGTACTGTTTTCTTATTCTCGATTTTATTGATATTCTTTGATCTTAAGTTTTGCCTGTCTTGTACTGGTTTGGGGGTTAGTTTGCTCTTCTTTTTCTAAGGCCTTGAGGTGGGGCATAAGCTTATTTATTTGGGGTCTCTCTAGTCTTTTAATGTAGGCACTCATTGCTGTAAATTTACCTCTTAGAACTGCTTTCAATTGTCCCAGAAATTTTGATATGTTGTGCCTTTGTTCTCATTTATTTCTAAGAATTTCTTGATTTCTACTGTCATTTCCTCTTTGTTCCACTCTTTATTTAAGGAGTATTGTTCAATCTCCATGAGTTTATATGGTTTCTATTTTTCTTGCTGTTGATTTCCAGTTTCATTCCACTATGATCCATTAGGACACATGGGATTATATAATTTTTTAATATTTGCCAAGATTTGCTTTATGGCTTGGAATATGATCTATTTTGGAAAAAGTTCCATGCAGAGCTGAGAAGAAGGTAAATTCAGCTGTTTTGGGGCAGAATATTCTGTAGATGTCCATTAGGTTCATTTGATTCATAGTGATATTTAAGTTGGAAATATCTTTGTTGATTTTTTGTTTTGATGACCTGTCTATTAGTAATATGGGTATAGTGAAATCCCCCATATTATTGTATTGGGGGTCTATATTGAATTTAATAATCATGGAATTTTTTTCCATGTATATGAGTGCATTGACATTTGGGACATAAATGTTTAGTCTGGTTATATCTTCTTGTTGGATTGTTCCCTTTACTAGGATATAATGGTTTTTGTCGATGATGATGATGATGATGATGATGATGATGATGATGATGGTACTGGGAATTGAACCAGGGGCAGTTAACCACTGAGTGACATCCCTAGCTGTTTTTTTTATATTTTATCTTGAGACAGGATCTTGCTAAGTTGCTTAGGGCCTCACTAAGGTACCAGGGCTGGCTTTAAATTTGCAATCCTCCTGTCCCAGTCTGCCAGGTCTCTGGGATTACAGGCATGTGCCCCCATGCCCTGTTTCTTCTGATTAATTTTTGCTTGAAATCTACTTTTTCAGATATGAGAACAGGTATTCCTGCTTGTTTTATTGGACCAGATAATCTGGAAAAATTTTTGCCATCGTTTTATTTTCTGCATATGAGTGTCTTTGCCTGTAAGATGGGTCTCTTAAAAATAGCATATAGTTGGATTTTATTTTTTGATCTATTCTGCTAATCTGTGTCTTCTTATTGGGGAGTTGAGACCTCTGACATTCAGCATTAGTACAAATATGTGTTTGTGGTTTCCTGCCAGTTTGGTTTTTTGCTATATTTTATGCTGTCTTAAATCTCACTTAGTGGATCATTCTTCTATTGATTTTCCCCTGTTTGTGTGGTTTGGGAATTGTTTTTTTCATTCCTCTGTGTGAAATTTATCTTTTGAGTATTCTTTGTAGTGCTGATTTAGTGTTCATGAATTCTTTTAGTTTATTCTTGTTGTGGGATGTTTTTATTTCCCCCCTTGAATTTAAAACTGAGTTTTGCTGGGTATAGTAACCTTAGATGGCAGTTGTTTTCATTTAGGGTTTGGAATATCTCATTCTAGGCCCTCCTTGATATTAGGATCTGAGTAGAGAAATCAGAAGTGAGCCTTATGGGTTTACCTCTGAGTGTGACCTATTGTTTATCTCCTGTGGCTTTTAATATTCTTCCCTTGTTTTCTATGTTAGGCATTTTGATTGTGATATGTCTCAGCAAGCTTCTCATTTGGCTAGATCTCTTTGGGATCCTCTAATCCTCGTGTGTAGATGTCTGTCTCATTTCTAATATGGGAGAAGTTTTCTGTAACTATCTCATTGAAATTGTTCTTTATGCCTTTAGTTTGTATCTCCATGTTCTTTTCTATCCCAGTGATTCTCAGGTTTATTCTTTTAAAGTTGCCCCAGACTCTTGCATATTCTGATCATGCTCTATGATGTTTCCCCTTTGCTGCCTTCTGTGTATTCAAGATCATCTAGCCTGTCTTCAGTGCCTGAAGTTCTGTCTTCAAGGGCTGAGGTTCTGTTTCTATACCATCTAGTCTGTTATAGGTACCTCCAAGTGAGCTTGTCATTTGGTTGATCTTGTTTTTCATTTCTAGGAGTTCTGCTTGCTTTCTTTTCTCTATTTCTATTTCTTTATTAAAATGGTCTTTTATCTCCTGTAATCACTCTCTTAATTTCTTCCTTGCTCATCAGTTTTTTATAAGCTTTCTCTGGATTTTTTTTCTACCTCACTCCCAGGGTATTCCTTTGTGGATTTTGGGGGGAGATATTTTTGCCTGTTTTCTCATGTTTTCAGAGGTATTGGTCTTGCACATCAATTGAAGTGGCTTCTTCTACTTTATTTTTTAGGACATAGTCTTCAGTTACTAAAATGTCCCAGGGTGATCTGGATTGAGATCTCTCTGTAGGTATGGTGTCCACAGCCTTTGTGTTATTTCACTCTTTTTCTGTTATAGCAATAGATATCCATAGGCAAGACCTGAGAGCTCACCCTTAGCTGTTTCCACTTGGGGCTCTTTTGTAAGTTTGGGTTTTTGTCTCTTCTGTTCTTTGTACTAAAGTATAGCTGAAGATCGAATGTCATTAATTTGTGTGTGGACCAAGGTGCACTGTCTGTGGATTGAGTTTAGTTCAGCAGCAGAGTTTCTACCCTATGAGCTTGTAGTGTCCCTGTAGGTTTCCAGTACCTCACAGATTAGGGGGAAACTAATAACAGCAACAACCAATGCAAACAATATACAGGATTAAACTAAACACTTGGTTCCTGCTATGACATCTACAATGTTAACTGCCACACACACACACACACACACATGCATGTGCACACACACACAACCCAGAAACGATAGGGTCAGCAATTGCCATCAACAAGAACAATAAGTAACCATGTATGATATCTGGTGTTAAATCAAACAACAGGTGTCAAGTATGGCATCCATTTATGGCAGTAATAAAATTGCAACCACATTAATAGTGGAGGGAGGTGTTATATAAACCAATCAGTGCCAAAAGATGGTAAGAATACAGTTAAGAGAAGAAAATATGATAGGAAGGTAGAGAAGAGTTTATAGTTGCAAAAAGTGAACAGAGAAAGTACAGAAGAGATGTAGGATGTGATGGTTCTAAGGAAGGAGGGGAAAAAATAGAAGTAAAACATTAAAGAAAGAGCAAAAGAGCAACAGATCTGGCCATTGGCAGAAGAAAAGAAAGAATGAGAAACAAGAGAAACAGACAATTGAAAAACAATACAAAAAACAAAACAAAACAAAATATACTAATCAAAACCCCCAATCCTTAAAAGACAAGGCAAGGAAAAAAATAACTACATTTTTTTGTTTTGGGTGGTACTGGGGATTGAACCCAGGGCCTTATGCATGTGAGGCAAGAACTCTACCAACTGAGCTATATCCCTAGCCCCAAATAACTGTGTTTTTAAAATGCTACAAATGAGAGAAAAAGAAACAAATATGAGCCGGGTACGGTGGCTTAAGCCTGTAATCCCAGCACTTTGGGAGGCTGAGACAGGAGAATTGCGAGTTCAAAGCCAGCCTCAACAACGGCGAGGCGCTAAGCAACTCAGTGAGACCCTGTCTCTACATAAAACACAAAATAGACCTGGGGATGTGGCTCAGTGGTTGAGTGTCCCTGAGTTCAATCCCCAGTACCAAAAAGAAAAAAAGAAAAGAAACAAATATGTATATGTATATATGTCCATGAACCAATCAGCACAGAACACACACGCACAAAAGAAAAAAAAAAAGAGATTCATAATGAAAAGTTATGGATTTTTTCCCACTGAGGTGGGCAGAATAATCAATGAGAATATAGGTTCACCATCTGAGCCCAACTGTCTATCTTTCCTTCCTCTAGAGCTATGTACTGAGCACAGGAGTTAAGGGCCAAGGTCGTTAAACTCTTCCTCTTTTTGTGTTGCCAGCCAAGTGGCCAGTGGGAATTCAAAAATTCTCAGCTTCCCTTCTCACCAGTGAGAGGTGGGACGGGATGGGAGGCACTGTCAGCTGGCCTGCGTCTGCATAGACCAGAGCGGAGCTGCTGCAGAGTTCTCTGCGTGGAGTTCCCCTAGGTGGGCCTTAAGTCTAATCAGGCCTCTGGGGCTTGTTGGGTGGTGGCTGCTCTGGAGAAATGAGGTCAGCACACCTGCCATTGCTGATGTCTGCTGGGAGTCTGGATCCCAGGAGTCTCCCCAGAATTGCACTCGTGGAGCAGAGGAGCACATCTTTCCCCCTCTGCTGCCGGTGCACACAGCCACTCCAGGCCCCTGGCACAGTCCCAGAGCATCTATCCGCTTCAGCTGGTCCTCCAGCCCCCAGACTCACAACAGGAAGCAGGCCGCACTCCCCTTTGCTTTTCTGACTTGAATCTCCATGAGCAGAATATTCCCTGTGCCTGTTGCGCTCTCGTGCTAGGTCCAGCTTAGGCCACGCAGCAGGTGCTTGTCAGGACCCTGTACCCTCCTTGCCTCAGGTCTCCCGCCTCTACAGCAGCAGCTGCAAGATGGCTCCTGCCTCAGCTGCCCAAGGCCTGTAGGAAACACAGGGCACGTTCCATGCACCAGTGTACAGTGCAGCCTCTGGATCGGCTACGGGCAGTCTACTTTTCTCCGGATTCTCTGCACCGCTCTGTCCGGGTGGTCCTAATTCTCACGCCTCTGTGCTGACCCAGCGCCGCTGCCACAACCAGCTTGTCTCCAGCATAGTCCCTTTTCTTTGTTTAACGTACCCAGATTTGTGAGTCTCTGAGACACTCTGTCCATTATTGAGTTTTGGTGAAACCCCTCTTTCACCTGCCTCACAGAGAAGCAGCATTCCCACTGCTTGAATCCTGGGTCACGAAGCAACAGGGAATACAGGCTTCCTCTGGCCCGCCATCTTTTTCTCATAGCATGGTGATTTTGAAAGCAGATTGGAAATGTTTTAATGAGGATTTTTCTATCTAGCTTGATCAGGGATATTGTTCTTTAATTTTCTTTCTTTGAAGTATCCTTATCTGATTTTTCACTTGGGGATTCTTGAAGGAGGGGTCTCAGGTGAAGCTTGGATCAGGTAGCTCTGGCTGGCCAAGGTGACAACTTTAGCTGTGGAACTCTGATGGAATGGGTCCTTATGTCCATGCTGGGAGGAAATTGGTGTTAAGAGCCCATCACCATTTGCAAGTGAGTGCAGAAGCTTGGAACACCAGGCTAGGGGTATGGGGGACGAGCTTGTCCTGGAGGGGTCCTACCAACTACAACAAGTCAGAGAAAGGACAGATAAACATAGGCTGTCCTGCTAACAGTTGAGAGGTTGTTACCATCTAGAGGTACTGGGTTCATTGCCTCCATTCACCAAAAATTGAAGAACAGGACACACAGACAGCAAGCAAGTAGCAGGTTTATTACAAGAGGGATGGTAACAGAGAGGAGGGGCTCTGGAGCCGGAGTGCAGTGGGGGAGGTGTAACTCATTCTTTTTATGATCTCTGGAATATCCCCCTCTTCTTTTTGGAGGGTGGTTAACTAGGATTGAACTCAGGGACACTCAACCACTGAGCCACATCCCCAGCCCTATTTTATGTTTTATGTAGAGACAGGGTCTCACTGAGTTGCTTAGCGCCTCGCCATTGCTGAGGCTGGCTTTGAACTCGCGATTCTCCTGTCTCAGCCTCCCTAAGTGCTGGGGTTACAGGCGTGCGCCACCACGCCCGATTTCTCTCTCTTCTTATCCCCTGTACAAGTTTTCTTCATTATTATTCATTGGTGCCCCCTGTGTCCATATGTCTGTTTTAGTTTTTCTGTTGGATCCCCTGCTTAGGAGCACAAGTATGGAAGTGTCTGTCTGATTGGGTCCCCCACTTTCATCAATCAGGAAGTTGACCTCATTGAAAGACCCTCTCCATGCTCCTCTAGTCTGGCTTGCCCCTGACTTCCTCACTTGTCGTCTTGCCCTGGCTGCCTATGCCCTTCTGCATCTCCCTCAGCATCACCAGGACATAGCTAGGGAATGATTTCTGGTCTCCACTTAATTTCTTTTTTTTTTCCCCACCAATTCTTTCTTTCTTTCTTTCTTTCTTTTTTTTTTTTTTTTTTTTTTTTAGTACTGAGTACTGAACTCAGGTACTCGACCATTGAGCCACATCCACAGCCCTGTTTTGTATTTTGTGTAGAGACAGGGTCTCACTGAGTTGCTTAGCGCCTCGCCGTTGCTGAGGCTGGCTTTGAACTCACAATCCTCCTGCCTCAGCCTCCCTAAGTGCTGGGATTACAGGGTGCGCCTCTGCACCCGGCTTCCACGTGATTTCTAAGAGCTCTAGAACACTTAAGACAAGAGTGAGTAGAAGGTTTCATGTGTATATCTGCATGACAAGCACTAGAATGCCATTTGGAGGGCCAGTGGCAGACACACAGACGACAGCATGGACAGGAAGACACCTTCAGAGGAGGTTGCTTTCAGAGTGAGCGCACCCTCTTGTGGACTAGACGTTCCCTCTTGCTCACAAGGTCTAGGCAATGGGATGTTGGGACATTCGGGAGTGTGTGGCACGAGTCACGTTCAACATGCTGTGTGTACAGTCAGAACATGTGAGAGCGATCATTGCCATCACCACTTTTTTCCAGGTGTGAGCCCTTGTTTATTGCTCATTTACAAAAACTGCACTGAAGACTGCGCGTCTGTGTATGCTGCTGAGCAGCCTTGGGAAACCCCAAGAAGAGTGGCCCCTAACCAATTCTATTTTGCTAATTGTTGTCATGGTATGACTTGCAACTCTGGAGGACCTACTAACGTAGAAAGGGACTTCTTACCTCCAGAAATAATTGAGGAGCCATTTGTAGCAGCATCTGCATATTTGAGGGAACCAGAACTTTTCCTCTGCTTTGCCTCCATCGACTTCAGCTATACATTGACTTGAGATGGCCTTTTGGAGATCCGTTCATCTCCCTCTTTTGCTCAGAATGCTACTGCTCTTTTGGAGACCCTGATGTGCCAGGCCTCCAGTTGGCCCCTTCATGTCTTATTTTAAGAGCAAAATAAAGAAAAATGCTGTTGGTTGAAAATGTGCTGAGTGCTGGTTTCCCTGCATGGACTCAGGCCCACAGTGGAGGCGCTGCTCTTTTTTCCCTCACTGCAAACTCAGGAATTCCTTTTGGTTTCATTATATGAGCTGCCTTTTCTCCTCTAGGCATTTATTATGCTTCATAGCTTTAGTGAGATGTGATCACATACCATGTAACCCACCAATTCTGTGTGTAGACTCCAGGAGTGTTTTGTACATTCACAGATAGGCTAGTCATCACCACATTCAATTTTGGAACAATTACGTGACCTCAAAAATGAATCCCATAAGCTGGGCACAGTGGCACATGCCTGTAATCCCAGCAGCTCAAGAGGCAGAAGCAGGAGGATCATGAGTTCAAAGCCAGCCTCAGCAATGCTGAGGCACTAAATAGCTCAGTGAGACCCTGTCTCTAAATAAAATACAAAAAGGGGCTGGGGATGTGGCTCAGTGGTCAAGCATCCATGAGTTCAATCTCCGGTACCCCTCTCAAAAAAAATAGACTGCCAGAAAGACATGGAGGAACCTTAAACTTAAATGAATTAAGCTAAGCTGGGAAGGCAACAAATTGTATGCTGATGGCATTCTGGAATGAAACCCAGGAGGCGAGGGAAGTAGAAAGACCAGTGGATGACCAGGCAGAGCACAGAGGGTGTGAAGACAAGGAACCTCTTCTCTGGGATACTCAATGGTGGCAACATGCCATTCTACATTCGTCAAACCCATAGAATGTACACCAAGCCCAAATGTGGGCAAACGGAGGCTGTGGAGTGACAATCATGTGTCACTCAGGGTGCATCAAGTGCAGCAGCAGACCTCTGGGGAGCAGAGTGTTTGGTCACATGCAGGGGCAAGGGCTGTGGGGGCCTTCTCTGGGCTTTCTGTTTGAGTTTTTGGTGAAATAAAACTGCTTTAAAAAACCAGTTCTCCAGTTACAGGCTCCAACAGCACCGGAAGTGCTGCTAACTGCAGGCGCACTTCCTTAGATGTGATCGCGTGGTTCTGATACCCCTAGAACAGCGGTCCGCCTCTAGCTTTTGAGTATAGCCCTTGCCGCTCTGCCACAGAGGCTTATTTCATTTATTTGTTTATTTATTTTAATTTATTTTTTAAAACAGAAGAATGCATTTCAAGTCATAGTACACATATGGAGCACAATTTTCCATTTCTCTGATTGTAAACAAGGTAGAGTCACACCATTTGTGTCTTCATACATGTACCTAGGGTAGTGATGTCCATCTCATTCTTAAAAACAGCATACTACAGTAACAGAGGCTTATTTTAAAAGGGACATATATTCTCCTCTTCTCCCTCTCCAGAATTAGCAAGTGAATTTCAACACTTCCCTCACCCCCACCTGTCAAAGTATACCTGGAACGGAGCCATTGAATCACCTCTTTGAAAACCCTCTTTTCCCTTGGGGCAGGAGTCTCCTGGATTTCTCTTTTGCTAGCAAAGCAATAAAACTTCTTTCCTTTCTCTCCAAACGGTGTCCTCATTATTGGCACTGGGGACAAGAACGGGGCTTGGTAATATCCCTGCACTGTGAACTCCAAGGCACAGATGGTGTACACTGCCCACACCACATCCAGGATTGTGCTTGTACTGTGACACTAGGATGCTTATTAGCTCCTAAATCAGTGACAGCGTGAATGAACGGGGTTTCTGAGTGATCCAGTTCTCTTTGTCACCTGCTTCCCGTGGAACCCTTGTGGCTGCACTGGGCATTCTAAGAGCTCTGGATTGTGGGGAGAGGGAAACCTCAGCTAGGGTGCTGTGCTGTCCATTGGACCCGTATGGACTCCATACAGTGTCTGGTGAAATTTTGCTCAAGGAATGAAGTAATTCCCAGAGAAGGAAAAGGACAGAAACGAGCCCGTGTGGCACCAGCAAGCATTGTCAGTGCATTGCTAGGATGCCTTCAATATTCTTCCTGTGTCTCCACCAAAAGTTAGCTAAAAGTTTCCATTTCCTCCATGATAAAATATTTTTAGACTTGACAAGAAAGAATCATAATGCTTCATACACTCTGAAGTTCTGAGGTTATTTTCATTACAGCTGATAAAAAAAATAAGGTCTATTAAAAGAATCCAAGGACTCCTAATCTATTCAAGATCAAGGACTCATCCATCTTGCTCCTTCCACCTGTAGCAAGAAGGTTGGGTAGAGTGTCTTCAGTTGCAAAGAGTGCTGTGAGATGAGCAGCTTTCAGAATTTTCTTCTGCATTTCCATTGCTGTAATAAGATACCTGAGGCTGAGTACTTATAAAGAAAAGAGGTGCGTGTGGCCAGTAGTTTGGGAGGCAGAATATCCAAAAACCACATTGCCAGCTCTGAAGAAGCACCCTCTGGCTGTCATGTCATGGAAGCTGGTGTCTCGGCAGGGGCACATCAAGGAGAGGTCACATGCCAACACAGGAAGCCAGGTCTGGGAGGAGCTGTTCTTATAACAAGTCACTCCCACCACCACTGCCAGGAGGATGCCTTCATCTCCTCTGAGGGACGTGCCCAGTGAATTCACCACTTCCCACTAGGCCAAGCCTCATATTTGAAAGTTCCTCCCACCCTTAACAGCACCACACTGGGAACCAAGCTTCCAACTCACAGTCCCCTTGGGGGACAAACCATATTTAAACCATGGGAGAGTTAGTGAAATGAGAGTTCACATTGACTGAGCACCTATTCTGAGTGAGGACCTATAAATCAGTGTTTATATAGCTCTCGGGGGCACCTTGTAAGGTGGGTGTGTTTACTCTGATATTACAGAGGAAGAAACTGAAGCTCAGAGAGATTACCCAGCTGGGATAGTCCAGGGCTGCTGTCCAGTGAACTGATATCGAAGCCCATGTCCTCTCCATGGCACTGCGCTGGCCCTGGGGAGCAGCATGGACAGAGGCCCAAGCAGGTAACCTGTCAATGGCCAGTGTGCCCAAAGCTCAAGGTCAGGGTTCAGAAGCTGCAGGAGAGACTTGTCAGACTCAGACCCTAGTAGGCTTTGCATGCCAGGCCAAGGAGCTCAGGACTGGTCATGTAGGCCAGAGTTCATGAAAGGTGGCCTCTGGACATAGCTGGTCTGCAAACAGGATTTGCTTAGTTCAAAGTTTTAAATTTTTTTGATATAAATGCCAAAAATAAGTTGCAAGATTTTAAATAAAACTTCATTCTTGGCTTCTAAAAAATTAAAAACTATGGCCCCCTAGACTCCAATGTCTTCTTGCAACAATTTGAGTTGAGCTGCTCCACCTTCCTTGGATGGGATGGTGGCCCTCAATCTGCAAGGGTCACTCACACACTGACATCCCTGTTGGGCTCCCAGGGCATGGTGGTAGGCAAGATGGTGTTGCAATAGACATCCTGATGTCACCGGCGTCACACAACTCTCACTGTTGGAGCCAGGCAGCTCTCCAAGGCAGCCATCTTCTTTGGGGAGAGCTGATGACTGGGGCTGCCACCAAGGATCCACTGTCAGATCACAAGGCCTCCGCAGGATGCCAGGGCTAGAAAGGAGCACAGAAATCCTGCCCTAGAGACTCTGTGCTGAACACAGGCCTCCCCTGCTCATACCCATCACAGAATCCACTGCAGAGGGACAGAGAGGTGTCCTCCCCCTTGCTCCTAGTAGGAGTGGAGAGCCCCACACAGGTGGCCAGAGGAGACTCTACCACCTGCCTAGAGGCTTTAAGGCTGTGAGGCCGGCAGAGGGAGCAGGCCCTCAGACCCACCTGTGTGGTGCTGCCTGGGCAGGTGTCCTGGCACCTCATCCAGGACACTCTGTTCATCCCCCTAGTAAGCCTCTGAGACAAGCACTGTTACCCCAGTTTTACTGAGGGGAAACTGAGGCACAGAGCAATGAAGTAACCTTAAAACCCAGCCTACCTGGCTCCACAGCCACCTGCTTCCCTGCCCTTCTCCACTGTCTTCAGGGGGATGTGGACAGAGGGAAGAAATACAAATGAAGGGAGCTCTGGCCAAGAAGGGGCACCGATGTGGCCATGTGTGTGCGTGTGTGTGCGTGTGTGTGCATGTGTGTGCATGTGTGTACGTTAAAGGGCACTTGGCCGTTCAGGGTTTCCCTGGTATCCACTGTGTAGCTCCTGAGTGCCAGTCAGTGTTCAAGGCACTGGAGGGACCAGAGGAGGGAGACCACTGGGGAGCTGCTGTCCTGGGGAGAGAGGAGCATTCTGTGACATGGGGGTGGGACAGGCCAGTGCCTCTGGCTCCCTGCCTGGGGCTGCCCACCAGGCTGCTCCCTGGCCTGGTCTCCAGGCTTCCTGGATGGACACCCAGTGATCCTGTGGGAGACGGGCGTCCTCGAGCACTGCTGGGGGAGGTGGTGGGGCCACTCCAGAAAAGCGATCAGGGGGCTGAAGGCCAGAGTCTGAGGACATGAGACCCGTGGTACCCCATCCCTCTCGCGGGAGTCTGCCCTGAAGACGTGGCCAGGGCTCGGGCCAACGGTGCCCAAAGTCTCCTCACGGCTGATGCATGTGAGAAAAACCCCGCAGTCTTCTGCGTCCGTGACAGTCGAGGACGGTGTGGTAAATTATGGTGTGTCTAAATGAGGCGCAATTACGGGGCTATTAACATCATACTTTTGAGGAATTCTCGGCGACGTGGGGACATGCTGATGATGTATGGTGAGCTTTAAAAAATCCTGAATAGCTGAATAAATTGTATGATTCCAATTACATAAAATTCAATATGTGCAGTGAAAGATAAGAAGGATGGGGAGGAAGGGGGAGGAGAAGGAAGGCAAGACGGGGTGGAGGAGGAAGGCGAAGACGATGGAGGGGCAGGAGGGGCCCGCTCTGCATTGTGGGGGAGGCCCAGGCCCCAGGCTGCACTTCGCAGTGACCTGGGCCAAGGTGCCACTGTCTTCATCCTACAGAAGAGGGAAGTGAGGCACAAGGAGGTCAAGTGACATGTCTTGTGTCACAGAGCTGAGACACCCAGCCCTGATTTGAGCCCAGGTCTGGCTGACTCAGCCCGTCATGTTTACTAAGCTGGGGAAACTGAGGCGGGCCTGGGGCTGGGGCATTTAGACGCCAGAGTTACTAGCAGGCTGTGAAAGGTATCCCAAGGGCTTTCCAGAAATCGTATGCCATTGCAGATGGTGTCCCTTCTCTGAGGCTGGCATCACAGTCATCCCATTAGGCAGATGTAAAGGCTGAGACCCCGTCTCCATGGCCTGTTCGAGGTAAATAGTGGAGGCGAGCTTGGACCTGGGTCTGCGTGTTCTGTCCCTTCCCCTGTTCTTACCCCTACTGTGAGTGACTGCATTGCCACGGGGGAGGGGAGCAAGTGTGGACAGGAGACGTTGACATGCCCCGGGGAAGTCCCTTGCCAAGGCCCCTGCACATTGGATTCTGGGGAGCGGGATGATTCTCTTCCCTCCAGCAGGGACACAGGCAGTGCTCCCACCTGGATTAAGCCAGGTCACTGCAGGGAGCCCCAGTGGCTCCACCTGCCTGGGTCCCCTGAGTTAATCAGCGAATCTCCCTGAAGCTGAAGCTGGAGCTGCTCGGCTTAGGAACAGATGGCCCAATAACCTCACAGCAGGTCGGAGCTGCTACTGCAGCTGACATCTGAGAAGAGGGAACACGAGGCCCAGGAACTGGTGCCCAGGGCCTCCGGGGTGCAGACGCCTGCCCTGCTCACGGCGAGCCCCTCCCCTCTCCTACTGCCAGCCCCTGCTTCTGCCCACCACAGCCCTTGGGACCCTCAGGAGCAGGAATTCTCCCTCTGGGGCCCTTTTGCTCCCTGGCACACCCAGAATGAGCCCTGTGCCCCCAGATGCCCTTAGCTTTATCTTCTCCTCCTTCTCCCCGCTCTGCTTGTGCTGAGGGATTAAGATGCCCTGAGCGGAAATCAGCTGGAGTGGAGCCATGAGGCTTTAGAGAAGGAGAAAGGGGACGGGGGCTCTAACCCCCTCCCCCACTCACCCCTCCCATCTCCTTCTCGGGGTTCTCGGATAGAAGGCTTCATGGGGTCTGGGCTGCACCCTCACCACCAGCATCTGGCTGCCCAGGCTCTTTCCAGAGGAATCTCTGACAGCCTGTATGGTGCATGCCCTGGCCAGGGAGCCTGGGGTGGTCATCAACTCTGTGAGTGTGCGCGTGCACGTGTGCCCACATGAGGGCACATGAGGATTTAAAGGGCTTTGCAAAACCCTTTCCCCCATCCATTCTCCACAATTTGCAGGGACAGAACTATTAGCCACACTCTCGAGATGAGACGACCAAGACTCAAAGGGGTAAGCCGCTGGCTCCCTGTGTTTTCAGAGGGTGACAGGAGAGCAGCAGCTGGACTGCAAGCACGTGGAACAGGTGACAGAGTCCTGCCTCACTGGAGAGACAGGGATCCAGAGTCTCTGCACCGGATGAGGTGAAGTCTGCACAGACACATCTGGCCGAGCAGCGCCCAAGTCGCAGCTGTCCATCCTCGTCCTCCTTCAACAGGTCTCCCTCTGAACACTCCCAATGGCAGAGCAAATGCAGCCCCTCGTGAAGCTGTCCCCACCCCAGAGCAGCTTTTACTACAGAACTCCTTCCTTCTGATACGCTGCAATCTCTTCCTTCCTTCCCTCCTGCATCCATCACCGTACTGATGTGTTACCTGCCCGGGGCCTAGGCCGCAGGGTCCAGCAATGGACCAGGGGCTTTGTTCAAAGAAATACCCATGGAGTCAGATGAGGATTCCAGGGGAGAGGAGGTGATGCTGGGCCACTTCTGGCCACCATGGGGAGCTGGGCCATGTCTGACCCACATCTATGCAGCTCACTTGCCCAGGAGGCTGTGGCCCAGGCTCCATCAACCTGCTCCAGAGGGGTCTTGCCCAGGAGCCTCAGAGGTTTCTGCTGTGGCTGCTGATGCTGTCCCCCTGTCATGGCCATGTGCTGTGACTTCCTGCTGTGGCTACGGTGAGGGGCAGAGTTTGCAAAGCCAGTCTGGGCTCTGCTTCACTTCCCTTTGCCAAGAACCTAATTGGTTTTGCAATTTAAAAATGCAGAGAGCAGGCGATGCAATCAGTTCTGCGGAAACTTGCTCAGTAATGAAGCCTCTGCTTCCAAACGGGCGCCTCTCCGCATATCAATCTTACAGCTTGGCAAAGACGGTACTTGTGCCTGCTTCCCAGTTGGGTGTGGTTCACACACTGGGTCCAGGAAGGACCTCAAGCCATCACTCAGACCCAGCCCCTGGCTCTAATTAGGGGCAAGTATACTCTTCTTTGTTTTAAGGAGAAGAAAATGAAAGGTTGGGCAGGGGACCAGTGCACTCCCCAAGGTCCACAGCGAGGCTGGGGCAGAGGAAGGCGTCCAGCCTCAGGGAGTTCTGATTCCCAGGCAGTTCTTTCACGAGCCCTGATTTGAAACATATCCCCCAGCAGGGCAGCTTGGTTCCCAGGATCTCAAACTCTTTTAGCCTATGAACCATTCTCCAGGGGCAGTTGAAGGCCGCGGCTGGGGTGGGCCAGCAGTGCTCAGGCTCCACCTCTTGGTTAACCCTGACCCCACAGGCAGACCCTGGTGAGCACAATGTTGCCACTTGCCCCAGCTCCGCAGGCACAAAAGCTGCAGTGGGAGGTTCCCTGCAGCCTGGGGGAAGGACACAGGCCCAGGCTGCCCCCAATTCATGCCCCTCATTCATCTGATAGGCAGCGATTGAGCATCTGCTGTGCCAGGCCCTATACTGGGGACACAGGGTGAGCAAACAGGCCCAACCATCACCTCGGGGCTCATAGTCTGGAGTGGGTGGGGAATAACTCAAGAGGATCGTGAAAATAAATGTTCTCCAGCTTCTGTGCAGATGGAGCCAGGCAGCCCCGCGGCGGGCTCGGCACCGGTCGGGAGGGGTCGGGAGAGCTTCCTAGAGGTGACACCGTGTGAGATCTGAGGCCTAGAAGTCACATGCTGGCTCATCAGGGAGGAACCTGGCTGCAGATTGTGCTTCCAGCAAGCTGAAGGTTATGGTCTGGGAAATCCAACAATTCTTTGATCTGACATGAGGCTCAGATTCTGTGATTCTGACTCAATATTTTGCAGTTTTAAGATTCAATTAAGATAAAATATGTTTAAGACCTGATAGTCCAATATCCTGATTTTGAACTCAAGATTTTAGTTTTAAGACTCAATCAAGTGAAGATTCTAAGACTTGGGACTTTCAGATTTGAGGATGGCTGAGTCTTTAAAGACCGAGCTTCCAGGGTGAAAGCCCCTCCTGCTGCAGAAGCACCTGCTAGAAACTTCCATTTACCAAGAGTCGGTTCTCCCCTCTCTGGGCTCGGGAAGCAGTTATATGGGTCTCTCGGCTTGGGAATGTAAATTTATTCTGCATTTCCAGCATCAGGTACTTACCTTATCTGCATGTTCCAGTTTCCAAAATAAATATTAGAAGACAAGTCGGGGGAGATTTTGCATGTGTGCCGGAGCTAATTTCTCTAGGCAAGGCACATCCAGACACGGATTTTAACACAGGGCTCGCTCCGTGTTCTCACTAGAGGCTGGGGTGGTGATTGGGCTCCAGAAAGCCTAGGAACAGGAGGGGCTGTCTTTTGCTGCAGGGCCTGGGAAGGGGCTTTGTGTGCAGGTGAGGGGTGAGCAGGAGGGAGAGAGGGGGGCGCCCATCAGCAGCCAGTGCACAGTGGGGCATCTCTGCCCAGTGTCTGGTGTCCCTGCATGAGCCATCTGTCCAGGATCACCCAGGCTGGAGCCATAGGAAGCCCCAGAGGCATGGGGCTACATTCACTTTTCCTCTGACTTACTCATCAGCAAACTGTCAATGCATACTTCAAGGTCCAGGCCAGGCGCCACAGCTCCATGTAGCAGCACAGGCCTGTCCCCAAGCATTCTCCAGCAGGGCACTGGAGGGCGGGAGCAGGATTTTGGCCTCAGGGGTGCCTGCCCTCTCTGTTCACTCATCCTTTCCTTCAATCAGCATTCCGAGCTGGGCTTCTATCCCACACCTTGGAGGACCAGACCGTTGCTGTTGGTGCTTTCTCCCATTTTAGAAAATCTCGGACTTTGTAGTTTCCTAAGGTCACAGAAGCCACTAGAAGGGAGTTGTCTGGGAATCTGACCCCACACCCTGGGAACTCCAGTGGGCTCCAGGGCACCGAGGTCACCAGGGGGCTCATGCAGGAGCCCTTGGAGGCTCTCAGGTGCCCCTCCCCACCGTGTGGATTTGTCCTTCCTGTATCTGGGAGCAGGAGCATGCTCCGCCGTGTCCAGACCATGCCACGGCCATTTCAGCAGCAGCAGTGGCAATTAAATAGGACTTGATTGTAAGAGCAGCACTTAAAACGGCCAAGTGACACATCTAGGCATCGGGTGATTGACTCAGCACACCAGGCAACAGGCGTGAACCCGTCCTGACCCCATCACCCACAGACCTCACTTAAATCCTTCTCTCCCCTTGACTTTGAGTCGCGCTACTGGCTGCCCAGTTATGATTGATTAACAAACCATTAAAAACTTAGGACAAGCTGCACTTAATTGGCCACCGTGACGGGTGAGTTTGACCCAGACCAAGGTTCTGCAGCCCAGCCGAGGTGAGACGAGAATGGGCCACACTCTGGGAAGCAGGCACCTGCAGTACGAACACCCCGGGGGTCACAGTCCCTCAAACAGGGCTCCCGGGTCCTCCACCACTGCAGAGTTCAGCCTCCACCCTCCCACCAGAAGCAGACTGAGCTTGAAAACTGCCCTGGCTCCCGGTGTTCTCCCACCCTGGCAGGCCACATCACTTATTCTGTCCCCAGTCAGAGAGTCCCCTGAGCTGTGCTCTTCCAGGGCTGGGGCCTCGCACACGCCACTGTTCTGCCCTCTCGCCTTCCTCCTCAGCCATTTCCCACCACCCTTGAGTCATCCTGCTTTGCCCCAGAAGGGCAGGCAGCCCCCCATGCTGGGTCTTCCCTTTTCCCCCTCCCCAGACTGCTCTGTGACCCTGAACTGCTGCCTCCGTCAGTCCCCTGGAACCAGGAACAGAAAGAGACGCAGGCCAGAGCAGGGCTGCCTAGGTGCAGGGAGGAGCTCATCCTGGGCCTGCCTCCCTGACCCCAGTCCTTCCTGGAGCAATAGCTGGGCCCTGTACTGCTTGGATACAGAGGACAGACCTATGTGCCTGAGGGCTCCTGGGCCCCTGGTCTTCACTTACAGAGCTCAGAGGTCAGGAGAGGCTGTGCCCTGCCTTGGAGCACAGATTCAGACGACAGAACAAGGCAGGACTGAGGAGAGAGAGCAAAGAGCAGGCTGGGCCCACAGACAGGAGTGGCTCTGTCTGTAGCTGCATCCCCCTCCTGGTGACGTGGGTGTGCATAGCACAGTCTGGGGTCAGGTACGCCTGGGTTCCAGACCTATTTCTACCCTGCACTAGTTGGATGATCTTGGGCGAGTGACTAATCCTCCCGTGCCTCGGTCTCCTCATCCGCAATATGGAGATTTGACAGCTGCCGCCCTTGGGACTGCGATGCAGATGCACCGGGCGACACAGACAGAGGGCGGGTGCCAGGTGCCCGACCCTGCTGCTCCAAGGTTCCTTCTCCCATTCCTTAGAGACCAGGACGGCTGCTTGTGCCTTACTGGCATTCTCACAAGGATGGCATCCTGTGTGGGAGAAGTACTCCTGATGCCATCTGTCACAACAGAAACTGAGTCTCAGAGAGTCACCAAAGGAGAATCAGAGTCTCCCAAGGTGTGTCCTCACCCCAGCAGGGAGCTTGTCCTGACATGGTGACAAGCCAAGGGGAACTTAGGAATGAGCCCTCCTCTCTAGCTGCAGCAGGTCAGAGGTCCCAAAACTGAGGTCCCCATGTCCTTGCAGTTTGGCCTGAGCTCTTTGGGATGCAACTGATTTTCATGTCATAAAGTCACTCCTTGTGAGATTTCTTCCATTTAGTTAAGTGTCCGAGGTGCAGACCCAGGCAGGTAGCTGAGCACTCCCCCGGTGGGGCCAGGGGCTTGGGAGGATACTTCAGTGCCATTCTTCATGGTCAGATGAAGGGACAGCATCCAGTGGAGTGGCCAGAGCAGCCTTCCAGTGCAGGCTGGGTGAGGAAGCCTAAGGAGCGTGGGCAGGTGAGACGGTCAGTTCTAGGCAGCGGCTCGAGTAGTGATGTGTAATGCAGGGAATGGGTGCGGGCTGATTCCTGGGCACCCGCGAGGTGTTTCCAGAGGAGACAGGAGTGTGAGTCTGTGCATGGCATGGGGACCAACTGCCCTCAGTGTGGGTGGGCACCATCCAATCAACTGGGCCCAGACAGGTCTAAAAGGGGGTCTCTCATCTCTCCTGGGGTGGGACACACTCCTGTCCTCAGCCTCAGAACGTCAGACACTCTGGCCTTGGACTCCAGGACTTACTGCAGCAGCACCCCAGGGTTCTCAGGCCTTCAGCCTCAGACGTGACCATTCCCCCATTGGCCTCCCTGGCTCTGGGGTCTTCAGACTTGGACTGAGCCACCGCACTTACATCCCAAGGTCTGTGGCTTAGTGACAGCCTGTGGGGAGCCTCAGCCTCCATGACCCTGTGGGCCAATTTCCCTGATAACCCCCTCTCGTGTATCTGTATCTATAACCTATTGGTTTTTGTCTCTCTGGAGACTCAATCCAACAACCAGGGAGGCCAAAAAAGTAGCTCCCTGGACACCCCCAGCTCATAGGGGCTGAGAAGAAGCTCAGAGGTGAGACAAGGAACCAGCGTTCCAGGCTCCTGTTCTCAATGGGTAGACACTGAGGGCTTGGGGAGGGGTTGGTCACTCCACATCCTCTCCACCTGAACCCAGGCTCCTGGGCCTCTGCTGACCAGCGCCTGGGCATGCTCAGAAACAATGTTTCAAAGAACATTCAAGAATGGATGAATCTTCCCATGAAGTCAGGCCCAAGGTAACATGAAGGAATCCCTCTTTCCAGGATGACAGTGTTCTCTAAGCCAATACTTCCCAGATGCACCCCATGGCCCTGACGTCTCTGAGCCCTGGTGGCATCCAGCTGCTGGCTCCATGCTGTCACTTGGAGGCCTGGTGGCCTTCCTTGCTTTAGGGTCCAAAGTAGACTCTACCTCTTCTCCCCAGGGCTGCTCTTCCCCGCTGGCCCGGCTAGGACAAGCCATCTTCCACCCCTGGGCTCAGGCATCACACCCAGGGTCCCTGTTGATCTTCTTGTCCTTGCCCACGCCCATCCTAGTAATCGGCATGTCCCAGAGGCAGGCATGCTCCGTGTGTCTCCATCTAAACACCCCACGCACCTTATCTCCATGCCCACTGCCCAGGCCTCGGAGTTACAGCTTCCTTGCCTGCCCCTGTCTCCACCAGGTTCCCAGCCATTGTCCCCTCAGGAGTCAGACCACTCAGGGACACATCATGGGGGATTCTCAGTGGGGGAGGGTCTCTCAGTGTCATTCTTCAGATCAGAAGAAGGGACAGTGTCCAGGGGAGTGGGCAGAACAGCCTTGCAGCCTGGGTGCCGTGTAGGTGCCCTATCTGGGCTCCACTTGGGTTCGGTCAACTAGGAGATCAGAGAGGGGGAGAGGGAGGCCATGGGAGACTCTCAGCCTGCATCTTGCTGAACCCAAAGGGTGTGTCCTCCCCTCCCTAGGGCGGGCTGGCCATGCTGCCTCTGGATAGCCTTCCCCACATGGCCCCCGCTCAGCACTGTCCCCATGTCTTCACCTCCAGAGATGGTAACTGAGCTCCTGCAGGGGGCCATGAGCGTATTGTGCTCCCCCCGCCCTCTCCTCTGGGTCCCCTTTTCCCCAAGCAGACACCTGTGAGTGTTCTCCTTGTTAAATGCCTTCCCCCACAGTTTGAAGAGGTCACCTGTTTCCCGCTGCCTTTTCTTTTTAATATTTATTTTTTAGTTGTAGGTGGACACAATATCTTTATTTTATTTTTATGTGGTGCTGAGGATCGAACCCAGTGCCTCCCGCGTGCTAGGCGAGCACGCTACCACTGCGCCATAACCCCAGCCCTCCCGCTGCCTTTAACAGGGACCTCAGCACCTCAGCCGCTCACCATGGCACCCCCCTGTTAAGTGTCCTCTTACATCCTTTTACTGTCTGAAATTCTCTTTAGTTTTGGCTATTTATCGTGTGTATCCTTTGGCCCCTGCCCAAAGGTCAGCTTCATATTGGAGCAGGGACCACATCCATCTAAGGAGACGCGCTTGCTCCAGCCCCCAGGAGCCCCTGCACTCAGCCGTCCCGCCCTCACGGTTCCCTCCAGAGTCCAGGAGGCCGCAGTACGTGGCCCTCACTCCATGGAACTGACTCCACTGCTCCGCCGT
Source organism: Xerus rutilus (assembly GCA_028644305.1). Lineage (NCBI taxonomy): Eukaryota > Metazoa > Chordata > Mammalia > Rodentia > Sciuridae > Xerus > Xerus rutilus. The sequence goes on along the minus strand of CM053400.1, from coordinate 19,428,378 downwards.
GGAGCCCCCACCTCCTGTCCAGCCCCGCCTCACCTTGTCTGCTCCAGGGTTAAACACGACAGGACTAGGTGCCTCAGGACCAAGGTGGGCTAAGCAGAGCTGAGACAGAAGTAGTCACAGGCCAGGAGATCAAGTCCTAGACCCTGTACTGCCACCAACTCACTATATTACCTGGAGGCCAGTCTGGGTCTCATTTTTCCCCAGCCATGCCATGAGGGGTTGAACCAGGTGATCTAGTGTCCTCCCTGGTCTGGAGATCCAAGAATCTCTGAGTCTATACAGAGAAGTCTTGTCCAGACATTTACAGAGAACCAGCCTTAGTCCTGTTATAGTGTCCCCTCAGGAGGGGAGAAAGGCAGACAGACATCAGCCTGATTATGAGCTATCGACACCATGACCAGAAACCCAAGGACACTGCCCCCTGCTGGTCACCACTAGCCTGGCTGCAGGGAGCTTTAGTACCAGTGTGAGCTGAGCAAGACATAGCCCTGACCAGGGTAAACACCCCCTCTGGTACGTGGGTCGTAGGATCAACTAAACCAGGAGGTGTGAAGCCCCTTGTTTAAGTCAGGTTTTTATTGCTGTGACCGCAATACCTTACAAGAACAACGTAGAGCAAGAGAAGTTTATATTGGCTCATGGTTTCACAGGGTCAGCCCGTGGTTGCCGACTCCATAGCTCTGGGCCCAAGCTGAGGCAGAACATCATGGCAGAGGGCCGTGGTGGAGGGGAACAGCCAGAACCTGGCAATCAGAAAGCTGAGGGACAGAGAGAGGGAACTCTGCTCACCAGGAACAAAACATAAACCCAAAGGCACGGCCCAGTGCCCTGATTCCTCCAGCCCCACTCTGCCTGCCCAGTTAACACCCAGTTAATCCATATAAATGGATTAATCCACTGATTGGGTTCCTTCTTTCACAATCTAATCATTTCGCCTCTGAAAACCTTTGCACTGTCACGTGAGCTTTGGGGAGACACCTCATATCTAACCCATAATACCCCTATAGTGACAGACCCTGGAGGAGGTGGGCCAGCAAGGAGGGACCGATGCTTGATGCTCCAGAGTGCGTGTCCAACCCCATGATCATCATGGTCCTCATCACCACCATCAGAGTAACAGCTGAGACTGGCCAGGAGCCCACTGTGCCCAGCCCCTTCTCAGAGCTCTTGGTAAAGAGTAAGCCCAGGGCCTAGCACACAGCAGTGGCCACTCTGGCTGGATGACTATCCAGAAGCCACAAGTGATGTTTACTTTGGATCTTTTGGATTCTTTTGAGATGGCCTTCCCTCACGTTTCTGATGTTTTGGGCAGTTCTCAGGGGACCAACTACACAGTGAGATTTAGAGAGGACATGCCATCCTTTCTAGAATTAGAAAGTGTGGGTTTGACCCCAGAAATACAGTTCTTGTTCTGGAGAACCTTATCACCCCAGGAAAGGGGCTGACGGGAAACTAAGAGGGAACGGCAGGCTAGTGGTCACTGTCATTACTGTCCCCATTTTACACGGAGGAAATGGCATCCCAGAGATGTCAAAGATCTGACTGAGATTACACAGCTCAGAATGGCAGGGGCCATGCCCCTCCCCCACCACAGAATGCACTGCAGAGTTTAGGAGAGAAGCTAAGAAAGGAAGAGGCCCACCGGGGCTGGAGGCATGGGGTCGGCTTCCTGGAGCAGTAAGGGGAGGGCCATCTGGTGAAGGATATGCTGAAGGGGGGCGCTGAGAGGAGTCTTCAGGCCTCTGGGTCTGGAATTCTCCATGAGGAGGTTCAGGTCTTCCTAGGACAGCCTCCCTGCACAGCCTCTCCCCAGAGCAGGTGGAGCAGCAATCAGGCCAGGTGGGAGGCAGCTCCCAGGCAGGGAGTGGTGGGCAGGGTGCAGCAGGAGCCCCTGGGGATCTGGGAGCCTCCTGTTCATGTGGACAGAGGCCCAGGTGCACCTGAATGAGAGCGAGGATGGCGGCGTCCTTGCCCATCTGCTGAAAGGGGACCGCGGTCTCACAAGTGGCTCTGATGAGGCCATGAGACCACATTCCACCTGCCAATCCAGGCGGACAATCCCGGCATCTCATCAGCCCCGGAGAAGCATAGCCAACCGGTCCCACTATTTCCCTTGCAAATTCTGCGAGCAGCATCCCTTCAAAGAAAGAATCCCCTCTTTATGTCCAGCTGGGGAAATTAGATCCTTTTCTTCCCGATCTGCCTCTGATGCCGGTGTTGACAGCTCCTCTTGCCAGAGCGAGGCTGCAACAACTAACCAGCTTGGGAGCTGGAAATACACACCAGCCCAGGGGTGCTCCCGGAAAGGGTGGGGCGGGAAGCGGGTTTATTTTGGGAGCCAGATGCCTGCGTGGGTGGAGCTGGCTCAGTTCTCTGCACAGATCAGCTTTCCCTGCAGGAAGCTGAGTCAGCGGTTCCTGAGCCTCAGACCCCTACTTCTTGGGCTCCCTCCCTCCGTATATTCCTGCTCTCTAGGTGTGGCCCCTGATGTGGCACTTTATTGAGGGAAGGCTGAGACAGTCCAGCCCTTGGTTTTGGGAGAGAAGTACACTAACAGAGGGAGGACCCAGTGAGGACACACATTGATCTATTCAACACTTTTGTCAAGCACTGAGTAAGAAGAAGTAAATGAACCCACCATGCCCCTGGAGCTCGAGGTCCAGAGGGGAAGCAGACATTGACCCCTGGAAATCCATCACTGAGTATAGAGTGAGAGGCTGCAAACAAAGAGGTTCATGGTGGAGGACAGGGACGCGGGAGGCTGGGAAAGGCTTTGCTCAGGACCAGCTGCCTGAGCTGAGAGCTGGAGGTTAAGAATGGACAGGAATTATCTGTTAAAGGAACAGAACATGCAAAGCCCTATGGCAGGAGGGCTCTTGGCCACCATGAAGAACCCTAAGACCTGTGGGATTGGAGGACAGTAAATGAATGGAGCCCAGAGAAGAGGGCACAGGCCGGACCACTTGGGGTCTCAAATTCCACGTTAAGAATTTGGGTCTTATCCAAGAGCAGTAGAGACTTGGAGTACCAAATGGACATTCCGTGGTACCAGGAGTTTGGATTAGATTAATTCACTTAGCCACTTAAAAAACACGACCTTGAAAGTGCATACGTTTCTCGCACTGTGTCCTGGCATCTGCCACTCTCCTCCCCACAATCACCTCCAAGTGTTTTAACACTCAGCTCAGGCCTGTTCTCCAGGAAGTTATCCAGGGTTTGCCAGTGTGTCCCCAGAACCGTGGGAACACCCCTGGATTGTCACTTCTGGTTCATGTATGAATTACTCAGTGTTCTCCCAAGAAACAGAGCTCACAGGAGCCCGTAGCAATTGCCTTGTGCAATTATAGACAGCCGGAGGTGCCACAGTCCACCATCTGCAGGGTGGAACATCAGGAAAGCCAGTCACATCATTCAGAGTGAAGGTCTGAGAACCAGGATCTGGAATGTCGCCAAAGGCTCATGAGCTGAAGGCTTGGTCCCCAATGCAGCAGTGTTTGGGGAGGGGCTGCAGGGAAGTGATTGGATCATGCAGGCTCTCACCTCATTGGTGGATTCATCCATTGATGGATTCATAATTTGATGGTACTATTGGGAGGTAGTGGAAACTGCAGGAGGTGAGATCTAATTGGAGGACGAAGGTCACTGGGAATGTGCCCTGAAAGAGTCCACCCTGGTCCTTTCCTCACACGCCTCCACCCAACCCTCTCTCTCCGTTTCCCAGCTGCCACAGAATAGCAGATTTCCTCTGCCATGACCTTCCACCATGATGCTGTCTTGCCTCAAGCCCAAAGCCATGGGGCCAATGAACCTAAGACAGAGATCTCTGAAGCCATGAGCCAAAATAACTCTTTCTTCTTTTAAGTAGTTTTTCTCAGGTATTTTGTCACAGCGACGGAAAGCTGACTAACACAACCAGGAACACCCCAAGTCAAACAGGGAAAATGAATTCACGCTTTTCTGTGATTTGAATGTGTCTCCTCCAGCATTCAGGGGTTTCCAAAGTGCTAGTTTGAAGAAGGAGGGCCTTTAAGAAGTGACTAGGCCCCAAGGGCTCCCTCCTCACAAATGGGATTCGGTGTCCTCATGAAAGGGCCTGGAGGAGGGTGAGTCTCCCTCTCCCCTCTGCTTTCCACCATGTGAGGCTGCATTAAGATGCCCTCCAGGAGATGCTAGTGCCCTAAGCATGGACCTTCAGCTTCCGGAATTGGGAGAAAATCAATTTTCTTTCCTTTATCAACTATCTGGTCTCAGTAGTTTGTTGGAGGAGCAGGAGCAGAGCCCCCTTCTCTGCCTTTTCCCTTCTGGCCCTCAGAGGTCTGGATGGCACTGTACTGCTGAGGACCTGCATTGCTCAGCCCTGTCACTCAAATGCCAGCCTCCTCCAGAAACTCCCTCCCGGACACACCCGGAAGTGGCATCTCACCAGCTGTCTGGACATACCTTAGCCCAGTCACATAAAGTTCACCATGACAAGGCCCCAGGCCCCCAGCAAGCTGCCAGAGCCCCTAGAGGGTAGAGAGGGGGTCCTTGTATCCCTCTCCTCGCTCTGTGGTCTTTCTTCACACAGGCAACTCCAGGGGAGCTCATGCCCTACTGCTTCTTCCCTGGAGGCAGTACACGGAGGCTCGCTCGGCAGGGTCAAACGCGGCAGGGAGGGCCAAAGGAAGGGGCAGGCACACAGCACCTTGAGTCAAAGGCACAGGGTGAGGACAGGAGGCAGCGGACACTGGATACTTATGGGCTGTGAGAGGTGAGGACAGCAGGAAAGACGGGAGGTGTAGAACGAAGTCTCTGACAGTTTGTGGATCAAGTGCAAATGATCCTGCGCCTGGGGTCGACGTGGGAGCTGCTCAGAGGGCATCTCAGGGCAGCTTCTGAGTGAAACAGCCCGTGTGAGGGGCATTTCATGCTCAGCTGGGTAGACAGTGACGCCACAGCCAGGGGAGGGTCCGACCCTGAGGCCCCGCCAGGAGGGGAGTGGCAGCCCTGGCTGCTGGGGTTGGGCATCGGGTCCACCTTCCTCACAGCAGCCCAAATCCTGCACAGGCTCGGGAAGAAGGATCCTCGCCCCCTCCCCACCTGCCCACGGGCTTCCGGTGGGCCCAGCCCTGACTGATACCCGCTTGTCTCTCACAGACCCCCTTGTCCATCTAAGTGGGGCTGAGTGAGGACCGACTGGGCCCCAGTTCCTGGGGAGTGCTAGGACCTGCCTTCTGGTGGTTTCCTGATCCTACCACCCGTTTCTCCTCCCACTACCAGTTTTACCCCGGAGAAACCTTTGCTGAGGCGTCCTGCTGGGCTTGGGACCTTCCCTACCTGGAACAGCCATGACCGCTCTGATTGCCAGCTGTGTGCCTTCCACCCTTGACACTATGGGCCTCACTTTTCTCGTCTATAAAATGGGACTGTTCCACTCACTCAACAAACCCATGCTGAGCTCCTGGAGCGTGCCAGCCACTGTACTAGGTTCCCGGGATAGGGCAGTGGGAACAGACAGCATCTCTTCTTTCATGGTGCTCCATCTAGTGAGCCATTCTCCTGTGTCTAGGCCTTGGGGATGGGAGGATGGCCATGGAGCCTTGGACACAGAGCTCAGAGAACCCCTGTGGGATGGACAGCAGCAGAGAGACAGCCCTGGGCTCCCAGGTTAGAGGCACTGCCTCGCCTCCTCTCCCTCACTCCCCCAACCTAAGGATTGGCGCTGTGCTCCTCTTTAGAGAGGAGGAAGCCTAGGTCCAGAGAGTTTAAGTGCATTGCTCAAGGGCACACAGCTAGCCCTGGAGGGTGCAAGTCAGATCCTGACATACCCCCACCAGTGTCTTCCTATGACCCCTCGCTGGGATTCTGGTCCCAAAGTGCCTTCCACAGCCTGTGGGGTCCTCTCCTTGGAGGTTGGAGGGACCTCCCAGGCCATTCCTCAGGACCTTGGTACACTTCCCAGTCTGCACCAGGGTCACAGCTCCCTCTCCTGTAAAACAAAGGCAGTAGGAAGTCCCCGGGGCTCTGTGGGGATAGAGTGAGGACACCGCATAAAAGTGGGAGCACAGGCCTCCTGCTGCTCTCCCTCCCTCTGCACCCAGATTCCCACCCGAACCCTCCCGCTCCTGCCACAACCTCCCAAACCTGGGATCTGATATCTCAACACCCTGCTTGTTCCCTCCACAGCAATTTTTCATCTAGACGGTGATTTTATTTACTTGCTCGCTTAGTCATTTTCTCATCTACTTCTCCAGCTGCTTCTGACACTTCCTGTCCATCCAGAGCCTGACCCCTGCAGGAGCTCAATAAACACTTGCTGATGAAGGGTTGGACAAGGAGTAGGACTAGGAGGTATCAGTCAGGTTGGGTGAAGTAACAAATAGCCCCTGGATACCAGTAGCTTTACTTCATAAAAGTTGATGTGCCAAGTCCAAGCAGAACATCCTGATCGGCATCTCCAAGTGCTGATGAAGGGTCCAGGTTCTTTCCACCTGAGACTCTGCCACCTTCTCATGCAGCCTCTGAACTTGGAAGGAGGAGGCTCCCTGACCAAAGCCCTTTTCAGAGTTTGCTGCAAAGCCCGCAAAGGCTGGCCCATTCCCATGGGGCTGTGTTGAGTTCACAGCAGTTCAGACTGGCCTAGGATCCTGGCCTTGCCCTGATAGCCATGTGACCTTGGGATACTTGCATAATCTGTCCCTGGCCACTGAGCTATTCTGATTTCCCTTGCTGTCTGCTCTTTCTGGAACACTCTTTCCATCCTCTCTGCTTGGTTAATCTCTCTCTGTTGTCTTCCAGGAAATTCCTCTGACTGTCACACTCAACCCGGTGTTTATCTAGTCTCCCTAGTCTGTCCCATATGGTCCTCACCCACATACAAATTGCCTCCTCTTAGGATTTGCCAGTGCAGGGCTGGCTGTAGGGTCCCAGGGCTGCATTGCCAGTGCCAGTCAAAGCCAAGTGCCCTGAGATGCCCCATCAGGAAGGAAGGAAAAAAGCATGAGCAAATCAAATTCCCTCAGCCTCAGTTTCCTTATCTGAAAAATGGGATCAGTAACTCTTCCCTCAAAGCACAGCTGTAGAGATTGGATGCAATTATCCCCATGAGATAGGTTCTTGGCAAAAATGTCTGTGGTTACCTCCTGCCTCCACCTGCCCACTGCTAATATTCTGGCCCTTTGCAGGGTGGCTGCATCTTTTCTGATTGAAATTAAGAGTCCTTGCTTGAGCCTCTTTAGTCTGAGCGAGTCCCATAACTTGCTCCAGCCAAGAGAATGTGTCAAAAGTAAGCTTGTACCAGCCAGACCTGAAGACACTGTGTACAGAGACACTTCTGTCTCTTCAGGATCACCCTGAGACCACATGTAAATAAGGCCAGACCAGGCCACGTGCATCAGAGCCATGTCGATCAGCAGCAGCCAGAGACTCTTGAGCGAAGAGTCCTGGGCTCCCCAGGCTCATGAGCAAAACCAATGCTGCTGGTTTTGTTTGAGCTTCGCCAGGAAGGCGTCACCCGCCAGTGCAACTCAGGACAGGCAGGAGCCCTTCACCCTGCCCGCACCGGGTCGAGGGCGCGAGTGCAACAACAGAAAATCAATGCGCAGGGTCCCGGGTGGTGCGCACGTCCCCGCCAGCTCAGTGGAATCCGGAAGGCGGGCGAGGCTGGCGCTGCGCCACTGCCACAGTCGCGGGGGCGTCAGGCGCTAGCTAACCCTGCGGCCTGCACACCAAACTGGTGAGGAGCTGAGGCTGCAGACCCTGCCAGAGGCCGAAGCTGGCCTCAGCGGCTGCGCCAGTGGCTTTAGATGCATCTTTTCACAATTCAGACTCGCGCTATTTATCTTAATAAACGCCAGGGTGACTTTTTCTTTTCTTTCCTTTTCCCTTGCTATAAAGTGCTCGGGGAGTAGAGCGGAGGGAAGATGAAGGATTGTCACGCCGGGGAAACTCATTTTCAGAAGCTTCTATCAAGTTCCATGAGCTGTGCTTCCCAGCAACGCGGAGCAGAGCCAAACAGAGGCCGAGCCAGTGCTGCGGAGGCAAGTGGCGGAGTGGCGAGGGAGGCCCGGAAGAGGGAGAGGACCAACACTCAAGGCACCCTGCCTTTATCCCCGCCCCCAGGGGATCCCTGCCCACAACCCTCAAGTCGGAGGGCCCCACGCCAGTGTCCTCTAGCTGCTGCTGCTGGGTGTGAGGATTCCCGGGGCTGAGGGACCTCCTCACTTGGAGCCTGTGCCATGGACTTCGCTGTCACCATGCCCCCAGCCCTCTTGAAGTCCTCTGCAGGCCATGCCCCAGGTCGGGCCTCCCGAGAGCTGCCTGCATTACCAGTGTGAGCTCCTGGGACCTGAGAGGGGTGAGGGACAGCTTCTAGGGAAGACGGGGCAGATGGGTGGCTCTTGAATTTGCAGGTGGCATTTGTGGCATCCTCTGCAAGCCAGGCTCCAGCAGCTGAGGACAGAGCCCGGGGAGGGGCCAGAGATGGTGCCTACACTCTTTCTCTCCCTCCACTAGTGAAAACTGGGCCCCTCCCAGCTGTTCTGGCCTGAGGGAGTTCTCCAGGGTGGAGGATGGGCACCCATGCGCCCCTGGACATGAGGAGAGTGGGCTACGTAGGAAAGTGTCTGCCTGAGGTCACCTTCAGCCAGCTAGGGACAGAGCCAGGGTTAGAACCCATCTGTCTACACCCGGGCCTAGGGAGCAAGGCGAGGCAGTTCAGCATGGGGTTCAGAACCTGGACCCACACCAGACGACCCTGCCCCTTGCTAGCTGGCAGCCTGGGAGTTCCTCAGCCTCTCGTTGCCTCAGTTTCCCCAACTGCACACTGGGTAAGAATCTAGTTGTACAACCCACCCAAATCACCAAGTTCCCAAAAGAGAAGGTGGGTTTTTCCTCCTTCAATGGCAAAACCCAACCAGCACTGAGACTGCGGTGTGCATTTAATGTCCCCCACTGGTGCTGGGCAGCCCGAGCGCTCGGGTGGCTGAGGCCTTCAGCAGTGGCCTCAAAGCGCTGTCTGGAGGACTGGAAGATGTGAGGCCCAATTCCTTCCACATATAAATTGTAAAGACAAAAAGATGCAGGCAAGAGAAGCTCTCAGTACGGAGAGGCATGAAGGGTTCCTCTGCCAATCACGGTGTGTCAAAGTCATTTGTGTCCTGAGTCAAAGAACGATGAAACAAAGAGACCAGTGTGGTCCCTTCCCCCTGCCTTCCAGGCCAGAGCTGCCATCCCCCAGGAGGGCCCTGGTGACAGAGCACTGGCAGTAACATGCGGTGACTCTGTTCCATTTGTTCTGTGCATTCTCCAGCACCTAATGTGGGGGTCACCGCCCTTAGATTGCTAGTGCTGTTGTCCAGTCACTGGTCTGCAGGGCTCCTTGGGGTGACCACATGCCACTCCAAGGGATGCTGAACTTTAAGGGGGACACAGGTCAGCCACAGGTCCTATGGGGCCTCCTGCCCTGGGAGGTGGGCCCAGTCCAGTTGGAGCCTCCTGGGCCCAATTCAGAGGGTACCCTGCTGCCTCCACTGTGACCCCTTTACCTGATGATCTCTGGACCCTCAAGGAGCGAGACTTTCTTTCTGTGGTTGGGACGGTTCTGGGTTCCTTCAAGATCAAGTCCAAGGGGGAGAGATTGCAATCATGGAGACCTGATGTAAGAGCAGGTCCTACTCTCCAAAACTGCACTGCCCGCTGGGTCCCTCCAAGTGACACTGACTGTCCCAGACTGGGGAAGGGGCCAAAGACAAAGTTAGATGCCCCATCTGAGGGCAGGGGAGGAGCCCCAGGGACAGAGCTCAAAAGTTCAAAGCTCTCCTGACCACTCATTAAGCCAAATAGCTGTCACAGAAGCACCGATGTCACCTCTCACTTCTCAGATGCTCATTTAGACACAGGCATTACCAAGGGTCTCCAGGTGTGCAGAGGAACAGCACGGCAATGTGGCTCCGGCCTCGTGGGCTCATGGACCCATGTCCCCCGAGCTGTGTGTGTGGCACATGTTTATTATTGCAAAACCAAGAGGGTCCTGGATGTGTGGCCAGAGGAGACCATGCCATCTTAGGACAGCTGGGTGGCCCTGGGAAGGCAGGGAGCCAGGAACAGGGGTCTTTTTAAACATGTAGGAGGTAGTCTGGAAGGTGAGGTGACAACTACCCAGTTGATCTGGGAAGAAAGGGTTTCCTGGGGTGTGGGGCGGTTAAAACCAGAACAGTCTGGTCACACCAGGATGGTTGTCACTCTATAGGCAGGGACAAAGGTCCAGGTCAGGGGTCAGTTCAGGCAGGACTCGGGAGTGGAGTCTGCTGCTGTGGGCCTGAGCTTCAGGTGGGGGAGCCCCAAGACAAGTGGGATGATAGGGAGCCAGCACTTCCTGGGCACTGACCACGTGCCAGGTGTACTGTTCTTAATAACCTTTGGGGCATTATTGTCCCAGTGAGCATGGAAAGGTGTGTGACCTTCCCAAGGTCCCACGGCTGATAGAAGCAGAGCCAGAATTTGAACTCATGTCCCAGCATCTACTGTGACAAACTCCAGGCTCTGCAGCCAGATGCAGAAGCCTCCCAGATCTGACCCATCCTCTCATGTATCTGTCAGCTCTAGCCGCCTAACAACTATCCCAAAATGCAGTGGCTTAAAAGAACTAACATTTCTCATTTCTCATGATCCTGTGGGTTAATTGGGCACTTCTTGTATTGATGGGCTTGACTGGGGCTGGAGGGTCTCACATGGCCCTGTTCCCTCTTCTGGGCCTCAGCTGGGATATCTGTGGTCTCTCAGACCTACCCGCCTGGTGGCGCCCTCAGGCCAGCCCACTTTGCAAGCCTCTGCCTGTGTTTGTCGCTGTCTCTTTTGCAAAAGCACGTTGCCAGGCCAAGTCCAGGCTCAAGGTGGAGTGAGACAGACTCCTCTGCCTCAGCAATGTCACACAGGAAAGAGGGTGCATTCAGGGGCGGGGAGGGCTTGTGGGGCTTCGCCTACTTGGCCTCTTTCCACCCACGCACCAGAGGCTCCCAAGGACTCTCCCCTTCTCTCTCACCCCTGGCTCGCATGGCCCTTACTGCTCCCCTGCCAGGAATGCTCCCTCCATGTCCCCCGGGCAGCTCCTCTGAATCCTCCAAAAGCCAAGCAGTGGAAACAGTTGCCACATCTCCTCATTGAATTCCCCCAACAACCCCCATTGGGGTCATCACCTCCATCGCAGGGAAGCCCACGCTGAGATGCACAGGGTGGAGGAGCCTCCCTAGGTCCTCGGGTTCCAGGCAGCTGGGCTCCAAGCCCACTTCAGCTGCTGGGCTCTTCACCGCTGCCTGAGATCCAAGAGCCGCTGCACACTGGTCAGGCAGCTGCCCTGTGCCCGTGGTGCTAAGGGTGGAGTGGGTGATGAGCATGACTTGGTCCCTGCCCCGGGAGGTGGGGTGGGGGAGGCAGATGTCCAACCCTGGTGAAGACGAAAACAGCAAATGGCAGACGGTGATATTTGCTATGATGGTGCAGATACAACTGGACCACATGACAGAGGTGATGAGAGCATGAGAATGTTGAGCAGATGGCTGGATGGACCCTTGGAGGAGGTGGCATTTGTGCTGAGATCTTGGTGCCAAGAGCAGAGGAGGAAAGAGAGCCTCCCAGGGTGAGGAAAGAGGAAGTGCAAAGGCCCTGTGGCAGGAGAGGCTTCTGGGGAGCCGAGCAACTGAACACGGATCTCAAGGGCAAAGGGCAGGAGATGGGGGCAGAAGGGCAGGCAAGGTGCTGCCACCCTCCATGCCCTCCTCCCACCCTAACCCCCACCCATCTTGGTACGAGGAGAGGGACCTGCAGGTTGGCACCATCAGGGCATCTGTGCCCTCCTGGGCCCTGCTACTATTTCTATTTTGGTACTGGGGATTGAACTCAGGGGTACTCGACCACTGAGCCACATCCCCAGCCCTATTTTGTGTTTTATGTAGACACAGGGTCTCACTGAGTTGCTTAGCACCTCGCCATTGCTGAGGCTGGCTTTGAACTCGCGAGTCTCCTGCCTCGGCCTCCCTAAGTGCTGGGGTCACAGACGTGCGCCACTGTGCCCGCTCCAGCTACTGTTGATTCAGGAGGAATCCAAAGACAGCAGGGCAGGAGAGAGATGGGTGCTTGGCCCACCACCCCCGGCCTGGCAGAGCCTGCCTCTCAGCCCCGCATCCACACAGTGGCCCTCACCCAAGGGCACAGCTCCCTCTGGGCGGGGTAATGGCTCTGTCCTTTGTTCCCTTGAGGCCTGGCAGGGAAGCATCTCCCCTGCTGTCGCCCAGCCTTCACCATGCCCTGTCATGTCCCTTCGGTGACTCCCCTGAGGGCTGTCTGCACCCCTGGGACCAGGACAGTCCGTGGTGAAGGAGTTCAGATGTTATTTAAGACACTGAAGCCAAACGCAGGGACAGGACCTTGCTTTGATTTGACACTTTGCTCAGATGCCCTGCCCTTGTGGAGGAGGGTGGGCAGAAGGACAAGGAGGTGTGGGAACGTGTTGGGCGCATCTGGTCCTAGGTAGAGGCAGGGAGAGGGGACCCAGGACCAGGCACCATCCTGGGCCTGTGCAGGATCCCGTACCTCCCACCAGGCAGGCTGAGGACAGGGGCCAGGACCCCACTGAACCAGTGGCAGGATCACAAATTGGGCGGGAAGGAAGTGAGTTTCTGGGAAGGAAGGATGGACGGGATGGCTCACGGGCTGGAGCCAGGAGCTCCTGGGGCTGACTTCTAGCAGGGACACCAGGAAGCCTGCAGGATCCCACAACTGCTAAAGCCCAACCCTTCTAATGGCTTCAGACGCACACGTGCACACACACCCACTCCGCCAGGCAGAGTGCGGCTGGTTCCCCTTTACGTCTGAGTGAGCAGGACCCTGGCACTGAGCCGTCATTGGGTGACAAGGGCCAAGTAAGAAGAAGTAGCAATGGCCCTCGAGGGTCTCAGAGACCTCCACGTAGCAGAGATGGCTATCAGCAGGATGTGGGGGCAAGAACACAGGACAAGCCCTGGACGTGCCAGTCCACCCCCGAGCACACCGCCTACCCAGGGTTCGGGAATAGACCCCGCCGGGTGTTCGGTGACAGTTCCTGCTCCTCAGCCTGTCAGCCCAGGGGAATGATTAGGATCCCAAAAAAGCCCTTGTTATTTCTCCCAAGGCCACGGTGCCCTTTGAAAAAGTGGCTGTTTCCTGCCAGATTGTCCCCTGAAGATGCGTTTGTCACAGGCTATTGTGTACATCCGTGTTTGGCCCATTTTTTAAACTATGAATTATCCACATGATTGGGCTTAACGCTCCTTCTCCAGACGCTGTTATTAGGAGCCCCGAGAGGAGCTGTCAAATAGCACAAGGGAGCAGCCTGCTGAAGTCACGCGGGCAGCTGGAGGGGACAGCTGGGAACGAGGGGCCACCTGCTGGGCTGCACACTGTTGGGGACCTGGTCGCGCTGGGTGTCGCCACCTGACTCAGCCAGTCTGAGCTGCTGTGAAAAACCTCCACACACGGCGATGAGGTTTCCTCCTCGTGGTTCTGGAAGCTGGGAGTCCAGGACGGAGGGGCGAGAGATCACGTGTGGTAGGGGCCACGAGGTCACCGATGGCACCTTATCACTGTGACTTCACACAGCAGAAGGGATGAGGGAGCTCTCTATGAGGACACTAATCTCATGCATGAGGCTTCTCCTTTGGGTCACTGTTCAAAGTCCCCGCCTGTACCACCATCGTACTGGGGACGGGCTCCAAGGCGTTAGCAGGGAACAGGACCCTCAGGCCACAGCTGAGCCAAGGTCCTCTCCTGGCAGTCATGAACCTGGGTGCCAGGAAGGCCACCTTCATGCTGGCCCATTCCTAGAGGCTCAGGTGCAGGCCCGCCCAGGTCCTGGGGTGCAGCGTGAACACACAAGGTCCCTCCCCCGGGAGCCAGCAGCTGGAGAGGGAGGCAGAGAAACAGGTGCTGAATACGTAGAGACCAGTCCAGGTCAGGACGGGTTCCAGGAAGACAGTACCCCGTACAGACTGCCTCAGGGCAGGGAATGAACAGGGGCCACCTTGGGGACCTCTGAGCTGTGCTAAGTGAATACCAGGCAGGGCGAAGGGCAGGGTGGAGACTGGACCAGAGGGAGATGGAGGGAGAGAGGGAGAGTGGGGGTGGGCTGCCCAGGAGCCCCGCGCTGCTGCTCTCCTGGGATGCTCTCCCCTGCCCTCCACTCTCCTCCTGGTCCTGCAGGCCTAGTGCCTCCAGGAAGCACCTCCTCCATGCCCCAGACCCCCTGGGAGGGTGGAGGCATGTTCTCCACAGACTTGACTCTTGCCCAGCTGTTCTGTGACCTTCAGGGTTAAATATAATCACTTGTCAAGGTCAACTTGGCCTCCAGTTTGGAGACAGGAAGGTCCGTTGGCCACAGCAGCATCCTCAGCACCCACAATGGGTGCTCAGCAAATGTTTGTTGAGTGACTATACGAGGTTAGCCAGCCCGACACAACTTTCTCAAGCCAATTCCTCAGCTCCTCAGGCTCTTATGCCTCATTCTGGGAGGCTGAGGCCCTGAGAGGTCACAGGAAGACTGAAGACATTTCCACGGGGCCTCGCCTCCTGGGGTTCAGGCTTCCCCCTCCTTCCTGCCCTGGAGTGTGGGCTGCACTTCTTGGTCTCCTTCTGTTGGTAGAATGTGCCAGAAATGATGGGATGTACCTTCAGTGAGAGGCAGGACAGCTATGGCCTGCATTTGAGGTACTCTCATGTTCTTGTGTTGCTGTGATGTCATCTGCTGCTATGATGTCAGGCAGCCGGGTGGCGCCTCCAGGTGATGACGGCCCTGGAGAGACCCCAGGCTGCCAGGCACCAGTCCAGCTGTGTCCAGAATCCTGAACACAGATGCAGAGATAAGGCACTGTGGTTGTGCTGAAGCCACTTGAACACAGCAACAGACACACAGTCACACACCTGCTGAAATCCCCTGTGGCTTCCTGCTGTCTTTGGGATTGTTTCCAAACCCCTTCAGGTCCACTTGTGTTTGACCTGACACCATCTCTGCCCTGATATCATAGATTCCTTCAGCACCCAGCACGTACATATTGCTTGCATATTATTTGTGGAAGGAGAGAAGGAAGGAAGAAAGGAAGGAGGGAGGGAGGAGACGGGAGGGGAGGGGAGGCGAGACTGACCAGCTGGCTGAAATTCATGATTTTAATACCCCATTATGTTCTGCCTTATAGAAATGAGGCCATCCTGAGAAATCAAGAAGGGACACAATTTGTCTAAGCCACTCAGCAAATCAGAGTCACCTTGCCATAGTAATTGATTGGTTTGCAGTTCAGTTGGTGCCAACCTTAGAAGCTTTGCTGAGAACGCTGGGATGAGAATATCTCTGTCTTTCTGAATAGTTGGAGAGAGAACATAGACTGAAACCTAAAACAGACTCTTTGTCATGTGAATGAAACCAGCCTGAGGCCAAGAGCTATATATGATGGTAAATATCATAGAGAACATTGTAAAAAGTGAACCTGACCCCTTGATCAAGCCCCACCTGAAGTCTACAATTAGAACCTTTTGTGAGCCAGTAGACTCCCTTATTGTTTTAGGAATTTTATGTTTTGTTTTATCCTGGAAACAAAAAAAAGATCCCCTTTTATATGAATTTCTGTGTTCAAATATCTACTTTCTCTTGCCCTCTCTTTGGCTCAGCTATGGAACAACCCAGTGCTTCTGTGTGCTGAACCCTTCTACTTATCACAGAAGAGACTTATTCCAGACACAATGCCACCAAACAACCGCTTATTTTAGGGGACCCTCAGTATCTGTGGACTGAATCATGTCCCCTGAATATTCATATGTTGAAGTCCTAACTCCCAATGGGAGCAGAGCCTTTAGGAGGTGGTCAAGGTTAGACAAGATCACACAGTGAGGTCCTTCCTCCGTAGGTGTTGGTGGCCTTGGAAGAAGAGGAGCGCGCCCCTCTCCCCCATGAAGGCACAGCAAAGCAGGCACCCAGCTGCAACCCCAGGAGACAGCCCTCACCTAACATGGCCCTGGTGGCACTTTGATCTGGGACTTCCAGTCTCCAGAAGGGTGAGGAAATATTTCAGTTGTCAAATCCTCCAGCTGATGAGCTGCTTTCCAAGCTAAGATGAGGGATAGACTAATGACAGGAGGCACAAGAGGGATTTCCTCCTGGTGGGATCAGGGAGGGCTTCCTGAGGGAGGTGACACCTGAGCCAGGCTTTGGAGGGTGTTGAACGTTATCACCCTTCAAAGGGTATTCCAGCCTGGGAAGACACAGGTGCAAAGGCCCAGACCCAGGCAGGTCCCTAGTGCATTTGGACAGTTTGTATTATGACCAGAGATGGACAGCCACACAGAGCAGAGGCCAGAGAGAGGCCGAAAGTGCCCCGGAGAGCAGCCTGTGGTCCAGTGTCACTCTAAGGGGATGGGACTACCCTAACACAAGGGACTCATCAAAAGGCTTAGCTGTCACAGCCTTTGGAGACACAGAGCCTGCAAGGACCATTGCAGCTCTGAAAGGCTAGGAGCCGGCAGAGCCAGTGACAGCTGTCAACCTTAATTAGGTGAAAGTTAAGAGACTTGTTTAAGTTGAGATTAGACAAGTAGGATCAGGGGAATGTGAGTCCTGGGATGACGCTGGGGCAGGCTGGAAAGACCAGAGCCGGGGAGAACCTACCCTCAGCATCCTAGGCTCCTTTACGTGGGTTCTCACACGGAAAGACCTGGTCAGGTGTCAGGTGAGTTGTCCAGGGGAACGGCCTCTCTCCTAAGATTCTGTGACCCCCCAGATGTGCCCAGCAGCTTCTGCTGGGAAATCCTGCACCAAGCCCTCAGGAGCAGCCCCAAGACCTGAATGAAAGCAATCCCAAGCCATGTTTTTTTGGAGGGTTCCCCTTTGGCAGGTAGCAGATGCCATCTCATCAAATTGGTGGGAAGCAGCAACTCTCACAGGAGTTGATGGGGCCCCTTTGAAGAAAAGCATCAGGCCAATAAAACATCAGAGGCAGTTTGGCTTCCAAGGTAACAGTGATTAATGGTGATGACATCCCAATTCCCCCAGCAGGACCGAGCTCTGGAGGTCTCCAGTGGAAAGGAAGAGATGCTTCACTTAAATGTCAAGGAGGAGCGTCCTTGTACAATCCCACCGCAGCCTCCTTGGACTGATGCGGAAACTGAGGCACAGGGAAGCCACGCCCTGACCTGAGGGCCAAATCCCAGCCCATAGGACTGCAGCCCGCACACTCCTCGCTGCCCTGTTTGCTTGGAGGAAACTGCAAGATCCTGCTGAATCAGGTCCCCGGAAATACAAAGCTGCACCTGTCACAAGAGCAGGATCCTAAAGTTCCCAGCTCCATCTCTGCTCTAGAAAATGGGGAGAAGGGTCCCAAAGTCGAAGTCCTTTTGTGGGGAGTTATTAGAGGTCAAATGTGCCTAACATGTGGGGCACAGGGTCTTGCATAGCATAGGTCCTCCATGAACATAGACTCTACTTTTTTTCCCTGATTTATAGATGAAAAAATAAAGCACTGAGGAGTATTAAAGGTGAGGCTGATTGCTCAGAAAAACAGACCCAAGTGTGTAAGGGCGTAATGCAACAAAAGCCACATTTCCTCCCAGAGAAAGTTGAGAATGGGGCTGATTGACAGGTAGCTGAGTCTGCCATGATGATAACCTTGGCTAGGCTCGGGCCCCTACCACCTTGTGCCCTGCCATCTTTAACCCTGGCTTCTAAGGTCAAGGTTTTCCTTCTTATCTGTATTAAGAGGCAGAAAGCCCAGGGTGTGTGTGCGGGGGAGCATGTGACTTTCTCAAGGGCACAAGGCGATGTAAGATGTGACTGTAGCTCATACTCTATTGGCTGGAACCAGTCACATGATCCCATCTACCTGCAGGGGAGGTTGGGAGGTACAAACTTACTGCATGTACAGGAAGAAGGAGGAAAATATTTGTTGAACAGCTGGACAGTCTCTGCCACACCTGCAGAAGTGAAGCTGTCTGAGGAAAGCCAGCGAGGTCACAGCTGAGCCACCCCAGAGCCCAGAGCCTTGCCTCGCAGCTGAGCCCCCGGCTCCTCCCTCTGCAGGGCCTGCCCAAGGGGGGCAGAGTCCCAGGAGGGCCCGTGGGGCCTCAGCTACCCAGTTCCCTGCAGGAGGCTCACAGGTGGTCCACATGCGTGTGTCACCTGCAGGAATGAGGGAAGAGGACAGAGAGGCAAAGAGCCAGGCTCTTGGTGCAGGTGCAGAGTTGGCCTCCGGGCACTGGGATCAGCCTCTACCTGTGCGGTGAGGCTGCAGGAGGAGGGCTCACGACGGAGCGGAGCGGCGAAGCGGGGTCTGCGCCTCCCTGCTCACCTCCACCTCGCTCCTCCAGGGCCCCCTCTGCCGGGCAGCCCTGCCTCTGTCAAGCTGAGGACTTTGGATGATGTCCCTCAAGGGCTCCCTCCTTCCCAGGGCTGCCTGAGTCCTACAGGAATCTAGACAGCGGGAGACAAGCATGCAGGTCACCCATGTCCAACCCCTCCCACCAGACAGACGAGGGGGATGGCACCTGGAGACAGGGACAGGATGCTTCTCACAGCCCCAACCCACTCACCTCCAGAAATGGAGCCCTCAGGAGCAATCAGAGACACACCCAGACGGCAGTATATAGGACGTTGCTTATAAGAGCTAAAAACAGGAAATCGTCTACACGTTACCTCCAGAGGTAGGTGGAGTTATTAGCAGTATATCCATTCAGTGGAAAACTAGGCAACGATTCCACAATTCAAATGATTCCATGGAAGATATTAAGTGACCAGGCAAGATGTTTATGGCAGAGTAAGTGTGCACAAAAGATCATGGAACAGGATGTACAGCAGGGCACCCATTTCATGGGGAAATTATAAGCACATAAAATATACACATTCTGATGATTGACAAGTTCTACCCTGGCAATGAGATCATGAGTGATTTTTCTTTTCCTTTTCTTTTAATCTTTATTTTCTATGATGAACATGCACAATTTTGATAAAAGGATAGCAATGTATTCTTAAATCAAGTGGTTTGGGGTTTTCATTTTGGCATCCCCAGGACCGGATAATACCTACGAACAAGAAAATTATGTCCTTCCGTGACTAGGTTGTAGTAAACATTTCTGCAGTGGAGCCAAGGTCTCTGGGGTAAGATCCATCTTCTTTTGCCTTTTAGAGCCTTAGGAATTACATTTTTTAATTTTTCAGCATGATTTTCTTTTGTTTCAGATTTCTAATTTATATTGCAATCAACTTTTTGTTGATCAACTTTTGTTTAGACTTGAGTATGTGTAAAATAGTTCAACACCACTGTATTAGTCAGCTATAGCTTTGTAACAAACAGCCACAGACATCCGTGGGACATACTATATATACTCAGTGTGTGTTTCTCAGGCATCTAGCATCGGTGGGCCTGAGCACAGGTGGGTTGCAGGTCTGTCCCTCCTCCTGTCTCTGGTCCTCCTAGGATGAGTGGGCTGGACAGGGCATTGACAGAGACACAAGAATGGGAACATGCATATCCCCTGAAGACCCAGGAACTGCCAACTTTCACTTCTGCCCACATGCCACTGACCAAATGGGGTCACAGGCTGAAGCCAAATTCAGGAAGCCGGATGTTCCCTCTGCCTTCCATGAGAGGAAGTGCAGTCATACAGCCAAGTGCACAGAAGCAGAGAACAGGGAAGAAGCTCTCTGACAGCATCTCACATCCACCAGTGGTTGCCATGGTCTGGTTACAGGGCAAGATGGCGGAACCTCCTCCACATACTTTAAAAACAGCCACCTTCCTCCACTGACTGTAGGTGGGTACGTGCTTACAGTGCAAAAGCATAAAGGAGACCATGAAGATCATCACGGGCCAGCCCCTCACACAGCCCCTGTGAGGGTTAGGCTGCATTTCCCAGGAACCCACACACCAATTTACACACTCACACAGACACAGCAGGAATCTAGAGTGACACTGGGGTCACACTTCACAGTATTTGGTTTCGTGAACTCATTTTTCCACTAAATCTCACTTTTGAACTTTTTCTTCCATGATGAAATATTCTTTTAAAACCAGGGCTTCTCATGGATAGACAGTATTTTAAAGTTGTCCCATAAACCAGCTAGACCCATCCTCCCCTGTGTGATGTCACCATCGGCCACATGTGGCTGCTGAGCACTTGAAATGTGGCTGGACCAAACTGAAATATGCCAAAGTGTATTATGACCACCAGGTTGTGAAGACTTGGCACCGGAAAAGACCGCAAACTATCTCAAGAAATAATTTGTGTATGGATTATGTGTTAAAAGAACATCTTTGCTACATTAGGTTAAAGACAATATATTATTAATATCAACTTCATCAGTTTCTTTTTGCTTTTTGAATATGCCCACTAGGAAATTAACCATTACATTTGTGGTATAGATTTGAGGTTTATGCTGCTTCCTACTTCAGTTGGTTGACACTAATCTAGACAATTCCCTGTGGTTAGATATTTAGGCCCTTTAAGATTTTTTATTCCATTATAAACAACACTCTAATGAGCATCATAGAAAACAGTAGGAGCTGACATTTGTAGGACCGCTTCCCCTGTTGGCTTGGTACTCAGCATTTTCCACCCATGACTACACGTGAGTCTCAGGAGTCCCTCTTTGGAATGCACAATTACTATCCCCATTTAAAGATGAGAAAACCAGGCTCAGAGACATTAGGAATTGCTCCAGGTCATGTAGCTGCTATTTAGTTGATAGAGCTAAGATGAAAATCCAAATCTGATTGATCCCCAGGATTTTTCACCAGGAAGCCAGCCTCTCTTTTAGTGTATGTTTCCAATAACTGTCTTGGGATCAATTACTAGAAGTGAGAGTCACAAGTCAAAGAGTTTGCACATTTGAACACTCCTGGGGCACGTTGCCAACACAGCTTCTAGAAAGAAGTTTTGCATTCTAACTACAAACAACAGTCTATTAATTCAGCCATTAGCCATGGGGTGCTGACAGCGAGCCCAGCGCTGTTCTGTGTGCTGGAGGCCACACCAGGCAAGATGGACAGGACCCTGCCCTCCTGGGGCTCATGTCGCCCCAGCTCCCAGGGTGGAGGGAGAGGACAGTCATTGAAGAGGGACTATGATGCTCTCAGAGGGATAGAAATGAACACAGCAGAGAAGTGAAGCAGAGGCTGGGAGGGCTGGTGGGGTGTGGGGAAGCTCCTGACTTTAAACAGGATTATTCCCCAGGGACTCTCAAAGGAGGTAGCCTCCAACTGAGCCTCACATGACCAGAGGGAAAATCGAGAGAAGAGTTTCCAGGCAGGAAGTAAAAGTCCCCAGGTAGGATTGAGCTCCGTCATCAGAGGACCAAGGAGAAGCCACTCTCCTGTCCAGAGTCTGCAGGCTGGTGAGACCTAGAGGGCCGGGAGGTGGGGCTGGGAGTTGGGAGCAGAGCAGGTGAGGGCAGGCACCCCAGGAAGAGATTCGGTTTGATGCTTCAGGAAGCCCTCAGGGACAGCAGATTCATATTTTTGTCAAAACTTGAAACATATAATTTGGGCCATCTTCTTTAGGAAAAAAGAGCTCAGAATTTTAGGAATCAAGTGAGCTCTATAATTTATGCTTATTTAGAATGAGAAAAGAAATCACAATAAATTACAGAGTTTCAAAAACTGAGAATTACCAAAGTCATCACAGAATCCAGAAAAATTACAGTACATTTTTTAATTAGCTCCCTGCCCCCTTACACAGTGCCACTTTCCCTTACCTTCATGGACTATATCCTCTTAGATGGCATCTTCCTGTGGTGATGGCTTTCTAACAGCTCCTGTAGAGAGAATGGAAAGATAACCTAGCTTTGCCTGTGGGAGAGTCTGATAGAAACTGATTTTTTTGTTGTTGTGTGTTATTGATGGTTTAGGAATGTTTTATTTTCATAATCAAAATTCATTTTTTTGGTAATGTCCTGTAAATCTTCAGGATTATTGTCAAATCTGAAAACAGCTCTGCCAAGTTGGTTTTATACAGTGGCAGTGAGATCTCAGGGCCTTTTAAAGTTTCTTGCACAACCATGAGTTCCAGGTCCCCCTTGGATGGCTGGTGCTTGCTGACCACGTGGGTAGGGCCCCTCCCAGGGCTCTGACTGCCACCTGGAGGGGAGGGCCGGCAGGGCGGGGGAGGCAGCCGTGGCCTTGGATGCCCAGGAGACACAGAGCTGGGTGAAGAGGATGGGTCCCAGCAAAACCGAGGAGGTGTGGCCTGGGGGAGGGCCCAGGAGCCTGAGCCTGGGCACCAAGGTTCTATGGCTCTGCAGCCCAGGGGCAGACTCCTCACTGATTTTCTTTCTTCCTTCTATTCTGGGGTCTGCCCTGTCCCCCTCATCTCCTGCTTTGGCTGCCAAGGTCCTTCACACATGCCAGAACCAGAGCTTCCACCCACGTGAGGCTTGAGGATCAGCTGGGGCCAAGGGATTTGGTGAAGTGCCAGCATCTGACGGTGCACTTGCGCTGGGTTCCTAGCAGGCTCCCATGAGTGGTCCCGAGAGCCCGGCCAAGGGGTGCCACGGAGACAGGGGAGATGGTGCTGCCCGAGGCTCAGGGGTGATGAGCAAGCCACTGCCAGGTGCAGAAGGGCAGCTGCTGATGGGATTGGGCAATGACCTGCCGGTGACAGAGAAATTCCACCAGATCCAGAAGGGACATTGGGAGGAGCTGGCGTGATGACGGCACGCCAAACCAAATAAAAACCTCAGCTGGCAAAAGGGCCCAAGGAAGGGTTCTTCGTAAGCATCATAAACAGACAGAGATGAAAAGTGAGCTGGCCTCTCTTCAGAAAGAAATATGAGAAACTAATGACGACATTATAGAGAGAAATGCGGCGGAATCGGTGGAAACGAGGAAGCATGAACACGCTGGCCATCAGGGCCGCAGGAAATCACTCAGAAACAGAGAAGATCAAAGCGACAGAAACAAATACGCAAGCCCCTCCCCCACTCCCCTATGCAAGACCCCTCCCCCAGCTTGGGTCTACTTGCGGAAACTTTCTACCTCGGATGGAGGGCAGAGGATGTCACTACTACAGAAGCCCTTGGAGAGTCTGTGGTGGGTACACAGAAGCCCTCACAAGTGAGGAAGAATGGCTCAGGAGTGTCACCGCTTGTCCTGTTGCCCTGGAATGCCAGGCCTTGGCTTAACTGCTAAACTACTATGAGAAAAGATTTTGACAAGAAAGAATAATTTTTTACCTAATCTCTCTGTAAGAGGATCCAATAAAATTTCAGTTGTCCTACGCAAGCAGCCGGCTGACTTTGGGTCCAAGATCATCATGGTATCCTGGTGTGCTTCTCAGCCTGAATAGGAGGGTGCCTGGGGTAGGAGAGAAGCCTTCTGGGGGAGGGGAGAATGACCTCATCCTGGGAGGCCAAGGACATGAGGGAGCTGGGCAGTGGTTCATAGGAAAGTGCTCCAGGAAATCTGTGGACATCATCATGTTCTGGGGATGATCTTTGGAGTCCTGGTTGGATAAAAATATTCCTTAGGTCTTACAGACTTCAAGAAGATGTGGGTCATTAATCCATCTCCACTGTTTCCAATGAGCAATGTTGCACCTACCTAAGCTCCACTGTGATAAAGTGCTGTCCCAGAAGGCAGTGGAGCCCAGGGATATTGCACCACCATGGCTCACAATATCAAAGCATGCCAGGGAAAAAAAATTATGCGTATGTGCAATTTTTTCATAGAACTGTGAATTGAAGCTTTCAAACCATATGAAAGGTATAAACCTAAGCTATATTATAAAACACATCTTGACTCTAAAGAGAATCTTCATATAGGAATGATAGACTTGGGAACAGACTGGGGAAATCCATATGTGTATAGAGCCACTGAAGAAGGGAACAGAGTGTTGGGGGCAAAGCCGTGTTCACAGGACTCCACTGTGTCCCACTGAGTCAGGCTCCATTGATTGACACTTGCTGCACGGGAGGCACCAAGCTAAAAGTTGAGCCAAGGTGAGATGTGGTTCCCGCTCTCAGGAAATCCTTGAGCTGTGAGAACTACAGGCAGAAAACTCCCAGATGATTCAAAGATAACAGGAGGAACACTAGAGAAGAGGTTAGCACTGTGGTACATGATTCATGGTGACATGTCACAATGATTGGAACCAGCCTCCAGCAACTTTATAAGGTCATTACCATGGGAAAATGTGTGGCCTGAGGGGTAGGAGTGATTTTCCCATGGTCACCTGACCACCAAATGAAGAACCAGAATTGGAGCCCAGATGTATGCAGTTCCAGGTTCACGCTCCCTCCTTGAACGTGCTGACTCCTGTCTCAGACCAACCCATCACCTCCCAAAGCGAGATCACCAGTGACTGCGAGTCCTGCGTGTCTTGTGAGGCCTGGGTCTTCCTGGGGCCACATCACTGAGTACCCGTGGGACGAGCACAGGTATGCAAACCTGGGGTCAGGATGGTTTGCTACCTGGACAGAAGAGGCTTTGGCAAACAGCAAGCACATTCTTCAAGCAAGATGGCGCTCCCAGGAGAAGGCCATTTGCAAGATGAACGATGGAGCATCCACCAAGCCACAGGCTGGTGTCGAGGATGTGCTAAGAATTCAGCACCACGGGACCATGGGAAGCCAGGAGGAGGAAGGGACAAGTGCTGGGAGAAAAAGAGGAAAGATGAATCTGCAGAAGAAAGAGCATTTTTGAAGTTATTTCTGTGCTGAGAAGAAGAGAAATGCTGGCTGCTGCTTTTGCTTTAAGCTGGCTGTGATGGGGGAGTTGCACCCCTGCTCGGGCTGTCTGCTGGTAGTGTATAATGTAAGGATGATTGCCTTGGAGCCGCGTAGTGGCCTGGAGGGGGCATATCCCACAGTTCTTTGAGTCTACAGTGTGTCCCTGGGAACTTGCCTAAGGTCTTTCTCCAGGCCTTGCATTATTTTTTAAAAGCAGCAAAGAAACACCATTTATCTTTCCATAATGTCTGGTCGTGCTTGCTTCTCCTGCCCTGGAACCATGGCCTATAATCTTTGCTACAAGTTCCTAAGACTTGGGGCCATGTCCCTCCATCCTAGAGCTATTTAGTAGGTCAAAGAGAAGGGGCTATGGAACAAAGTGGGGCGGGGGCGAGAGGGCGTTTGCTGACAGGAAGCAGCAAAGAGGACCAAGGAAGAGAGTGGACAGAAATGGGGTGCAGGGAGCACCCAGGAGAGCACAGGGTCTCAGGACCAGGAGGAAGGCTGGTGGGAGCACCGCAGGCCAGTAGCCAAAGTGCCCAGGGTGAGAGGGCAGCTAACAGGGGACTGGCAATTCAGGTTCCTGGGGAGCCCAGGCACTGGCCACCCAAAGCCACCATTGCACATCCTGGACCTCCTGCCCCAGTGGGACCAAGTTGCCTTCCCCCTCTCGCCTTCCCCTCCCTCTGGGCCTCTCCACCCAAAGTGGACCAGGCCGTTCATCTCTGGCTGTTCCTTGAGATGTCTCCAACCTCAGATGCAGCTGGATATCGCTTGCCTCTCACCTTTTCTTCGCTTTTTCCTCCTAAAATGTCAAGCTGCTCTTCTCTGAGAAGTATTGGGTGGAGATAAAGGATTAGAGTATCATTTTATCCCGTTTAAAATTACCTGGGACCCACAGTATCCACGCCTCCCCCCGCCCCCCACCCCGCTCCCTTCTCTTGCCCTCTCCTCCAGGGTTGCTCTGGAGGTTCCTGAAAGTGGAGGGATTAGACTGGCCAGGGCCTGCCTTCCGGAGACCCTGTGGGCTGCAGATCTAGTAGGACAGGGGGCGGAGGAACTCTGCAGGGGCTGGTTGGAGTGGTTAGGGGTTGGGGACTGCCTGCGGGGGCGGTCAGGAATCTGAAATCTGCAACAGCTTTTCACTATTAATATTGTATTTTTAAAATTCAGGGGCATGCATTTTAACTATTGTACAATAAGATGCATCTTTCAATTGATCTAGACATTTCGTTTCATCTTCCTTTTTGTTTTCTTCACCCCTCAAAAGCTGCTAAGTGGATGGCGTATCTTCTCATAGGTGTCATCTTAGGGTAAAGCCAGTTGTTTGCCCGGTTTCCAGCACTGTGCTAAGTCCTCAACAGGCTTTTCCTCAGTTCACCCTCCTGTCAAGCCTGTAAGGTAGGTACTAGGATGACCCCATCTCACAGCTAAGAAAACCGAGCCTCTGAGACGTCCCGTTACTCACCTGTGGTCACACAGTATGTGGGGGAGTTGCGATTCTATTTAAGCTGACCGCATGGCCTTAGAACAAGCTGCCTTTGCCCCTCTGTGGGTCAGGGCTGCATCTGTAGGGCCACTGTGCCCACTAGAGGCCACTGATACTAAGGACAGCACCTGCATTCTCACAGCTGGGCCCCCTCCTGCTGCCTCTTTAACCACAGCCTCCGCTGTGCACAGAGCAGAGTGCCCCAGACCAGGGCACTGGACCAGCCTCCTGCGAAAGAACAGGTGCAAACTCTGCGAAAGGCCAGGTGCCTCCTAACAGGAGCTGAGACAACACTGGGAATATCTTCAACACCCACTGATGGCTCTGCCATGGCTGAGTCTCAGGTGAAGCAGAGAAAGGCATCCATTTCCCAGGACCCGGCAGGAGGCACCGCCAGGCTGGAAGGGGCGGGTTTCCCCTGAGATTGCAGCTCCCTCTCTCCACAGCATGGCTCCTCTGCGGATGACTGACAGCTCTCTGGTAGCAGCAGATTTGTACCTCGTGACCACACGGTAGGCAAGAGATCAGGGACGCTTCCCGGAGCCTCTCTGCCCACCAACCCGGTGGGTGAGCCTGGTGAGAGGCCCCCAGGACCCAGCTGAGATTCGGCAGCTGCCCGCAGAGGCCGGATGGGACATCTCAGCACATCAATTTCTACAGTGAGGCTGGACCGAATGACTTTCATTGGCCTCCTGGTCTTTTCCTTGTGGAGGGGACCTCTTGTAATGAAGTGGTTCCCTCTCGGGACGGTGGGGCTATGTGAGGGCAGCCCAGGGATAAGGGGACCATGCAGAGAGTGGGTGGGGCCCAGCACTGGCGGCTGCTCTGCCATTGATTGCTCTGTTTCTTGGCCATGTGACCTTACCTCTGGGGCCTCAAGTCCCCTTCTTGGGGGATAACTGGGAGCACTGATACAGTTATTCAGCATCCTGACACCCAGCTAGGTTCCTACCTCACCAGAGGCACATTTCCCTGTGGACACACACACACACACACACACACAGAGAGAGCCCGGCAGAGGAGGGGGAACCTGAGATGATCTTGACCTTGACCTTCCAGGCCCGGAGTCAAGCCAAGCTGTTTCCTGTGCAAAGTTAGGGGTGGAGAAAGCTGCTGGATTTGCTCCTGCTGGGCTCTTTAATAAGCAATCATGGGGCATGCGGGTCCCCATTTGCCAGACCTGCAGGTGAGCAGGGACAACAAGCTTGGGTGGAATTTCTTCTCAGAGACCCAAAGCCCCTGCTTGGGAAGCCCAGGGGATGGAGCCCTGAAGCTCTGGAGCAGCTCCTCCCCTTCTCCTGCCCCCATCCGCCACCTCTCCTCCTCACCCTGCTCCACCCCCAGCTCCCGCCCTCCACCCTCCACAAGTTTCTTTTTTCTTTTTCTTTACCCTCCTCCCACTGAAGAGCCAGGTGGCCCTCACAGATGTGTCTGTCCAGCCCCAGCATGGCCCGTCCAGCCCTCCAGCTCTCCAGCTCTCCAGCTCTCCAGCTCCTCTACCCACACCCTCTGACCCAAGGCCTGGGCTTTCCCTGGCCCACGTCCTCTCAGCCTCTGAGGCAGCTCAGGCTTCTCACGGTCCCCACAGCCACCCTGCTCTCACGTGTCACCAAACCATCGCCACTCCTAAGTGACCTCTTTGTTGCCAGCAGGCCCCTCCAGCACCACGCATCTTCCCAGGAGGCAGAGGCCCTGAACCCATCTTCCTGCTGAAACAGGCCAGTGCTGTGGTCTCGTGTTAAAATGCAAATTTGTACCACATCCGAGGCCCTCTGCCGCCTTCTGGGGGCTCTGGGCCTCAGTTGCTGGGTCCAGCGAGGCAGCGAGGCACCGAGGCACGGTGCCCTCTCTCCTGCCTCTGGACCTCTGCACAGCTGGCTCCTTGTCTTCCATGTCCTCCTTGTCTCTGTCTGGTGACTCTGGCTCATCCTTTAGGACTCAGACCAGAGAGGACCGTGCAGGGCCAACCACGGAGCCCATGCAGCCTGGAGGCAGTAGTCTCTCCTCTGCAGCCCCTCGGGGCGCTCAGCCCCAGCTGCCTATCAAGTGTGGGGCCTCAAAGGCGTTACAAACGCAACAAGTCCAAGTCCAAGACTGTGAGCTCACTGACCCCCAAACTCAGCTTCTCCTTGCTCTGTCTGCTGGCTCCATAAAAATAACTCCAACCGCTGCCCCGTTGCCCTAGCAGAATCCTGAGTGCCACTCAAACACAGCCTCTGCTTGCTCACTGCAGCCAGCACCCAGCCCTGTCCCTGTCCCCCTAATGTCTCCAGTGGAATCTGCCTCTTCCCTGCCTTCCAGGCAGGACTCATTTTTACAGGCCACCCTGGGACGCCCCTGTCCCCTTCAGAGTGGCAGTCTGTGATTCACATTCATTCCTTTGACATAGACTGTAATGTCCCTGAGGACAAGGCGCCTGGCTTTCTCCACCACCCAATTCTCAGTTCCCTGAGCAGGCCCTGGCATACAGCAGGTGCTCAATAAACACCTGCCTGCTGGATACATAAATAAGAGCTGCTGTTCAGTAAGTACTAGGCACTGTGCCAAGCCCTTAGTTACATCAACTCATTTGTTTCCCCAAAGCCCAACACGATCACCATGATACAGATGAGGAAACCAAGGCTCCACGAGGTAAGTAACAGTCCCAACCGTCCCAGAGCCTTATAGCCCGTTGGCAGCAGAGCCCAGTCTCAAGCGCATGTGCCTCTGACATCAGAGTCACTAAAATGCAAAGCCATCCTCAGGCTCACACTGCTGCTCCTCCTTCTGCTTGGTGCTTGCCCATAGGCACTTGCCTCGCCATCAGACGGGCCGCCCTGAGGGGGGACACCCTGATTTGCATCCTGTATCCCCCAGCTCAGGGCCTGGGGGCTTCCCATCCTTCCAATGCTGAATAAAGGAGTGGGGAGGCGGGTGCAGGGTCCTGCTTCTCCGAGGTGGTCACTGGGTGATCTGAGCCCTGAGGACTGTCTCCACCACAAGGGTGCCCGGCCATGGGCTCAGACTCTGCTGCTCAGCAGCCACCATAGGCCTGTGTCTGGATGTTCCTAAGGACCCAGCAAAGGGCAGAAGAGACCCACCAGCTGTGCTGTCCCCGGCCCTGCAGAACCAACAAACGAGCTGGTTAATCAGGATTCCAGGGCTCAGCTGGGACACAAATCATGTGGTCACCCACTGCCTTCTTCTCGAAGGCAGTGGCAGCCTCTGCACCTCCCGGGGCTCCTCTTGGAATCTACAGGGGTGTGGAAGTGGGGGAGGCGAGGCGGGATGGGGTGAGTGGAGTGGGGGAGGGGCTGGTACGGGCCCACCTTCAATAAGTGCCTTTGCTGCGTGTGAGCAGTGAGTGACCATTGGTGACACAGGCTGGAGAAGCAGCAGCTCTGCTGCTGTCCAAAGCCTGCTGATTGGCACCTGTCACAGGGATGACCTGGGAGCCCTCTGAGGCCCAGGGCTAGACGGATCCTCATTGGGCCTGGGTTCTGTCACCTGCAGACAGAGTGCCCTGGGCAAGGCCCATCGCCTGTCCAAGTCTCGGTTTCCACATTTGGGTGGGTATGGGTGGAGGTGGCAGGGCAAACGTCCTCCTGCAGGCCTTGGACCCATTGGCTGGTGTGCTATAGGCACCTGGGGGATGGGGACGGGGTAGTGGAGGGGGGATTGCCTTTCAAAGAGTCACTCAGGGCCTTGATCTCAGGCCCTCTGTGGGGGAACATGCTGCAGAGAAGCTTAGAGCAGCCATGGCTCCTAGCAGCTTCAAGAAAATGACAGCAGATGTCACCAGAGCAGAGGTGGATGGAGAGGAAAGGGACCAGAGGCTAGGCAGACCCTGTTGCCCACCCAGGCATAGCAGTGGCCCTGCCCATGAGGTCAAGGGCTTCCTGGGTGTCCTTAGCACTCTGTGTTAAAGAAACTGAG